>CM056053.1:305250993-305850993 GCA_029574335.1 Rana kukunoris
GGAAAATAATTTTGCTGTTAGGGATCCCCACAACTTTATCAAATTTTATCAAGGGGTCACTGCAATAAAAGGTTGAGAACCACTGGTATAGAGGTTGTTGTAATATTAATATATGTAGGTATTTTATATATTGTGTTATATGTATGGCACAATATATATGTGGGGTTGCCATATACAGGCATTCAAGATTACACCTCAAAGGGTGTTTGCTGACAAAGGGGTTAAGTGGCCAAACAAGATTTACTACACATATCAAAGGGGACAGATAATGACTCTGATGTGCTCAGGCCTCCTTTGGTATCTGTAATCTAATTGCACATATCAGAGGAGACTTGTCAGAATGCAAATTGGGGCATGTCTTCTGCTGGGGTCATATCTGTCACTCCGAGAGACACATGTAGATCAAAGATGGCCAATCAAATTGCTCAGCCATTCAGTGGATAGGCAATATAACTCTGGAGGTCAGTCTAGTCATTCTCTGAATATTCTCTGAATATGAAGGCACAGGTCTAGGAAAAGATGGGACTCTAAATCTACTTTTCGTTGTCATATGGAATCATATGGAATCACCCTTTCAGCATGCAGTCTTGAGCTAGTCAGTGATGGAGTAGGATGCTTCTCTATGAGTCTGCGCTCACCCAGGGCCTAGACAGACAGACAGTCAGGCAGGCAGGTTCTCCCAGTCAACTGCTGCAGCAGCATCCAGATCCCAGGACACCCAGGATTTTTCCTTCCCCTTTGCCTCCTGCTTCCATGCCACACACAGCAATCTGCCACAGGTAAGGCCCAGCAAGATCTGGCCTACACTTCTTCCCCCTACCCTGGGACAGTATTGCGGCCATCCTTATCAGGATAAGCCGCGGCTCTGGCCCAGGCTCCTGTCCGACCCTCCCTCTCGCGGCCAACAGCCCCCTGCCTTCTTCCCACCACCACCCACCCCACCCTTTAATCATCGGTATCAGGGGCACGAACAATCCGCCTCTGATATCGCGGACGCATCCAGGAAAGGACGCGGCTTTAGCCGAGGCCTAGCGGCATGATCGCGGCCTAACAAACCCCCCTTGTCAATACTCTGCCAATCACCCGGTCCCCGAGGATGCCCCGCAGTGCCCCAGGATCCCCACTGCCTCCTCCCTCAGCTGCTCAAGTACTCCAGCCCCGGCTCGGGCCTAGTCCCGGTCGGCGGCCATCTTGCTACACCCAAGCTATAGTTGCACCACTATAGCTCACCCCACCTCCTGTCCACAGCCCGGTTCCAAGGATTGCCTACCACCTGTGATCACAGGTGGGACAGACTTCACCCACCCATCAGCACCAATCGTTTATTTAATATTGATCCAGGGTTTTGCTGATCGCCCTCGAGGGTCAGGAAGGACTTTTTCCCGGTTGGTGCATATTGGCCCGCACGCCTGTTTTTTTTCCGACTTCCTCTGAACCAATCGGAGAGGGAAGACCGACGAGTGGTAGCCCACTGGAAAAGCTTCCTTCCCATCCCCCATCAAAAAAAACCAATCAACTTCAATTCCCTGCATTTTTCTGCGACCATGAGTAATCTGATATACTCCGCAGAAACCATCTGGGAACTAAAACCATTCGCCTCAATATTGCCAGTTGTCACCAAAAAAGCTCTAAGAAGGGAGCAACTGTTAAGAATCGATCGTCGATCGACAGTTAAAAATTAAAAGCATTCACCTCAACCTAAACGCATATTATGCGCTTTGGTCAATTCAAGATCGTCAGTAAAACCCACCGACAAAAATCTCGACTCATCCACAAATTTAGACTGCCTCTTTATCACAGAAAGCCTGGAAAGGAGGAGGAGGCCGGCGGTGATCCAGAAGACTCACCTAGAGATCTCTAAAACAATCCTTCAAAACCCACTTCCATTCATGAAAACCCTCACTCTGCAACTACAAACAAATCCCCAGGAGACTGTCCATATCCTGCTCTGCTATCAACCACCGGGTCCAAAATCGCAGCTTCTCTCACCCTTGACAGAGTTCATCTCCGCTTACACCCTAAACAGCAAACACCTTTTGCTGCTCGGGGATCTCAACCTCTAGGCCAACTCCCCACAGGATCCCATTGCTGACGCCTGCATCTGCCACTTGGAAGGATTAGGGCTGCAGCAACTAGTATGTGGGCCCACACATACTTCCGGTCACACGCTCAATCTTATTTTCAGGCAAGATCTGGAAATAAACATTCTGAAAAATTAACCATTGCCATGGACATGCATGCAATTAAATTTACAATTACCATAAATGCCCCCTTAACAAAAACGCTAAAACCAGTGACAAGGCACTGGACAAGATCGCAGAAGAAGCTCCATTCGGAGCTCTTCAAAACTACTTTAGGGAACAAAATAAAAACAATCCAACTACATCAAACAGCCACAGAAACACTGGATGCCATAAACACAGCTCTACTGCAGTCAGCCGACTTGATAGTGCCCAAACGCAAAACCTGCATCCGGAAAAACAACTCCAGCTGGTTTAACGACCAGCTGTCGTTGCTAAAGCAAGAGTGCAGAAGAGCGGAAGCAGCCTGGAAAAGAAGCTCCACCGAGGAAAACCACACATCTATAAGGTAATAATACAAAAAAAATACCACAAAGAAATCTTTAAAGCCAAAAAAAACATTTCTCCAATATCATTACTAATGCCCTCAATCGTCCCCGCAAACTCTTTAATTTAGTCACCCAGACCATGAACTTAGTCTGTCTTGAAGCCCCCAATTCTGATACCCAAGAATTTTGCAATGAATTATCAGATTATTTTGTTAACAAAATCGAAGGAATCCGTGAAAGCATTCAGCAAAATAGAACTCCCACATAAAGTCGCCGCAATCAACACAGTTCACTTTAAAACCCATTTCCATCGAGGCCACAAAAAACTTTATTGATACCCTACGAAATAGCACAACACCGAATGATATCATCCCCACCAAACTGCTGAAGGAATGTACCGATATTGTGGCACCGCCAATCACGCAGCTTATAAAACAATCATTCAAGGAAGGTTTAGTGCCCACCTGCGTAAAACAAAGCATAATCAAACCTATTTTAAAGAAACCCACCCTCGACCCCAAAGATCCAAAACACTGTTGTCCTATAACAGGCTTAAATGTCCTCTCCAAGGTAATGGAGAAAGTAGTGGTACAACAGCTACAAGATTACTTAGACACCCATAATTTGCTCGATCCATTTCAGTCGGGTTTCCGTCCGGTCACGGGACAGAAACAGCACTGCTCAAAATATGGGATGACACTCTCGAGGCCGCAGACGAAAGAGAATCTTGTCTTCTGGTACTGTTGGACCTAAGTGCAGCTTTCGACGCGGTAGACCACAAACTATTACTGACTTGAAAGGGTAAGGGTCTCGCGCCAAACAAAGTGAAAATATAAATAAATATACAACTGAAGTATATATAGTGCTAAAGCTGCACCCCAAAATTCAGAATATGAATGGATAAATGGAAACAGCAGGGGCGCTATTATTACAAACAAACACAATATAAACCACAAAATTAAATCTATAGTTACCTTACATTAATGTGTAAATATGTGCAAAATAGATATATATAAATAAAAGTCCATATATTGTGCAGAAACAAAATGTCCATATACTGTGCAAAAGGGTTGGGTCCTTAGCTGGGGAGACGATCGCGTGCCTTCCACCTCACTTGATTGAGAACCAGCTGGTGACGACATATTGAAACGTACGTCGAGGCGGCACGTGACCACGCACAGCATCTTCCGGTCCAGCTGGTTCTCAATCAAGTGAGGTGGAACGCACGCGATCGTCTCCCCAGCTAAGGACACATTTTTCTCTTAGACCCAAGCCATCAGCCTCAGGTGCCGGGACGTGGGGCACCCCAAATAGTAAGGAGCCACTCGGCACTGTGTGTTTTAATTTTATTTTAATTAAACGTTATTATGCTATGGCGGCTTTTCTCTGTGTTTTCTTGCCCTATGACGGTTAACATATCCAATCAAGAGTATCCAGGCTGACAACCATCTGTGGAGACACAAAGCTTTATTTGACCACTTTTTTAACGAGAAGGGTCAATTGGTTGTGGTAAGGAGCCATCTTTTACACACACTGTCTGGTGTTCTAGTTGGTGAAGGTGGAAATCCTCATTCTTTAATCACATTTATCCACGTATTTATCAGAGTGAAATTTACACGGATTTTTGAAATTCAACCCTTTTGCACAGTATATGGACATTTTGTTTCTGCACAATATATGGACTTTTATTTATATATATATATTTTGCACATATTTACACATTATTACTGACTTGGCTAGCTGAAGTAGCCAGAGTCGCGGAAGGTGATCTATCTTGGTTCTCCTCATTTTTGGAAAACCGATCACAAATAGTGAAATTAGGACTTTTCACTTCTGAAAAATGCACGGTGTCATGTGGAGTCCCTCAAGGATCCCCTTTGTTGTCGGTCCTGTTCAATATCTACCTCGGCCCTCTCTTTTAAATCATCAGTAGCCAAAAGCTACTTTACCACTCTTATGCAGATGACACACAACTGTATTTTCGCATCTGCAACAAAAAGGATCATCATCTCGGTCTAGAGACATGCCTCTCTTTGATAGAAAATTGGATGACACAGAGTTATCTTAAACTCAACAGCTTGAAAACCGAACTTCTCCTGTTACACGCCAGTCGAAAGAATTAACCCACAACAACATGGACACCCCCACCCATTATGGGTGAAATCATCACCCCTAGCACCAAAGTCAAAAGTCTCGGAGTCATCTTCGACCACCTACATGACACACAAATAGGGTTCAGTAGTCAGCGGATCTCACCATCTGCTGCGCCTACTACGCAGACTTATTCCTTTTATTCCAAAAGAAGACATAGCAGTAGTAGTAGGAACAATTGTCAACTCCAGACTTGACTATGCAAATGCCCTTTATCTCGGACTCCCCAAATACCAAATCACTCGTCTGCAAATCGTTCAAAATACGGCCGCCAGACTTGTGACTGGATAAAAACCTGGGAATCAATCTCGCCTTCACTGAGAACCCTTCATTGGTTGCCAGTAAAAGACAGAATTGCTTTTAAAGCACTCTGTCTGACGCATAAGTGTATTCAAGGAAAAGCCCCCCAATATCTATGCGAAAAACTAAAAGCTCACAACCCCAATCGCGTTCTGCGATCCATCAACCAAAATCTACTCCAAATACCCAAAGCCAGATACAAATCCAAAGGAGAAAAAAGTTTGCGGTCCAAGGACCCAGACTATGGAATGCTTTACCAACCAGCATTCAGTTCAAGGAGAATCACTTGGCCTTTAGAAGAAAGATCAAAACTCATCTCTTTTGATGACAAAGGAGAAAGGAACAACGAGTGCCCAGAGGCGATTCCGTTCGCATGTGCTGCGCTGTATACGTTTTTCATTCATTCATTCATTTATATTTACACTGTGGATTTGTATCATCTGTGGAATTTGGACTTTGTTCTGTGTTGTAAGCCAAATAAAATGCACTCTCTGGAGAACTTGGGTATTGCTGCGGAACATAACTTATAGTCATCATACTAATACCTAAATATCAATTATCTAACCGGACTCCACTATACTTAATATCACAACACAGGTAATGAAATTAAGCATAATGAGTTGTGAATCATTAATAATCTAGTTAGAACAACTACAATGTAATTGAATGTTGATATATTGAATTTAACCCCTTCCTTACCTCGTCATTGTGAAATGATGGCGGCAGGAACCCCTCCTCAATGCGGGTGGATGTCATATGATGTCCTTTGTTCCCCTCGATCTAGGGTGCGCGCGCACCACCGGCGGTGCGCGCACGCACCCGCGACCCCATGCGTGTGCCCAACGGCCGCGATTGCCACCTGGCACCCGCGATTACCCGCAAATCAAGGCATTATTGTGTTATTTTTTACCAAAAATACGTAGAAGAATACATATTGGTCTAAACTGAGGAAAAAAATGTTTAAAAAAAAAATATGTTTTGATTTTTTATTTAATAAAAAAATAAAAAATATTGTGTTTTTTTTTAAATTGTCGCTCTTCTTTTGTTTATAGCGCAAAAAATAAAAAACCGCAGAGATTATCAAATACCACCAAAAGAAAGCTCTATTTGTGGGAAAAAAACATAAAGATTTAATTTAGGTACAGTGTTGCATGACCGCGCAATTGTCATTCATTAAAATATGAAACGAATAGCAGATTAAAATATGAAACGAATATTTGGCCCAATATTTTCTTCGGTGATCAATGGTTAAATAAGAACCGAGGAAATGCCAGATATTAATGGTGCATGATTCTATATAGAGAACTAGAGTTATGATGGATGATTAAAAATCGCTGATAAAACAGTTAAGGTCAAATTCTATATTTAAGCCATGTGGCGTGTGTCATTAGAAAAAAAAATGTTACTCCAGTTGGCTGAGTGTCCTGACTATGTGACTTCCCCGCCAATGTTTTTAGTATGGTTCAATGCATCAAAATGTCAAATGTGTGGGGTCTTTGTTATGAAATTTGGATTTTTTTTTGGATACGTTATGTTTATCGTATAATTTTTGTATATTCTGAACATGCTCTTTAATTCTTGTTTTTAGAGGTCTCTTGGTCCGTCCTATATATTGTAATCTGCAACAGCATTCAAGGGCATATACCACCCCCTCTGTGTTGCATCCTATGAACTCTTTAATATTATATATGGTGCCTGTACTGGTAGCTTGGAAATGGAATTTATTTTCGTTGGGAAGCTTAGTGCGTACACATGCATAGCATTTCTTGCAAGGATAAAATCCCTTACCTGTAAAGAAGGTGAAATTCTTTTTTGGAGGATCCAAAATATTTTTTACAACGAATGTGTGTTTTTTGTACACACATTTTGGTCTACTGGGTAATATAGTTTGAAGATGTTATCTATATGTAATATATGCTAATGTCATTTTATGTTCTTTCTATTTGTTTGTATTCCATGTTATAATCTAAAACACAGGTGTCAAACCCAAGGCCTGTGGGCCGAATCCAGCCCTCCGGGCCATTTCATGTGTCCCTCGCAGCTGCAGGAGAGCTCCAGCCCTCCTCTGTTCCTCCTCCAGACCCTTACTTTCTGCTTTCAAGCAATGCATTCAGCTTCTTTGCCAGCAGCATCATAAGGAGTTTGACACCCCTGTTCTAGAATGATAGATACTAGATCTATTTGCTGGTTCTGTTGTTTGTTTTTCTTAATTAGTGCCATTCTGTCCATCTGCGTGAACCCATTTGGGTTACCTGTTCTGCATAATCTCTTATGTTTGTGCAATTGCATCTTAGTCGCATGAGCTGACCTTTCGGTATATTGCAAAGCCAGTTTTTGTGGTGTAGCTTTACTTTACTGAACTATTCCAGTCTACAGTTTTGAAGTGTGCTTTTGTGATTAATTTCTTATCCTCTTGTATAATTTCTATATCCACGAACAGGAAGCTTTTCTCACTAATGTTCTATAACAATTTGATGTTGCGGTTGTTTTGATTTAATTGGTTCATGAAGTCTAGTAATTTGTCTTGATTGCCTTTACATAAAATGATCACGTCATCTATGTATCTTTTGTAGAAAATCAGCTCCATTGGTGTATTTGTTTAGATGGATTCTTCCTCCCATTGGCCACAAATACATTTGCCACACGGGATACAAATTTGGCTCCCACTGCCACTACTGTTTTGTTTTTTTTGTTGATAGAACGTGTGTTTGTACCAAAAATGGTTGTTTTTAAAGCAGACGTCAAAGCATTTGACAGGTTATTTTCATGGGTTTCCTATTGTATCAGAGAGGGGCGGGGTCACCCGTATGTGTCACTGGGTAACCCCACCATTTCCCTGTTGTGTCAGAGAGGGCGCATGTGACAGGTGACTCAACCCTCAGCTATATAAGAGCTGTCACAGTGGAAGAGCGTCATATGGTGGGTGCCTCCCATGGAGGCAGAATTGAGTCAGCGTTTTTTTCATCAATATACTCTTATGCTTGCTCGAGAATGCATTTACATCGCTGGAATTTGTTTCCTTTTTTTTTCTTTTTAATAAAGGACTTGTCCCAAGCTGTCTACTGTGATTTTAAAAAAAATTCAAATTCTGATAACCCCCCGCCCACAGACCCCTACAACCACCGGACAAGGGTTGTGGGGATGAGGCCCTTGTCCCCATAAACATGGGGACATCCTCCCCATGTTGAGGGTATGTGGCCTGGTACGGTTCAGGAGGGGGGGTGCTCTCTTGTCCCCCCTCTTTTCCTGTGGCCTGCCAGGTTGCATGCTCGGATAAGGGTCTTGTATGGATTTTTGGGATGAACCCCATGCCATTTTTTTTTTATTTTGGTATGGGGTTCCCCTTAAAATCCATACCAGATCTGAAGGGCCTGCTATGAAATTTGGGGGGATCCCCACGCATTGTTTTTTAATTTTGGTTCAGGGTTTTAGTTCTAATTTTAGTTCTAAACACGGGGAACATGCTCTACATTACAGGCATAATATAGACACCCCCCAGGTACGAAATTTAAGGGAATATTTCACTTTTATTGTTTCACTTTAAGCATTATTAAAATCACTGCTCCCAAAAAAACGACTGTTTTTAAAACTTATTTTGCATTGATACATGTCCCCTGGGGCATGACCCAGGTCCCCAAACACTTTTATGACAAATAACTTGCATATGAACCTTTAAAATTAGCACTTTTGAATTCTCCCATAGACTTTTAAAGGGCGTTCTGCAGCTTTCGAATTTGCCGCGAACACCCCAAATTGTTCGATATTTGGTGAACACCCGATGTTCGAGTCAAACTTATGTTCGATTTGAACATCTGGCTCATTCCTAGTTATATAACTCACACTGGGACCTGTAGTCTTTCATAGTCACTTAACCACTTGCTTACTGGGCACATACACCCCCCTCCTGCCCAGGTGAAATTTCAGCTTCCGGCACTGCGTTGCTTTAACTGACAATTGCGCGGTCGTGCAACGTGGCTCCCAAACAAAATTGACGTCCTTTTTTCCCCACAAGTAGAGCTTTCTTTTGGTGGTATTTGATCGCCTGTGCGGTTTTTATTTTTTGCCCTATAAACAAAAAAGAGCGACAATTTTGAAGAAAAATACAATATTTTTTACTTGTTGCTATAATAAGTATCCCAATTTAAAAAAAAAAAAAAAAAATTCTCAGTTTAGGGCGATACGTATTCTTCTACATATTTTTGGTAAAAATAAGCGACTGGTTTGCGCAAAAGTTATAGCGCTTACAAAATAGGGGAGAGAATTATTATTTTTTATTATTTTTTTTTTACTAGAAATGGCGGCGATCTGCGATTTTTATTGGTACTGTGATGTTATGGCGGACACATCGGACACCTTTGACACATTTTTGGCGCCATTCACATTTATACTGCGATCAGTGCTATAAATATGCACTAATTACAGTATAAATGTGACTGGCATTGAAGGGGTTAACACTAGGGGGTGAGGAAGGGGTTAAATGTGTATCCTAGGTGTGTTCTAACTGTGGGGGGAGGGGGGGTGACTGGGGGGGTGACCGATCTGTGTCCCTATGTACAAGAGACACAGATGGGTCTCCTCCTCTCCAGAGACAGGACGCTGTCTCTGTGTAAAACGGCAATGAGAGATGATCGGACAACACAGGGCTTCCCCGCAGCGCGCTCTACAGTGCGTGCTGGGAACGCCCAAAAGGGTGGCCGTCAAAAGACGGCATGTTGGATATTCAGACCCGCGTTGTTGCCGTCATTTGACGGTAGCGCGGGTCTGAAGTAGTTAACTTACAGCTTACACAGGCTTACATGGACTGCTAGTATTTCTATTCCTCCATCTCTGTAGAATCATGTGTATTATTTTTTTCATCTGAAACCATACACTATACAATATAAACACATTATATTTGAATTTGTAGCCCTCAAGCCACTTTCTTGTGTATTACCAATACAAAAAAAAAGAAATAAACATGAGAATGCCTAAACATTTGTAATTGCAACAATTTTCTGGGCAAAGTTGTGTATTATCGTGTCTGTATGTAAACAAAGGAGCTGTGAGCTGCTGGATGTTATTGACCAAATAACAGCATCCTATCAACCATCACTCATCCTCATATGGCCTATTCAGTTATCAGCTAGGGATTCCTGGGTCTCCTTGATGTTACTGACCAAATATGGTCATGGCCATTGATGTCACTTGGGATATCCTGCCATTTTGTTTTTTTTTAGTGACAGGGAGCGGGAGATGTCATTTGGTGTGAGTGGAGTGATAAGTGGGGGAATGTGGGCATTTTTTTTTGTAATTTTAGTTTTTTTATCCTCTTCAAGTATAAGGTCTGCCATAAATTAAGGGAATTCCAGGCCATTTATTTATAAACAGAAGCAAAGCAGCCAAATTTGTCATCTGCTAGCAATTTAAACTGCATTTTTTCTTTGTAAAGGTCAGTTTTCCTGAAGTAGGTTGTATACCTCATACATATGTACAATTTAACAGGCAGGATAATGGCATCCTTCAGATAGAACATTGAAAGAAAATTGCAATTTTTAATGTTGCTCCTAAAGCATTAATAAAATCACTGCTCCCTGACAAACAAAATGAAAAACCATGCCCAGCCTTCTTCCCATTTGTTTAACAATATCTTGCCTATTAGCCAAGAAAATGACCATTACTGTTTTTAATATTCTGCTCCCATTGATCTTAATGAGGTTTGGAGACAGCACCTGAACTAGTTTTTTTGTAAACCCTTTTCAAACCAAACCCAAGTACGTAGCTGTAGCTTCTGTGATTAGCTGAAGTAATTACAAATGCCAGAAATGGTGTTGGAGTATTGGAATTCAACAGAACTCATATTACAGTTTCTAAAAAAAAAATATCAGAATCAGTAAAAATCAACCGGTATAGCATTAGTAAAAACCAACCCACATGGCATCAGTAAAAATCAACCCACATGGCATCAGTAGAAATTAACTCACATGGCATCACTAAAAATTAACCCACATGGCATTAGTAAAAATCAACCCACATGGCATCAGTAAAAATCAACCCACATGGCATCAGTAAAAATCAACTCACATGGCATCAGTAAAAATCAACTCACATGGCATCACTAAAAATTAACCCACATGGCATTAGTAAAAATCAACCCACATGGCATCAGTAAAAATCAACCCACATGGCATCAGTAAAAATCAACTCACATGGCATCACTAAAAATTAACCCATGGCATCAGTAAAAATCAACACACATGGCATCAGTAAAAATCAACTCACATGGCATCAGTAAAAATTAACCCACATGGCATCACTAAAAATTAACCCACATGGCATCACTAAAAATTAACCCACATGGCATCAGTAAAAATGGTGGCACAGTGGCTGCGTGTGATGGGCACAGTGGCGACAATTCATGGGCACAGTGGCTGCGTTTGATGGGCACAGTGGCTGTGTGTGATTGGCACAGTGGCTGCGTGTGATGAGCACAGTGGCGACAATTGATGGGCACAGTGGCTGCGTTTGGTGGCACAGTGGCTGCGTGTGATGAGCACAGTGGTGACAATTGATGGCCACAGTGGCTGCTTTTGATGGCACAGTGACTGCGCTTGGTGGCACAGTGGCTGCGTGTGATGAGCACAGTGGCGACAATTTATGAGCACAGTGGCTGCGTTTGGTGGCACAGTGGCTGCATTTGGTGGCACAGTGGCTGCGTGTGATGAGCACAGTGGCGACAATTGATGGGCACAGTGGCTGCTTTTGATGGCACAGTGGCTGCGTTTGATGGACACAGTGGCGACAATTTATGGGCACAGTGGCTGCCTTTTGTGGGCACAGTGGCTGCATTTGGTGGCACAGTGGCTGCGTGTGATGAGCACAGTGGCGACAATTGATGGGCACAGTGGCTGCTTTTAAAGGCACAGTGACTGCGTTTGGTGGCACAGTGGCTGCGTGTGATGAGCACAGTGGCGACAATTTATGGGCACAGTGGCTGCGTTTAGTGGCACAGTGGCTGCATTTGGTGGCACAGAGGCTGCATGTGATGAGCACAGTGGCGACAATTGATGGGCACAGTGGCTGCGTTTGGTGGCACAGTGGCTGCGTGTGATGAGCACAGTGGCGACAATTTATGGGCACAGTGGCTGCCTTTTGTGAGCACAGTGGCTGAATTTGGTGGCACAGTGGCTGCGTGTGATGAGCACAGTGGCGACAATTGATGGGCACAGTGGCTGCGTTTGATGGACACAGTGGCTGCGTGTGATGGCACAGTGACTGAGTTTGGTGGCACAGTGAGGCTGCAATTAATGTTTTTTTTTCTTTAGTCAGAGAAGGCAAGCTCAAAATAACAAACATTTTTTTAAACTGCTATTTTTTATTTAAAAAATTATGGTCACCTCAGGCTGACCATAATTTTTTAAATAAAAAATAGCAGTTTAAAAAAATGTTTGTTATTTTGAGCTTGCCTTCTCTGACTAGAGAAAAAAAAAACATTGAGGTCCTCAGTTCAGTCCAACACCCCCTCCCCAATACACAATACTTTCTTACTTTTCACAGGACAGATTGTCTCTGTGTCTGTATTTCTGCAGTTTTTACTGTAGGCAGGCAGGCCAGGCCCAGGTGCAGCAGCAGGCTCCTCGTGACTTGTCTAAGACAAGTTGTCTTTCTTGCTCTCTGGCGCAACTGACTCTCTCTCCCTCCTCCCTCTCTCACCTCCGGCCACCGGCGTGACGTCACGCGGCACACGTCGGTGGAATGAACCAAATCAATCCTCCATGGGTGGGGTGAGGAGAAGCACAGGAGGAAAGGGATCCAGCCAGGAGCGCACACGGCAGCCAGTGAGTCGGCACCAGCGGGCACACAGTTCCAGTATGGGAAACCCACGTACTGGGCGCACGGAGAGGTGCTGGTACTCTCCAGGGCCATTTTTGAAAGTGGCGGTACTGAGTACCGCCGCGTTCCGGCCCAGTTAAAGCACTGCTGCAGAGTGATTTAATGATTTTGCCATGCATTTGTGGAAATTAAGAAATATGCTGGTACTGAGATGGTTTACCCCCTTCGTGACCAGGCAATTTTTTCCGATACTGCACTGCGTCACTTTAACTGACAATTGTGCGGTCATGCGACGTTGTACAAAAACGCGATTGATGTCCTTTTTTCCCCACAAATAGAGCTTTCTCTTGGTGGTATTTGATCACCTCTGCGGTTTAATTTTTTTGCGCTTTAAACTATTTTCAAATGTATATATATATATATATATATTGCTTTTTGCTACAATAAATATCCCCCAAAAAAATGTAAAATAATTATATTTCTTCATCAGTTTAGGTCAATATGTATTCTTCTACATTTTTTTGGTAAAAAAAAATTGCAAGCTTATATTGATTGGTTTGCACAAAAGTTATAGGGCCAGATCCACAAAGAAATGATGCGGCGTATCTACCGTCTATTTCCAACGTAAAATATGCAAATGAGCGAGATACGCCAATCCACGAGTGTACGAGCGGCCGGCGCATTCCCTTTACGTCGTTTGCGTAAGCGTATCTCCGGCGTAAAGTAACCCCTGCTATAGTGAGGCGCAGCCAATGTTAAGTATGGACGTCAGGACAGCATCGTATTGGACGTCGTTTACGTTGTTTGCGTATGCCGATCCAGAATGGGCCTGGGCGTAAGTTTTCATTGACTATTTGCGACGTGTTTCACGCATGATCACTGGGATACGTCCACGTCCGGCGCATGCACAGTTCAAAAAATACGTCGTTTGCGTCGGGTCATTGATAATTTTAATAAAACACGCCCACCAACAACCCATTTGAATTACACCCGCGAACGCCGGCCCATTTACTCTACGCCGCCGTAATTAACAGCGCTATTTCTTTGAGGATAAGTAATACGCCGCTGTAACTTACAGCGGCATAGAGTAAATGGGTTAGGCTCACAAAGCGCAGTAGCTTTGTGGATCTGGCCCATAGTGTCTACAAAATAGGGGATATATTTATGGTATTTTTATTATTATTTTTTTTACTAGTAATGGCGTCAATTATCAATTTTTATCAGGACTGCAACATTGCGGAAAACAGATTGGACACCTTTGACACTTTTTTGGGACCAGAGACATTCATACAGTTATCAGTGCTAAAAATTGTCACTGATTACTGTATAAAGGGCACTGGCAGGGAACCTCCCTCGGTAGTTTTGTTAGCCCCCACGGATCGGTGGGAAGATAGGTACCTGCGATCTCGGGTGACAGTGGAAAACAGGGGAGGGGGAAGGACAAAAAACCTCCAATAGTGTGTTATCCTTGGTAAAAAATAGTTTAATAGAAGAATCGCACTTACAGGTAAATGAATAAAAATTAGGGAAGGGAAAGACGTGCAGTGAGTGACGTGCTGTAAGCGCTGCGATCACCGTTGTATACATGCACATTTTTATTCATCTACCTGTAAGTGCGATTCTTCTATTAAACTATTTTTTACCAAGGATAACACACTATTGGAGGTTTTTTGTCCTTCCCCCTCCCCTGTTTTCCACTGTCACCCGAGATCGCAGGTACCTATCTTCCCACCGATCCGTGGGGGCTAACAAAACTACCGAGGGAGGTTGTCCACACAGAGGATCATCTTATATGCCTGTTTTTGACTTGCTAAAGGTGAGAGTTCTGGGAGACTAGATGCGCTGTGTGGTGGTGTTTTTTCCTCATTCTCTGGACTAGTGGACATCCTTTTACACTGTTTTTCACCATTATGGACTATTAGTGCACTGATTTATGATTTAGCACTTTCTTTGGACTTATTTTCCGTCCCCGATAGACCTATAAGCTTGGCACTTTTATACTTTTTGTGCACCATATATATCACCCATTGTATATGTTATGTCATGTTTTTACAATTTGCGCTATCACCCACATTGATTTTACGTTATTAGGTGCTGTGTATGCATTTTTTGTGTTTGCTGCATATTGTCACTGATTTCTTGATATACAAATTAGTAGCGCAGAATTCCCACTTGATTTTTTTAACACTAGGAACTGATAGGGAGTAGAAAGAGATCACTGGGAATAGCAGATCTCTCTCTGTGGAGAGATTGCCGGTGCCCAGCAGACATTGCAGCCACCAGGCCACACGCATTGTCTCTGGCAATGAAGTGAAAGGGCATATGTGCAGATAACAAAAAATAAGGGGTTATTATACAGGATGGAGAGGAGATGTAAAGAAGAAGAGGGTGGTTAAATGGTTATACAGTATATGGTTTCAAAATAAAAATACTATTTTTTTTTGTTCCACTAACTGTGAGAGGAAGGGGACAGTCAGGACCTAGTTCACCTGCAGAAGGCCCTGTACTTCCCAGAGCTGATGGTTGCAGTTCCAGTGTTCACCAGCGAATGTCTCTCAGCAGCCAGCAGTTATCACTTTCCAATTTGATGCTGATTGCTGGGAGGATATTTAGATCCTCTCCTTTTGCTTCTTGCTTTAGTGTTTTACTGCTGCCATATCTTGTTAACAACAATTCTGTTCTTGCTCCTACCCTTTAACTTGCATCCTCTATCCTGCTCCCTTGTACCTGCTCTCCTTTGTTCCTCACCCCAGTATTGGTTCCCCCCTTTCCATCTGCTCCCTGTGCATCCAGTTCCCCTGCTTTACTCTGTTCCCCATTGTATATACGTAATTGGTTAATTGTTAGTTAGGTTTCCTGTTTGTTACCTTTATTAGTCAGGTATTCTGTCACTGAGGTTTTTTTTCACATTCATTTTATGTTTGCTGTGTGCTGTTTGGATGGTTTTTGTTTCATTGTAAATAAATCTCACTTAAAGTTTAAGTCAATGCAAAATCTAAAATCTAAAAATCACTGCATCTATAGACATAAGGGATCTAATGCTAACATGTGTCCTGTAAAAAAAAGATGAGTACACATACCTTTTTGAAAGCGGACCTGACCCGCTCTGACCCGATCTGCAGCGCAGAAAATATATTGGGTAAATGAACCCCACCAAACCTTAATAAAACCAAAAAATAAAAAATATATAGTGAAAGGGTGTAGTATAAATGTGACACAGTGAGTGTATACAAGAATCTTATGCAATGTGAAGTCGCGAGAGAATAATCAGTAGTGAAAACAAAATACTGGGGTAGTTCAAGTCTTTGCGGATTAAACACGTAGGGTTAATACACTGGCCCAAGCCACCCTATACTGCGCCTTTTTTATTGTTCAATTGAACAATTTTTATCCAATATTCCGCTTGTCTCAATATTTTAATTTGAATAAATTCCATCATTTGGATTTACGCTATGTGGAGGCCCTTTCTCTCTTTTTTCACCTTGAATCTAGTACCAATATTTGAGACACACTTTGGAGAGCTGCTTATAATCACTCACTGTTCAGAGTACCATCTACTTCCTGAACCGCTGGCTCTGTGGATTCATTGCTTGCCTGCAGAGGAGGGGATTGAAGGATTCGTCCTTGGAACTTGATTCCACGTTTCCGCGCTTTTGGATACATGCTTGGCAGATTCACCGCCGGATGGTGAGTTGGGTGAACTATTTCAGGTAAGGGTACCCTTTTTTCTCTCCCATTCCTGGAAGGTGAAGGGACTCCTGGGTGTAATTATCTACTGTGCAGCACATCCACCTAAGAGACGGTCAGACATCTGCAGCAACAGTGTGTTGTCCTCAGACGTCACTGGCGACCCTTGATGTCTTAATTATATTAACTATTGCATTTTTATGCAATAATGTGTTTTGTTTTTATCGTTTACTTATAGCTACATATGGGTTGTGTTTCTTAAGTGCAATTATCACCATTTATGTCACTACATTTATGGTTAGATGTATAATGACCACACTTGGGCCTATATTATAGTTCTTTAATATTGTGGTTCTAACAGTCACTTACCTTACTGCTTACTGTCACTATTTTGTTTTCATTACTGATTATTCTCCCTCGACTTCACATTGCATGAGATTCTTGTGTACACTCACTATGTGTCACATTTATACTACGCCCTTTCACTAAAGGTTATATATTTTTTCTTTTTTTGGTTTTATCACTTAGGCCTCGTACACACGATCAAATCTGTCTGCTGGAAACGGTCGGCCCGACTGTCCCAGCAGACAGATTCGATCATGTGTACGGGCCAGCCGACGGATTTGGCGACCCGACAGATTTCAAAGCATGCTTTGAAATCTGTCGGCTGGGAACCCCTCCGCCTGACATGTCTGCTGGTTAGTATGCTAACCAGCAGACATGTCTTCTCGCACAAGCGCCGAATGATTTTGACGCATGCGCGGAAGTGTTTTACTTCCTGGTGCGGTGATGTGGCGGCGTCAACGTCACCGCCACGTCACCGACACGTCAGCGCGCTGTCTGCTGGCGGGGATTTTGGTTTGCTCGTGTGTATACGCAAGCAAACCAAAATGCCAGCAGACAGATTTGTTCAAATCGGTCGGACAGACCGTTTTGAACAAATCGATTGCCTCGTGTGTACGAGGCCTTAGCCTTCTTCAAGATTTGGTGGGGTTCATTTACCCAATATATTTTCAGCGCTACACTTTCCTTTATATATTTGTTCACAATTAGTCTTATTGTTGTGTTGGCTGGTCACATTTGGGGTTGACGCAGAATTTTATTACATATATTTTTTCCACTCCTAAAAATGTAGACACCCTGCCAAATAGCAGGACCAGAGACCTGTTTTTTTTTCTCTCCTGCAGCTAAGTAATACTTAAAGGTCTTGCCCCGCCCCCCATTCTGTGATTGGAGGAGAAGCAGAAGACTGAAGAGCTCATCTTTTCCACTGCTATCTCTCGTCCTATCAGCATGTTGCTTGTAAGTTCATGAGCTCTAAAGCACAACTAATTGTGTTACTTCCTCTCTGAGCTCTGCAGTACAGGGACTGCGTGAGACTGATAGCAGGTCAGTAGCAAGTACTTACACAACTTTCATAAAAACAAAAAAAGAAGTGGTGTCTTTATATATACAGAACTGCATTTTTGTATCTTTTAAATCTGCCTGGAGTTTAGCTTTAAAATAGAAAGACTGACCAGGTGCAGCGTATTGAGCTTTAGTTGAATAAATCTTCCAGCTGCTAATTATATTGATCTACTGCACAACTGGGCCAATCAGAAACACTAACAATCTGCGCATTAACTTTTTGTAAAAAGGAACCTTCAAACTTGTCCATCCAAAGAGATAGTTAATACTTACTTAGATTATTGTAATATTCCACCGATACCTGGTCTTGCTGTGTGTGCATGCAACATGGAATTATAAAGCTATAAACAAGTCACTAAAAACTCACAAATCAGTTTTACAGCATAGTGCTTAATATTGTGAAGATAATTGTTAACATTAACTTCTGAGTCACTTCTGTGATTCAGCTTCAAATATTGCAAGTTTTGTTCTATATTGGAGAACATAAAGACAAAAGAAATGGTTCATGTTATTATTATCATTATCACAATTTACGATGCATTATAAACACCAGGGTAAAGTAAAGGCATACAATGTAATGGAGAGCTATTAACAAAGACTTAATTGAATGGCATTAAGCCAAATTATAAATGAATAAAACCATAACAACACCTTTCTGGTATGTGTATTCATTTGAATCTTTTTAATGATCTATGTTTTTCCCCACCTCGAGGGCCCCTTGTTTCTCTACAACTCCACCGAGTCCAGTCATAATGTAATAAATTAATTCCTGCATTGTTTTCTATTCTTCAGTTTCCACATTATACAGGACATCACTGCATTGATAAAAAAAAAGTAAAACAAAATAATTTTATTACAAATGCCAACAATAATCCTTTATTCAGGAAGTCCTTTATTTTAAACTTTAGCTTGTATGCCAAAACAGAATACTTGCACTCATGAATAAGGACAAGTTATTGTATCTGTATAAGTCAGAATCCAGGAGGACACTCACAGTAAATATGTGTGACCTGCAGATATGATAATCAGAGAAGACAATGAAGAAGGGTGACAGAGAAATGGACCTGCTGGCATACCTCAAAATGGGCAGAACAAAGCAGGAAGGCTTTGCAAGTGGGTGGTTTTGGCGCCACGTCACCGCGCTGTCTGTCCGCGGGGATTTTGGTTTGATTGTGTGTACACACATCAAACCAAAACATCCCAGGAGACATGTCCGATGAAAACGTTCTGTCGGACCGTTTTCATCGGATATATCTCCTCGTGTGTACGCAGCCTAAGAAGGGCCGGTGTATCTATTTTCTGTATTCAGAAAACAAGATACGCTCGAATTTTGCTTAGATACAAGCAGCGTAAGTCTATTACGCCGTCGTATCTTAGTTGCATATTTACGCTGGCCGCTAGGTGGCGCTTCCGTCGATTTACACATCGAATATGCAAATGAGCTAGATACGCCGATTCATGAACGTACTTGCGCCCGGTCGTCGTATTTTACGTTGTTTGCGTAAGCGTAAAGTTACCCCTGCTATATGAGACGTAACTTTGCGTAGGTGAGGCATACGCAATGTTAAGTATGGACCTGGGGACAGCATCAAATTTTCCGTTGTTTACGTTGTTCGCGTAAATCATTCGCAAATAGGGCTGTGCGTGAGTTACGTTCACGTCCTAGGCAGTTTTCGACGTATCTTAGGCATACTATCTGACACATGCGCACTGGGATTACATTCACGGACGGCGCATGTGCCGTTCGTTGAAAACATCAAATACGTGGGGTCATGAGAAATTTACATAAAACACGCCCACCACCGCCACATTTGAATTAGACGGGCTTACGCCAAGATATTTACTCTCCGCCGCCTTAACTTAGGACGCAAGTGCTTTGAGAATACTGCACTTGCGTCCAAAGTTGCGGAGGCGTATCGTAAAAACGATACACTACCCCCCGCTGCCAGATACGCCGATCTACGAGAATCTGGCCCAGAGTATTTTTTTTATCTTTTTTTCTGACCAGTTGACGTTTTATTAATTTGTTATTGGTTTTTAATCGATGATTTTGTATATGATTATACTGTATATATTTTGTGGAGTGTTCACAGCACTTGTCAATTTATTGAAAAGAACATATTTGGATTGTCATATTTTATAGTACTTTTTACTTTTGTAATTACTATTAAATAGAATCTTTTGCAAAGGATGGTAAACAAGCACTAGCACTGTTAAAACACATTTATTTACAGTGCAGAAACAAGATATACCTTTGCTCAAATCCCACTAGCCTGTACATGCATATAAATTACCAGGTGCCAAAGTGGTGTGACCACATTAACACTAAAAATATTGGGTAAACCCTCTGCACAGTGCACACTGCTATACCCTTTCTAGCAAACCTTGCAATAGGAAATAGAGGTATTTAGTTCACACATAGTGTTGCTCAAGAATATTCGCATTGCGAATATTAGTTACGAATAATGCATATTCGAGTATTCGCGAATAACTCGAATATCATGGTGAATATTCGCTATTGCGAATATTCGTATTTTTTCAAATTTATTTTTAAAACAGATCACATGCTAGTGATCTCCATCGACGTCTAAAAGCATTGCTGGTATGATTAGAGACCCTGGGCCGAGTAGCTGAGGCGATCCTTTTATGTTGCCGAATATTCGCAATGCGAATATTCGTATTACAAATTTCTTCTTCTTTTGCATCAGAGCCAATCAGAGTTCTCCTACCACAGTTGTCAGAGGTTAGCAACCTCCATATCAACCAATAGGAACCTGCCTGCACGACCATTATATAAGATTACTCCCAGCAGTATTTCAGTGCAGATTCACAAGGTGGCTAGAGAGAGTGGAGTGTTTCTGTGCGTTTTTCCTGTGTATTGCGATCTTAGAGCTTAGCATTGTGTTTCCTATAGTGCTTTAAGTTCTGAGTTTCCTGCTTCTAAAACCAAATGCTTTTTTCAAAGCAAAAGACCCAACAGCTTTTCTAAAAGCTCAGATTTGTGTTGTTTTGTCCAGGTTAGTGTAGCTTAGTGTTAGATAGATTTCTGTGTAGTTAGTGTAAGGCCTTGTACACACAATGTAATTTATCTGGTCGGAAACATCCGACGAATATTTCCCAGCGGACAAGGCAAATTTGTCCGTTGGTCTGATGAGCGTACACACCATCGGACAGAAATCCCAGCAGACCAGAACGCGGGCACGTAAACCACGTACAACGTCACAATAAAGGGGAATGCCAAAGCCTACGGCACCGCCCTCTGTTCCACGTTTGCTAGTTCCGTGTTAGTGAAGGTTTGGTTAGAGCTGATTCGTGCTTTTCAGTCTCCGCGCTTAACAGGTCGTATTTTCGGGTTCAGTGTGTGCTTGTGGGCTCGTATTTGTCATTCAGTGTCGCCGTGCGCGGCGTTTCTGCTTTGCAGTGCCGTCATGTACGGTCGTATCTGTTTGACGTGCGATCTTTGCAGGTATTGCTGGATTTGGGGGTGCTTTCTGTTTAAGTGTGTTCTTGACTGACCAGCTGGCCGGTTTGAAGCCATGATGGAGCAGCAGCGCAACTTTTCACGAGTTAGTGCTGTTTATGGGTTTTGTTCTGGAGTCTGTGTGCATTCCAGTGATTTGGACAGGAACAGTAGGAGGAGGAGTTCCTGGGCCAATAATTGGTTGCGGCAGCGTAACCGATTCTCTCATATGTCTCTGCTTAGGGAGATCCAGGAGAATAATCCTGATGACTTCAGGAACTTTCTCCGTATGACGGACCCTGTTTTCCACTGTCTGCTGGATCTCCTGTCCCCCTATATCACGAGGCAGGACACTGTGATGCACCAAGCCATTCCGGCTGAGCAGAGGCTTATTGCCACGTTGCGGTACCTGGTGACTGGGAGGAGCCTGCAGGACCTCAAGTTCTCAACAGGCATCTCTCCCCAGGCGCTTGGGGTCATCATACCGGAAACGTGTTCTGCCATCATACAAGTGATGCAGGAGGAGTTTATTACGGTAAGTTTCCTCCTTTAATATCACAATCTGTGTCTTTAATAATGTATGCCAATTTTAGAAACTTTTTTTGTTGGTTTTCCTAATTGCCATGATTGTAATATGCTGTGTGCTGAATGTTCCCTTTTCTCCCCATGCATGTTGTTAAGCTTTCCAGGTTAATTTTGTTTGACCTACCTGCATATTTTTACCTTCAACACTACTAACCTATCCAGCATCATCTCCTAGGGACAAACACACCTTTTTTTGGTTTTGGCTCTCTTTTTTTTGTCCTGCTCCATTGTAGTTCAACCCCCCCCCCCCCTAAAAAAGTGTATTGCCCCATCAGCGGGATGTGTAGTCTGATAATAATTGGCTCTGGATTTGTTGCCCTAAATACTCACTACACACTAATATTTAGAAATGTTAATACTGTGATGTTGCAGAATGATGTTTTTTTACTAGTGTTTGCAATGTTTTTTATGTGCCAAAGTGCTAATTTTGTTTTTGCTTTTGTCCCCACAGTTTCCCTCCACGCCACAGGAATGGCAGACTGTGGCTGCCCACTTTGCCCAGCGTTGTGATTTTCCAAACTGCGGAGGGGCAATTGATGGGAAGCACGTCCGCATAGTGCCGCCACCTCTTTCGGGGTCGCACTATTGTAACTACAAAGGTTTTCATACAGTGCCTGCCGCCGAGAATGTGTTTTCAGCACGCCAGCATCGCGCTGAATCTCGGCGACAGGCTGCCGATATCTCGCACTCGCTGGAATAGTAAAAGCACATTCCAGCGAGCGCGTCATAGAAGCGACGGGGATCCGACGCGGATTCCCGCCAATTCTACACGTGGGCGGAGTTTGTTATGAATCCTGAACGAGAAATCCCCGCCGGATTTTTAAAGAAAAATCCGGCATGGGTTCCCCCCTCAGGAGCATAACGGGCCCTTAGGTCGGTTATGGGTTGTAAGGAGACCCCCTACGCCGAAAAAACGGAGTGGGGGTCCCCCCACAATCCATAACAGACCCGTATCCAAAGCACGCCGGCCGGCCGGTCAGGAAGGGAGTGGGGGCGAGCGAGCGCCCCCCCCTCCTGAGCCGTACCGGGCAGCATGCCCTCAACATGGGGGGGTCAGGTGCTCTGGGGCAGGGGGCGCACTGCGGCCCCCCACCCCAGAGCACCCTGTCCCCATGTTGATGAGGACAGGGCCCCTTCCCGACAACCCTGGCCGTTGGTTGTCGGGGTATGCGGGCGGGAGGCTTATCGGAATCTGGAAGCCCCCTTTAATAAGGGGGCCCCCAGATACCTGCCCCCCACCCTAAGTGAATGAGTATGGGGTACATTGTACCCCTACCCATTCACCTGCAAATACAAAGTGTAAACACAAATAAAACACACAGGGTATTGAAATATTTTATTAGTTGGCCGCCGGGGGGGGTGTGTATGATCGCTTTTATAAAAGCGCCCCCCTCCGGCGGGCTTCTGTGGGGGGTGGGTGCCGCCGTCTGGTTCTCTTCCGCCGCCGGGGGGCGCTTTGATAAAAGCGCCCACCACCCGGCGGGCTTCTTTCGACGTCTTCGGCGGCGGGGGGGTCTTCTCCCACTCTCCGGGGTCTTCTCCCGCTCTCCGGGGGTCTTCTCCCACTCTCCGGGGTCTTCTCCCGCTCTCCAGGGGTCTTCTCCGCTCTCCAGGGGTCTTCTTCTTCTTCAGGATTTGCCGCCGCTATCTTCGTGTGTTAGCTCAATTACTAGCGGCGGCGGCCCCCTCTTCTGCGACGTCGGCGTCTTCTTCTTCTGCTGTCCAGATGTTGACGCGACGCATCCTTCCGCTGTTATGCCAGGCGCGCGGCTCGCAGAGAATTATATAGGCCTGTCCTGTGACGTCGCAGTCCCATCATGCTTCGGTAGGTATCACGTGGGTAGGTAGCACGTGGTACCTACTGGAGCATGATGGGACTGCGACGTCACAAGACAGGCCTATATATTTCGCTGCGAGCCGCGCGCCCGGCATAACAGCGGAAGGATGCGTCGCGTCAACATCTGGACAGCAGAAGAAGAAGAAGAAGACGCCGACGTCGCAGAAGAGGGGGCCGCCGCCGCTAGTAATTGAGCTAACACACGAAGATAGCGGCGGCGAGTCCTGAAGAAGAAGAAGACCCCCGGAGAGCGGAGAAGACCCCCGGAGAGCGGGAGAAGACCCCGGAGAGTGGGAGAAGACCCCCGGAGAGCGGGAGAAGACCCCGGAGAGTGGGAGAAGACCCCCCCGCCGCCGAAGACGTCGAAAGAAGCCCGCCGGGTGGTGGGCGCTTTTATCAAAGCGCCCCCCGGCGGCGGAAGAGAACCAGACGGCGGCACCCACCCCCCACAGAAGCCCGCCGGAGGGGGGCGCTTTTATAAAAGCGATCATACACACCCCCCCCCCGGCGGCCAACTAATAAAATATTTCAATACCCTGTGTGTTTTATTTGTGTTTACACTTTGTATTTGCAGGTGAATGGGTAGGGGTACAATGTACCCCATACTCATTCACTTAGGGTGGGGGGCAGGTATCTGGGGGCCCCCTTATTAAAGGGGGCTTCCAGATTCCGATAAGCCTCCCGCCCGCATACCCCGACAACCAACGGCCAGGGTTGTCGGGAAGGGGCCCTGTCCTCATCAACATGGGGACAGGGTGCTCTGGGGTGGGGGGGCGCAGTGCGCCCCCTGCCCCAGAGCACCTGACCCCCCCATGTTGAGGGCATGCTGCCCGGTACGGCTCAGGAGGGGGGGGGGGCGCTCGCTCGCCCCCACTCCCTTCCTGACCGGCCGGCCGGCGTGTTTTGGATACGGGTCTGTTATGGATTGTGGGGGGACCCCCACGCCGTTTTTTCGGCGTAGGGGGTCTCCTTACAACCCATAACCGACCTAAGGGCCCGTTATGCTCCTGAGGGGGGAACCCATGCCGGATTTTTCTTTAAAAATCCGGCGGGGATTTCTCGTTCAGGATTCATAACAAACTCCGCCCACGTGTAGAATTGGCGGGAATCCGCGTCGGATTCCCGTCGCTTCTATGACGGCTTTGTCTCCATCGCGGCAAGCCAGCTCGGCGCTGGCTCCCGCGATGGGGCTCGTAGGTGGTCAAACTCGCCGAGAAAGGGAGCGAGATTGACACAATATCCCAGTCACCTACTGTAGTATCGTGTTGATGGCGGTGGTGTCGGCAGGCTACGAATTTTTGTATGTGGACGTGGGGAAGAATGGCCGGCTGTCTGATGGGGGAGTGTTCGCGCGGACCGAATTTTACAGGCATCTACAAACTGGTGGTCTTGAACTGCCACCGGATGAAGACAATGTGGAAGGACTTCCGTTTGTTTTTTTAGCGGACGAGGCTTTCGGGCTTGGACCTCACCTCATGCGGCCTTTTCCCCAGAGGACCCTCACCCCATAGAGGAGGGTCTTCAATTTCTGGCTGGCCAGGGCCCGGAGGGTAGTCGAGAATGCCTTTGGGATACTCGCCAGCCGGTTCCGCCTGTTCCAGACAGCGATACATCTGGCGGAATATAAATTTAACTTGGTTATTTTGGCCTGCTGCATAATGCATCATTTTTTACGCAGGCATTCCCAGACGTACCTACCCAACATCGGTGCTGAGGCAGGACTACCCTCAGATACCCTTCCTGGGCTGGACACTGGTCGTGCTGGCTCGGTCACCGAATCTGCTCGTGAGGTACGCGACAAATATGTTGAGTACTTTATGGGTCGGGGGGCCATAGCTATGCCAAAATCTTAGGCTTTTCTTAGAAAAATGTGTTTAGAAATGATTTATTTCTTCAAAAAAAATTTTTGGGTTTTGACAAACATATGTAACAATGGAACTTACAAAGTTCAACCTTTTATTTAGCATACCAAACCCAGACGACATGGTCTTATGTCACCCCGGAATCCGCCAAAATTTGAGGATGCACACATGCTGTGTGTGTGATGGGCCAAATGGTGAATTCTCGCCTGAGATCCCATGCCAAATGTTCACATGTGCTATCTGCCATCATGGGTGATCAATGTATGTGGTTTGTGGGTGCAACCCCTTTCTCTCACCTACTTGATAAGCGAGGAAGGGGTTGCACCCACAAAGCACAGACAATCGATGTACTGTGATGGCAGATAGCACATGTGAACACACACTGGGGTTTATTTACTAAACAGTGCAAACTCAGGCTTATTTCTGCATATAAGCCAATCAGCTTCTAAATTGAGCTTATTCAATTAAGCTTTTGCATCTAAACATGGAAGCTGATTGGTTTATATGCCAAGTGAGGCTGCTTTTGCACGTTATAGCTTTACTAAATAAACCCAAGTGTGTGTGTGTGCATCCTCAAATTTTGGCGTATTTTAATGTAAAAATATACAACATCTTTGAGAGTGGGGTGGTTGGGGGTGAGGGCAGGGGGGGGGGCAGGGGGGGGCAGATGGGGGGGATAGTCTTCTATATACGTCCCAAAATATCTAGCATGTTTTTGAAGTTTTGGTCCATCACCACCATCCTTTCCCTCATATTGGCCAGCTCCGTGCTGCACTCCATTATCTGCTGTATTAGGATTTGTGCACTTGGCCCATGCTCACCATCATAGTCCTTCCGTTGCAGGATGGACACCATCTCCACCATCTCTTGTAGAGACATGTTTGTGGCCTTGTATCGTTTTGGCCTGGATCTGGACGTTCCGGCCTCTGTCCCTTCCAGATCCCGATCAGAGGCTAATGTGCGCTCGTGTGACATCGCCATATTTTCTAATCTACATTGCATAGGGGGCGTGGAAAACAGGAATTGGTACGTCATGGGCGGAGACGAGGGTGACGCTTCTTGATTGCGTGGGGATATAATGGAAACAACGTGATTACGTAGGTTACGCGGAGATTACTCGAGCGGAAACGAGGAGAGAGAGAGACAAAGGTAAATGAAAACATTGCATCAGAGGCCTAGAATTTGAACAGCCATGGGGGATGGGGCTTTTCAATGTTGTTTGCACCCTTTTTGTGCTACTGTTATTTAGGTATTTTGGGGCCCACCATAAAATTTAGAGTGCTTGTACACATCACTTCATCAAGATATATGTAGAGAATGCTCTATCCTCTTTATTTGGATTTTAGAGTATGCAGTCAGATCATGCAAGTATTGTTGTGTGTTGGTTGTACAGAGATAAGTAGTTAGTGTTTTTTGCCATCAATGCTGAGGGGCATGATAGCTAGACATGAACTAGTGCCTTGATAAGTGCTAGCATTAATATTCATGGTGGATGTGTTCTTATCTACATGCTACATGCTACAACTTAAACAAATGGCTCTGCATGACACCTTTTTTGGGGGCTACAACAATGCGGCAGAGCTGGCCAGCTATGTAGCAGCAGAAGACACTGTGTTTGTATACTGTAGTTGCTCTAAAATGAATGAATGTGCACATATTTTTAGAATCTCAAAGCTGAGCCTTTTTTAAGTTGTGCTTTGTGTTTGTGTGTCATTTTCTATTCTAGACATTACTATTGAAGGTAATTTTAGGAGCTGAAAGCTGTTAAAAATGGATTTGCTCAAAGGGAAGGAGGCAACAATGCAGCTTATCAACCAATATCGGGATATGCCCCTTCTTTGGGACACCAAGCACCCAGAATATTTAGACACCGTGAAGAGAGCGGCAGCACTTGATGAGATTGCTACATACCTGCACACTTGGGTGCCAAGTTGCACAGGCGACATGGTTAAGGATAAATTTAGTAACCTCAGGAGAAGCTACAGAAATGTCTATAAAAAACGCAAATATCAAAAATCAGGATCAGCAGCAGCTAAGAAAAAGGAACCCAAGCTCTGGTACTACAAAGAGCTCAGTTTTTTGAACGATGAACTGGATGGCAGGCCTTCTGATTCAACACTACCTTCCAGCCTTCCTCCCAGTGAAACTTCCCCGGATCCCAGGAGCCCTGCAGAATCTGAAGCGGGGCTGGCTGACATGGAGCCAGATCTGGCCATCTTCGATGAGGTATAATATTTTGCAACATATTTTGGTGCTGCTATTTATTTTGAATTAGTGAGTTGATCTGGTAAACAAAAAACAAACCTTGGGAAGAAAAACCAAAGTTGTGGGTCTATAAATAGGTGTCAGGGATGCCAAATGCAGGGGTCAGAAGGACAGTCTGTTTGATTAAAATTAATACTAACTAAAACAGTCTAGAGAAAGAAAATGTGTGTGATTGATTGTGCAAAATATTACAACATGTCCCTTTTTTATACACAGGAAGAAGAGACCAGCCAGGAGGTGGCAGCTCCTGAGGCCCATGTCAGCCAGGCGGAAGGGGGGAGTGGCAGCCAGGAGGAGGCCGGGCCAAGTGAGGTGCAGCAGGTCCCCAGGCCCAGGCTGAGCACCATCAGCCAAGTTCCTCCCCTCCAGATGAGGCCACCAGCTGCAAGGAGGCGCAGGAGTGTGGTGCACGACGAGAGCCTGGAGGTTATATGGGAGGCTGCTGAAATCATGAGGGCCCCCTCAACCCCACGGAATGCTACAGTGCGTTTGTGGCCAATGAACTCAACCAAGGGGGGGGGAGCAAAAAAGCCTGGCCAAGGACCTGATTAATCAGGTCCTGGCCAGGATGAAAAGGGACGAGCTGAGCAGGGACACTGTGCTGTGTGACCCGGCCTGGCCTGCTCCCCATCATCATCATCCTCCTCCTGCTGCCACATCACCTCCACCTGCAAGGGTCCGTGGACAGACCCGTGGAAGTTTCGCTGGAAGGAAGTCTGGAAAGAAGTCGAGAAGGTGATTCCCTGCCATCCAGTTGATTGTCCAAAAAACTGAGCTTGTTGGAGTAGCACAGCTTGGGTTCCTTTGTTCATGTGCTGCTGATTCTGATTTTTGTTATTGACTCCTGAGGTTGCTAAATTTATCCTTAATCATGTTGTAATTCCCAAGTATGCATGAATGTTGCAATCTCATCAAGTGCTGCCGTTCTGGTGATTTATAATTTTTTGGCCGGAAATAAATGGCTTTTGTAGTTACTTTCAAACCTTGTCTATTGTGTTTTATACTGTGGTGAGTAAGCATCAGACATTTGTAAAATAAAATGTGGCATTTGCAAAGGACACAAACTCCTTGGGGGGGGGACCTTTTGTGGTAGAACTTGGTAAACCCAAAAGAAGCCTAAAAAATTTGAAAAATGAAAACACCCCCCCCCCCCCCCCCAAAAAAAGGGAAAAAATAAAGGATGAAACAACAAAATGACATAAGTTGGGAAAATAAAAGGGAATTAAAAAAAAACAAAAAAAAAAACAACATGATGAAACAACAAAAATAACATAATTTGGAAATATTCCTAAACCGTAAAATACAACTAAAAAAAAAAGCACACCAAAAAAATTAATATGATACGCTCAACATTAAGTCAAAATAGACATAATACAAATGTGGAGAACGGAAACAAATGTGGGGACATCTGGCTAGCAAACAGTGTCAAATAGAAAAAACACTAACGAAAATGCAAGCTTTCAGTATGTGACATCGGAACAAAATTGCATCAGCAAGAGAACGGGTTTCTTCTAGCAAGAGAACAAAGAACAAAAAAACGCTACAAACGGGACACTATATAGAGAGTTTAGGTGACGAATGTGCCAGGTCCCAAACAAACGCGAGTTTTACCTGAACGAGTGCTCCCGTCCCATCGTTTTGACTGAGCATGCGCGGGTTTTTGGTCCGATGCTTTTGTGTACTCACGAGCGGACATATCCGACGGACATGTGTCCGGCGGAAATATTTCAAAGCATGCTTTGGAATTTTTCCGCAGGAGAAATCCGGCCAAAACGGTCCGTTTGCCCATACAGACGAGCGGATTTTTCGGATGAAATGGTCCGTCGGACCAGTTTCAGCGGATTTATTCCCTCGTGTGTACAAGGCCTAAGTGTACATTTCTTTAAGGTAGCTTAGTTTAGTGTGTGTTTAGTCTCTGTGTTTTGTGTATAAAAAAAACAAAAAAACAAAAAAAAATTAGCTTTGGTTTAGTCATATAAGTTTGTGTAAGTAGAGTTAGTGTTTAGTGCATATTAGTTTATTATTTGTAGTCCTCGTCTTTGTCCTTGTCAGTTAGTGTAAAAAAAAAACAAAAAAAATGTAGCTTTAGTTTAGTCATATAAGTTTGTGTAAGTAGAGTTAGTGTTTAGTGCATATTAGTTTAGTAATCCAGGAAATGATCTCCATTTTCGCGTGTTGTTCACGCGCATGCGCATGCGCGGACGAGAATTTCGCAATCAATTTCGCATTCGCATTAGCGAAATTTCACGAAATGTTTTTTTTTTATAAAATATCACGAATATTCGATATTAACGAATATTTCACGAATATTCTTCTATATATTCGTGAAATATCGCGAAATTTAATATGGCGTATTCCGCTCAACACTATTCACACATAGGACAATACATGTTTTAACTGGCCAACTGCATCAAAGTAATCCCTCTTTAGCCAGTCCTCTGCTCTGCCACCGCAAATGCTACAGTGGACACAATGCCAACATGCAGCAAACAGTCACAGTAGTCAGATGTTTGGGAGCCCATTCTGTTGAGTCCTGATTATGACTGGAGACCCAGAGCTGCCTATGACATCTTGGTCATTGTGTTAGGAGCATGCAATCAAAGTGAAACCTCAGATGCCCATGGGCGCATATGTTCAGTATGTGGGTGTTAAAGCACATATGCATTATGTGGGCTGCAAATGATACACCTTGAGTTTCTTCCCAAATAGCTTAATTTGTGCAACAAGCACTACTGTAAAGCAATTGTCTTTATTTGTGATCCATATTTGGCAAACCTCTCTTTAACCTGTTCCCTACTACACTATAGCCAATAAAGAGCTACAGAGCAGATCTCAAGTTCTGGGAGGATGTCTGATCAGGAACATTGAGAAAATGTGTACACTGATAATCAGGGAACTGATTCTGATCAGTGCCCATCAGTGCCACCTGTCAATGCCTATCAGTGCAGACTCGTCAGTGCCTCCTCATCAGTGCCTATCAGTGCAGTTTATCAGTACTCATCAGTGCCACCTCATCAGTACCCATCAGTGAATATCAGTGCCCATTAGTAAAAAAAATTGCTTATTTGCAAAAGAAAAATACAGAAACTAAGAAAAACACATTTGTTTTTCAAAATCGTTGGTGTTTTTTTCATTTGTTTAGCATAAAGTAAAAAAACCTGGTGGTGATTACATACCACCAAAAGAAAGCTCTATCTTTAAAAGATAAAGTGCGATAGCACTGGAACATGAAAATTGGCTGTGCAGGAAGGGGTGGAAAGTGCCTGGTATTGAAGTGGTTAATTGACTACGCACTAGTCTATCAATCTCCTGATCGGAGAAACAAATTACTGAAGATATGGTATTTCTGTTTGTAGCAAAGTATTGCAATATTAGAAATCAGAAAGCATGATAGTGGTGTTGCAATTGGTAGCCCCTTAGTTACCACAGTAAGAGAAGCAGCCTCCAGTGAACTGATCCTTTGGGAATACTATACAGTACCGATCTGCTTGTGAGTGAAATTGTTTTTTTTGTATTTAATAAAGATGAATTTTTACACTATTCAAGGAACAGCAATTGTGTCCTTTTATATTGTAGTGATTTTGGCTACATTCTACACTAGCAGATTGTGTAGGTAGAAAGAAGGAAGGAGTGCAGTGTGAGTCCTGAATTGTTGTGAAAATTCTAAACTGACAGTTAGGCCCTGTACACACGATCAGACCGGTCTGATGAAACTGGTCTGCAGACCAGTTTCATCGGACCAGTTTGATGGTGTGAACGGCCCATCAGACCGTTGTCCGTCGGACCAAAGTTTTAAAACATGCTTTAAAACCTGTCTGATGGAACCTGTCGGTCGGACAGATTCGATGGTTAGTACGCAAAAGCATCGGACCAAAAACCTGTGCATGCTCAGAATCAAGTCGACGCATGCTTGGAAACATTGAACTTCGTTTTTTCAGCACGTTGTTGTGTTCTACGTCACTGTGTTCTGGTCTGATCGGATTTTGGTCCTATGGTGTGCACGCACATCAGACCATCAGACAAGTTCAGAGTTGTCTGATGAAAACGGTCCGTCAGGCCAGTCTCATCAGACCGGTCTGATCGTGTGTACAAGGCCTAAGGCTTTGAAGATGAAAGCAACAGGGAGAGCTGGATCCTGGTGAGGGTTGGGGTCTGGCAGCAGAGACTATGCAAGGTCTTAAGTAAGTAGTGGATAAGGTAACTCATGGTATATGGACTGCATGGGATGCCTGAGTTGGGCATACAGAGATACTGATTATTTACAAAATGTTGCTATTTTTTGCTATATTTGTCTCACACTCCACACGCCAGGCCTTGGTTATTAGGGTTATCGCATTCCTTACTCGAAGACTCTGATTACAAACTAAATGTTGCTATTTTTTGCTATATTTGTCTCTCCTTGATTTTGGGAGTTTGAATTCAGATCCTGCCTGAAAGCCGAACCCAAGTACATTTGGCTTGTTCATAGAAAGTAGCATATATATACACACCCACAGTATCTCACAAAAGTGAGTACATTCCTCACATTTTTGTAAATATTTTATTATACCTTTTCATGTGACAACTTTGCTACAATGTAAAGTAGTGAGTGTACAGCTTGTATAACAGTTTAAATTTGCTGTCCACTCAAAATAACTCAACACACACAGCCATTAAAGTCATTGTATAGGCTTGTATAGGTTTGTTTAACCACTTAAGCCCCAGACCATATTGCTGGTCAAAGACCAGAGCACTTTTTGCGATTCGGCACTGCGTCGCTTTAACTGACAATTGCGCAGTCGTGCGACGTGGCTCCCAAACAAAATTGGCATCTTTTTTTCCCAAAAAATAGAGATTTCTTTTGGTGGTATTTGATCACCCTTGCGGTTTTTAGTTTTTGCGCTATAAACAAAAATATAGCCACAATTTTGAAAAAAAATAATATTTTTTACCACAATAAATATCCCCCAAAAATCTGTAAAAAAACAATTTTTTTCCTCAGTTTAGACCGATACGTATTCTTCTACATATTTTTCGTAATTTCTTTTTCGTAATAAGCGTTTATTGATTGGTTTGCGCAAAAGTTATAGCGTTTACAAAATAGGGGGTAGTTTTAGTAATATTTTTTTTTACTAGTAATGGCGGCGATCAGCGATTTTTTTGGGGTACTGCAACATTATAGTGGACACTTCGGACACTTTTGACACATTTTTGGGACCATTGGCATTTTTATAAAAATGCATTGATTACTATAAAAATGCCACTGGCAGTGAAGGGGTTAACACTAGGGGGAGGGGAAGGGGTTAGGTATGTTTCCTGGGTGTAATAAAACTGTAGGTGGGGTGGCCTCACTAGGGGAAATGACTGATCGCTGTTCATAAATTGTATGAACAGACGGTCAGGCATTGATTCCATGACAGGACCGGGAGCTGTGTGTTTACACACACAGCTCCCAGTCCCCACTCTGTAACAAGCAATCACGGCTGCCCGGTGGCGATTACCCCCCCCAGGCACGCACACGGGAGTCAGGGCGAGGTGACGTATAGCTATGTTTTTTCGCTCAGCAGAGCCGACCTGCCGTCGTAAAACTGCGACAGCTGGTCGTCAAGCAGTTAAAAAAAAAAAACAAGAGGGTTAAGGCAGTGCTGGAAAATAATGGTTGCTACACAAAATATTGACACTTTATTCCCAATTTGGACATTTTCACTTAGGGGTGTACTCACTTTTGTTGCCAGTGGTTTGGACAATAAATGAGGCAGATTGTTTTTTTTTATCTTAATGCATTCTATGCATTAAGATAAAAAAACTTCTGTGTGTAGCAGCCTCTCCAGCACCCCCTAATTACTTGCCTGAGCTTCACTTCTCTCCAGCGATGTCCACAAGTGTCTAAGCTGTCTGGAACACTCCTCCTGATTGGCTAAGACACAGCAGTGGCGCCATTGGCTCCTGCGGCTGTCAATCAATTAGCCAATCAGAGGAGAGCGGGGGCTTCCTGGATACATGTCTAAGAACGGTGGAACGCACTCCTCACTTAGATAACTTCCTGGTTGCGCCGTTGTAGCCACGTCCTGACTTGTTACGTCACTTCCGACTTTCGACAGAGGGCGTCACAATGTGCAGGCATCACCAAGCGTGGCTTCCGGGTACTGTTGAATAGCGGTGATTACACACTTCCTTTTATGTTCATTACCTAGTGATATAAATGTACGCAGTTCAGAAGCGGGGAGTTATGTATACAGGGTTACTTTATTAAAGCAGTATTGCACTATTTTTGGTGTTTTTGTGTTTTCATATGAACCATCTTTGGGACAGATACCAAGCATTTCCCCGAGTACTTGTACTCGGGGAAAATGCTCCAATACTTTACGGATACCTGAATCCTCCTCCAGTTCCCCCATCCGTTCTGCTCTCCCCCTCCGTGCTTCATGTCCCCCCTCCATGCCGCTGCCGTTCTGCTCTCTCCCTCCGTTCTCCTGTGTCCCCCCTCCGTGCCGCTGTGGTTCTGCTCTCCCCCTCCGTGCCGCTGCTGTCTTCCATTCTGCTCTCCCCCCTTCATGCTCCTCCGTGCCGCTGCTGTCCTCCATTCTGCTCCCCCCTCCATGCTCCTCTGTGCCGCTGTTGTCCTCCATTCTGCTCCCCCCCTCCATGCTCCTCCGTGCCGCTGCTGTCCTCCATTCTGCTCCCCCCTCCATGCTCCTCTGTGCCGCTGCTGTCCACCATTCTGCTCCCCCCCTCCATTCTCCTTTGTGCCGCTGCTGTCTGTCCTCCATTCTGCTCTCCCCCCTCCATGCTCCTCCGTGGTGCTGCTGCTGTCCTCCATTCTGATCCCCCCTCCATGCTCCTCTGTGCCGCTGCTGTCCTCCATTCTGCTCCCCCCCTTCATGCTCCTCCGTGCTGCTGCTGTCCTCCATTCTGCTCCCCCCTCCATGCTCCTCTGTGCTGCTGCCGTTCTGCTCTCCCCCTCCGTGCCGCTGCTGTTCTCCCTTCTGCTCTCACCCTCCAAGCTCCATGCCCCCCTCCCTGCTCAGTGACCCCCTTCATGTCCTCCTCTGCCCCCTCTGTCAGGATGGAGAGCGGCGGGAGGAGCCGAAAAACCCAGCTCCTACCTTTTCTGAATTAACAGAGCCAGTGATGAGTTTGAACCCCAGGGGGGGTGAGTGCCACTGTTGGTGAAGATTGGGAGCTGTTGTAGGGTGCACTACCCACTTAACCCTAGAAGCACTTACAACTTTAGGACTTTTTTGCCACATCATCATCATTTATTTATTTATTTATTTATGTGAGGTTGGACACTTATCCAATAATAGCGCTGTTTTATTAATTGATAATTTCTGATTTTAGATATTGATATATATTTTATAAGTATATACATTTTAAGTATATATATATATATATATATATATATATATATATATATATATACTTAACCACTTCCCTACCACCCATCATCAAATGACGTCCACAGATGGGATCTCCAATCCTGGTTGGACTTCATATGACGTCCTGAGCTTTCAGGCCGTCTAGGGGGCGTGCGCATGCCGCTGGGCTTTCACACTGGAGTGAGAGAAGAGGCTCTTTCAGGGAACTTTGCAGTCGCTATTTTTAGCGCTATGGCGCCTGCAAAACACCTCAGTGTTTGTTTTATTTTTTAACAAGCCTATATATATATATATATATTTATATTTAACCACTTCTCATACGTAACCACTTCCCTACCGCCCATCGTCAAATGACGTCCACAAATGGGATCTCCCATCCTGGGTGGACGTCATATCACGTCCTGGGCTTCCAGGCTGTCTAGGGGGCGTGCGCGCGCTGCCGGGCTTTTACACTGGAGTGAGAGAAGAGGCTCTTTCAAGGCACTTTGCAGTCGCTATTTTTAGAGCTATGGCGCCTGCAAAACCCCCTTAGTGTGAAAGTAGCCTAATGCCGCGTACACATGATCGGAAATTCCGACAAGGAAAGTCAGATGTAAGCTTTTTGTCAGAAATTCTGACCATGTGTATGCTCCATCTGACTTTTGCTGTCAGAATTTTTCCAACAAAAGAGAGCTTTATTTTTCCGGTCGTCTGTATGCAATTCCGACATGCAAAAAAACACTCATGCTCTTAATCAATTCGACGCATGCTCAGAATCATGGAACTTAATTTTTCTCACCTCTTTGTAGTGTTGTACGTCACCGCGCTTTTGAAGGTCAGAATTTCAGACAACATTTGTGTGATCGCGTGTATGCAACACAAGTTTGACCCAACATTCCGTAGAAAAAAAAAAGGTTTTCTTGTCGGAATTTCCGATCGTGTGTACAGTAAGTGTGAGAATCGTGCGAAATCTTGGAAACATTTTTTTTACCCATATGGCCGTATAAATAATAACAAAGATGCTAGATCTCTTTGTGCACATGGACAAAAATCTGGTTCAGGCATTATGGATGGGCTGACACAGGGAACAAAGAAGAAGCTGGCCACCGGCACTGGCACTGGCCATGCTATTTTATTTATTTTAAATGGTGGCATGGGAGAGGAATAACAGGCAGAACATACCCCCATGGAAATCTGGCAAGAGGTGAAATATAAGGGCACATTGATATATGTAAATAGGTATGTTTAATTAAGTGTTCTTGCATAGCAAGATCACTTATTGTTCTCTCACATATGTATTATTCTTATACTTATAGCCAAATTTACCAACCTAACTCCTCCCACAGTTTTTACTCTACATAGACAAGTAATATACCGAAACGTGGGGATTGTTCCCGATCATGTTGCTATTACTTTGTGGAACATTTCACCAAAAGGTTTGCGAAATATCGTCGTTTTTGCAGCGAAATTTTCCCATAGGAATGAATGGTGAAGGTAGAGTGTGCGATGTCAAAAAAATGAAAAATCAGGACATGACTTGTAAACTGCGACCACTCCCTCGTGTTTAAGCCGACCTACACAAATCGTATATCAAAATGTTCAGCTATCCCTGCTGCCACTACACATGTCCATGGCTAAGCAATCGTCCTGATCATTTTCGAAATATGACCATTTGTTTGCAACCCAAGCCATCCATTGACCTCCGTTGACTTCCATTGAAATTAAATTCTAGACATCTAAAATTTTAAGGGCAATTTGTAAATTTCGACTGTGCCATCAAAATGTCGGCCTAGGTCTTGTGATTCACACAATATAAAGATATTCGCTGTACGATTTATAGTTTTTTAAATACAACCGTTTGAATAAGGACAAGTTTTCAAATAAGGGGAAAAATCTCTGTGTCTGTGCTTAGAGGCTGCCTATAAACAAACATTGGTTTCCTAGGAAATGCTGAGATAATGAAAACTCCTCACACACAGCTGTGAGGGGACTCTATAGCTCCTCCCACATAGCTGTAAGGTGAATTGGCTCTGTTTTTTTTGGCTGTGCGTAACTTCTGCATACTAGCATACTCTGTATATAGCAACCAGTCCATAGCAGCCAGTCCATAGCAACCCTCTATAGCAACCAGTCCATAGCAACCAGTCCATAGAAACCAGTCCATAGCAACACTCTATAACAACCAGTCCATATTAACCAGTCCATAGCAACCCTCTATAGCAACCAGTCCATAGCAACCAGTCCATAGCAACCCTCCATAGCAACCAGTCCATGGCAACCATCCATAGCAACTAGTCCATAGCAACCAGTGCATAGCAACCCTCCATAGCAACCAGTCCATAGCAAACAGTCCATAGCAACCCTCCATAGCAACCAGTCCATAGCAACCAGTCCATAGAAACCAGTCCATAGAAACCAGTCCATAGAAACCCTCCATAGCAACCAGTTTTTGATGGGGCAAATAGGATGGTGCAGTTTTGATGGTGCAGTTTTGATGGGGCAGTTTGATGGGGCTGTTTTGATGGGGTAGTTTTTAATGGGGCAATTTTTGATGGGGCAATGGATCGAAATGGATCGACACACTGTTGGATCACATTTACATCTCCAGGGGCACTGTCTCCAGTCAGGAGTATTGGTGGAGGCAAAAACACGTCACACGATTTCCCCAGAAATGGTATCTTTTTTCTAGTTACCAGTACTTTTATATAGCATTTACAGTTTATAAAGAGAAGGGGGGAAGGTTCGCTCTGAAGTAGAAAATTAGAAAAATAACTTTAATAATTAGAAAAAATACCTGTTCCTGCCAGAAATCTTGTGAGCTAATAACTGACTTGGCTCTCTGCCTGTGATGGTTGTCATGAATGTTCCCAGCTATCTCTGTGGACTACAAAACATTCCCCCTATGTTATGGAGCAATGGAGTGGTTTATAGGAGAAGGGTATTTACGTGGTAGAATCTTTTGGTAATGCACTTTTTTTTTTGTTTAGATGATTTTAGTGTTTAAATTTCATCCTCAGAATCTTAAATATATATATATATATATATATATATATATATATATATATATATATATATATATATATATATATTTAGATATATATATAGTAGAAAATAAATTAAATGGTACACTGTAAAGGAATAGTTAACAATTTGATTATTGCACATCAAAATTACAAAGCCTTTAAAGACAAACTGTTTGTAATGGCTTTCAGGTAGAGCTATTTATTTATGCAATTAAAACCAACATGCAATTTCTAATAATTAGTAGATAATAGTTTTCTGCTAAGTACTTTGCAAAATTGCCTTCCTAGCTGCATTCATTCTGCAGGGAACCAGTAAAAAATAGACAATAAAATGCCTGGAAATATGCAGAGTTAACAGCATTTCTTGTATTACTGTAGGGGATTTTATTGTTAAACAGAGTATTGTAGGTAGAATATTTTATGAATATTTTAGATGTTTAGCCAGTTTTATAAGTCAAGTGAAATTCTAACTTCTAATATTTTCCAATATATTATTTCCCTTTTGGTCTTATCTTATTGCTTTAATGTACATGGCACAGCTGGCTTTTAATTTGAATATTTACATGGAAACACAAGTCAGTCCACAAAATATCATTTGTAATTTTTACATAGTTAAACATTTTTGTGAATTTGACTTTAAATGGCATATGAGTTAATCTCATTATTACACATATATACACGTTGAATACATGTCTATGAATTGTTCTTTAAAAATTGCATATTGTATCTGAAATAATTTTAAGAATATTCATTTGTCCAAATCTACATTTTGGGCATAGCTGTTATTGTAAAGTAAGTGAATAAATGATGAATGCAATATATAATGTTGATTACGTGTCTATAAATTGTTCCTTAAAAATTAAATTTTTATAACAGTTGTTTACATTTATATGAATTTTATAATTAAATCGGAGTTCCACCCAAAAATGGAACTTCCGCTTATCCCACTCCTCACCCACTTACATGCCACATTTGGCATGTCATTTTTTTGGGGGGGGAGTGGGGGCTTCAGGAGGAGTGGGACTTCCTGTCCGTCGAGGGGCTGGTTAGGCTATTAAGCTTAATCGCCTACAGCAGCCCCTCCCTGTAGGTGATCGCCTCGGACACATAACAGGTCCCATGCGATCGCCGAAGGCTGTCACGGCCAGGTGCCCACAGTTACGATGAGGATGCCGGCCGGGGAGGGGGGGAGAGGAGCGGACCCCCGGCCGGCGCGTCGCTGGAACGCTGGAGCAGGTAAGTGATTGTTTATTAAATGCCAGCAGCTACACTTTTTGTAGCTGCTGACTTGTAATAAACATAAAACAAGGCTGGAACACCCCTTTAAACAATTTTAGGAAGCTTGATTTTCCAACACTACCTTTTTGGCATAGCTGTTATTGTGAAGTAAGTCATTAGTGGATAAGTGCACTTTAAAACAAAGTGCACTTATCCTTTTTTTTGCATCCTTCTCCAGGCCTAACCTTTTCCACCCTCCTCTGGCCATGGTTCTGTTGATTGTTAACATCCAGCCCCACAAAGTCATCTCTGTCCAGGCCACACCTACCTAAAAGGCCCATGGACCTTAATGGGACCATCTCTGATAGCCTCTGGTCTCAGGACAAGTCCTTTTTAAGTCTATATAACACTAACACACAGGAGCAGCCAGGACAGTGAAGTCTTGCACTGCTGAATATAAACAGCTTAATCAAAGTTGTAAGTATGCGTCTGTAAAGGGGCAGGGTTGGGTTAGGTTAAGTGAGGGGAAGGGGGCAAAAATAATCAATGCATTGATATAAAGTGCACTTTATTCACTATAAGCCTGTTCTGTTTGTTTTTCTGGAGATAATGTTGTCATTACTTAAAGGGTTGTAAAAAACCTTCAGCCTTTAGAACCACTTTAACTAAGGGCTAATAATAGATTAAACAGGAAAACATTTTATTTCCAGCAGAACGATAGGCAAAAACAATATTGAGGCATTAGCTTGGTACCAATAACGTAACTCTAATTACGTCTGTCTGTCCCAGTCATGGCTGCTGCTTCATTCCTTAAGATTTACAGTGATATACAAACTGAACATCTACCTCTAAAACTGAAAGTTGGAGTCAATGCATAATGTTCACAGCGAGTATTAAGGGCGTTTATTTCAACTGAGAAGGAGTGCTAACATCCCTGTGAACTGCAACTGAATAACTCAAAACTATATGGGACATTAAATGGGTTGTAAAGGTTTGTTTTTTATTTTCTAAATAGGTTCCTTTAAGCTAGTACATTGTCGGTTCACTTACCTTTTCCTTCTATTTCCCTTCTAAATGTTTTTTTCTCTTTGTTTTCTTTGTCTGAATTAATCACTTCCTGTTTCTCCTCAGTAAGGTGTTCAGTAAGCTGTTCTAAATGACTTTCCACCGCTTGGATGATGGTGGAAAGCTTACTGAGGAGAAACAGGAAGTGAGAAATTCAGACAAAGAAAAAAAACATTTAGAAGGGAAATCGAAGGAAAAGGTAAGTGAGCCAACAATGCACTAGCTTAAAGGAACCAATTTAGAAAATAAAAGACGAACCTTTATAACCCCTTTAATGGCATTCCAAAGTGTACATACATAATGTATTTACTGATTACAGAAGATATAAAGAAATAAAACAAAATGTCAGTTGACAGTTGACAAAACAGTTAACATTCTGAACATCAAATCCTATCACTTTATATTAGATCTACTATTTTTAGTAGTAGACATTACAATTTTGTATCACGCACGATCATATATATCTAATAATCGAGGTGTGTTATCCACATACACATAGCTACCTTACATCATGTCAGCCATGTAAAAAATATATATATTTTGATCTAAAATGATTTAATGAGCCCCCCTTAGTGACCACCCCAGCCAGATGGGCCACAAGAACCTTTAGGTACCACAAAATAAAGAATATGAAAGCAATACAGCCAATGTATGTATAAGAACAAGGCTAGTTGTACATTTCATAGATGTAAATATCCCCTCCTTCCAGGCCACACATCACAAAGGGGATATTTGTCTACCACAATATCGCAGTCACATTAAAAATCACAGATCGGCACTTAAACAAACCCACTGGACCCTAAGCGAACGCTAAGAGCACATAATTTCTTCAAAGATGATTCCATTATTTCTTATGACATGTTGTTGTCCCTATTTCCTAATAATGACATTCACTTTTTCAAATTCTTACAAATACGTCATTTTCTACAAAGCAAAAGGCCTATTTCACAATGGTGCAGGGAACTGACCCCATTTGAAAAATTGTGTACTGCCACAACCCCTCAAAGACATCTAATTTCGTCTATTTATGCACTCCTTTTCAGTTCCATTTTACAAAGCTCCAACAAAATTAATAAAGGTTGGGAAGATGAACTCCAAATACGACTTATAGACTCTGACTGGGACAATATTTTTACACATATTCATAAGGGATCTGTTAACATTTCAGCCCAAGAAAATAACTATAAATTATATTCTAGGTGGTATCGTACCCCTGAACGACTCCATGTATTTTATCCAACTGTCTCCCCAATGTGTTGGAGATGCAACAACTCTCGGGGATCATTACTCCATATTTGGTGGAACTGTGACATCATTAGGCATTTCTGGGAGAAGGTTCATGTGACAATTGCTCAAATCACAACTTACACATTAGACTTTTCCCCTGCACAGTATCTTTTACACCATACTTTGTTGCCTCAATCCATTTATAGAAAATCCTTGATACTCCATCTCATAAATGCTGCAAAACAATGCATTCCTCTTTTTTGGAAGAAGACTAACTCTTCTACACTGGCTGACTGGATTGACCGTGTACAGCGGATTTCTGAGATGGAGGACTTGATTCACCAAGCCAATGATAATCCGATGAAATATAGATCCACCTGGTCCTGTTGGATTCACTTTAGGAATTTGTCACGGTTTACAGACTTATTAGGCACATAATTGTTCCTTGTATTTACAATCGTTACGGCTACTTTAATTTTTTCTATTCTTCTTTGACGTAGATCACCTATGGGGATTAGAACCCCACATATTCCATTTACCGCTCCGTTTGAGCGCTTGCCTACACATTTTTACGTTTTTCCTTTGAAATCTTTACATACCTTTATTTTGATTTACTGAACACTTTTGCTATGTGCTATGTTCCACCTATATTTTTGAGACTACTCTGTATGGGTGTCTCTAGTATCATCTTTTTTGTTTTGTTTTATCGCTTCATTCACATCAGGAGGCTCAGATTGAATTATCCTGTATTTTCTGATTCGTCTGTGCTTTATATCCAAGATACTAACATAGTAATGTACGATTTTCCTGTTTCTGCTTTATATCTCATTCTATTTGATATTCTGATACTTGAATATATAATGACAATGTTAATATATTGTCTACCTCCATATTTCTGTTATTTTGTGTTCAAAATGTATTGTACAACCCCGTATATGTATACGCAAATTAATTATATTTCTATTTAAATTTTAATAAAATGTTTGAAACGAAAAATCACAGATCGCCGCCATTACTAGTAAAAAAAAATATTAATAAAAATGCCATAAAATGATCCCCTATTTTGTAGATGCTATAGCTTATTGAGATTTTTTTTAAACAAAAATATGTAAAAGAATATGTATCAGTCTAAACTGAAGAAAAACTTTGGCCCAGATTCACAGAGCGATTACGCCTGCGCAACAGGAGATGCGCGTGCGTAAGTCTAAATGTGCGCGTGCGTTTCGTTGCGCGGCACCCCCAGAACGAGATACGCAGAAAATCGACTTTTTTTTGTCCCGCGTAATTTCGTTAGACTGGCGCATCCGTCCGCGCAAAAGTGCGATAGACACACCATTGATTTGCTAGTCAAATATGCTAATGTGGGACTTACGGGGATCCACAAAACAACGTTGGGGCAGCGCAGGCGACGCAGTGTGTGCAACAGCAAAATGTCCTGTCTAAAATTAGAGCTGATAAAAGCTGGTCTAAAAAAAGAAAAAAAGTCTACTTGTTAGATAAAGCAACACTGTTAGTGAGCAGCTCAGCAGTCACACGTGTTGCTCAACAATCTGTATGCCAACATGCCAGGGGCATCGTCGCGCATAGCTATACTACTGACTTTAGATGAACAAATAAGGAGGAGGGCACGGAGGATGGCACGGAGGATGGCACGGGAGAGGATATACCGTACCCGCATAGACCTGTTTGGCATGAGTGATTCTGAGGTGTATCGCATCTTCAGATTCACCCCTCATGTCATCCTGGAATTAACCACAACCCTGCAGGATGACATCACCAGCCCAACACACCGCTCACATGCAGTGCAGCCACTGGTCAAGGTCCTGGCAACACTCCATTTCCTTGCCAGTGGCTCTTTTCAGCGTACAAGTGGAGTGGTGGCTGGGATGTCACAGTCCTCCATGAGCAGATGTGTGCACCAGGTTGTCCCTGCAATACTCAGACGCATGGCCAACCAAATCATCAAACCCACCACTGAGGACCTGCGGCTGAAGGCAATGACAGATTTCTACAGAATTGCCAGATTCCCACGCACTGTGGGGGCCATTGATTGCACACATGTGGTACTCCAGCCCCCCCAGGAGACAGAGCACATGTACCGCAATCGGAAGCATTGGCATTCCATCAATGTACAGGTGATAGTCGATGCCCAAGGCCTCATATGTCCGTGCCAAACACCCAGGGTCCAGCCATGACAGCTACATATACAATCAATGCCACATCCGATTGGAATTCGATCAGAACGTGTATGGGGACACCTGGCTGGTTGGTGAGTGACATGGGTGGCAGGCATGACTATCCCCTCCCATGATGCACATCACAAGGGGCACATGCATGACTAACATCCTCCTGTCTTTTCCCTTACAGGTGACTCTGCATATCCACTGGGACCCCATCTCATGACTCCTATCCGGAACCCCCAAACCCCAGGAGAGGACAGATACAATCAAGCACATGCTCAAACACGAGCAGTGGTGGAGCGCACCTTTGGCATCCTAAAGTCACGTTTCCGATGCCTAGATAAGTCTGGGGGGTACCCTCTTGTACTCCCCAAACTTCGTGTGCCAGATCATCGGTGCATGTTGCATGCTGCACAACTTTGCAGAAAGAAAGGGCCTGCAGATTGACCTACGTGATGACCTGACCCCTGAACCAGACAATCCCCCCCTAACCGAGGTTAACCCGTCTTCTGAGGGAAGAGCAGCCAGGAGACAGCTCACATTGGGCATCTTTGCACGTTAAACATACACATTAATCATGGCACAATGAGAATGCATGCATGCACAACACTGTGGTCCCTAGCACACACACCCCACATCCACATCAAATTGGATTGGCACCAGTCCACCATGCAGGACTTGTGAGCAGCAACGCCACGCCAAGGCTCCAATTATGTCACTGTACATTCATACACCATTCACACGGACCTGGGGATCACTTCTCCCTGGTCCTGGGGAACCCTTCTCCACCAAAATAGAGGGTGACACCCCTTTTCCGGGCAGGAATGTCACCCCCACATTCACACAGCATTCACAACCCAAAAAAAAAAATGACCTGCAAAATCAAAAAATTTCCAGCAAAAAAAAAAAAAATGTGAAAAAAAATAAAAATTGGGGGAAAAACAAATTACTGCCCTCTGCGTGAGCCACGCCTGGGGCGCCCCCGGCCACGGCCCCGGCTTCTCAGGGGAGACTCATGGGGAAGGGGTAAAACCGGGGAAGGAGGATCAGCCCCTGATCTCTGCCCACCTGGTGGCCTGCCCTCCAAGGCCACGGCAATTCTGTCCAGGGCAGCACCAACTGTTGCCGTGTTGGCCTGGATAGCCAGGGTAAGGGCCCTCACATCCTGCCCAACGCCTGCTGATGTCGTCTGCAGTTCATTTAGGCAGGTTGTGAAAGCCCGGGAGTGGGAGTCCAGGTTCCCCAGCGTATCCTTGATGGAGGACAGGCTCTCCTCCATCCGCACCAATGTCTGGCTGACCTGTCCCAGATGGCGGGCCTGGAGGAACTGGTCCCTTCTCAGGGTGGCGGGCAGGAGATCGGCCAACCCCCTGGTGGTCTGGGATGACATCCTGCCTCCAGCTGATGCTCGTGGCCGGGGAGAAGGGGAGGCCCTTGTGAGGGGAGCCATGTTGGGGGAGGAGGGGGGGGGCTCCCCCTTAGGGAGGCCTGCCTGCTGGCAGCCAGAGGGGAGGAGTCCTCAAAACCCAAACGTCCAGTGCCTGACATGGACTCCTCCTCCTCATGATTCTCCTCCTCCTCATGATTGTCCTGCTCCTCATGATTGTCCTGCTCCTGTTGAACCTCCTCCACGGACTCCTGTGCCCCTGGCATGGGCATGCATTCTGGCCAACTTCTTTTTGACCAGACGCCGGAGGTCATTGATTTTTTTGTCAATCCCAGACCTGGTCCGTGTCTCCCCCTGCCCCGCAGAATTCACCTGGTAAGTGATCCTATCCAATATCTCCCTCCTCCTGGCCGGGGTGGTGTTGGCACTCTCTGGGCCGTGGAGGTAACGCCCATACTCGCTAATGGCCCGGGCAAGAATCTGTTTTTCCACAACTGTAAAATTCAGCTTGCGTTTTCTCTCACTCATCCTTCCAAAAAAAAAAAAATCCCAGTCAACAAAATTCACGCACACAAACAAGCACAACCAATCAAAAAAAAAACACACACAGAGAGAAAACGACTCAGCAAGAAACAGTCCCCAAAAAACAAAACAAAAATACAGCAGAAAAAGAAACAAAAAGAAATATATCAATCAAACAAACAGTCTCTCAAACACTTATCAAAAACCACTTTCAAAAATCTACTAACAACCACTTGATCACACAGAACACTAATCTGACAACTACAAAACACACCGCAACGAACAACAAGAACAAAAGCACTTTGTTAAATGGGAAGGGACAAAGGGATGTACTTTTGCAAAGGAAGTGCGTTTGTGTGTGTCTATTTATGCTGTTTGCGTAGTTCACAACGTTGCCCTAGTCCATTTCCAATTTCACTGATTGCGCCGCTCCCGAGTTGTGAGCATGCGCACATCGGAGCTGACATGGTCTCGTTCAAGCGCGCATGCGCGAGCCGGCCGGCCCTTCATTTGCATGGGGTCACGGCTCATTTCAATGTAACACGCCCACGTCCTTCCCAATTTGTATTACTCCTCCTTACGCCTCTGGAAAAACGTTACGTATGCGCAATTTCCTGCGCAAAAGCTACGAGAATAGGGTGATTACGCGGCAAAATTGCGCAAGTCTAACGTAAAGGCGGTGCGCTACGCCGGTCCAATAATGCGCAGATGTACGTGAATCTGGGCCTTTGTTTTTTATATATATATATGTTTGGGGGATATTTATTATAGAAAAAAGTTAAAAGTATTGTTTTTTTTTTTCAAAATTGTCGCTTTATTTTTGTTTATAGCGCAAAAAAAAAAAAAATGCAGAGGTGATCAAATACCACCAAGAGAAAACTCTATTTGTGGGAAAGGGGACATCAATTGTCAGTTAAAGAGTCGCAAAAAGTGCCGAATCTCAAAAAGTGTCCCTGGTCATTTGGCAGCCAAATCCTCCGGGGCTGAAGTAGTTAAACTGCTGTATGGTCTTGGCCACCGTTCTGCAGCTCAGTTTCAGGGTCTTGGCAATCTTCTTATAGCCTAGGCCATCTTTATGTAGAGACACAATTCTTTCTTTCAGATCCTCAGAGAGTTCTTTGCCATGAGGTGCCATGTTGAACTTCCAGTGACCAGTATGAGAGAGTGAGAGCGATAACACCAAATTTAAAACACCTGCTTCCCATTCACACCTAAGACCTTGTAACACTAATGAGTCACATGACACCGGGGAGGGAAAATGGCTAATTGGGGCCAATTTGGACATTTTCACTTAGGGGTGTACTCACGTTTGTTGCCAGTGATTTAGACATTAATGGCTGTGTGTTGAGTTATTTTGAGGGGGCAGCAAATGTATACTGTTATACAAGCTGGACAGTTTCGAGCTGGTTACCCAGACAGAGTATTTCCATATGCGTGCACATGTTAACGCAGTTTAGTGTTTATTTAGACAACGTTGTCTGACTAATTTTAATGTTTATTTGGGTGTTGGTGATAGGTATCCGAGAGTGTGTTTTAATGTGATTGTCAATTTTGTACCAATAAACCATTCTTTATGCGGCACAGTATACCCATAGTGTCTTTATCCGATGGGTACATTCTCTTTTTGTTTTCCCCCCGGGGGTTTTTTCCTCCATAAACCTATCCAATTACCAGGCCCTTAATGTTTTTCCTTTTCTTTACTATTTTTCTCTTATTTAGTACCTTTATCTCATTGTTTTTTTTATATTAGCTGGGTCTTCCATGTCCAGGTATATTAAGGAAAGTTATGATAATTGTTGCTACGAGAGCAGTTGTAATAAGTAGTGCCACCATGCTCAATATTATTAGATATGCTGTTGTACCCTTCTTATCTAATGTAATATGGAGACCCACAAATTATGCTGTGTTGTTAAAATTGTTCCCTTACAGTTGTTTTGTACATCTGACACCAGGGGCGGACTGGGCCAGGTGGAAAAGTGGAGATTTCCCCCCAGGCCGCTTACATTATCGCTAAAACGGCCGCAGCGCTGGCTTTCTGTACATTTTTTTGCTAGGACTCAACCGCGGCGGCCCCCGATTGGCTAGCTGCTGCACTGCATTGTGGGGGTTGAAGTTCGGCAGCGGCGGCCACCGATTGGCTAGCTGGCTGGCTGCTGCTGATGCACAGGCTGTGCTGCATCGTGGGAGTTGTAGTCAGGGCCGGTACAAGGCAGGGGCAGAGGGGTCCGTTAAGTGCCCTGGGCACTACCATTTTGTGTAGGGGGGGCGCAGCCACAGGTGAAGTTCTGCCATGGCCGCCAGTAAAGTGACCTGTGTGTCATAGCCAGCGTGTCGACTGCCGTGTGCGCTCGCCACTCCTGGACCTGGGTCCGTCACTCACCTCCCGCCCCTGCTCCCTTCCCTGTCTGCTTACTCCCCCTACGGAGGAGTCTCAGTCTCTCCCTGTCAGCGGTGTGACATCACTCAACTCACGGCCGGAGGCGAGGGGGGAGATGGAGGACTCCGATGGCTGCCCAGGGAGCTGTGTCGGCGCTGGCTGTGATGTGACTCACAGCCTGGGAGCTAGAGAGGAGGAGCCGCCGACGAGGATAAGGAGCCTTCCTGGCTCTAGCTGGAACCTGTGTCTTTGCTGCAAAACAGACTACTGAACTGTAAAGTAAGCAGATAATAAAATGGCTAGTTGGGGGGGGGGGCTCTTGGGGGGGCTGACTAAGGTGAGGTGACCAGCACTTATTAATAAAAAAATGTAAAAAAAAATTGTGTTATTTTAAATGAGCCATGCAACCTATCAAACGCAGCCACTGTGCCCATCAAACGCAGCCACTGTGCCCATCAAACGCAGCCACTGTGCCAACACATGCAGCCACTGTGCCAAACGCAGCCACTGTGCCCATTGCACGCAGAAACTGTGCCCATAAAATGCAACCACTGTGCCCATCAAACGCAGCCACTGTGCCCATCACACGCAGAAACTGTGCCCATCACACGCAGCCACTGTGCCATCAATTGTCGCCACTGTGCCCAATCAAACGCATCCACTGTGCCCATCAAACACAGCCACTGTGCCAACACACACAGCCACTGTGCCCATCAAATGCAGCCACTGTGCCCATCAAACGCAGCCACTGTGCCAACACATGCAGCCACTGTGCCCATTAAATGCAGCCACTGTGCCAAACGCAGCAACTGTGCTCATCAATTGCCGCCACTGTGCCCATCAAACGCAACCACTGTGCCCAATCAAACGCAGCCACTGTGCCCATCAAACGCAGCCACTGTGCCAACACACACAGCCACTGTGCCCATTAAATGCAGCCACTGTGCCAAACACAGCAACTGTGCCCATCAATTGTCGCCACTGTGCCCATCAAACGCAGCCACTGTGTCCATCACACACAGAATCTGTGCCCATCACACGCAGCCACTGTGCCATCAATTGTCGCCACTGTGCCTGATCAAACGCAGCCACTGTGCCCATCAAACGCAGCCACTGTGCCAACACACGCAGCCACTGTGCCCATTAAATGCAGCCACTGTGCAAAACGCAGCAACGGTGCCCATCAATTGTCGCCACTGTGCCCATCAAACGCAACCACTGTGCCCAATCAAACGCAGCCACTGTGCCCATCAAACGCAGCCACAGTGCCAACACACGCAGCCACTGTGCCCATTAAATGCAGCCACTGTGCCAAACGCAGCAACTGTGCCCATCAATTGTCGCCACTGTGCCCATCAAACACAGCCACTGTGCCCATCACACACATAAACTGTGCCCATCACACGCAGCCACTGTGCCATCAATTGTCGCCACTGTGCCCAATCAAACGCAGCCACTGTGCCAACACACACAGGCACTGTGCCAACACACACAGCCACTGTTTGTATAAATGTCACTGGCAGCGAAGAGGTTAACACTAGAGGACAATCAAGGGGTTAAGTGTTCCATCGGGTCGCCGGTGGATATCGTAGCCGCTGGCCACGCGCATCAGCTCCAGCGTTGCGCCGTGGAGCCAACCTGCTGCCGTATAACGACGGCGGCTGATCGGCAAGGTGTTAATGGGCCACTTGACTGGACTTGCCCCCCAGGCCTAAGGCTGTAAGTCCTCCCCACTAATATTCAAGCATTGTGACACAAAGATCCCTAAATGTAAGCTATGCTTTACTGGGTTTGTCATGCTTGGTGCACACAACAGTGCTGTATCTCTATATTTTGTGTAATCATTTAATAAAAATGTAATTAGGAAAAAAAATTAAAACTCTACAGCACCAGGAAACAAATGAGAAAATGTAGAAAAAGATATATAAAAAATATTGTACATTATTAAGGAAATATGTTTTTATAAATGTTGCTTAGTCCTCCATAGATGCCTGACTTCATACCTTCAGTGCCTGGGGGTAAATGTACATGTCTCATTCTGAATGGGACCAAACACCACAGAGTCCCATTACAGGTAATCCTCTCTTTTTATAGTGCCAGCAAATGTGATTCAAATGTTCACATGCTATAACATATGCCAGATACCTCACACCTGTGGGTCCTTGGCATTTTCCATATGTGTAGACGGTGAAGGGTACAAAGCAAGATGGAGCCTAAAACCTCAGGTTCCTTCTGTGCTTATTCTAAACAACAAACCATCCAAATAGTTGGGCAATGAGAGTGTCTTATGCATGCCTGGTGCCATCTTGTAGCAGTCATTCGATTTTTATGTAAGAATTAAATATTATTGTGATTGATTAACCACTTGCCTACAGGGCACTTTTACTCCCTTCCTGCCCAAGCCATTTTTCAGCTTTCAGCGCTGTCACACTTTGAATGACAATTGCGCAGTCATGCAACTCTGTACCCAAATGAAATTTTTAAAACAATTTCCCCACAAATAGAGCTTTCTTTTGATGGTATTTGATCACCTCTGCGATTTTTATTTCTTGCGCTATAAACAAAAAGAGGGACAAGTTTGAAAAAAACACAATTTTTTTTAACTTTTTGTTATAATAAATATCAATTCTTTTTTTAATCACATTTTTTCCTCAGTTTATGGCCAATATGTACTGTATTCCTCTACATATTTTTAGTAAAAAAATCGCAATAAGCGTATATTGATTGGTTTGCGCAAAAGTTATAGCCGCTACAAAATAGGGGATAGATTTATAGCATTTTTATTATTTCTTTTTTTTACTAGTAATAGCGGCGATTAGCGTTTTTTATCGTGACTGCGATATTGCGGTGGACACATCAGACACTTTTGACACATTTTTGGGACCATTCACATTTATACAGCGATCACTGCTATAAAAATGCACTGTATAAATATGACTGGCAGGGAAGGGGTTAACACTAGGGGCGATCAAGGGGTTAATGTGTTCCCTAGGGAGTGATTCTTACTGTGGGGGGAGGGGACTGACTGGGGGAGGTGACTGATTGTTGTCCCTATGTCCAAGGGACACACCATTGGTCTCCTCTCATCCTGGAAGAGGAAACAGCGGTAATAGTCGGAACAATTATCAATTCTCGACTCGACTACGCAAACTCCCTCTATTTAGGATTACCAGAACACAGCCGCCAGGTTAGTAACAGGAAAGAAACACTGGGAATCCATCAGCCCATCCCTGAGGGTCCTTCATTGGCTAACAGTAAAGAATCGGGTCATTTTCAAGACCCTCTGCCTCACCCACAAATGCACACAAGGAAAAAGCCTCCTCAATACTTATGTGAGAAAATAATACACTACACCTCCCATCGCACTCTCCGATCATCCAAACCAAAACCTCCTCTACATCCCCAAGTCCAATTACAAATCAAAGGGAGAGCGAAGATTTGCAGTCCAAGGACCAAGGCTATGGAACGCTCTAACGGATATCCGCATGGAAGAAAACCATCGGACCTTCAGGAAAAAAACTCAAGACCCACCTGTTCTGAAGGATAAGGAAGACAACGGATAGCACAAGCGCCTTGAGGCGATTAAGTTCGCATGTGTAGCGCTATACAAGTTATTCACTCACTCTCTGACAGGACGTGGATCTGTGTGTTTAAAGTAATTTAGAACACCTTACTGAGGAGGAACAGGAAGTGAGAAATTCAGACAAAACAAAGAAAAAAAACATTTAGAAGGGAAATTGAAGGTAAAGGTAGGTGAACATTTTGAAGGGAAATTGAAGGAAAAGGTAAGTAAACCAATGCACGAACTTAAAGGAACCTATTTAGAAAAATAAAAAACGAACCTTTACAACCCCTTTAAACTTGCAGATTGAGACTAGTGATGGGTAAACTCAAACTCAGAGGGGAATCCCATTAAAGTCTATGGTGATAAATCCTGTCAAATTATGGCCAATTTTTAGGGCTAATGAGCAAACTACTGTCAAAAAAGGCATGAATAGTTGGGTACTGTCATAGGAACATGTACTAATGCAATAAAGAAATAAAAAAATAAAAAATACCATACAGTGGGAGAGGGTCATTTTAGACGACTTTGAGGGCAACATTGGTAATAATCAAATCTTTTAAAAAAACATGGTGGAAGCTGTACTTGGTGTTATGTAACATTACGATTTTCAGGGACAGGCTCAGCAACAGCATTTTCTGACAATGCATATTTGGCTGTGGAATAGATTTTTTCTTTTACAATTAGCTTGGCTTACATACAACTGCAACACCCCAAACTGATTAATTTCAGTTTAAAAAAAATGTCTTTCTTCAGGTAGCATTAACAGTGATACATGCTTTTCATCAAATGATAATAGGTCCACATTGACTGACTGACATATAGAAATTGGACAGCTGTGGCTGACTATGTTCTTGCTGATGCTAAACTGTTTTGTCACTTGCCAATTCACATTCTCATTAAGAATTAAGAGACCATAGATGATACAGCAGCAGGACATTAATGTGGAAGAAATGGCTGAAATGTACTAGAAAAAGAGTACAGGAAGGAGTTTTACTATGTTAAAAGACCGGAGATGAAACAATAGTATAAAATTGGCCAGCAGAAGGGCAAGTTTAATGAGCATGGCTAGGCCTAAATATACTAGAAACTAGGAACACAACCATCAGCATTCATAATAATAATGCAAAGAAACTGATTGCCAACATTTTTCTTTACACCAGCTTACAATTCACTGACACTAAGGGATCTATTAATTTAAAAAAAAATGCAAAATGTATCAGCATTCATAAATAATCCCTGTAATGTGTAGAATATGTTTTCCGATGATTGTCAGAGCCATCTTGTAGTCATATTGCTGAATTTCCTGTTTAGGGTATTTCAGGAAAATACTGAATCATGGCCACCAGGTGGAGCTGATGATCATAGTAAATAAACACATTATAGACATTGTGGTGATTATTCATGTTGGCTATGCGAATGCTGATACATTTATGGTGAATTATTTATAAATAGATCCCGAAGTTTGTGCTCTGTGCCTTGCTTTTATAGTGAGGGGGCTGGCCTATCCAAAAAAAAAAAAAAAACCTTGTTATCCAATCTAAGTCTGCTGGCCATAATTTAAAGGCCATGTAAGTAATTTTGTTTATAAAAAAGTACCATTACCAACATTATCTTTATCAAATCTGTACATAAAATTGCTGGGACTACACAGGACTCAGTAAACCTGATTGAGAAATAAGACCTGACTTCGTAAGCAATCGTAAGGATAAATCAATATGATACACTTGCATTGACAGCTTACAAGGGAATGCAGATGTACAGGCATAGCGAATGAGATTCCTGAACCCAACTATAAAATAACACACTAATGGTCAACATGTGCAGCAAACTCATACTTTCCAACAGTTATGGTTTTCCTGGGAAAATCCCCAAAATTGGACCCTCGACCTGATTTTTTGCTTTTGTCCCGGGAAATATCGAAATATGTTTTTGGCACCTGACCGGCCGCTGCAGCTTCTGGCTGCAAAAACATGTCCGCGAGCTAGCAAGTCTCTTTCCCCATGTGTATAGTGGACAGGGGAGGGGCCTCCTGACCATGCAGCTAATCGGCTTCTCTCTTCAGTGTATACAATTTGCTTGTACACTGAAGCCGGCTAGCTGCACGGAGGCCCCTCCCCTCTCCACTGGACAAACGGGGAAAGAGACCTGCCAAGCTCTTCCTCTACGACGGAGAGCTGGTTTAATGTAATGGCGGTGGTTAGCGGAGATCAAATAATGCTGGGTGCACCTGTGTATAAGGAGAGACTTTACTGGGGGCACCTGTTATGTAAGGAGGGACTCTGCTGGGGACACCTGTGATGTAAGGAGGGACTCTGCTGGGGACAGATTTGATGTAAGGAGGGACTCTGCTGGGGGTACCTGGTGTAAGAAGGGACTCTGCTGGGGGCATCTGATGTAAGGAGGGACTCGGCTGGGGGTACCTGACGTAAGGAGCGACTCTCCTGGAGGCACCTGATGTAAGGAGGGACTCTACTGGGGTCACCTGTGATGTAAGGAGGGACTCTGCTGGTGCACCTGATGTAAGGAGGGACTGCTGTGGTCATCTGATGTAAAGAGGGACTCTGTTGGAGACACCTGATGTAAGGAGGGACTCTACTGGGGCACCTGTGATGTAAGGAGGGACTCTACTGGGGGCACCTGTGATGTAAGGAGGGTCTCTAATTGGGGCAACTGATGTAAGGAGGGACTGTACTGGGGGCACCTGTGATATAAGAAGGGACTCTGCTGGGGGCACCTGTGATGTAAGGAGGGACTCTGCTGGGGAAACATGTGATGTAAGGAGGGACTCTGCTGAGGGTTCCTGGTGTAAAGAAGGACTCTCCTGGAGGCACCTGATGTAAGGAGGGATTCCGCTAGGGTCACCTGTGATGTAAGAAGGGACTCTGCTGGGTGCACCTGAGGTAAGGATGGACTCTGCTGGGAGCATCTCATGTAAGGAGGGACTCTGCTGGAGGCACCTGTGATGTAAGGAGGGCCCTGCTGGGTCACCTGTGATGTAAGGAGGGACTACCTTTGGGCCACATATCCCTTTCTGAATCAATCCTTCAAAAACATCTGTCACTAATCATCTACAAAACTCTTTCCTACTTTTGCTATATATCATTCCCTAAAGTTACAACCCTCCATACATAACATTACATGTAACACCTGTCAACCACATTTTAAACCTTATCTCATCCCAAGCAGCAACAACCTATTCTCCACCCTGGCCACATAAACTTGTATGTGTCAGTTATTGAAGGTAATTTAATTTAATGAATTAAAGACTGAGGAAATGAGTCCTTGAATTCAGTTTATATTAAATAGGTACTATTAACCCTTTCTTACTTAGGTGTACCAGAAAGTAAAAGTAGAAGAGGAAAAAAACTCTACTATTTTACATTTTGATCTGTGGATTATTTATTTATTTTTGGCAATTGAAATATCACTTTAAATTATATTTTATAATGTGGGAAAAAATTGAGAGATTAGACTTATTCATTTGTGACAGTAGGGTGCCATGTCATATATATAACGGTCTTTGTGTCACCCTTGATTCTCAACAAGCAGGTTTAGGGGCACTGGGGTGCTTGTGTTAAATGGTGCAAACTGGTGTTGTAGTTTACTCAGAAATTGGTAAAACCTGGTTTGGGTCCGCTAGCCCGGGGGGGTTGTAAAGTGTATAGTTTGCTGACAACCCAAATCTTGATTGTGCAGCCATTTTGAGATAGGCGCTGGCAATAGTTCAGGGCTTCGCCCTCCCAGGCGCCTGTTCCAAGGAAACAGCTAGAGTTAGTGCATGTGAGCACAAGAGTTTTGAGTACTGTCTGGGGAAACAGACAAGGGCTTAGGTTTGAGGACAGAGCAGCGGTTCTGAAAGCGGAAGCCAGGAGTCTGAATGTATGTTTCTTTTGTGAAGAAAGACCCTGGGTAACCCCTTATTTTTAACAAGTTGCCAAGTTCTTAAAAGCTCTACACGTGAAGCTATTTCTCATACATTTCAAACACAAATCACTCCTGTTTTGACCTGAATGAAAATCTTGAAATGCATTTATGTAACAATATTACAGGAAAAGGGGTGTTTGGCAAAAATAGGACATTTCTTAACAGAAAATGAGCCACCCGCTCATTTTCTGTTAAGAAATGTCCTTTTTTGGCTTACATTGGTAGGAAGGAAACGTCTTGTCTTTGGACAAGCAGCACTGGTCTAGCACCAATAGAAAAAAAACAGTAATAAAGAAGCAAGCCCTAGTTTCTTTTCTTGCAGGACATACAGTATATTTCACATTAATGACAATAGCACAGTCACAGAAGGTGAAAATACATTTTTGGGGGAGGGGAACATTAACCTTTTTATAGTAATTTGCTTTTAAAGCAATGTTTCAACCATGGTCACCATGGGTATGCTTGCTACGCAAGGGGTAGCTTTGTTACCAGTTCAATCATATTATCATATCTCTCTTATAAAATCCTTGATAATGTGATTGTTCTATGCCTGTCTTTCTTTTTATATGTACCAGATATCCTCTAGGGGATATGTGACCATATGCTCCTTTAAATTAAAACCTTTTAACAATGTCCTTAATGTGCAATTAGATCCACATGAAACATAAAGTTCTAATAGTGTATATAGTCCAATCAAGTGATTATGTGAAGTGACTCAAAACGATAAGTGCTCTTCCTTTGCACCCACAGTGTACACATCACACTTGTTGTGGATATGCTAAAAATGGCCAAAGGAAGATGGTGAAATGCTTATTTCAATGCGCAAACACATGCTCTATATCTCATATATATCCTATATACTCTATATGTTATTGATTGCTATCGTACATAGTCATAATTTGTAATGATCTTATACAACCCTTGCAATCCTTGCTCACATGATGCTGCTATCAGATATGTGTCACAAGATCTGACGAAAAAGGGGAACTCTGTCTGCAAAACAAGTCGAAAATAGATCGGCGAAAGAAAGCCCCGGATATCGAACCACAGAAAACCAGACATCAGACATCAGACAAACCAAATATATATATATAGCATTGTTGCTTCATGCTTCGCACCATCCTAACACAAAATAGTTAATAGCTCACAAAATCAGAACGTCACAAGACTAATATTACGTATTAATGAGCAGGTTGGATATTCAAGAATATGCACGTCATCAACCATATATTAAGTCAAGACCAAAATAAAAAAGAGGAAGTATTTCAAACTGCAGCTTTTGTCAGTGTGAAATTATTCTATGCATGCATGCAATTATTCACTTCTTATCAGATTTGGCCAGGAAGCAGATACCAAAGAAACTGACAGTTTTGTCTGTCCAAATCAATTTGGCGCCCAACGTGGGGCCATCGGGCTTCCTGATTCGAAGGGCCAAGCCGACCGAGAGGGAACTGGGACGAATCAACGCGGACAGGGCACAGAGAATTGATCACTCTCTGACTGAACGGTAAGACTTTTAATATTGTCTACTGTTTATATCCTGTCCCGTGGTTTTGGTTGGTTCTTGTTCCCGTGTCGGCTTACCTCGATCAGAAAAGGCAGGTAATATATAGCTTATAGCTTGCCCGAAGGTCATTTATAAGAACCTGCATAACTGGTATCTGCTGCCTGTATATTTGTTTCCTGTTCTGTTCTGTCAAGCTTGTGACGGCTGTTGGGAATAAGGGGATTAATTATGTACTCACGGATGAGAATCGACGTGGTCAAACTCCTCCTGGGGGATAAATAATTGTGCTGTGACCAGGAGGGGGCGTCAGGAGAACGCATAGTAGTTGCGTGGGGATCCCGTGAGGACCTGATAATCCTGTACTTCACTGCGGTTGTCACATATCCTGTTGGTTTATTGTTACATGTGCTGGCTTCTGGTGGGTTGATGAGACAGGCAGAACGGAATAGGGTCACAGATGCGATAACTGGCTGTGAAACGTGGTCAAACTTCTCTCAGGGTTGATGCAAAGTGTGCCGGAGAGAGGGCGCATAGCCAGGGTATCAGGTATTAAATAAGAGGTACATGTAGGAAGATGTACATGATAATCCTGTGACAGTTGTTCTGGGTCTCATCTTTCCATCGCATGAGCCAGGAATGTCATGTCCTGAATGTGTCTGTGGACTACTGTTGGGAATTCATTCAGAAGGCTGGGGGCTGGTGAAAGTGATAACCCCAGGGTACAGGGAGGAAATTCTTGGCCTGAAACCTTTGTTGGTGGATGTTCCAGACCTGTTAGTGTTCAGATTAAATGTGCATTACCCTGTTAGAATTGTAGTCGGTGCATCATTGCCAGCGATAGAAGGTGAAGCTAGAGAAAGGGGATACTTGCCTCTGGGACACGTAGATGATATTTGAAGGAACGCACTGGATTTAATTGCTGCTTTGTTAAACAAGCTTTGTTTGTCTGCAGCAGCCTAAAGACACTTTCGTTTAAAAAAAAAAAAAAAAAGAGAGAAAGTGTACTTTTAAAAAGAGGAAGTGGCAGCGCTGCTGGTCTAAGGGAAAGATTTCAAGATTACACGCAGCCAAAACTCAAGTGTTTTTGTCCTTATATAGTGGGATAAAAAAAAAAAAAATGGGACAGAAATTACAGAAGCCGGTGGAAGGGAGTTTAGCGTGCAGCTTGGTTGCAGAGAGGGAAGGAAGAGGAGCAGTTAAGAAGGTGAACGAGCTTGCAAGAATATGTGACATCAACATGCATATGGGTGGGAGATTGCAACCAGAGGAATGGCGGATATTGTTAAAACGAAAAAAAAAAAAGGGTTTGTTGTCTGATCATGGCTTATTGGCTACAGCTGAAGCCTGGTACAGAGTATCGAAAGCCATTCAGGGGGAGGGGTTTGTAGAGCGAGAGACAAATCAACATGGATATATTGTATATGTGTATCATAAACCAGAAAGTACATTGGTCGGAAGGCCACCACCCTATAATGGAGTCCGAACACAAGACAGGAAACCCTGCCCCTCAGAAACCACCCCCTCGCTTGACCCTCCCATCAGGCTCCGCCCCAATGTACCACCTCCCTTACCACCCACGGCACCTCCCCGGGATGGTGGCCATCTTGCTACACCCAACAGTGGTGTCACACCCTCTCAGCACACAGGAAGACTCCCTATGACTACTTCCTGTGACGGCCATATTGGTACACCCATCCCTATATGCCCAGTGTTAGACCAGACCGGAGCATATTACAGGGAAGATGCTAACCACGTTAACCCATTAATGATGTTAGAAGATGATGAGGACGGGGCAGAGGCAAGCAGTGGCAGTCACTGCCACTCACCTGAGCTCCAAGAAGTAGTAGTGACCAAGGGGGGCATCAATCCAACTGCAACCACCCCTAGTTCAGCCAGTCATGGGAGCCATGGCCCAACTCAGATTATAGTGTCCGGAGGCCTGTCGAATGTGGACACCAGGGCAACTACACTTCCCTACCAGGGCCATGAACCAGTACACTCCCCTACCAGCCACCTCAAAGGGCGCTGCAGGAAATCTCTATGGAATCTGACCGAGTGACATCCTCACATCCCCATCCCACATCCACAGCAGCATGGCCTACATCCGCAGGCCCTTTGGGAGCAGTGCAAAAAGCCAGAGTGGGTGCTAGGTACTCACTCCCACTGTATTCCCCTCCTCTTTCACAACCCTTCTCCGAGGACATGGCAAATGTCTCAGGAAGACCCACAGGTGATTCGCATGACACCATACAGTATGGTCCCCCCCCACCAAATAGGGGACTACCTCTTCAACTGCCACAACAGGGGAATGACTGGAGACCTCCACCCCATGGGTTGCAGCCTCACATACCTCACATACCAAGGGGGGAAATGCCGCCTGCACCATTAGGCGCACCCATGATGTATGTGACCTTTAACCCTCAACAAGCATCATCCCTTGTAACCAGTCTACCAGACCCTGAGAAACAGCCCATGCCATTTTACAGAAGGATTGCCCAGATCCAGAAGGCATACTCCTGTGCCTGGCGGGACCTGGTAAGCCTGTGTGAAATCAAAGCAGGGGATGCTTACTGGCCAGTAATGGAAAGGTGTTTTAGGGTGGACAGTGGCGTCCCTGACAATACATATGGTTCGGGATGTGAGTTTGTAACACAGTTACAACGATGGGCACGTGACCGCCTGGCAGACCAAGCAACAAGCATACAAGACATTACACAAGACAAGGCTGAATCAGTTGAGAAATTCCATACTAGGATGTTACAGGTGTTCACTGATTTGGGGTTCAGCACACAAAACAAGGCACATACACAGATGCTATCCTCTGCATTTGTAGCAGGCCTCAGGGAAGCAATCCGGAAAGGCCTGCTACTATCTCGACCAGAATACAGAGTGTTACCTCTTGACACTCTACTACTGGTAGCAAAGGGCATAGAATCCTCACAGGGTAATAGGAAGGCAGTCCCTCTCATGTTGGCTTCTGACACACCATATCCGCCACCACAAGCACGAAACTCGTGAGCCTGCTGTTACAACTGTGGGAGGCCCGGACACTTTCGGAGACAATGCCGAAGCCCGTGGAGACCCGATCGAAGACAGCCCGATCATAGAGACAACCCAAGAAGGGGAGATGCTCAACACCAAGGACAAAATGTCCAGGGGAATTCCAGCTCAGCACCTAATGATTGGCCTCCTCCTCCTCCTCTTTTTGGCCATATGGACCCATAGGAACTCAGCAAGCCTGTGTCATACACTCCAACCATGATCGCAGCATACAAAGATTCAGGAGGACCGCCAGTCAAGATGATGCTGCAGCCCATTCTGAAGACCTTCTCTGTTACCTGGCCGAACAAGGTTGTAAAGCGTCAAAGCAGAAGATTCAGTGGTGCAAGCAAACAGTGGTCTTTCTTGGACACTGTATCTCACAAGGTGTAAGACATCTTACTCAAGAGCGAATAGCTGTGATCAAGGCAATTCCGGTGCCAGCTGGCCACAAGTCTCTCCATGCATTTTTGGGCCTAATATCTTATTGTCGTTCTTGGATTCCAGAAGCATCTCTGCTAATGCAACCACTCTATGATGCTCTGAAGACTGATCCTTTCACACTGCCACCAGAGGCCCTTACGAACTTTGAAATTCTGAAACAGATCCTGTCTGTGGCCCCTGCACTTGGCCTTCCAGACTATGAAAAAAGCTTCAAGCTATTCGTCTCAGAGAGAGACGGACACGCCACCGAAGTACTGGCCCAATCTTATGATAACAGACTCAGACCTATCGGATACTATTCCTGCCGATTGGATCCAGTAGCTAGGGGGGCACCCTCCTGCCTCAGAGCCGTTTTTGCAGCCCAGGCCCTTCTGGACAAAACTGCAGATCTCGTGCTGGGCCACCTTCTCATCCTACTAGCCCCTCATGACATATCAGCTGTGCTGAACCAAGTACAACCAAAACATATGTCAGCAGCAAGACATCTCAGACTACAATGTACTTTGCTCCTCCCTGATAACATCTCCCTCCTCAGGTGTAACACCCTCAACCCGTCCACTTTGCTCCCACTTCTCGAGGGGGGAAACGACCCATACGATACCCCTCACGATTGTCTCGAAATGATGAAGATGGAAACTACACACCTGCCAACAGTTAGCAGAGTGCCGCTGGATGACCCTGACCTGACTATCTATGTTGATGGATCAAGATATGCAGATCATGAAGGGAGGTACCATACCGGATATGCTGTCACTACCAAAGACACAATCCTCCATGCCTCTGCATTGCCCCCCTCTAAGTCCGCACAAGAAGCAGAACTTCAGGCCCTAATCATGGCATGCAAGCTGGCGGAGGGTAAAAAGGCTAACATTTATACAGACTCAAGATACGCTCTGGGAGTGGCCTGTGATTATGGGGTCCTGTGGAAGAATAGGGGATTTCTGACAGCAGTGGGAACACCCATAAAACACAGCGCAGCAGTCAGGGACCTGATTGACGCTCTGCTTCTTCCTACCCAAGTGGCGGTTCTCAAGGTAAAGGCACATGGCCGACTGAATACTCAAGAAGCACGAGGTAATCACTTGGCAGACACTGCAGCAAAACATGCCGCGAAAGGTGTGCGAGAAGTCGTACGCAGAGTGGACGTCCAAGGCACTCCGATACAAAACATTTTGACACAAGAAACTTGGCCACAAGACGCGGTACAGGCCACCATGATCTTGCAGAACCCTCCTGTGGATTGGGCACGCTTGAAGGAAATGCAAGAGGCAGCAAGTGAGGAGGAAAAAGGAACATGGACAAAGAAGGGAGCCATATTGAAGGATGGACTCATGGAAGTGAATAAGAGACCATGTTTACCACGGTCCATGTTCCCAGCTGTGGTGCAGTGGGCTCATGGTGCTTCTCACCTGTCGAAGACCTTGATGAATTCTTTGATCAATAAATACTACCTGGCCCCGGGAATTACCCCGCTTACCAACAACTTCTGCAAGTCATGCGTCATTTGTGCTACGTGCAACCCAGGAAGAACGGAAAAGACACCCGTGAAACATCTAGCTAAAGCTCAATATCCCTTTCAACGAATACAGATCGATCACATTCAGATGCCAAAGAGTGGCCGGTATGAATACGCTCTAGTAATCGTCGATATGTTCAGTTCCTGGCCTGAAGCATTCCCTGTGACCAACATGACAGCAAAGACCACAGCCAAGAAGCTTCTGACGGAAATAGTGTGCAGATATGGTGTCCCAGAGGTCATAGAGAGTGATCAGGGGCCGGCTTTCACGGCCTCATTAACCAAAGAAATATGGACAGCCCTAGGGGTCACACTGGCTTTCCACACCCCATATCACCCTCAGAGCAGTGGGAAGGTAGAGAGATTGAATGGCACAATAAAATCCCGAATGTTGAAAATGTCTCAGGAGACTGGGATGAGCTGGCCAGACAGTCTACCCATTGCCCTGTTCAGTGTAAGATACACTCCTAAAGAGAGCCATGGTTTATCGCCTTATGAAATACTGTTTGGTTCAGCACCGAGATTAGGGTGTTATTATCCACAGCAATTACAGTTACAATCCGATGTATTAACTGATTATGTGACTGCTTTGTCTCGTGAATTAACCCGTATCCGTGCAAAAGTTTTCTCTTCCATTCCAGATCCTGAGTTAGATACAGGAACACACAAGCTGGTCCCCGGTGATTGGGTTATGATAAAGAAATTTGTGAGAAAACACCCTCTTGAACCAAGATATGATGGTCCCTTCCAGGTCCTCCTAATAACAGCTACATTGGTGAAAGTTGCAGGGAAGAGCACCTGGATACACACCTCCCATTGTAAGAAAGCTTCCATACCCGAGGAAGCAGGAAAAGATAAATCATGATCCTATATATCCTTTGTCTGTGTGGTTTGACTAGGGCACAACATGCAGCCATCACTAAGAAAGATGGGAAGGTTATTCTTTGGTATAATTCATCTGATACCCATGTAGTCACATTTGATTTCCACCCGTGTAAGATACTCCCATGTCCAGAGCATAACAGCAGGTCAGAACGGTATGAAAAAGGTGACGGAGAGGGATATATATGTGTCACTAAAGGGTCGTGGCGAAAGAATTGTGACAGTTGGGGAGCAGCAGCTTGGAACACAGGGACACCCTGGGGATATAAACCTCAACCAGCCTTTGACAGTAAAGACAGGCAGGGGGAGCCCTTGCTAACCTGTCTCACCCTCACCAAGCCAGGGCCCAGTATGACACTGGTTCTAAACATACGGAATCCGAGCCCATCCGATAAGGGAGAGTATGTGTTGGGGTGGTGGTTCGGAGGGGGTCACTGGGGTCATAGAGGGTCTTTCCGTTTAGAAGATATGTACAACAACAATGAATGGCAGCCAGTCAAGAATGTGCCCCCACCAAACCCCTTGAAGCCCCATGTACAGACCCTGGGGGACATGGTTGCAATAGCGGATCCTACCTTTAAAGATACAATGGAGGTTGAAACCGGCCTTTCGGAAGTCAATCTCTGGCTAGAATGGATGAGATATAGCGCCAGTAAACATAATAAACCAACTGCTATGTCTGTGGTAGTGCTAGGCCACATTTAGGTACAGTCCCGTTAGTTATACCTAAAAAGGAGGAAGAGTGCTTCCTAAGCCTCTACACAAACATTTCCACTAACCAGTTACCATGTGAGAAATGGAAAAAGGAATATCCCATAGACACTAGGGACACAATACCCAAGATAGCTATCACCATATACCCTGGAAACTACACTTGTTATGCTCACCATGAAGGGAGGGGTAAAAACCTAGGCAACTTTTCCAAAGGTTACTGTGCATCCTACAGTCACGTCCCGGCTAACTTAGTACAAAATCAAAGCCAATCCTTGGGGGATGTGTATTGGATATGTGGAGACATGCAGGTGAGGACTAGGCTGGAGGGGCAATGGAAGGGAGAATGTGCCCTTGCAAAGGCTATCATGCCTCTACACATCCTAACGGAAGGTACTCACAACACACAGGGTGGGAGGACAAAAAGGGAAGCCCTTCGGGGAAGTTTTGACCCTCATGTGTATTTAGATGCCATTGGAGTCCCGAGAGGAGTCCCTGATGAATTCAAAGCCCGAGACCAGGTAAAAGCAGGTCTAGAGGCCCTAATCCCCATAATAACTGTTAGCAAAAATGTAGATTGGATAAATTATATATATTACAATCAGCAAAGGTTTGTCAACTACACGAGAGATGCATTCCAGGGAATAGCCGAACAGTTGGAGGCCGACTCTCAAATGACTTTCCAGAACCGGATGGCTCTGGATATGATATTTGCAGAGAAAGGTGGGGTTTGTACTATGATAGACAAAATGACCAGCACCACTTGCTGTACCTATATCCCAGACAACACCGGCCCGAATGGCCAAGTCACTGTAGCTCTTAAAAAGTTAAGGAATCTGTCAGTTGAATTAAAGAAAAATTCAGGCATCACAGACCCATGGGACCAATACTTCAGTTGGATGAACGGGTGGCAGAGAATTTTAACCCAAATAGGAGTAACTATATTAATCGTCCTATTCCTCCTCGCTCTGGTAATTTGTTGCATACTCCCTTGTCTGAAGAAATGTATAGAAAAAGCGGTGGAACAAGGAATCCCCACATTCGTGAACCAAGATTTAGGACACGAGGAAGATGAGTACGACGATCCACACATTCCACTACAGACATTCCCAGTCTCACATCATAAGTAGGCAGGACAACAGGGACAGACAGGGTAGGGAACCCAAGGGCCGCGACCTGGGTTCAGCTGCAGCGAAATCCATCCTCACCACTAGAGGCTCTGGGGAACACCTGCTGGACCTTAGACTCCGCGCCCTGGGGTGGGGAATCTTGGGATAAGATAGGAACAGATTAAAATAGATTAAAATAGGCATTTCAAGGGGGGAAAACTGTTGTGGATATGCTAAAAATGGCCAAAGGAAGATGGTGAAATGCTTATTTCAATGCGCAAACACATGCTCTATATCTCATATATATCCTATATACTCTATATGTTATTGATTGCTATCGTACATAGTCATAATTTGTAATGATCTTATACAACCCTTGCAATCCTTGCTCACATGATGCTGCTATCAGATATGTGTCACAAGATCTGACGAAAAAGGGGAACTCTGTCTGCAAAACAAGTCGAAAATAGATCGGCGAAAGAAAGCCCCGGATATCGAACCACAGAAAACCAGACATCAGACATCAGACAAACCAAATATATATATATAGCATTGTTGCTTCATGCTTCGCACCATCCTAACACAAAATAGTTAATAGCTCACAAAATCAGAACGTCACAAGACTAATATTACGTATTAATGAGCAGGTTGGATATTCAAGAATATGCACGTCATCAACCATATATTAAGTCAAGACCAAAATAAAAAAGAGGAAGTATTTCAAACTGCAGCTTTTGTCAGTGTGAAATTATTCTATGCATGCATGCAATTATTCACTTCTTATCAGATTTGGCCAGGAAGCAGATACCAAAGAAACTGACAGTTTTGTCTGTCCAAATCACACTCACCAAAATGTATTGATCACTTTATTACTATAAGCCAAAAAGCCCTTATCCAATAAATGGCCTTTCCTTCTTAAATGGTATATGCTCCTTAGGCCCTTTCCAGGTTGTCTCATGGGTCCTTGTATAAATAATGCCTCTATACCTTTATAGTAGAAAATGGTTAAAAGAAACTGTGCTAGGATAACTACAAACCAGTAATGGCCTGAAGCTCTGCGAAAGTAAGCAGCAACTAACCTGAAAACATAACAGTGAAAAGAAGTGAGAAAAATATATATACTAATATCAAAGAAAAACCTTTACAGAGAAGGTAACCATAAATGTGAAAATTGCATGAGTGAACATGAACCGTGAATTATATTAAAGTACCTATCTGCATAAACATTAAATGAAATTTCAGTCGTGATATTGACAAATCATAAATTAGGCCTTTATAGTACCACTGTGCTTTTAAGAACCTCAATAGTAGCATTAGCATATAAGAAAGATAGGGAAGCCTCTCATGCAGATATTATCTCTTCAAATGGCAAAGAGAAGTTAAAATTACACTCACATCTACATAGAATATCAAAAGCAGGAAATACTGACTAAGAATGCCGACATTTACCAGAAGCCCCAGCCTACGCGTTTCATCATTTTTGTCTGACGTCACAAGGTGCATCATGATACTTTTTGTATGCAACTTGCTTCTGTACCAATCACAGATGCAGATTTGGGACTGAACCTGACACTGTACATCTCTACAATACTAGTAATTATATTGATATGTTTTATGTTCTCCCTATTTAAAAAATGTGGATGCCTCTTGGAGAAATATTGGTAGATTCCACACAGCACTAATTAGCTGCCACTGTCTAGGCTCATAAAAGCATTTTGTTCTTGTTTTGCTTTTGTGGTACATAACACCCATTACCAGGGGCGGACTGACCATTGAGGAACTCGGGCACTGCCCGAGGGCCCCAAGTCACTAGGGGGGCCCATCAGGGTTGCCAGGCTCATTAAAACCAGGGACAGTATGGAAAAATCTGTGTTTTTTTACATCTGTCCCTGATATGTCCAAAACCTACATGCTTTTGATGTGAAAATCCCAAGATTTTAGCTGCCCCGCCTTTGTACTGCCACCTGGCTTGGTGGCCGTCTGTAAGAGGGGGGCCCATAATCTTCTATTGCCCAGGGGCCCCATGAGTTGTCAGTCCGCCCCTGCCCATTACCTACTTTTCATTGCTAAACAGGCAGTTAGGCTTCTGCAAGACTGCTTCATATTATTCAGAAATATGGAAAATCAACCTTTGAAGACAAACAAATAGCTGCTATATGTTAACAACCACTATTTCAAAATTAAATGAATTTGCTCATACTGGATAGGTTTTACAGATGTTAAGCTACAAACTAAAACTTTCTAGAACCATGTATTCCTGAGTTGCATGTGAATTATTTACCGTAACCTCAAAAACACAAGTTACCCGAAGAAGAAAAAGGTACAGATTAGTAAATTATTGTATTTTTCAGACTTTTTTAAAACATGGCGTAATCAATACCCTAGGGTATCAATGACAAAATGGTGCCTTAAGTCAAATGCATTACAATAAATTTGTTTTCTTTCTACAGCAAAATTGAAAACCTTTAAGATGTTGAATAAGGAAACTGATACCGCTACTTATCTGTTTGAAAGCTAGCAGTGTTAGGAAACCCAGTAATTGAAAAATGGATAGCATTTGTATTTGAAGCTTTTTATATAACCTTTGAAGTGTAAGCCTTTTGGGGAATAAATTGCTTTTTGTAACAAGAACAATGTCAGATTTCACATTTGGAAAGCATGCACTTAATTCATTTTCTGACTGAAAAACTCATGTTGTCTTGTTGGGAAAAAACATTGCAAAATGGATTAAGCTTCACCCTAGAGAGATGATAACCTAATATAAATAACTACAGGCTGATCTTTATTAGTTACTGAGCAAATATAGCCAACTAGGACAGGCATCCTTCAGTAATGATTGATCAACAATATTGTCTCCGGAGAGTAACTTTGGGGCATTTCGGATATTAAAGCATATACAGCTCAAAGGAAGACTTAAAACCTTTAAGTAACAGTAAATCTATCTTAAACAGACAAAGCATACAGAAAAATATGCCGGAGGAATATTGTTATTAATTCAGAAACTATACAGGTGACTCTGCAAGTGTGTGAAGAATAACAAAAAAAAAAAAATCTACATAGTACTTTATTTTTATGTTTAATTCATGTATGTGTGGTGCAATTACATTCTATTGTTTTAATCTGACAGAATATTTTGATCTAAATTAAATCTTTTGGGACAACATTTATGATATTTTCAGTCATATTAACCAAATCACGTAGATGCACTAATATGCTACTACACTAATACAGATAATAAGAACACATGACACTCTTTTTAAATAGTTACAGGGTCACTGTTAAGGGCTTTAAATATTTTGCTCTTAGCCATGTTAAACTAAAATAATATTACATGTTGCATCATTTATGTTAAAATGCATATTTATTTTTGTAATAAGGTAGTACATATAAAGTAAAATACATAGAGTACTAGTCATAAATAACAAATTCTTGTATATGCATTTCTGAATATCAGTGCTGAATATAGAAAAAAATGTAAAATGAAATAATGTTAATTAAATACTTAGAACTCAGTGACATTATACTGTATTTAGCAGCAATATTTATTTGTGTTAAAATAGTAGTTGCAAGAATGGAAGACAGTTGTCAGGACCTGGGCTCGAACCTGGGCACTCTTCTGTGTCTGGCGTTGACTTTATTCTACTGGTCACTGTTCTTTTTCAGGTTTACTTTTATTATCTTGTATCGGCCCGGGTCAAGGAATGGTAAGGCTGATGCACTATGAAGGATGTTGCCTGATGCCAGGAAGACAACCCTGACTGCACTATCTTGCCTCAATAGAACTTCATAGGGGCCCCAGGTTTCAAGACATTCTTAAGTCTCCTAAAGGAAAGATATGAAAATTACCCTCTTCTCAATCATCTGCCTAGGGATATTAATTGTGTACAAGAATGGCTTTTGGGCTCATGCACATAGTCTGTTTGTACCTGAATCTGCTCGAATTGAAGCCCTTAGATTGATTCATGATTTAAAACTTGCTGGGTATTTTGGTAATTCCAAAACAGAAGAGCTCTTGTCATGTTCCTTTTGGTGGCTCAGCTTTAAGAAAGATGTCAAACACTACGTGGCCTCATCCCTGACCTGTGCAGACTCCCCAAGCTTCTTTTTTGGGGTTGCTCCAGCCACTCCCCGTTCCATCAAGACCATGCGGCTCAATTTCTATGGACTTTGTGGTAGATTTACCTCCCTCAAAAGAAATGACTAAGGATAAACCGAACAACAGAATTGGCAAACAGGCAAAAAAGTTGTTTGAACATGCGAACACGGTTAAAGTCTATTGGACACGAACATGAAAAATCAAAAGTGATATATTTAAAGGCTTATACGCATGGCATTGTCATAAAGTGTTTGGGGACCTGGGTCCTGCCCCAGGGGACATGTATCAATGCAAAAAACAGTTTTAAAAACTGCAGTTTTTTCGGGAGCAGTGATTTTGATAATGCTTAAAGTGAAACAATAAAAGTGAAATATTCCTTTAAATTTCGTACCTGGGGGGTGTCTAGAATATGCCTGTAAAGTATTAAATTTTTCCTGTGTTTAGAACAGTCCCTGCAGCAAAATGACACATCTATGCGTAAGACAGAGAGCTTTAAAAGTTATTCTGTCTTTGACTGGCAGCCAATGAAGGGCTCTCAGTGATGGTGAAATGGATTCCCAGGGTTTTTTCCCAGTCACAAGTCTGGCGGCCGTATTCTGAACGACTTGCAGACGAGCGATTTGGTACTTGGGGAGGCCGAGGTAAAGGGCATTTGCATAATCCAGCCTGGAGTTTACAATTGTTCCCACCACGACCGCTAAATCTTCTTTAGGGATGAACGGAGTGAGTCTGCGTAGTAGGCGCAGTAGATGGTGAGATCCGCTGACTACTGACCCTATTTGTGCGTCCATTGTCATAAAGGAGTCAAAAATGACCCCTAGGCTTTTGACTTTGGCGCTAGGGGAGATGAGCTTGCCCAAAATAGGCGGGGGGGTCCACACTGTTGAAAGTTGATTCCTGCGCTTGGCGTGAAACAGGAGAAGTTCTGTTTTCGCTCCATTTAGTTTAAGATAACTCTTTGTCATCCAGTCCTCTATCAAAGAGAGGCATGTCTCTAGATTGAGGTGGTGATCCTGTCTGTTGCAGATGCGAAAATACAGTTGCGTATCATCTGCATATGAGTGGTAGAGCAGTTTTTGGCTGCTGATAATCTCAAAAAGAGGACGAAGATATATGTTAAACAGCACTGGTGACAGAGGCGATCCTTGAGGGACTCCGCATGTTACTGTGCGTTTTTTAGACGTAAAAGGTCCTAACTTCACTGTTTGCGATCGGTTTTCCAGAAAAGAGGAGAACCAAGATAAATCGCCTTCTGCGACTCTGGCTACTTCAGCAAGCCGAGCCAGTAACAGATTGTGGTCTACAGTGTCGAAAGCGGCACTTAGGTCCAACAGAACTAGAAGACAAGATTCTCCTTCGTCTGCGGCCTTGAGAACATCGTCCCATACTTTCAGCAATGCTGTTTCTGTCCCGTGTCCGGGACGGAAGCCTGATTGCAATGGGTCAAGTAGCTTGTGGGTATCTAGATGCTTTTGCAGCTGTTGCACCACTACTTTTTCCATTATCTTTGAGAGTACGTTGAGGCTTGTTATGGGACGGCGGTGGAGTGGGTCCTTGGGGTCCAGGGAGGGGTTCTTCATGATGGGTAGGATTATACCCTCTTTCAACTGAGAGGGCACTATGCCCTCCAGAAAAGACTGGTTGATGAACTGCGTGATGGGAGGAGCCAAGATGTAGGCGCATTCCTTCAGCAGTTTTGTGGGGATAATGTCATTTGGCGCTGTGCCATTACGCAGAGTACAAATGACATTCTTGGTGGTCTCGATGGAGATGGGTTCCAGGGTAAACTTACCTGATATAGGAGAATTACTATGGGTGCTGTGTGAGAGGCTGCAGGGGGGGCTGAGGGGAGAATTGCTTTGCTGAATGCTTTCACGGATTGCCTCGATTTTAGTAACGAAATAATCCGATAGTTCATTGCAAAATTCTTGAGTGTCCGAACTGGGGGCTTCAATGCAACTTGGTTTCATGGTCTGGGTGACCATCTTGAAGAGTTCGCGGGGTCGGTTTAGGGCACCGTTGATAGCCTCCGAAAAATAATTTTTCTTGGCTTGGAAAATTCCTTTGTGGTATTTTCTTGTTGTCGCCTTGTAGATGGATAGGTTTAGCTCTGAAGAACATCTTTTCCAGGCTGATTCTGCCCTTCTGCGTTCTTGCTTCAGTAACGACAGCTGGTTGTTAAACCAGCTGCGGTTGTTTTTCCGAATGCGGGTTCTTCGTTTCGGCGCTACCAAGTCGGCTGACTGTAGCATGGCCGAGTTTATGGCTTCCAATGTTTCAACGGCCGTTTGATGCGGCTGAGTTGTTTCTATTTTTTTCCTTAAAGTAGTTTTGAAGAGTTCCGAGTGGAGCTTCTTCTGACATCTAGTCCAGTGTGTTGTCACTGGATTTGATGTTTTTGTTGCAGGGGGGATAGTGGAAATACTGAATATAATTGCATGGTGATCTGTCCATGGCAATTTTTCATTTTCCCAAATTTTTATTTCCAGAGCTTGTCTGAAAATAAGATCAAGTGTGTGACCTGAGGCATGTGTGGGCCCACATACTAGTTGCTGCAATCCTAATCCTTCGACGTGGTCAATACAGGCGTCGGCAATGGGGTCTTGTGCGGAGTTGGCCCAGAGATTGAAATCCCCGAGCAGCAAAAGATGTTTGCTGTTGAGGGTGTAAGTGGAGAAGAGTGTAAGTGGACGGTCTCCTTTGAACTTGCTTGCAGTTGCAGAGTAAGGGTTTCCATGAATGGAAGAGGGTTTTGGCGGACTGGTTTGGTGATCGTAAGATGAGTCTTGTGGATCACCGCCAGGCCGCCTCCTCTTTGCCCTATTCTGTTTTCCGTTATGATACGGTAATTTTCTGGCACCAGTTCTCCTAGAATGGTGTTACAGTCGGCTGTGAGCCAGCTCTCTGTAATAAAGAGACAATCTAGATCCTTTTGTTGAATGAAGTCGCGAATTTCTAGTCTGTGTTTTACTGCCGATCTTGTGTTTATCAGAGCACATGATATGTGCTTGAGCTGGGGTAAATGGCTGAAATGTCTGACCGTCGATCTATGATCGATTCTCAATAGTCGCTCAGTTCTTAGGGCCTTTTTGGTGATGGCTGGCAGTATTGCGGCGTATTGCCTCAAACTCCAAATGGTGTCGGCAGAATATTGCCGACCCGCCATGATCGCCAATGCGCCGGGGGGGGGGGGAGTTCAGGGGCAAATGGGGAGAGGAATTGGCTAATTCCTCTCCCTGACTTGGTCCAGAGGAAGGCAAAAAACCCTGGCGGCGCTAGGCCAATACGCTCCGGCAGGGAAAAAATTCCTTCCTGACCCCTGCAAGAGGCGATCGGGTGACCCCTGGATCAAGCTTCTTCGTTGGAGAGACTAGGGGGGGCTGGGGATGAGAGGTGAGTGTGTTGCTGGTACAGAAAGATGGATTGCCTGAACAGGCAGTGGGATGTAGACCAGGGCTGACAGGTTGGGTACTTCTATAATGCTGGGGGGGCTGAGAGGGTGACAATAAGGCCGGGTACAAGCTATCATGAGGTGAGGGGGGATTTCCTGGAGGCTGGGTGGGGATTGTAGGGCGTGAGGAGCGGCGCGCCTGTTAGGCCGCAAGTGAAGCCGCGGTCTTTCCTAGATCGCGGCCCCGCGATTCAATGCCGTCTGGCGCGGGTCTCCAAAAAAGCCCTGGAATGGCGGAAATGTCGTGGGGGGGTGACAGAAGGGGGGCCCTAATGATGATGGGGGTATGGGAAAGCAGGGGACCACGGAATGAAGCCAAAGAAGGAGCAGGAGAGATCCGTGAGAGATCCGTGTTGCTGAGGCTATCCTGAAAAGGACGGCCGTCAGCAGCTTACCTGCAGGAGAGCCAGGAGAGCCAGGGAGCCAAGGGGCTGATCTAGTAACGAGGAGAGGTCAGATTGGGGCATAGGTAAAGTCCAGGAGCTGGGGCTGGAGCTGGGCTGGCTAGCAGGCTGGGAGAGACACTGCCTAACTGCCTCCTACGCCTGCCTGGAGCTATGACACACACGCTCCTACTCCTAGGAGACGTGCGCCGCTGGGAGCTCCTGAAGCTAATCCGTCTGCCTCGCTGACTACTGCAACCCTAATTGGGGACAAACAAAAAAAAAAGCTTGGGTTTGTCTACTTTTCAAAATGGGGTCATTTGGGGGGGGGGGGGGTTGTGCCATCTGGCCTGAAACTGTGATAGGCAGTGAGGAGTGAAATCAAAAATGTACACCCTTAGAAAGCCTGAAGGCGGTGCTTGGTTTTCAGGGTCCCGTGGGCTCCCAACAAGTCTCACACATGTGGTATCCCCATAGTCAGGAGAAGCAGCAGAATTTATTTTGGGGTGTAATTCCACATATGCCCATGGCATGTTTGAGCAATGTACCATTTAGTGACAACTTTCCACGAATATATATATATATATATATACTGTATATATATATATTTTTTTTCACACAACTTGCGTCAAAATATAAAATATTTCATGGACTTGACATGCCTCTCAGCAAATTGTCTACTTTCCAAAATGGGGTAATTTGGAGGGGTTTTGAACTGGGGTTTAGAAGTTTATGTCACACGTCACCCACTCTTCAAACCACTTGAAAACAAAGCCCTTTCTGATGCTTTTTGTTTACATGAAAAAATATTTTTTTTCCACACAGTATTTGCTCAGCGATTTTTCAAATGCATTTTTTTGGAAAATATTTATTTTTATTTTAATGCACTAAAATACACTATATTGCCCAAATGTTTGATGAAATAAAAAATATGTTTTTAGGCCGATCACATGGATACCAAACACGACATGCTTTAAAATTGCGCACAAACGCGCAGTGGTGACAAACTAAATACATTTTTAAAAGCCTTTAAAAGCCTTTACAAGTTACCACTTTAGATTTATAGAGGAGGTCTACTGCTAAAATTACTGCCCTCGATCTGACCTTCGTGGTGATAAGTCATGAAATGCTCGTAGCTTTTCGGTTTCTAAGGCGCAATCAAATCTGTCTGCTGAAACCCGTCTGACTGGCTGTTTCAGCAGACAGATTCGATCGTGTGTACGGGCAAACAGATGGATTTGGCCACCCGACAGATTTCAAAGCATGCTTTGAAATCTGTCTGTCCGACATGTTCGATGGTTAGTACACAAAACCATCGGACCAAAATCGCGCGCATGCTCAGACAAAATGAGGGGACGGGTAGCTTGTTCAGGTAAACCTTGTGTTTGTTTGTGACCTTTCACATTCGTAATTTTAAATATCTATAGTGTATCGTTTATTGCCTTTTTTTTTCTTCATTCTCTTGCTAGAATCTAGCCGTTCTATTGCTGATGCTATTTATAGACTGAGTTGTCCCAATACAGCAAAGTTTGATTTTCGGATTTGGATTTGACTTTTTCTAACTTTTTGCTAGCCAGATGTCCTAATTCTTTTTGCATTCCTCCACATGAATAGATTTTTTTTTTTTTTTACTTAATGTTGATCTTATATATTTTAAATTTGTCAACTTCTGTTTTTTTTTGTTTGCAACTTCTGTTTTTCTATTTTTTTTCATTGCTCTTTTCTTGTTTTGTTTGCAACTTCTTTTTTTTTTCATTTCCTTTTTTTTGTTTTGTTTGCAACTTCTTTTTTATTTTTATTTTTTTCATTGCCTTTTTTTGTTTTGTTTGCAACTTCTTTTTTTTGTTGTATTTTTTTTTCATTGTTTTTTTTTTGGTTTGCAACTTCTGTTTTTCTTTTTCTTTTTTTCATTGCCTTTTTTTTTTTTTTTGGTTTGCAACTTCTGTAATTTTTTTCCCATTTTTTTGTGGTTGCAACTTATGTCAACTTTTTAGCTTTTGTGGTTTCCATGGTTTACCAAGTTGTCACACCAAACATCCCCCCCCCAAGGAGTTTGTGTTCTTTGAAAATGACACATTGTATTTTTAAAATGTTTGTGGCCTAATCACCACAGTAGAAAAAACAATAGACAAGGTTTGAAGGTAAAGAAAAAAAGCCATTTATTTTGGCACTAGACAAAATTATAACGAACCTGATTGGCAGCACTTGATCAGATAGCAACATACATGCAGACTTGGGAATTACACAACATGATCAAGGATAAAATGAACAACCCCAGGACACATGACAACTCAAAAATCTGAATCAGCAGCACATGACCAAACAAACCCAAGCTGTGGTACTCCAACAAGCTCATATTTTTGGATAATGAACTGGAAGGCAGGGAATCACTTTCTTGTCTTGCTTCCAGCCTTCCTTCCAAGCTGCCTTGCAGCGGAACTTCCACGGGCCTGTCCACAGCCCCTTGCAGGTGCAGATGATGTGGCAGCAGAAGGAGCATGATGATGGGAAGCAGGCCGGGCCGGGTCACACAGGTCTGTGTCCATGGTCAGCATGCCCCTGTGCATCCACAAAATTACCTTATTGATTAAGTCCTTTGCCAGGTCCCTTTCCTCCTCCCCCGCTCGGCTGAGTTTATGTGCCACGGAGGCACTGAAGGCTTCAGTGGGGTTGAGGGGGGCCCTCATTATTTGGGCTGCCTCCCTCATCATTTCTAGGCCCTCCTCCTCCATCTGTCTCATGTGCCTCCTTGGGCCTGGTCACCTCATTTGGAGGGGAGGAACCTGGCTGATGGTGCTGAACCTGGGGACATGCTGACTTCCACTGGCCCCAGCCTCCTCCTGGCTGCCACTCACCCCTTCTGCCTGGCTGACATGGACCTCAGGAGCTGCCACCTCCTGGCTGGTCTCTTCTTCCTGTGTATAAAAAAGGGACATGTTGTAATATTTTGCACAATCAATCACACACATTTTTGGGCTCTAGACTCTTTTCTTTTTCTTCATTTAAATTGAACAGACTGTCCTTCTGACCCCTCGGTTGGCATCCCTGACACCTAGTTTTAGGCCCACCCCTTGTTTTGGTTTTCCAAGCTTTCATTTTTTTATACAATATTATCTTAATAATCAAACACAAATTAGCAGCTCAGAAATATTTGGGAAACTACTATACCTCATCACTGAAGACCGCCAGATCTGGGTCCATGTCAGCCAGGCCCTCCGCTGACTCTGCAGGGGCGTGGGGATCCTGGGAAGTTCCACTGGAAGGAAGCGTGGAAGGAAGGCTGGAAGAAAGATTTGAAAGTGATGGCTGGCCCTCCAGTTCATCATTCAAAAATGCAAGCTCCCTGAAGTACCACAGCCTGGGCTCCTTTGGCGCATGTGCTGCTGATCCAGATCTTTGGCTTTTAAGCTCTTTATATATTTTTCGATACGTGGTCCTGAGATTGCTCATTTTATCCTTGACCATGGTCGCTGTGCAGCCTGGAACCCAAATCTGCATGTAGGTTGCTATCTGTTTGAGTCTTTCCGCTCTCAGGGGCTTATTTGGGTAGCCTGGGTGCCTGCTATCCCAAAGGTTTGGTTTTCCGCGATACATTTCAATTAATCGCAAGGTGTTTTCTTGTATCGCCAATTGGTCCATCTTGGCTTGTTTCTGGCGATATTAATGGTCTAGAATATACAAAAATCAATATAAAAAAACCTGCATCAAAAATGGCTCAGCTTTGTCATTGTCAGAATATGCATGTGTACAATCATTGTGGAGCTACTATGCAAACACATTGGGGGTTATTTACTAAAGGAAAATTCACTTAGCACTGCTAAAGCACTTTAAAGTACACTGCCTGAAAGTGCACTTGGAAATGCAATCGCTGTAGACCCGAAGGGGACATGCAAGAAAACCCAAAATGTTCAGTTTTAGCCTCCACCTGATTGGATGAGAAAATAAGCAGAGCTTCCCTTCATTTCAGATCTTCCCCTCAGATCTATGGAGAATGCCCTTCCAAGTGCACTTGCATTGCACTTGTAGTGCAAAGTGGATTTGCCTTTAGTAAATAACCCCCATTGTCTCCTGCTGCTACAATGCTGGCCAGCTCTGCTCCATTGTTGTTCAACTAATTTTGTGAACATGCAGACCCTTTGTTAACATTTCCCAAAATACATGGCATCTAGAATTATCCTCAATTATTTGAATGTTAGCAATCATCAAGGCACTATTTCATGTGTAGATATCATGCCCCTCACAGCATTGATGAGATAATACACTACCTACTTACCTCTGTTCAACCAACACAGAACAATACATGCATGATGTGAGTACACAAGACTAAAATAAAGAGGTAGAGGATTCTCATATATATATTTTGTGATGTGTCCAAGCAGTTGTTGATCAAAATAGCATGGTGGGCCCCAAGATACCTAAATAGCGCAAACGGTACAAACAACATACCAAAGCCCCATCCCTCATGGGGCTCTAAAGTTTCTAGGCCTCTGCTGATCCCATGTTGTCATTTACCTTCATCTCTGTAGCTCCTCGCGTACGCTCGAGTAATCTCCACGTAACCTACGTCATCACGTCGTTCTCCTTATATAGGCCGCGCAAGCATGTAACGCCGCCCTCTTCGTCCGCATATTCTCCACCCGCTTTTAACCCCCCCATAACATGTCTCGACATCCTTGGCCTCATATTGCAATTTACCGTTGTATATGTATTCCACCACTTTAACGCGCGAGTAACCTCCGCGTAATAACGACGTATTCATCATACATTCCGCGCATGTGTGAAACGCCGCCCTCCTCGCCGCCCATGATGGGCCAGTTCATCTTTTCCACGCCCCTAAGCACTGTGAAATGAAAAGATGGCAATGTCACAAGAGCGTGCATTATCCTCTCATCAGGATCAGGAAGGGACAGAGCCAGGAACGTCCCGATCAAGGCCCAAATGGTACAAGGCCACCAATATGAATTTAGAAGAGATGGTGGAGATGTTAGACCTCCTGCGCAGGAAGGATTATGACAGGGATTATGGGCCATACAACACCCCTAACCGCAGGAAGTCCAAAATTATGGATAAGGTGGCGATAAGGTGGCGAGGAGGCTTTCAGAGATCTTTGGGGTCACCCGGTCCAAGGAGCAGCTCCGCAAGCACTGGTCCGACTTAAAGCTGCGTGAGCCTGAGCAGTTTCGGAAGATCCTCAAAATTCTGGCGAAAAGTAGGTCCTTTAATTTTTTTGTGTTTGCGATTGTGTTACCTCATTGTTTGCTATGTATATTTCTACATGTGCCTCGATGACCTGGTTGTACTTTGGAGCACATGTATTAACTTTTATTAGGGTTTTTTAGAAAATTTGACGATTTTGCACGATCGTTTTACTAAACATCGTTCTAACTTAGTAGAATGTGAAAAGGCAAACAGGATTCATTCACAGTGATAATAAGCAGCTGGATTCACATCTGGACTCAAGAGCACCTGTGTCTCCCCCATAATGAGATTATTTTTTTATGGTTTCTGTCACCTAATTTTTAGGGGGGCCATCCATGTGTGTCACTTCGCTAAAAAGGGTCATTATCACAGCTTTGGATAAGTCATTATAAAAACAAAGGTTAGGTTTGGTGGCTGAAGCCAAAAATAACATTTGTTAAGCCACTTGGACGCAATGATTGTGATTTATTAATGCCCTCTAATATCTGTGTGCTGATGAGTATACCTTTTGTTTCATGATATTTATAGGGGAAAGAAGAGGACAGCATTTTGAGGAGGCAAGGATGCCCAGACTCACTCCTAAAAAAAAACATTGGCATGTGGAGGAGGAGGAGGAGCATAGAGAAGAAGGAGTGGTGGAAGGGAGAGAGGAGGAAGAAGAAATTGGGGAAGGAGTATTTAGGGAAGAAGAAGGAGTTGTCGAAGAAGGAGGAGTTGTTGAAGAAGGAAGAGTTGTTGAAGAAGGAGGAGCTGTTGAAGAAGGAGGAGTTGATGAAGAAGGAGGAGTTGATGAAGAAGGAGAAGTTGATGAAGAAGGAGGAGTTGTTGAAGAAGGAGGAGTTGATGAAGAAGGAGGAGTTGATGAAGAAGGAGGAGTTGTTGAAGAAGATGGAAGTATTATGGAAGTAGGCGAAGTAGTGGATGATGGGGAGGTGGAGATTCTTAGCACAACAGGTCAGTGTCAACGCAGCTTCACAGGGAAAAAGAGATGTAGATAGGCCTGCACATTATTACTCATTTTTGTGTTTTTTTGTTATTTTAGGGGATGAAGATGCTGCGAGCACATCCAGGAGTCCGCATTTTGTGCAAGTGCACAAATTGTCATACAACAAATCATGGAGTGTAGCACAGAGATGGAAAATATGAGGCAAAAAATGGTTGTAATCGAACAAAATTATAAAAATGTAATTGATATGATGGGCCGTATCAAAGACTAAAACCCCCTGCCCCCCCCCCATCCCCCTGCCCCGCCCCCCATCCCCCAACCTTCTTTAAAAAGCAAAAACTACAATACGCCAAAATTTGAAGATGCACACACAGTGTGTCCTATCTGCCATCACAGGTTATTGATTGTCTGTGCTTTGTGGGTACACCCCCTTCCTCCCTTCTCAAGCAGCTGAGAGGGAAGGGTTTGCACCCACAAACTACATACATTGATCACCCATGATGCCAGATAGCACATGTGGACATTTGTCGTGGGAGGTCAGGATATAATCCCCATTTGGCACCTCTCACACAGAATCTGTGCATCTTCAAATTTTGGCGTGTTCCGGGGTGACATTGTGAGTCTGTTGTAGGAATGTAAATGTTGAACTTTGTTTTTTGTTTTTGATTTGTACTATTTTATATTTTTGTAGAAAAAAAGTTTGGGATAATCCATAATGTTCCACAATAAAAAAAAAAAAAAGGCACGTTTTGTCTCCAAAATGTTGACACAAATGGGGAAACCTAAAATTTAAAAATAAAAACTTTAAACGCACAAAGGAGTGACTTGTTCTTTATATATGCTCAATACCCAGTTTGTAGATGAGTGACTTAAAGGAACACTAAAGGTTCGTTTTTTATTAGATCAATTGATTGCTGTAAGCTAGAGCATTTTAATATCACTTACCTCGTTTTTCCTTTTGACCTCCAAAATACAGTAATCCAGGTTTGAAAATGCCATTTCCTGTCTCTCCTCTTCTTGCTTTCCACCAGCACCTGCATGGTGGAAAGCAGAATGTGCTCACCCCCTCCCCATGACTACAGCCCTGCTTGAAGATGCTCTCTTAATCCTCATAGGCATGGAGGCTAAGCCTAATGGGAAATGTAGTTCCCATTAGGCAGTGATGTAGCAAGAATGAACGTGCACCGCAAACCAGGAAGTCAGTGAGAATAACGATTCAGGAGTGACCGAGGTGAATAAAACAGCTCGATTTTAACAGGTATCAAACTAGTTATAATGCAAAACATTACTTTTTACTTTATCAGCTACTGTCAGATTTTAATTTGAGAGGAAAATATTTTTGTCTTTACAACCGCTTTAACTAATGTGCAATTGTGGTTATTTGCTAAAACATGAAAACTTGTCAGGTTTCATATCAGGCTAGCAGCAGACAACAGTTCAGGTGTGCTAATATGCCTATAGTTCAATAACAAGAGCACATACCATGAGCAGGTCTTGAGAAGCAGGTCAGCACTGGGACTTGTAGTTCACCACGGATGCAGGGTTGAGACGAGCGGGACAGCTGGCACTTATAGTTCACTGCTGAAGTAGGTGTTTTGATGAGCAGGAAAGCTGGAACTTGTAGTTCACCGCAGGTGTGGATGTTGGTGGTGTTGCTGGTGCTAGTAGTGCACCACTGCAATGGATGTGGTCTAGGCAAGCCAGGTCATACACGGATAATCAGAGTTCGAAAGGTACCAAATCGGAAGCAACAAGCAGGGTCAAACAAGCCGGGTCATACACAAAGTTTACAGATAAACAGGTCAGGCTGGATCTCACAAGGCAAGCAGAGTAACTCTATCACGAGCACTGATTGGGTGAAAACACAGGTGTTTTAAAGGAGAGCTGGCCAATCAGTGTTTCCCAGCCAAGGCTGTGTCCTAGAGGGATCCAGTACTGACAGTACCCCCCCCCTTCTCGAGGGGTTGCTCCTGCACCCCCAGGCTTACTTGGATATCGAAGATGGAACTTCTTCTTAAGGCGATCAGCATGGAGATCGCGAGCTGGGATCCAGGATCGATCCTCTGGGCCAAAACCTTTCCAATGAACTAGATATTGTAAGGAATTGCATACTCGTCTGGAGTCAAGAATATATGCCACTTCATATTCCTGGCTATCCGACACATCTACAGGTTCTGGTTCATTTACTTGGAGATTAGAGTGAACAGGTTTCAATAAAGAAACATGGAAGACATTGGGAATGCGCATGGACGGGGGGAGTTTTAATCTATAGGACACAGGATTAACAATCTCCGAAATCTCATAGGGCCCGATGAATTTTGGGCCAAGTTTCTTGGATGGAACATGCAGGGACAGATAGCCACACTTTGTCACCAACTTTATATCCAGGGGCCTTTGAGCGCCTCTTATCAGCCGTTTTCTTAAAAGCCTGCACCGAACGAGAAATAGCACGATTGACGTCAGACCAGATTTTGGAGAAATTTTCAATCGTGGTGTTGGCATCTGGAACATCAGAGGGTGGAAGATCAAAGGAGCACACACGAGGATGCAACCCGTAAACACAGAAGAAGGGAGAGGTCCCTGTAGAAGAGCTGGCACAATTATTAAAGGCAAACTCTGCCCATGGAAGGATGTTGACCCACTCCACCTCATCATTGGCCATCAGACAACGTACCATCTTCTCCAGAGTCTGATTAGTTCTTTCTGTTTGGCCATTTGTCTCGGGATGATAGGCTGAAGAATATGATAAGTTAATCCCTAGCTGAGAACAAAGGGCCTTCCAAAACTGGGCTATAAACTGAGAGCCGCGGTCTGAGACAATGTTAATTGGTGCCCCATGGAGCCTGAAAACATGTTTAATGAATAAAGATGCCAGATCTCTAGCAGACGGCAGTTTCGGAAGTGGAACAAAGTGGGCCATCTTACTGAACCTGTCTACCACCACCCAGATCGTGGAACATCCCTGGGACGGAGGGAAGTCAGTGATAAAGTCCATAGATAAATGGGTCCAGGGACAAGTAGGTATTGGTAGAGGACGTAGAAGACCGGAGGGCTTAGAGGTACTGCCCTTGCTTCTGGCACAAACCTCACAAGCCTGGACAAAGGCTAGCACATCCTGCCTAATCGATGGCCACCAGAGGTTGCGAGAGATAATCTCATAAGTTTGTCTAAACCCCGGATGCGCTGCAGGCTTTGACGCATTTACCTGCTGCAAAACCTGCAAACGAAGAGCCAAGGGCACAAAAAGCATACCAGAGGGAGTGGAAGGGGGGGGGCTTCAGCCTGTGCAGGTAATAAGGCCTCAGAGATGTCAGTCTGGGTGAAAGCCAAAATCCAAAATCCTGTCCTCAGAGATAATGGATTGTGGAGGAAGCGGAGGTGGGGATTCTGATAAAAAACTGCGAGACAAGGCATCGGCCTTAACATTTTTTGGCCCTGGTAAATAAGAAATTGTGAAGTCAAATCTGGAGAAGAACAATGACCACCTGGCCTGACGTGAGTTCAGTCTTTTAGCAGAACGGATGTATTCAAGGTTTTTGTGGTCAGTCAGAACTATGAATGGATAGCGAGCTCCCTCCAGCCAATGTCTCCATTCCTCCAAAGCTAGCTTTATGGCTAACAGTTCTCTGTTGCCTATATCATAGTTGCGCTCTGCTGGGGAATATTTACGGGACAGGAAGGCACAGGGGTGGATGGCAGCAGTTACAGGGTCCTTTTGTGACAGAAGCGCCCCCACCCCTACTTCGGATGCATCTACCTCCACAATAAAAGGCAGCTCAGGAACAGGATGGCGTAGAATTGGTGCAGAGGTAAAGGCTTTCTTCATCTGAGTGAAGGCTGTCTGTTCTTCAGTAGTCCATTTAAACTTAGACTGAGACTTCCTGGTGAGAGAGGTGATGGGATGTGCAATGGTGGCAAAATTCCTAATGAATTTCCGATAGAAATTTGCAAAGCCCAGGAAGCGCTGAACTGCTTTCAGGTCTGAAGGTGATGCCCAGTCTAGAATGGCCTGAATCTTGGCTGGATCCATGGTTAGGCCTGTGTCAGAGATTAGGTAGCCCAGAAAAGGTACTTGTTTGACATGAAATGAACATTTTTCAGGCTTAACAAAAAGGGAATGAGCCTTTAATCGGGCCAACACTGAGCGGACGTGCCTCTGATGCGTTTCAAGATTGGGAGAATATATCAAAATATCATCCAAGTATACAAGCATAAAGCGACCCAACAGGTCACGGAAAATGTCATTCATAAAGTTTTGAAAGACAGCTGGTGCATTCCTGAGACCGAAAGGCATGACAAGACATTCGTAGTGGCCATCCTTGGTGTTAAAGGCTGTCTTCCACTCATCTCCTTCACGGATGCGCACTAGATTATAGGCTCCCCTTAGGTCTAGTTTGGAGAAAATCTTTGCTCCCTGGATTTGGGAGAACAACTCTGTGATGAGAGGGAGAGGGTACCGATTGGGAACGGTTATTTTATTTAGACCTCTGTAGTCAACACAAAGTCTTAGACCCCCGTCCTTCTTTGGGACAAAGAAGCAACCTGCGCCTGCGGGAGAAGTAGAGGGACGGATGAAACTTTTAGCTAGGTTTTCCTGGATGTATTCTTGCAAAGCAAGGTTCTCTGGTTCGGACAATGGAAAGACTCTCCCTCGCGGAGGTGTAGTGTCAGGCAAAAGGTCAATGGGACAGTCATAACTGCGATGAGGTGGTAAGGTGTCAGCACTCCCTTTAGAAAACACATCCTGAAAGTCCTTATAACAAAGCGGAATCTGTTCCATTCCCACTTGACAAGCAGCAAGTCGAACAGGGTGCTGGATGCAACTTCCTTTACACTGATTGGACCAAGCCAGAATATTTCCTGTTCTCCAGTCAATTACAGGATTGTGCTTCTGAAGCCAAGGAAGGCCTAGGATCAAAGGAGTGGATGGAGAGTCAATGACAAGACATGAAATCTTCTCCCAGTGCAGGGCCCCCAATTGTAACTGGAAGGGATTGGTGGACTGAAGCACAAGGTCTTGTGAGAGAGGCCGGTTATCCACAGAAATTAGGCAGACTGGGCAATCTAGCATATGAGTTTCCAGGGACAAGGAGGTAATCAAAGTCTTATCAATAAAATTCTCAGCAGCTCCAGAATCTACCAAGGCCAGCAGTTCATGAGTCCCTGTCCCAAAGTGAATAACACTGGGTAGAAGTATACGACTGTCCCCCTGGGGAGATGAAAGCAGACCTAAGGTGACCTCCCCATAATTACCTAGGTCCGGGAGTTTCCCGGACGTGTAGGGCACGAACGGAGCATGTGACCCCTGAGGCCACAATACAGGCAAAGTCCCATATTACGCCGGCGTGTGTGTTCCTGGGCAGATATCCGGGTGGAGCCTAGCTGCATAGGTTCTTCCACTGAACTGGCACTGGAGGTTGGATGGTCAGGTGGTAAGGGAGGTATACAGTTTGCCACAGCCATATTGTTTTCTCGCCCCCTCTCTCGCTGACGGCGATCAATTCTAATGGCTAGACACATAGCTTCCTCCAGTGAGGGTGGATAGGAGAAGTTGACCAGAGCATCCTTAATTGCATCTGAAAGACCTATTCTGAACTGGCTGCGGAGAGCTGCATCATTCCAGCCAGATTCTGGGGCCCACCTGCGAAACTCTGAGCAGTACATTTCAGCTGTGGTGGTTCCTTGCTTTAAGTTACGCAGGGTTGATTCTGCAGTAACCATACGATCTGGATCATTGTACAGCAATCCAAGGGCTTCAAAGAAGGCATCTACAGTTAGCAGGGCTGGATGGTTTGGTTCAAGGTTAAAGGCCCAAGCCTGGGGGTCACCCTGTAGCAGAGAGATAATGATCTGAACTCTCTGAGTTTCAGAGCCAGAAGAGGATGGCCTTAATTTGAAATATAATTTGCAGCTGTTTTTAAAGTTGCAGAATCCCTTACGGTCGCCAGAAAAACGGTCAGGCAATGGAATTTTTGGTTCAGATAAAGTTTTTGTAACAGTTGTAGTAGGGGATTGCACCTTGGTGAGCTCTGTGGCCATTTGCTGAACTTGATGGGATAAACGGCAAAGTTCTTGTGCAAACATCTGAGCCTGCTCAGAATCCATGATGGGTTTTCCCTTTTTATGTATGGCTCGTGATAATGTCAGGTTTCATATCAGGCTAGCAGCAGACAACAGTTCAGGTGTGCTAATATGCCTATAGTTCAATAACAAGAGCACATACCATGAGCAGGTCTTGAGAAGCAGGTCAGCGCTGGGACTTGTAGTTCACCACGGATGCAGGGTTGAGATGAGCGGGACAGCTGGCACTTATAGTTCACTGCTGAAGTAGGTGTTTTGATGAGCAGGAAAGCTGGAACTTGTAGTTCACCGCAGGTGTGGATGTTGGTGGTGTTGCTGGTGCTAGTAGTGCACCACTGCAATGGATGTGGTCTAGGCAAGCCGGGTCATACACGGATAATCAGAGTTCGAAAGGTACCAAATCGGAAGCAACAAGCAGGGTCAAACAAGCCGGGTCATACACAAAGTTTACAGATAAACAGGTCAGGCTGGATCTCACAAGGCAAGCAGAGTAACTCTATCAGGAGCACTGATTGGGTGAAAACACAGGTGTTTTAAAGGAGAGCTGGCCAATCAGTGTTTCCCAGCCAAGGCTGTGTCAGGTGAGTGCGCTGGGTCCTAGCGGGATCCAGTACTGACAAAACTACAGTTGGCACTAGAAGTGCACTAGTTGGAGAACCAGGAAGACAGATAAAAAAAGAAAAAGCAATAATGACAAACAACTGTATATAGAGTCCAATGGTCGAATTCTTTATTATTTTTTGAAATATTTCTTTCTTTTGGGGGCCGAATTAGAAAGAAATATGATCTGGCATAGCTATGGCCCCCCGACCTATGAAGTACACAACATATTTGTCGCGTACCTCACGAGCAGATTGGGTGGCCGAGCCAGCACAACCAGTGTCCAGCCCAGGAAGGGTATCTGAGGGTAGTTCTGCCTCAGGACCGATGTTGGGTAGGTACGTCTGGTAATGCCTGCGTAAAAAATTATGCAATATGCAACAGGCAAAAACAACAGTGTTCAATTTATATTCCGCCAGATGTATCGCTGTCTGGAACAGGCGTATCCCAAAGACATTCTCGACTACCCTCCGGGCCCTGGCCAGCCTAAAATTGAACACCCTCCTTTCCGAGGTGAGGGTCCTCTGGGGAAAAGGCCGCATGAGGTGAGGTCCAAGCCTGAAAGCCTTGTCCGCTACAAAAACCAACGGAAGTCCTTCCACATTGTCTTCATCCGGTGGCAGTTCCAGACCACCAAGTTGTAGACGCCTGTAAAATTCGCTCCGCGCAAACACTCCACCATCAGACAGCCGGCCGTTCTTCCCCACGTCCACATACAAAAATTCCCACTTGACAAGCAGCAAGTCGAACAGGGTGCTGGATGCAACTTCCTTTACACTGATTGGACCAAGCCAGAATATTTCCTGTTCTCCAGTCAATTACAGGATTGTGCTTCTGAAGCCAAGGAAGGCCTAGGATCAAAGGAGTGGATGGAGAGTCAATGACAAGACATGAAATCTTCTCCCAGTGCAGGGCCCCCAATTGTAACTGGAAGGGATTGGTGGACTGAAGCACAAGGTCTTGTGAGAGAGGCCGGTTATCCACAGAAATTAGGCAGACTGGGCAATCTAGCATATGAGTTTCCAGGGACAAGGAGGTAATCAAAGTCTTATCAATAAAATTCTCAGCAGCTCCAGAATCTACCAAGGCCAGCAGTTCATGAGTCCCTGTCCCAAAGTGAATAACACTGGGTAGAAGTATACGACTGTCCCCCTGGGGAGATGAAAGCAGACCTAAGGTGACCTCCCCATAATTACCTAGGTCCGGGAGTTTCCCGGACGTGTAGGGCACGAACGGAGCATGTGACCCCTGAGGCCACAATACAGGCAAAGTCCCATATTACGCCGGCGTGTGTGTTCCTGGGCAGATAGCCGGGTGGAGCCTAGCTGCATAGGTTCTTCCACTGAACTGGCACTGGAGGTTGGATGGTCAGGTGGTAAGGGAGGTATACAGTTTGCCACAGCCATATTGTTTTCTCGCCCCCTCTCTCGCTGACGGCGATCAATTCTAATGGCTAGACACATAGCTTCCTCCAGTGAGGGTGGATAGGAGAAGTTGACCAGAGCATCCTTAATTGCATCTGAAAGACCTATTCTGAACTGGCTGCGGAGAGCTGCATCATTCCAGCCAGATTCTGGGGCCCACCTGCGAAACTCTGAGCAGTACATTTCAGCTGTGGTGGTTCCTTGCTTTAAGTTACGCAGGGTTGATTCTGCAGTAACCATACGATCTGGATCATTGTACAGCAATCCAAGGGCTTCAAAGAAGGCATCTACAGTTAGCAGGGCTGGATGGTTTGGTTCAAGGTTAAAGGCCCAAGCCTGGGGGTCACCCTGTAGCAGAGAGATAATGATCTGAACTCTCTGAGTTTCAGAGCCAGAAGAGGATGGCCTTAATTTGAAATATAATTTGCAGCTGTTTTTAAAGTTGCAGAATCCCTTACGGTCGCCAGAAAAACGGTCAGGCAATGGAATTTTTGGTTCAGATAAAGTTTTTGTAACAGTTGTAGTAGGGGATTGCACCTTGGTGAGCTCTGTGGCCATTTGCTGAACTTGATGGGATAAACGGCAAAGTTCTTGTGCAAACATCTGAGCCTGCTCAGAATCCATGATGGGTTTTCCCTTTTTATGTATGGCTCGTGATAATGTCAGGTTTCATATCAGGCTAGCAGCAGACAACAGTTCAGGTGTGCTAATATGCCTATAGTTCAATAACAAGAGCACATACCATGAGCAGGTCTTGAGAAGCAGGTCAGCGCTGGGACTTGTAGTTCACCACGGATGCAGGGTTGAGATGAGTGGGACAGCTGGCACTTATAGTTCACTGCTGAAGTAGGTGTTTTGATGAGCAGGAAAGCTGGAACTTGTAGTTCACCGCAGGTGTGGATGTTGGTGGTGTTGCTGGTGCTAGTAGTGCACCACTGCAATGGATGTGGTCTAGGCAAGCCGGGTCATACACGGATAATCAGAGTTCGAAAGGTACCAAATCGGAAGCAACAAGCAGGGTCAAACAAGCCGGGTCATACACAAAGTTTACAGATAAACAGGTCAGGCTGGATCTCACAAGGCAAGCAGAGTAACTCTATCAGGAGCACTGATTGGGTGAAAACACAGGTGTTTTAAAGGAGAGCTGGCCAATCAGTGTTTCCCAGCCAAGGCTGTGTCAGGTGAGTGCGCTGGGTCCTAGCGGGATCCAGTACTGACAAAACTACAGATGGCACTAGAAGTGCACTAGTTGGAGAACCAGGAAGACAGATAAAAAAAGAAAAAGCAATAATGACAAACAACTGTATATAGAGTCCAATGGTCGAATTCTTTATTATTTTTTGAAATATTTCTTTCTTTTGGGGGCCGAATTAGAAAGAAATATGATCTGGCATAGCTATGGCCCCCCGACCTATGAAGTACACAACATATTTGTCGCGTACCTCACAAGCAGATTGGGTGGCCGAGCCAGCACAACCAGTGTCCAGCCCAGGAAGGGTATCTGAGGGTAGTTCTGCCTCAGGACCGATGTTGGGTAGGTACGTCTGGTAATGCCTGCGTAAAAAATTATGCAATATGCAACAGGCAAAAACAACAGTGTTCAATTTATATTCCGCCAGATGTATCGCTGTCTGGAACAGGCGTATCCCAAAGACATTCTCGACTACCCTCCGGGCCCTGGCCAGCCTAAAATTGAACACCCTCCTTTCCGAGGTGAGGGTCCTCTGGGGAAAAGGCCGCATGAGGTGAGGTCCAAGCCTGAAAGCTTTGTCCGCTACAAAAACCAACGGAAGTCCTTCCACATTGTCTTCATCCGGTGGCAGTTCCAGACCACCAAGTTGTAGACGCCTGTAAAATTCGCTCCGCGCAAACACTCCACCATCAGACAGCCGGCCGTTCTTCCCCACGTCCACATACAAAAATTCGTAGTGTGCCGACACCACCGCCATCAACACGATACTAACTTTGTAGTTATAATAGTATGACCCCGAACGAGGTGGCGGCACTATGCAGACGTGTTTCCCATCTATTGCTCCTCCGCAGTTTGGAAAATCACAACACTGGGCAAATTGGGAAGCAACAGTCTGCCAATCCTGTGGCGTGGAGGGAAACTGTGGAGACAAACAAATATAAAAGAAAAATTACTTTGGCACATAAACATTGCAAACACAATACAAAACTATCCTTGTGCAACATCACAGTATTAACATTTCATATTATTATTGTGGTGGAGTTCGGGCCACAAAAATATCCCACTAATTATCACACTCCCCACCCCTCTTCTGGGGCAACAAACATTTTTAGGGGCGGTGGGGGTTGAAGAACAATGCAACAGACAAAAAAATGACTCACACACCCAAAAAAAAAGGCTAGGTGTGTTTGTCCCTAGGATAGCATGCTGGACAGGTTAATAGTGATGTAAGGTAAAAATATGTAGGTAGGCCAAAAAAAAAACATGGAAAGCTTATCAACATGCATGCATGGGGAGAAAAGGGAACATTCAACACACAGCATAGAACAATCATGGTAATTAGGGGAAAAAAAGCCTACAAAATTAACATTAGCAAAAATTAGAAAAGACATAGATTGTGAGGTTCATAAAAGAGGAAACTTAGCTTAAGATACTCCTCCTGCATGACTTGTATGATGGCAAAACACGTCTCCGGTATGATGATCCCAAGCGCCTGGAGAGAGATGCCTGTGGAGAACTTGAGGTCCTGCAGGCTCCTCCCAGTCGCCAGGTACCGCAACGTGGCAATAAGCCTCTGCTCGGCCGTGATCGCTTGGCGCATCACAGTGTCCTGCCTCGTGATATAGGGGGACAGAAGATCCAGCAGATGGGTAAAAATGGGGTCCGTCATACGGAGAAAGTTCCTGTAGTCATCAGGATTATTCTCCTGGATTTCCCTAAGCAGAGGCATATGAGAGAATCGGTCACGCTGGCGCAACCAATTCTTGGCCCAGAAACTCCTCCTCCCCCTGTTCCCGGCCCAAACCCTGGAATAATGATAACATCCAGAAGAAAGCCCATATCCAGCACGAACTCTAGCAAAGTTACGCTGCTGCTCCATAATGGCTTTAAACCGGCTGGCTGGTCAGTCAAGAACACACTCAAACAGAAAGCACCCCCAAATCCAGCAATACCTGCAAAGTACGCACGACAAACAGATACCCGCGGACAGGACGCCACTGCAAAGCAGAAACGACCCGACAGTCAGCACTGACTGCCAAATACGCACCCACAAGCACACACTAAACCTGAGAATACGACCTGTAAAGCGCGGAGACCGAAAATCGTGAATCGGCTCTAACCAAACCTTCGCTAACACGATACTAGCAAAAGCGGAACAGAGGGCGGTGCCGTAAGCTTTGGTCTTCCCCTTTATAGTGATGTCGTACGTGGTTTACGTGCATGCGCTCTGGTCCGGGGAGATTTGTATTCGATCGTGTGTACGCACAGCAGACCAACAGACAGATTTGCCGTGTCTGCTGGAAACGGTCGGGCAGATACATTTTCTCAGATTTGTCTCCTCGTGTGTACGCGGCCTTAGAGATAATAGGAGCCATTCTGGTCTCTGATCAGTTCTATGGTCAGCTGGCAGAACCACTGGCTGCATTCTCACGTTCCCTGTTGGGACAGGAGAGCCAGAGAAAACCATGTAAGATGGTGGAGGGACATTCCCTCCCACTGCTTATAAAAGCAGTCTAGAGGCTAATTAGCCGCTATGATTGCTTTTACATAAAATCCAACCACTGGCTGAAAATAATGATACCAAGATGATTCCTAACCCGCAGGCATCATTCTGATATAACCACTCAAAGTCCAGCAACATACCAGTACATTGCTGGTCCTTGTTGGGCATATATTGTAATCTTTTTTTATGCAGCCTTTTGGCTAAACAAAAAAAAAGAGATTTATTGGTTGGTATGCCCACCATTCATTCATCCACCCACTTCTACTGATGGGCATACATGCACCATTTATATATGCTGAAGCATGTTGGCATCCTACTGCAAAAGTTAGGAGCAAAACGCTCCTCCGCCCCTGCTGCCCCCATGTTTCGGCATATATGCTCTTTTTTTAACTGTGGTGGTGAAATCACCTCCTACAGTGTTGGAGTCATGACTTTATGTATCGTGGAAGCAAAGACTGTTGCTGTCAAGATAAATAAATCTGCACTGAAGCTGAATGGCGTACCTGAAAACAATAAAACATTGCAAAATAGGATACAGAATAGAGAGAGAGAGAGAGAGAGAGAGAGAGAGAGAGAGAGAGAGAGAGAGAGAGCAATAAAATGACAACCATTTTTTTTATATATATTTTTTGTGTTTTTTTTTATTTTTCCTTTTTTTTTTTTTAACTGTAACTGCAACAGTTCGGTTGCACGTTCAGGTCTCTCAAAATGTGATGGCATCTTGGGAGACCCTGTGTAAGTGTGTCCCATTCTGTGAAATGCTGTATCCTACGCCAATACTCCACTAGTGTATGGTAGCGTTCAAAACATTCACCAATGCAAAGACCAGGATTGTCAGGACAGTGTGGACAATAAAGCCCCATACACACAATAGAACTTTTTGACCTAAAATTCAAAATGAGCACGTTTTCAAAAAAAATCCTACCGTGTGTACGCTCCATCTGACAAACTTTTTCCATTTTCATCGGACAGAGGTTAGCTCTGCAAACTGACAAACTTTTCGGCAACAAAAGTCCTACGGTGCAAAGTCCTATCGTGTGTATAGAAATCCACCGGACTTTAGTCTGAAGTACAAACACGCATGCCAAGAACCAATGTTAAAATCAACCAACAATAGCAGAAGTTGACCAAAGGGTGGCGGTAAAGAGCAGAAAAACCATGTGATGTTGGGAAAGTTTTGGGAATGTTTGCAGGAAAGTCCTGCTGTGTGTATGCTTTGGGTGTTCCCGGCGAACGCCCTTCAAATAATCCACGGAAAAGTTTGTTTCTAAACATAGCTCCACTTCTCAAAGTTCTTTTTTATTTAAACAACAGGTATGATCCAGTTTTTATTTCTGATCTCAACTCCAATTCCTTCTGTTACCAGGAATGTTACAAGAAGGCCGCTGATAGTATGGAAATGTGGATTAGAACAAGAAAAGTAAGTGACTGTAGATTTAATGGAAAGCTTTGATATTTTTGCAAAAAAGTACATGAATGCTATATTGGTGCATAGGGGAGCTGGAATTTAGGGGCAAAAACAAAGTGTACAAAGATGAACTTACCCTTTAAAACAAATTAGCAATTAGTAAAGGTGTTAACAAGTACTCACTCAGCATTTGTTACAGTTGATGCACTATTAAAAAAATAAAGCTTTTTCTTACTTCTGTTATCCACCTGTTCCTGGAGTGTTTCTAGATCCCTATTCATAGCCTTGTTCCTAGTTCTGTACTCTGGGCTTCTAGTTTTTCTGTACTTCTAGTTCCTTTCTTTTCTTACTCCATCTTGACACTGTTACCTGCCTTTGCCTGTTATTTATAGGTCTGACCTATTAGATTCCCTGGATCTGATTGCTTGCTTGACGTGACCTTGCTAAAATGTCTCCTGCCCTGACCTCTGTCTGGTTACCCACAGCAATGACCTTGGCTACTTACTTTGACATCTCCACAGCCCTTAGGTTGGCTTCATTTAGGAACGGCCTCCTGTTAGGATCTGATAATCCTGCACTTTTACAAATCTGGCACTTTACATCTAAGCACAGTCCGAGCATATTAACCGCTTCCCGCCCGTCGGCCGTCATATGGCATCCTGGAATTTAAGCAATGATATCTGAATGATGCCTGTAGCTACAGATATCATTCAGATATTGTCTTTTAGAGCCAGTGATACCCTACACCATAATAATGATCATAGCGGCTGTTCAGCCGATTGATCATTCTTATGGGTGGCGAGAAGGGACATCCCCCCTCCCGCTGCCCTCCGGTGCTTCTACCGACTCAAAAAAGAGATCCGCTGGCAATAGAGATTTTTGGCGGACTAGATGGTCCGTGGAGTCTCTATCATCGTTCGGAGCCCACTTTCGATGTTATGACGTCACGCCCGGCCTCTGCATTTGGAAAAATGGTGCCGCCTCGGCTGGGAAGCCATGATCTTTTTTTTAATTATTATTTCAGGCTAGAAGTGAGATGTGGGGTCTTATTGACCCATATCTCACTGTAAAGAGGATCTGCCATGCACTATTCCTATTACAAAGGATGTTTACATTCCTTGTAATAGAAATAGCAGTAATAAAAAAAAATGTAAAAAAAAAGTGTGAAACTAGAAAAATGTAATTAACAATAATAAAAAAAAAAATGTAAAGTGGCCCTGTCCCCATGTGCTCTCACGCAGAAGCAAACACATCCGTAAGTCGCTATGTAAACAGTGTTCAAATCACACATGCGCCGGGATCATTAGAGTGAGAGCATGCATTAATTTTAGTCCTAGGCCTTCTCTATAACTCTAAACATGTAACCAGAAAAAAATGTAAAGCGTTGCCTATGGGGTTTTTAATTATTGAAATTTGGCGCCAATCTACGAGAGCGTGCAATTTTGAAGCGTGACATATTATGTATCTATTTACTCAACGTAACATCATATTTCACATTATGCAAAAAAGTGAGCTAAATTTACTGTTTTTTTTTTTTTAAAGCATGAAACTGTTTATTTTCCAACAAAAACGCTCTTTGAAAAATTGCTTCACAAATACCGTGCAAGATAAAAAGTTTCAAAACCTGCCATTTTATTCCCTAGGGTCTCTGCTAAAAAAAAAAAAAAAAAACATATATACTTTTAGGGGGTTCTATGAAGTTTTCTAGCAAAAAAAAATATGTAGGAGAAAAATGTCAGAATTGGCCCTGTAGGCAAGTGGTCAAGCATCCTTGGATGGTGCTTTTTAAAGGTGAAAGACTTCTACATCATCCACATATAGCACACATCTGCTAGTATAAGAAGGACCAATCATATTTTTATTTATATTAAATGGTCAACTGAGGGAATGATTCTCTTTGGGGATAGCTTCAGTTTTTTTACGTAGAATCAGCTGTTTCTTAGAAGTGCAAATTCTCAGCATTGAGGATTCAAATATGATGGCTCAGGGCTTTTGCATGCATAATGTTTACTTTACAGGAACAAACAAGCTTTACAATATAATGATGATGACACAGTGACAACAAAATAACAATCACTGCCTATTGCTCTTGGCATATATATCTACTTACAGACAACACTGCTTTCTTAAAGGATAAGTTCACAGTTTTTTTCTCTCAAAATTCCAGCTCCCTTATATACCGATATACCATTAGTGTAGCTTGGTTGCAGAAAAATGAAAGATTTCTTTGATTTTTAGAACAAGGCCTTACCTTAGCCATTGCTATATATCTTTTGCCGCGTACACACGATAATTTTTTGCGATGAAAAAAAACTACGTTTTTTAAAAAGTCATTTAAATTGATCGTGTGTGGGCAAAACGTTAAATCAACATGCTTGAATTTTTTGTGTCATTTTTCAAAACGTCGTTTTTTGTGTCATAAAAAGTGATGGTGTGTGGGGCAAAACGATGTTGAAAACGACGTTTTTAAACCCGCGCATGTTCAGAAGCAAGTTATGAGACGGAGCTTCAATGGAAAAGAGTGCCGTCGAACGTGGTGTACATCACCACGCTTTGCTAGAGCTTTGTAGAAAAACGATGGTGTGTACGCAACGTCATTTTGGAAAATGAAGTTTGAAAAACGTTGTTTTTTTTCATGATTGAAAACGTTGTTTTTTTTCATCGCAAAAAATAATTGTGTGTACGCGGCATTAGAAAGCTTCAGAGACATCCTGGTATATAGATTTGGCACAGAGAAACCAGTAAGACACAGGAAGGTAGACTAGCTGACCTTATTATCACACACCCTTCACCCATCAACTAGGTTTGCACAACATCTCTGGCATCTCTCCATGTATGAATTTGCCTGGCTTGTTAATATAGGCTACCAAAGCTGCTATGTTTGCTACGAGCGCATGCTAAACTCTCTGGGGCTGCATGTAGCCCATGGGCCGCTGGTTGAATACCCCTAATGTAGTGCAAGGGCCTGCTTGATTGGATACAGAGTAATTGGATAGATGGTGTCTCCTCCTATTCCATAGTTTTGGTAAATATAAAGAAGATTGTACAGATACTGTACAATCAGATTGTATAGTGTATGTCCACTTTTACAAACTGAAAATGAACTAGTTGCACTTTTAGTGCCATATTGTTAACGACACAGCAAACACACATTTTGCCACATGTGATAAACGCCGCAAAACACACAGCAAAAAGTGTGCAACTCACATCATGCCAAAATGTACCATATCATTGAAAAGAACAGGCTGCCCTATACGCATCACAGGAAAAAGAAGCCAAAAAACATGTGCTCCCACTACGCTAGGTGTGAATGGGGCCTGAGAGTGAAATTGGTGTGTTAACACAAGAACAATGAGGCTTCATTCATATATGTGTGCTTCCAAACGTATGGCAAACCACACAGAAAATGCGCGTTTCAGAAATACGCTGCAAAGATGGCAAAAAGCATGGTAAAAAAATGCACCATGCGCTGCTCTAAAAAAAAAACACAGAAACAATAAAAAAAAAAACACAGAAACCAAAAAAAAAACCACTAATGCCGCTGGCGTGACCACACGGCCCCGTCTCCTCAGGGGAGACTCATGGGGGGGGGAAATCAGGGGAAGGGGGAGCATCCCCTGGTCTCTGCCCACCTGGCAGCTTGCCCTCCAAGGCCACGGCGAGGCACGTGAGGCCCACATTGAGGGCTGCCGTGTTAGCCTGGACAGCCTGGGTCAGGGCACGCACCTCCTGACCCACACCTGCAGTGGCAGTCTGCAGGTCGTTGAGGCAGGTTATGAGAGCCAGAGAGCTGCAAGCCATGTCCCCAACTATCTCCTTGATGGAGGCCAGGCTCTCCTCCATCTGGCCCAAAGTTTGGGTGACCTGAACCAGATGGCGGGTCTGACGGGCCTGGTCCCTCCTCAGATTTTCCGGCAGAAGCTCTGCCACCCCCCTGGTCTTGCAGCTCGCCTTCCTGCCTCCAGATGAGGCTGGTGGCCTGGGAGTAGGGGAGACCCCTGAGGGGGAAGCCCTGTTGGGGGAGGAGTGGGAGGGGCTACCCCTGATGGAGGCCTGACTGCTGCCAGCCCTAGGGGGAGACTCTACCAAATGGAGAAGTACCTCATTGGCACTTAGCACCTCCTCCTCCTCAACCTCCTCAGAGGACTCCGGGCCTGGGGGTCTTCCTCAGACTCATGTCTGGTTGAGGCTGTGGACTGGCCAGATGGCCCAGCACCCTCTTGCCCATCTGTGGATGACACAAAACATTCACAGGTTGGAGGATCCACACACTTGTCACATATTCCCTCCCCCCCAACATGCTACACACCAGATAGAAAAAAAAAAACGTACCTGTCCTCACGGCCTTCTCAATGGAATCAAAGCCAGGCAGCCCCTCCACTTGCTGCCTGTGGAAGCACTGGGCCACCGCATGCTCCTTAGCAGTCAGCCTAATCGGGCATGGTGGTCCCCCTCCAGTGCCCCTGGCATGAGCCACGATCTTGGCCAGCTTCCCACGGACCACACGCCTGAGATCGTTAATTTTTTTTGGATCCCATGGCGGGTCCGGGTCTCACCACACAAGGCATTGACCTCGTCGGTGATGTCCTGCAAGATCTCCCTCCTCCTGGCTGGGCTGGTGGTGGCACTCTCAGGGCCATGCAGGAAACGACCAAAGCGGGTAATGGCCCTCACAATGATCTCCTTCTCCCGCAATGACAAGTTTAACTTCCTCTTCCTCTCAGTCATCTTTCCAAAACACTCTCCAACAACACACCGACACGACACGACACAAACCAACAAACAGCCACAGACAACAGAACAAAAGCACCTTGCTTTAGGAAGGGAAACAAATGGATGTACTTTTGCATTGGAAGGGCGTTTGTCTGGGCCTATTTATGCACTGGGCGTAGCTCACTAATTACGCCGGGCCTCGTTCCAATCTCACTGATTGCACCGGGCCGAGTTGTGAGCATGCGCAGGGAGGCTCTGACCATAGTCGCCGTCATGCGCATGCGCAGTCCGGCCGGCCCTTCATTTGCATGGGGTCACGGCTCATTTCAATGGAACACGCCCACGTCCTTCCCACTTTGAATTGCGACTCCTTACGCCTCTAAATTTACGTTGCGCCGGCGCAAAATTGTGTGCAAATACTACGAGGATACGGTACTAGCGTCTATAATTTGAGCCGGCGTAACGGGACGGAGATGCGCTACGCCGGTCTATATATGCGCCGATGTACGTGGATCTGGCCCAATCTCTTTTACTTTTTGATTTAATAAATACCATAATTTAAAAAAAAAAAAAAATTCCCTCAGTTTAGACCGATAAGTATTCTTGTACATATTTTTGGTAAAAAAAATTGCAATAAGCGTATTTGATTGGTTTGCGCAAAAGTTCTAGCAACGACAAAATAGGGAGTAGAATTATGGCATTTTTTTTTTTTTAATGTTTTTTACAAGTAATGGCGGCGATCTGCAATTTTTATTGTGACCGTGACATTGCGGACACTTTTGACCCATTTTTGGGACCATTCACATTTATACAGCGATTAGTGCTATAAAACTGCACTGATTACTGTGTAAATGTGCTGGCAGGGAAGGGGTTAACACTAGGAGGCGAGGAAGGGGTTAATATGTTCCCTAAAGTGTGTTCTAACTGTAGGGGGAGGGGACTCACAAGGGGAGGAGACCGATGTGTGTTCCTCTGTTCTGGGAACACATATCTGTCTCATCACCGCTGACAGGACATGGATTGCGGGCAATTGTGGGTGCCCGGCAGACATCGTGGCTGCCAGGCACGCGCACCAGGTCCCGAGCAATGCGGTGGGGGGCGCGCACGGGTCATATGACATCCAGTCTGAAGGAGGAAGGGTTCCCGCCAACGTCATTTTACAATGACTCGGTAGGGAACTTGTTAAATATACCCCTTCTTAATCAATGACACCACAATGCTTTCTATTCACTCCCTGGTTATCTCTTGCCTCAACTACTTTGAATCCCTCCTTCATTTGATTACCTTTACATAATCTACTCCCCTTTGGTCCATCATGAATGCTGCTGCAACACACATCTACCTTACCAACCCTTCAGCGTCTGCTACCCCTCTCTTCCAATCCCTCCATTGTCTGCCGCTCACCCAACAATTTCCATTCAAATTCCTAACAACATCTTACAAAACCATCCATAGCTCTGTTGCCAGCTATATCACTAACCTCGTCTTAAAATATCAAATTTTTCTCTTCATTCATCCCAAGACCTCCTGCTTTCTAACTCCCTTGTCACCTTCTCCCATACTTGCCTCCAATACTTGTCCTGAGCCTTCCCATCCTCTGGAACTCTGTACCTCAATCAGTCCAACTGTTGTCTATTCTGTCCACTTTTAGGCAATCTCTAAAAGCCCTTCAGTTTAGAGTAACTCATCCTGCCTCCACCTAACAACCATAGTTATTTTCTCATCAACTCATACCACAGTTATTAAAGGGTCACTAAAGGATTTTTTTTATCTAAATAGCTTCCTTTACCTTACTGCAGTGCTGTTTTTATGTTTGTTTTTGCTTTGATGTTGCTGTAATTCTGCTCTGATCTCCACACTTCCTGGTTGTCTGTTTCCTTATAACCACAGTGCTGGGAGATTTCTCACTGTGGTCACTAATCAAGGAGGTGTGATAACTGTGTGTAAACTGAAACTGGGTTGGTGCTGAGGGGTTTTAGACAAACCATCACTGCCCTATATTGGCTCTCTGGCTCTGTACATCAGAGAGACAGGAAATAACAGCAAAAACAAAACTAGAACTGTAGGTTGATTATATGATTGATTGTTATCTATTTTTAATCATTTTTAAAATGAATCAGTTAACTTTTATGTCTCTATACCCTGTAAACAGTCATTTCAGCCCATTTTTTTTCCTTTGGTGACCCTTTAACTTTTGTATCACTTGACCATCCATTTTAGATTGTAAGCTCTCATGTGCAGGGCCCTCTGATTCCTCCTGTTTTTAATTATATTGTATTTCTACTGTCTGCCAGTAGTAATGTAAAATCAATGTCAAAACATACACACACTGAGCCTTCTGGCTGGGTAATGAATCCCTTGTTTCACTCATCCCACTCTTTTTATCAGCACATGTGCATATAGGAGAGCCGGGTTGGCACAGACTGCTGATGCCACTTTTTTTTAGTTTCAAAGAGTCCTGTTTATGCAGATATATTTAGCCACTTAGTTGCTTTTAAAAATAAATATTTTTTGTTAAATGAATATTACACATTTACAGTACATTTACATTTGTTGTGTGTCTGAAATTTTACTTTAAATATAGCAAGTCAGCCTGCAAAATGAAGATGTGAAAAACTAAATAATTTGGGTTAAAATAATAATAATAATAATAATAATAGTAATAACTGATACAAAAAGAATGTACATCCAAATACCAAAGCTAAAGATATCAGTGCAATTTTATGCAACTGTAGAAAATGTGCCAAATATGATAAAATTCGTCTAAGCAGTACACAGTTCCACAGACCCCATTGTCCCTAGGGTAAAGTTAAACTTTTCTTATCAACTGTTTTTTTCCTCTCTTTTCTTTTCATTTATGGTGCCCTAGACGGCATCCACACATAGCCTGCAGTACTGGAATGCCAACCTGGCACTCTAGCACAGAGCAGAGCCAGCAGTGGTATAATCTACTAATGTCTTCTTTTCATTTCAGCCCTCCCTGAGAGACTCAGTGGCAGATTGTAGACTCAATTACTCTCATGTCAGGTGATTATCCTAAGTCTTAATGTAATCTTCCATTCACACATACCATATTTCAATTACGGCAGCTATGAAACAAGCTGTGTATTCAAATCACCAATCACCTTATCACTGCTGAACAATGTCAACTGTAAAAAACGCCAGCTGAAGGCAATTACACATGTGTTCAGAACCGATTATGATTACTCTCTGTGGTATTTGTGATGAGCTGGGGAATGTTCTGAAAATTTAATTTAATGACAATATGCTTGCTGTACAATCCATAATACCTTCTGAATCCAGCATGGACCTATTAAAACTGATAGGAGCATATTATCACCAAACTAAAAAGCAGGACTGGGATGGTTACTAGATGTCTCTGCAGGGAATGATAGGTAATTTCTCCACATATTTCTAACAGCAGAGGCAGACAGCTTACGATTCCAGCTGTACTCTGAAGGTGGTCCCTCCCTCTCCAATTTTGTGAGCTATGTTAAGGTGTTTTACTGTAACCGCTTTGAAGAATCAAAGTGCAAGTGTGACAGCTGACTTCGATGAAAGTCACCACTGCTTCATGTCCTCTGCTTTTGTCACTCAAGTATGCTGAATTTTGTCCAGCACTAATTTTCTCTGGGTCACCAGATAGCAAGAGACAGTGCCATGAGAAAAAAAATGACACACGTTTAATGTGGTACTTATAGGCTGCTATCAAAGGTTGCCTAGAGGGCTTTTATAATGGTCCGAGCTGGCCTGTGCACCTTCCATACAAAAACAGTTTGCCTTTTAATTTTATCCGCTGTGAACTGGGCAAATGTTATAACTGTAAAATGCTCAAAATGCACAAATGGTGAACAACAAGCAGAGCATTCTCATAAGTGGATCAGTTGTAATATTTAGACTCACTATAGGCAGGAGATTGTTTAATTTTGCCAACAGAAAACTGGTCATTCCTGCCTAAGTCTTTTTTTCAAAACTTCCTGATTGTATATTCTTTAAATTGGATGTATGTGCAGCGAAGGTACTGTTCTCTTTTTTGGAAAAGGGGAATACCCTTATTTAGAGTTCTCTTTGATTGATTTTTGCAGTTTAACCTGCCCATAGATCGGCAGATGTCTCATTGTGAATGGCATCTGTGAAGGTTACTGACTAAAGGTGTCCATACACGATTCGAATTTCAAAATCATTTTATTTCGAAAATCGTATCAAAGAATTTTCGTATGAATTTCGCACCGTTAGTGGGCTGCAGCAACAGCCGACTTTCGTACGGCAAACAAATTTGAGAAATCCGACATGTTGGAAATTCTGATCAATGATGGGAGAATCGTGCGAGAAATGAAATAGAAAGAAAAATGTGCATGTGCAAGAAAAGAATATTCCCGGAGAGAAACACATATTCCTGGCAACATGAAGGTTTGGTCGGCCGAATTTCGAAAATCAATTGTGACATAATCAGATCACAAAAAAAAAAAACACTTTCTGATTTTGAAATAAAAATATGTTCGAAATTCGACCGTGTATGGCCTGCTTTAGTAGTGCCAGGTTCTACATCTTTTTCTCTTGTGGCCCATGAATTGACAAAATAAATGCATTTAACAAGTTTTCTTTCTCTTTGTCTTGGGACAGGCTGGCCAAATCATGCTCAAAATTTCCAAAAATCTGGCAGAAATTCATAAGCAATACCAACAATTTATAATGATTAAAATAAGGGTATTTTTGCTTGCAAATAATTGGATGCTGGAAGTCAGTACACCTTCAGCTCATTCACTAAGTCAAGTTAAAATTATATTACAAAGTAAAGATTTCCTTGCAAAGTCTTTAGTAAATTAAGCCCAATGTGCCTAGAAGCGAATACATAAAGTCAATAGATAAAATCATTCATCCCATTATACATTTAATATATCATGATCTGTTAAAGTTTAGGCCATGTTGGGCTATTGAGAAAAAAAAAATAGTTTTTTGTTATTCTTCTTTGAAAAGTGAATTTTCACTGCTTTTACTAAACTAAGGGAAAATTCCTTTGCAAAAGTAAACAGCCTAATTGACGTTAGTTAACAAACTCCACTATGTCTGTTTTAAAACAGTTTCCAAAGAAAAAAAATGTTAGATATGTTTGGCCATAAATAATGGCTTAGATGGAGATCTTCTCAAATCTTTAGCAGTTCCCTGATACCAGTGGTGATTATTTCAGATTTTAATTGCACTAGTGGCATCTAGGATTACAATATGATTACCGGTATGTCTTCAAACGTTTTTTTTTTTTTTTTTTTTTTCTTCACCACTATTTGTAGTCTGCTTAAATTCAGTTCATCCAGCTCTGCAAATGTACAATGTCATTAAAAAGTGACCAGTTACTACTATAGAGGAGTCACTTTTTAAAATCACTTGAACCATTTCTTACTCAATGTGCTACATATGATGTATTATGTGGAGTCATCTATTTAGTTTAACAGTTATATTTCTCTTCTGCCCTATTCTTCTCTTCTTCTTCCTTCCGCTTCTGTTCTTTTCTTAATAGTGATGGAATTCAAGTTAAAACTGCCAGTTTTGATGTGATAAAAAGAAGATTGGTCTGGCCAACCTGCAGAAATGTCAGGATATTGTTGAAAATTCCTCTGCTGGCTGTATATCAGGGCTACAGTGAAAAAAGGGAAAGAAAAGCATAAAAGAAGGGCAAAAGGCGAAATGGTTTGTGTCCATTTAAGAAAAAATCAATAATAGCATAAAATTGATTTACTGCTTGTCATAAAACATAAGTAAGTGCTGGAAAATAGAGAAAATTGAGTCTCAATTTAATCTGCTCAAAAGCCACACTGTACTGATGAAGTGATCTGGGGAGAATAGCTACATAAAACGCAAAGACAGATACTTAATTGTCATATTAAAGACTCTCTCCTCTGCAGGTATAAGTCGAGGGGCAAGATCTATTAATCATTTGGATAAGGGGCATTGAAATCAAATCTCAATTAAAATCTGTTCAATAATGTCTTTAATATGTTTTTGAAGCATTAATTTTTTTCCCATCGATTCTACACCTCATAAATCAGATATGTTGCAGTGCATGTAATAGTTTATGGAGGAGAGGATTATGGTTTTATGAAGTTAATGCAGCAGAACCATTTAATTTACACAGGAGAAAGTTTTATGGTGGTTTCTCATTTCTATTATTATACCAGAACAGAATTCAACCCTTTTCAGTGTGTGCCTATGTGTTCCAGTTTTGCAGGGAGTTTTTTTTTGTTGTAAATTATTATTTATAATTTAGATTTTTTAAAGCATTAATAAAGATGCACAGATTATGATGCATACTATTATTTATTAATTTCGGTGTTATTAATATGTTAGGGCTTTTTTGCATAGAGTAGAAAATAATTAGAACTTCTTTTACATTTATATTGCTATTAGTGTTCCTGTCTGCTACTTTATTCTCCAATTCTTGTGTGGGTTCAAGGATGGAAGATGAGCAGAAGCTTTCCAATGGTAGCATATACTAATGAATATACAGTATATGATAGCAAAAAAGTCAGTTAAATATATCACTGCCCATTTAAAAATTCGTTTTTTTAACAACTTTTTTTATTGCTACATGTAATTGTCCCCCAGGCAGTACCCGGACGCCCATACCCTTTGTGTGCCTAATAACTTGCATCAAAGCTCTCAAAAAGGGCACTTTTGTTTTTTGCCAGTTTGGGTCCCATAGACTTCAGTAGGGTTTGTCATTCGGCTCTGAACTTTGATGTTCGAGAGTTCTAGACAGGGGTCCTTCGGCCCATCTCTACTGTACATAGAGAAAAATCTGTGAGTGTGAAATATTATGTCCTTCCATTACAGGCTGTCTGCAGAAAATTATGGAGGTGGAAGCCAGATCCCTGCCCAAAGAGAGGGAGCAGCAGTGAACAGTCATTATGGAAAACTCCTGCACATAGACAAAGTGCAGGTTTTTTTTCATGCTGGATTACCATACCGATCTCAAAGAAATACACAGAGGACACTTCTTCTTTAAGTAAGAATGAATTTGTTTAGCCCAAATTGCAATCTTAAGGCCTCATTTCCACTGGCGTTTTTACAGCCACTTTTCTGAGCGTTTTTTGCAGCTTAAAAACACCTGTCCATGTTAATCTATGGCCCACCATGACGTTTTTGAGCTGTAGATGGCTAAGCTGCAAAAAAAACGCGGGACCAGTGCGTTCTGAAGCTCCAGCAATAGAGCTGTAAAAACGCCAGACATTAAAAAACGCTCAAAAACGCGCATAAACGCGCAAAAACGCTCAAAAACGCGGCCGCAGCGTTTTTAAAGCTCCAGCTCCAAAAAAAAAAAAAAAAACAGGCGTTTTTAAGCTGTAAAAAACGTGGCTGTAAAAACGCCAGTGGAAATGAAGCCTAAAGCTTTTTGATAAATAGAAAAATATATATTTTTTGCTGCTATCACAGCAAATTGTTAAATGTAACAGCAGCAACATTGACACTGGCTTCCCAGCCATAGCTATGGTCCACCTGCTTCTTAAAAATGTCTCTGAAAAGTTTCACAAGTCATTGAACTCTTCTACACTGGTTATTTAAAGCTTTTAGGTTTTAGCTTTTACGATGAGGTGCTCTCAATGTTAATTTTACCTAAATAGTACCATTGAAGATTTACTTTTTGTCTAAGGAAAATAGAAGTGCACTTACTGTGCTTAAAGCCTCATAAATGTACAGTGTGGAATAATTTAAGGCAGAGATTACAAACTGGTGTGTCGTGACACCCTGGGATGCCATAAAGAGTCCTCAGAGGTGCTGCTGAAAAAGGACAAAAAGCTGCCTGTACAGTTCAAACTGAGTGTGTTCTGTCTTAACTCCTGTCTACAGATAGGAGAGAGAGAAAACACAACCCACACCTCATTTAAGCTCTCTTCTCTGCTGCTACTGTATCTGTACTCGTGTAGGCAACCCAGAAAGCTATGCAGGCCACCTGCCGGCATCCTACCAACTGATGACATCATCCATTGCTAAGGACATGTCTGGTGCCCACACAGCTTTCTGGGTTGCTGACAGGAATACAGATAGCAGCAGAGAAGAGAAATGAGCTGAGAGGGGGTGGAGGCTGTGTTCTCTCCCTCCTGTCTGTATACTGGAGTTAAGACAGAACACATTTAGAAAGGACTGTACAGGGTTTGATTATCACCCTCTATATGCTCCTCAGACTGATCTTGTTCCAGCAGCAGAAATTGTGGGTGAGGGCAGTAATAAAACCCTGCACAGTCCTGGTCTGAGAGTTCTGTGTCATCTCCTTAGAAATAGAAGGGAGAGGAGCTGGAGGGGGTGGGAGAACACAGCCCATATTTGTGCTAGGAGTGGGTATTTCTGAGGGGGATTTGTGCTAGAAGGGGGAGGTTGGGGAGATTAGTGTTAGGAGGGGTATTTTGGAAGGGAAGCATTTGTGCTAGAAGCAAGGATTGGGGGGGAATATATGCTAGGAGGGGGATTTTCAAGGAGAGAAATTTGTGCTAACAGGGATGATTTAGGGAAAGGACTTAACACTTAGGCCTTGTACACACGAGGGAATAAATCCGCTGAACATGGTCCGACGGACCATTTCAGCCGAAAAATCCGCTCGTGTGTAGGGGCAAACGGATCATTCTGGCCGGATTCCTCCGGCGGAAAAATTTCAAAGCATGCTTTGGAATTTTTCCGCCGGATAGCTGCCCGTCAGATATGTCCGCTGGTTAGTACGGCAAACCAGCGGACATATCTGCCCGCACATGCGTTGTATCCTGTGAATGGATCCGATGCATGCGCGCGGAAGACCGTTTACAGCGGATATATCCCATCGTGTGTACAAGGCCTTACAGACTGCTGAATTCTGCTTCAAAAACTACATTTTAGGGGTTGTTTACACAAGGTGTAGTGTGGTAATGCATGCAAAATCATGGGTTTTCCCACACCGCACACAAACGTGCATTCTTTTGTAGATGTACGTAGGCTTCATTAATTCTTAATGGAACCCCCCACACATGTAACAAATGTGCATGAATCACACCAGAATGGGTGCCCCAAGATTGTGCACAGTTCTAAAGGGTGCCTTGACTGAAAAAAAGGTTGAGAAACCAATCTAAGGTACTGTGTCACTGTTTTCTAGATTTATAAAATTTGTAGTGAGATTTTTCTATGTCACAATTGTTCTTCCCCCTGTTCTCCTTGCTGGAGGCTGTACCTACAATACAAGGATTTCTTGCTTTATCTGTTCTGTGGATCTGAATTTCTGCATTCCTCTTGCTGCTTGAATATTTCCCACCATTCATGAGATGACCAGACATCAGTGTGAATTCAAAAGGAACTAAAAGAGAAAAGAGAATGGAGGGCGCACCGACCTAGTGTGATACTGTAACACGATTTGTGCTCCTGGAGCAGTGCAGACCACCAGGGCTCTGAGGAAAGGGGTACGCCCCCGAAACGCGTAAGCCTAGCTTCAATATCGGTTAAGATACCCTTGGACTGAAGCAACCGTCCTGTTCTGCTGGCGCTGTTGAACTGTCTTTCAAGGCTTGTTTTTTAACTCATTTTGTGAGTATAATCATTGATTTTAGTATTTTAAATAAAAATCGTGTTACAGTATCACACTAGGTCGGTGCGCCCTCCATTCTCTTTTCTCTTTTAGTTCCTTTTGAATTCACACGATTCTGAGGAGGGCTGCAAGACTCTGGAAGATACTTTTTAATTGAACTGTATGACCCCCACAAGTAAGAAATACCGGAGCGCAGGAGAATCATCATTGTTCAGACATCAGTGTAGCAGCTTTAACATGCGAAAAGCCCTGCCTCTACCAAGATGCCCCCTACACACAGAGGTACAGAACAGAACAAGGTATAATAAGTAAGCAATGGGAAAAAGGTAAACTGCAAGGAAACCACAGAAAATACTCTGTTCTAGTCTTTTTCTTTCTGCTCGCTTTTTTGGGCACTGCTTCCACAATTCAGGTTCTCTTTAACATAGGATTTTAGAGAAAGGGACAGGTCATCTCATTGGAGCTCAGACACAAAGGGGTGAATTTACTAAAACTGGAGAGTGCAAAATCTGGTGCAGATGTGCATGGTAGCCAATCAGCTTCTTTCTTCAGTTTGTTTAATTAAGCTTTGACAAAAGAAGAAAAAACATGGAAACTGATTGGTTTCTATGCAGAGCTGAACCAGAGTTTGCACTCTCAAAGGGACAATTCTGAAGGAGCCATAATGGATAACTGTTCAGGGAGAAAGGCAAATATGAATTAATTGTGCATTCTTATAATATACATTTGTAAATGGAAATTATTGTATAGCTATGTATTGTAATTGTTGTTTTATTCTGTTTACAGTGCAACACACAGTATACAGGGTTTTATTTACGGTGCAAAGCAATATAGTACTAGAATATGGCAGCATAGCACAATACTATTTACATGATATGGACATGCAGTAAATCATGGTTATGCTTGGATGGCTTGTAAAAAGGAATTTACATTTTGGTTATGTATTTTTACATTGGCAAATGCTATAAACAAAAACATTATATACCAGTCATTGGAAAGCAGAATTTTTATTTTTTAAACATCACCAGTGTATCTTCAGTCAGCACTATACAATCTCTGTCATCACTCATTTTCAGTGCTCAAATGGGAGCAATTGTTGGATATCAAATCATCATCAACTAAACCAGCATTGACACTAGTTAAAAAGAGAGATGAATGGTCAGCTGGGTTTTGCAGAAAATATTCTTCTAACTATCTGAATTGAATTCCCTTGGTATTGGGCTAATGCTTTCCAATTGCATTTGTTATAGTTATCTATATTTAAATCTTTCACGGTTTTATGTCATACAAGTGTATGTTAAATGTATATTATTTAACAAATAGATGCATATATTGTTAAAATATACAGAAATATATGCACCGGGAAGTCATTATTATTTCCAAAAAAACTACTTTTACTGTATATGCCTACACAGTAATTCAAATTGCATTTTCTGTACTGCAAATGATATAGAAAAGGATTTAAAATCACAGATTTTCCAAAACCTCAGTAGCAGCTGACTATAGTCGCAGTATAACATTTTTGAAACAATGATGTGCTAGATATGGATTCATCTAATTTTACTTCTATGCTGGACTTCTAAGTCCAGCTGAGCATTACAAAATTTTAGATGCAAGTTTTTAATAATTGATCCATGTAAAAAGAAGAATGTATAACTATCTGTGTATCCATCTATCATGTTTTATGCGCACGCATATTTGGTCAATGAAGTTGCATTTAACATGCGAAGAGGCAAAAAAATTGTGCGAACACTGTTCATCGGACATGTCTCCTGGGATATTTTTGTCTGATGTGTGTACACACCATCAGACCAAAATCCCCACGGACAGAGAACGTGGTGACGTGGCGGTGACGTGGCGGTGACGGTAACGTGGCGACGTGCGCAAACAAGGAAGTACAATGCTTCCACGCATGCGTCGAATCAATTCGACGCATGCGCGGGATTTCGGTCCGTACTAACCAGCGGACATGTCCAATGGACAGGTTTCCAGCGGACAAGTTTCTTAAGCCCCGTACACACGGTCGGACTTTTGCCCAACCAACATCAAAATCCGACACTTTTTGCATTTGTCCGACCATGTGTACGTTCCATCGGACCAACTTTTTTGGCTTTCATCGGACAAAAAGTTGGGTCTGCGAACGGACCAACTTTCAGGCAACAAAAGTCCGATGGTGCAAAATCCGATCGTGTGTACAGCAAACCATCGGACTTTTGGACAAATTACAAATGCGCATGCTCAGAACCAATGTTAAAATCAACCAACAATAGCAGAAGTTAACCAAAGGGTGGCAGTAAAGAGCAGAAAAACCACGTGATGATGGAAAAGTTTTAGAAAAGTTTGCAGAAAAGTCCGAGCGTGTGTATGCTATGGGTGTGATCGGACAAATCAATTAGGACAAAAATCCAAGGGAAATTTTGTTGGATGTCCTACCGTGTGTATGGGCCTTAAGCATGCTTAGAAACTTTTGTCCGCTGGAAACATGTCCGCTACAGACGATCGGACATGTCCGCGGAAACTGGTCTGCGGACCAGTTTCTGCGGACATGTCTCCTCGTGTGTACGCGGCCTTAAAGTCTATGGGATGCGAACGTGAAAAATCAATAGTGCTAATTTTAAAGGCTTATATGCAAGTTATTGTCGTAAAAAGTGTTTGGGGACATGTATCGATGCAAATTTTTTTTTTAAAAAGGCTGTTTTTCGGGAGCAGTGATTTTAATAATTCATAAAGTGAAACAATAAAAAATAAATATTCCTTTATATATAATGCCTGGGGGTGTCCTCAATGCCTGTAAAGTATTATCCAACGGGAATTGTGTGATGACAGGTCGTTTGTATGCTCCATTGGACAATTGTTGTCGGATTTTCCACGGACAAATGTGGGGTAGCATGCTTTAAAATTGTCCGCCAACAAATGTGTGTTATCGGATTATCCGATCGTGTGTACACAAGTCCTTCGGACAACACTCTAAAGTAAAAACACGCGTGCTCAGAAGCAATGCTCACCATAACACAACATAATCAGAAGTTTTCCAAAGGGTGGCACTAAAGAGCTGTAAAAAGCATGTAGTTTAGTGTTTGTTGGCCGACAATTATTTTCCGCTTGTATGCAATACAAGTTCCTGGCCAACGCCCTTCGGACAAAATTCCTAAGCTTTGTCCGCATGAAAATCCGATCGTGTGTATGAGGCTTAAAGTAGTGCATCTTTCCCATGTTTACAACAGTACCACAGCAAAATTACATTTCTAAAGGAAAAAATGTTATTTAAAACTGCTTGCGGCTGTAATGTATTGTCGGCATTCGGCAATATAGATAAAAATACCAAAAAGAAAAAAATGGCGTAGATGTTCCCAAAAAATTCATATCAGTCCCTTCAGGTCTGGTATGGATATTAAGGGGAACCCTGCATCCAAATAAAAAAAATGGCATTGGGATCCCCCATGCCCCCAGGCACTATGTACTCTCAACAGCAGTATATATATATATATATATATATATATATATATATATATCATACGACATCCCCTATATAATCTGCAGAAAGACTGGGCCTTAGCTGTTGGTGGTACCAGAATACTGTAAACTCTCACAGTTACTCTTGTTTTGTGCAGGAACAGGCCCTGCTGTGAAATATTAGATCAAAAATTGTAATTGCATGCCCCTGTTAAACAGGGGCAGAAAAATTGTGCCTTTGGTTTTGGTGGTGCCAGAACACAGTAAGCCCTCACAGTTACTCTTGTTGGGTGCAGGAACGGGCCCTGCTGTGAAATATTAGATAAAAATAATTGAAATTACAAAATTGGGCCTTGGGTGGTGACCACGCCCCACACCCTAAACCAAAAATGTTGTTGAAAGCGAGCATCATCAAGATTGAGGAAGAATAGGATAGTCAGCATAGGCAGTCTTCAAGGGATCCCAGATCCATAGCACATTCAATCAGTTACATCAGCATCAGGTGCTTGATAGCTGCTGATCCAAGACTGATTCTTTTTTTATGAATGTGAGCCTATCAACAGGGTCTGTGGACAGGCGCACTCTTTGATCCTTTACAAACTCTCCACCAGCACTTAACCACTTAAGGACCCCCGCACGCACATATACGGCCACAGAATGGCACGTACAGGCACAAGGGCGTAAATTTACGTCCCCGCCTAAGTGCGGTTCGGGGGTCCCATCGGGACCCCCTCCGCGGCGTGCGGGGGTCCCCCTGGCTCCGGGAGCGATCCGGGATGAGCGGGCGGATGTCGGCGTTTACCCGCCCCCGGCGATCGCTCCCAGCCAATGCGCGCGCTCCCAGCTCCTGTCACTTCCTCCTCCTGTGTTTACACAGGAAGGAGGAAATGATGTAATCTCTCATCGCAGCGGTGTTTCCCACCGCTGCTGATGAGAGAAGACATCACAAGTAAGTGTGCACCAACACAACACTGACACACACACACATAGGCACATTAACCCCTTGTGATCGCCCCCCCTGTCACAGTGTCACTGAATGCAGTGATCTAATCACTGCATTTAGTGTCAGTGTGACAGGCAGTGTAAAAAACAGTTAGAGTTAGGTCCAGGGTAGCCCCCCCACTCCCCCTAATAAAGTTTTAACCCCCTGATCACCGCCCTAGTTAACCCTTTCACTCCCTATTGCCAGCATCACTAAGCGATCATTTTTCTGATCGCTGTATTAGTGTCGCTGTTCCCGCTAGGTAGCTATTTTTTTTTATTGCGATTTTTTTTTTTACTAAAGACATGTGGCTAAATACATTTTGGCCTAAATGTTTGACTAAAATTTAGTTTATTTGATTTTTTTTTTAACAAAAAGTAAAAAATAGTGTTTTTTTTTCAAAAATGTCGCTCTATTTTTGTATATAGCGCAAAAAATAAAAATCGCAGAGGTGATCAAATACCACCAAAAGAAAGCTCTATTTGTGGGAAGAAAAGGACGCAAATTTTGTTTGGGAGCCACGTCGCACGACCGCGCAATTGTCTGTTAAAGCGACGCAGTGCCGAATCGCAAAAACACCTTGGGTCATTTACCAGCGTATTGGTCCGGGTCTTAAGTGGTTAATGTGCGTTCAGAAAGCACACTGAATGCAGGATAAGCCAGTAGCTCAATTGCATATTGAGCAAGTTCTGGCCAGTGGTCCATCCTCAAGACCCAGTAACCCAGTGGATGCTCTGTTGGAAAGGTCTCCAAGTCTACTCTTGCCCCTAGATATTCCTGCACCATATAATGCAGATGCTGGCTGGCAATGGTTGCTTGAACCAATCAGACCTTGGCGCTGAGGACTGAAAAAACGTTTAAAGGCATTGGTCAGCCGGCCACCTTCTAAACCGCTTTTCCTCTGACTGAATGAAGCCTCAGCAACACATTGTCCAGCACCAGGAAATTGGTAACCACCCAGGGTCGGGAAATGTGTTACACAAACCTTTCTTAAAGGCCTCCTGAAGATGTTTCATCCTCTGCTCGCTCTATGAAGGCAGGATGAGTTCTGCAACTTTACCCTTGTAACGTAGATCAAGAAGTGTTGCCAGCCAGTAATGATCCCACTCCTTGATACCATGAATCCTAGGGTCCTTTCACAGGATTTGCAGAAACATGGAGGCCATGCAGCGTAAGCTTGCAGAGGCATTAAATTCTGAGCCCTCTAGGTCACTAGGGATCACATGATTCATAACTACCTCTTCCCAGCCATGTAAAAATCTTTGGCTTTCTGGGGACTGAAAACCATGCCTTGAAGACTGCTGCTGAGTGTTATCCTCTACATCCCTGCTGACACAATCCTCCTCCTCTTCTTCCTGTGTGTTTGACAGGCCCGCAGAAATGCTACCTGGATAAAGGGGGCCTTGCGAGGAAAGGAAGTCCTCCTCTTTTTCCAGCTGTTCTGCCTCAAATGCCCTGTCCATGATTCCACAAAGCATGTGTTCCTGCAGAAAGACTAAAAGCATAGTGTCACTAATGCAAGCATTGTCACTGCTCACCGTCTTTTTGGTCTCCTCAAATTGTGACAGGACAGTGCATGCATCCTTGATCAGTAGCCACTGGTGTGGCAAAAAGAAGCCAAGCTCCCCCGACCATGTCATGGTGCCATACTCGCACAGGTATTCATTGATGGCCCCCTGCTGTGTGTGCAGCTGCTGCAGCATTGCTAGTGTTGAGTTCCACCCAGTGGGCATGTCACAAATGAGGCAGTTGGTGGGCAGATTGCATTCCCTTTGAATGTCAGCCAGCCGAGCACTGATATTGTATGACCGACGGAAATGACCATAGACTTTACTGGCCTGCCTATCTGCTCAAGAACCTCTGCACCACCAAATTCAGGACGTGTGCCAAACATGGAACATGGGTCAAGTGTCCCTGTTGGAGGGTGGAGGAAAGGTCGCTGCCTTTGTCACATACAACCATTCTTGGCTGAAGCTGGCGTGGTGCCAACCACCTATGAGCCTGCCCCAGAGCTGACAGAATCTCTGCCGCAGTGTGACTCCTGTCTTCTAGGCAGACCAACTCAAGCACTGCATGGCATCTTTTAGCCTGACTGCTTGCGAAGCCCCTTGAATGCTTACGGAGCACCGCTGGTTCAGAGGAAAAATCTGCATAAGAGGCCATAGAGAAAGAAGAAGAACAGGGGTGGAGATGAGTGCTGTGGCAGAATCACCACGAGCATTTGGGAGGCGTGGTGGCGGGACAATCTCCAACAACACCGAATCCTGTCCTGCATCCTTCCCAGCTGCCAGCAGAGTTACCCAGTGCGCCTTGAAGGAAACATGACATTCCTGCCCATGCCTGCAGAAACATGAGTCAGTGGTAATATGAACTGTACTGCTCACTGCCCTGTCCAATGAGGCCAAAACATGGCCAAAACATTGCCTTACACATGCCGATAGAGCCCCGAAATGGTCTTAAATGAAAAGAAAAGGCATTTTGGAACCTGCCACTGAGGTAAAGCACATTCAACAAATTCACAAAAAGGGGCAGAGTCTACCAGCTGAAAAGGCAGCAGTTGCAGTGCTAGCAATTTGGCCAAGCTAGCATTTAGACGCTGAGCATGTGGATGGCTGGGACCAAATTTCTTTTTAGGGTTCAGCAACTGGCTTAGGGAAATTTGCCTGCTAAAATCAATTGGTGGTGTACTGCTAGCAGATTGGCTGCAAGTATTTGGGACACTTATTGCTATACTTCATTCCTCTTAGTGAAGGTTTTTGAGAGGACTGGAGTTATTCATATGGTTGGAGATCCCAGATGAGGAACAAGGAGAAGTCCACCTTTTCTTTGATGTGGGTCTTTCAAGTGTTGTTGCCAACAGACTGCATGGCAGGTTGTCATATATCTGGTCAAGCATGTGGTGGCCAATCGGTTGCTGTTCTGGCCACACTTGATCCGCTTCAGACATAGGTTGCAAACAGCGACAGTGCGATCTGCTGCACATGTGTTAAAAAAGGCCCACACCAATGAACTTTTAAAAGTCAGCAGCGCCCTGAACCTGTGGAGCTCTGTGGTGTCATGCAAGTTGTTTGTCCTTCTGTGGCACCCCCTCTCTCTAGGCTCATGTTACTCCCTTCCTCAACCTGTGAACCAACAGCATATAACCAACACTGTGGTTGAATTATTCTGCCACTCCTCCATGCATGTTGGTGGGGCTACAGAAGGAGTGACTGCGGTCTTGGAGCCGGTGGAATAGGCCACTTTGGCAGCTGCATTGGAAGGCAAACTACTCTGAGCCTGGGTGACAGAGGATGAGGAGGATAAGGATGGCTTCATTATCCACTCCACCAACTCTTCTGCATGTTGTGGCTCAATAACACAACCAGCAGCAGCAAAAAAAGACAAGCGTGCCCAACGACCACCTGTGGAGGATTTCCATGACCACCACAATTGACTGTAGGCACAGAGGCTACTTGCCCTCTTTTAGTGGCCTGTGAGCGTCTCCTTGGTGGCCTTCTGGACATGATGTATTTTTTGTTTTGCAACACCACGTATTAGATACTGTATACACTGCCTGAAGTGTATTAGAAAGTGTACAATGGCTGCACTGTATTTTATACTGTGTACACAACCAGAAGTACAGTAGAAACTATACACACTGTATTAGATACTGTGTACACTGCCTGCACTGTATTTGTAATAGAAACTGTACAATGGTTGCACTGTATTGTATACTGTGTACGCCAGGGATCCTCAAACTACGGCCCTCCAGCTGTTGCAGAACTACACATCCCATGAGGCATTGTAAAACACTGACATTCACAGACATGACTGGGCATGATGGGAATTGTAGTTCCTGAACAACTGGAGGGCCATAGTTTGAAGACCCATGGTGTACGCCAACAGAAGTATAGTAGAAACTGTACACAAGGTATTAGATACTGTGTACACCACTTACACTGTATTAGAAAGTGTACAATGGCTGCACTGTATTGTAAACTGTGTATACCATCAGAAGTGTAGTAAAAACTGTACACACTGTATTAGATATTGTGTACACCGCCTGCACTGTATTATAAAGTGTACAATGGCTGCACTGTATTGCATACTGTGTACACCACCAGAACTGTAGTAGAAACGGTACACACTGTATTAGATACTGTGAACACCGCCTGCACTGTATTAGAAAGTGTACAACGATTGCACTGTATTGTACACTACTATAAGTGTAGTAGAAACTGTACACACTATATTAGATACTGTGTACACCACATGCACTGTATTAGAAAGTGTACAATGGCTGCACTGTGTTGTAAACTGTGTACACCATCAGAAGTGTAGAAGAAACTGTACACACTGTTTTAGATACTGTGTACACCGCTTGAAGTGTATTAAAAACAGTACACCATGGAATGCACTGTAGATATAAGCTACACTGTCAGTTCTCTTTCCTCTGGACCCACAAACTGTAGCCTTGTCCAGTCCCACGGCGCTGCAATGGGCTACCGAATTCAAGTATCTCGGGGTTAGGGTGGCTAGGTCCCCATCCCAATACTACACACTTAACGTGCTACCCTTGCTTCAGCTTCTCCGGGAGCGCTGTCAGTCTTGGCCGGGCCTTCCGTTGAATTGGTCGAATTAACATCTTGAAGATGATTCTCCTACCCAAATTTACTTATGTATTCCGGAACAGCCCAGCCTGGATTCCGGCGGCCTTCTTTCGGGAAGTGGATTCTCTCCTTTATCTGGAATGGGGCCATTCCTAGATTGGCCAAGTCCACACTACATCTACCCATACACCTTGGGGGTCTGGCGCTCCCGAATTTCAAAATCTATTGCTGGGCTGCAATGTTGGTCACAGTGTACTGGTGGTTTGGAGCCAGGCGCTCTAATGCTGTGGTGTGTGTGGAGGCAGCCTGGCTGGGCTCACTTCAGGCACTGCAGAATCTGGCTTATAGAGGTCTGCGGGCCTATGTTGGTCTGCCGGACCCGACTAGAGTAACCCTTAAGGTGTGGACAGCGGCAAGACGTAGGTTCTTTCGGGAGGGGTGTTGGGCCCCGGTACAACCTTTATGGGGGAATCCTAACCTGCCTCACTTCCAGTCCATACCTGACCCTCAGGTTTGGGCGAGATTTGGGATTAAGACACTCAAAGATATTATGCTGTTGGGTACTTTGCTGTCATTCTCGCAATTGACTCGGATTTATGAGCTGCCTGGCTGGATGTTCTTCCGATACGCTCAGCTTCGTCATGCGACTAGGGCCCAATTTCCAGCCCCTCCGGAGCTTCGGTTTGACCCGGTGGAGGATCTTCTGTCTGGTGGGGACCTGTCAAAGCCGTTTTCTGCCCTGTATGGTGTGTTGCTTCCCGTTGACTCCCTCAAATTGACTAGGCTTTGGGACTCATGGAAGTCGGATATCCCGGATTTGGAGAGGGAGGATTGGGAGGACTGTCTGGAGCGTGCTCCCAAATTGGTAGTATCTGCGGGTGACAAGCTTGTGCAGACGAAATTTCTGCATAGAGTCTATTTTACTCCGGTGCGTCTGGCATGTTTTGGGAGTGTCCGGCTCTGGGGTCCTTTTGGACCGGGGTATTTGATCATCTTAATGCCCGTATGGAGCTTTCGGTCCCCGTTGCGCCTGCACTGGCTCTGCTGGGCCTTATAGACGACGAGCAAAGGTCCCATCATTGTAAGCTACTGATTTTATACCTCTTATTCTATGCCAAAAAGGAAATACTAATTAATTGGACCTCTTCTGCCCCCCCCTCTGTGTCCGCGTGGGAAAATAGGGTAAACGCAGCACTCCCACTATATAAGTTGACCTATATCAGTCGTGGGTGTCCCTGGAAATATGATAGGGTGTGGCGGCCATGGATGGAGCTCTGACCGCCTGGGGGGCAGGGGAGCTCTCGGGGCAGACTCCGTGCGGTGGCTCCCTGGGGCGCGTCCTGCTTTCCTTCCTGACTCCTTGATATGGGTTGCAATCCTGTTTATACTGTTGAATGTGCATGGTATGTGGTGTGAAGGACTTTTATGCAATTGCCTATATACTTCAGTGTAATTCTCTCCCTGCTATTTTTAATGTCTGTGTGTTATGGGGTCTGCCTCTAGCCCTGGATAATTGGATTACTTTCCCCTTTGTAGAGGCATCTGTAAAACCTGTTTAAACCAGATTGCCATGCTGCCAGTAAGGGACAATGACCTTTCAATGCTAAGTGGCTTGTGAAATACCTTTCCATTCTGTTCTGCAGATGAATAGCCATGTCAGAGACGAGACGCCTAGCCACCCGACCCCCTGGGGGCTTCTGTCTCAACACACATATTCAGGCTATTCAAGCTTTGGGACCAATCTCTGCTGTGTAATTTTCAAGTCCTCATTTGCATGGTTTAAGAGGACCTGAGTGAAGACTGCATACTTTACAATGGACCAATAGGAAAGCGGTTGTTGGGGGCGGGATGTTCCAAATCCTGTATAAAGTGTGCTGTGTACTTTCAATAAAGGGTGTCCTGTTTACATTCAGCATTAAGCCATGGCTCATGTGTGGATTATTCGGCGATTCCAGGGATATTCCTAGTCGTGGAATATTGGGTGATTTATTTTATGGGAGAAGAAGGGAATGCTTGACGGGGATATGTTCTACTACCGTCACATGTGGAATAGGTGATTGTCATGTTTTCTTGTACACCATTTTTGTCTGACGAACCGACTATATTGCTGTTATGTTATGTATTTGTTTCTCCTTCAATAAAGCACTCCCGATTGTTAAAAAAAGATATAAGCTACACTGAAGGCAGTACTCCTTCAGTGTAACCTATATATACAGTGCATTCCGTGTTGTACAGTTTCTAATACACTTCAGGCAGTGAATTAATATATATATACATATATACACTGTCACTAACTAAATAACCTGCCTGCTTAATCTAACTCAAGCTATCTTTCTGTCCAAGCCAACAACACTACACACGCCCACTCTGCAAGCAGCCTTATATAGTGTGGGGCGAGGACTTAGTCCCCCTGAGCCATCACTGGCCAAAGGCATCCTGCGGAGCACACTGTGATTGGCCAAAGCATGCAGGTCAGGTGCATGCTTTGGCCAATAATCATACAACAATACAGCGATCGTGGTGTGCATTATGGGGCATTCCGCAGTGCTTGAATTTTCCACAAATACACTGTCATGGACCTTGGAATGCAGAAGTATTCCTCCTTAAACTCTGTTACACAGTGGGGGGGTCTTCTGCCCTGTCTCAAGGCTCCAGACGGCTCCATTGTTCTGTGTCTGGCTATTGTGTACATTGATTGCCCCCTGGGGCTTCTGTCTCATTACACATAGCAGTCCTTCTATTCAAGCTTTTGGACCAATTCGTGCTGAGTCATTTTTAAGCCCTCATTTGCATGGCTAAAGAGGACCTGAAGGAGAACTATATGTACTTTACAATTGATCAAAAGGAAAGTGGTTGTTGGGGGCGGGATGTTCCAAATTCTGTATAAAAGTGTGTTGTGTGCTTCCAATAAAGGTCTTCCTGTTTTAACTTACATACAGCCTGCTTGGTGTTTGTTCTAATGGATCCCGAATAGCACATAGCTGTAGTTCGGATCCCGGAGCCTTGGATGACCGAACCATCAGACGTTGCGATCTGCAATCTGATCCAATAGTAGCAGAGGAGTGTCGGGAGAGCGGAACCGAGTGAGCAAGGGTCTCGTTACATACCCCATAATGTTCGCTGTTCGACAAATAGGTGAACACACAGGCCGGGATTCATGTACCGCGGCGTATCTTTGTGCGGGCGTAGCGTATCTTCTTTACGCTGCCTCACCGCAACTTAGAGAGGCAAGTGCAGTATTCACAAAGCATTTGCGTCCTAAGTTACGGCGGCGTAACGTAAATGGGCGTAATTCAAAGTAGGCAGGTAGGGGGCGTGTTGTATGCTAATGAAGCGTGACCCCATGTAGATGAATGGCCGAACGAACGGCAAATGTGCTGTCCGTGAACACATCCCTGTGCGCATGCTCAGAATTACGCCGGCTAGAATTCCTAAGATACGTCGAACACTGCATACGACGTGAGCGTAACTTACGCCAGCCCTTAAAATTTCCACTCGCCTACTAGCATTTGGCGAGTGGATATAATCTGGGGGCGAGTAATGCCAGGGCTGCATGACCAACCTCCCTCCAATCTGTGCCTACACTTAGAGTCCCGATGCGATTGGCAGCCGAAGAGGAAAGGTGCATGCTCGGGAAACGTAGTCTGGTGAGCCGCACACAGGCAGAGCAGTACACAGGAGCTCTCCTTACAATTCTCATTAAGCCATGGGACCTAACAGTATGACCTCTCTGAGCCTGCCCCCCTCCCCCCGACCAATGAAGTGTAAGCGTCCAACAGTTCAGCCTGAGCACTGTGAAAAAACTGGTCTCAATGTGTGCTGTGCGGTGTCAGTGTGCACTGTGCTATCGTGTCAATGGCTGGTCAGTTGTGTGGATCTCAGCGCTGGATTGTACTCCCTCCCGCTGTGCTGCAGCTCCTCTCCTCACTGCCAGCCTAAATAAAAGAGGGAAGTGGGGACATGCAAGCGTGGAGCCACACACACAGGCTCCTGATGATGAGATGAATAGGAGAGGGAAAGGGAGAGAGAGAGAGAGAGAGAGAGAGAGAGGATGGATGGGAGTTGCAGAGTTCTAGTGCCCTGTCCCTCTGGTCTGCCCCCAGTGCCCTGTCCCTCTTGTCTGCCCCCAGTGCCCTGTTCCTTTGGTCTACCCCCAGTGCCCTGTCCCATTTTGTTAAAGTTGTTGTTGGTAATATTTAATTGTCTAACTTGATTCTGCATAAAACATTTAACAGTGTCATTCCATGAGATAATCTACGAAGGCGTGTTTACAGGTGCAGTAAGGTGCAGGGCAGTGTATGAATTAGGTGGGGCAACTGGTGGCGAGTAATTCTTGAGGCCTGGCTAGTAGCTCAGCACTTGAAATTTTGAGCCCTGACTTACGCCTTACGTAAACGACGTAAAATTTGACGGCTGTTCCGATGTCCATACCTTAACATGGGCTGCACCTCATATAGCAGGGGTAACTTTACACTGGATGTACGCCTTACGTAAACGGTGTAGCTTACAGCATCTACGTTGGTCAATTGGCGTATCTTGCTAATTTGCATATTTTTAATGGGAACGCCGAATGCGTCCAGTGTACCTATGCACCCACGATACGCCGGCGTAGGCAAGTTACGTCGGACGGCTGAAGCCATGTTTTTCGGCGTATCTTGCTTTGTGGAACGGCGTAAAGATGTGACGGCGCATATTTGAAATGACGGCGGTATATCTGGAGATACGCCAGCGTAAAGCCTTTGTGGATCCGGGCCACAATGTTCCCTAGTGGTAATAAAATTATTTGTTTTTATTGCCCTACTAAAACCTGATCAATCTAGATCATAGGTCTCTAAACTGTCTTTATCTGGCCCTATTCCTTCTACTAACACCAAAGATGGGCCATTATTCCTCCTACTGACACCAACAATGGGCTACTATCTCTCCCACTGACGCCAACAATGGGCAAATATTCCTCCCATTGACACCAATGATGGGGTACAATTCCTCCCACTGACACCAATGATGGAGTACTATTCCTCCCACTGACACCAACAATGGGGTGCTATTTCTTCTATTGACACCAATGGTGGGGCACTAATCCTCCCACTAATACCAATGATGTAATTTGTTTACTACAATTGACCACCCAAACCTATGGTATTTTCTGCTCCCACTGGCCACAGTCTGGCCCCCCTAAAGTTTGAAGGACACTAAACTGGCTCTTTGTTTCAAACGTTTGGGGACCCCTCATCTAGATGCTTGGTGTAGTTGTGCAATTCTGAAATCTTTAAAATGTTCATACATCTCTATACTCAGGTCATAAAAATTATTTGCTATTAAATTTAAACTGCCACAATATGGTGAAAGCCGCAATGTAATATGTGTTTAGTCAGATTAAAGTATTCCTTAAAAGTCCACCTTTTGCAAAAAATAATAAATGCACCCACATTTTCAGAATAAAAATGTGCATTTATTGTTTTTTTGCATATGAACCTGCAAAGAATTACAACTGCAGAGGTTCACAGGTGCGGGCTCCGGCAGACTTTTCCTACAGCTTCATGTCTGTACTGAGATATGGACTTTTGGTTACAGATTTGGAGGTTAATGGGTTATAAGTGCAGTAATCATTGTATGTCGGTGACTAGAGCTACAACAGGTGTACTTTAAAGCTGAACTCCAGGCAAACACCTAAATACATATGTCTTACCTGACAAGAAACAGTATTTCTGTCCTTGTAGACTTGAAATTTACACAGCCATGACATCTAACACAGCCTGGTAGCTTGACTTTTCACTGGTGCAATTAATCAATGCAACTAGGTCACCTCCCAGTTCCCAGCCTTGGACAGAAAAATACCATTCTTACAATGTGTTTCAAAATTAAGTTGGAAAATGCTTCTACAGCAGATGCCAGGACCCAGTTTCCAAACCAATAGCAGGTCTCTGGTTTATCGCTGGGCACAGCAGGCATGGCAGGAGAGAATAAATAGGGCACACAAGGTACACCCAAGGAATTATACATTATATAATTTCTGCAGCTTCTGCTGCCAAAAATGTCTAACTCCAGTCCAAAAAAAATGCATACCAGCTTATAGCTTGGCCTCTAAAACAGGGATCTCCAAATGACGGCTCTCCAGCTGTTTCGGAACTACACAACCCATCTGGCATTGTAAAACTCTGACATTCACAGACGTGACTAAGCATGATGGGAATTTTAGTTCCTGAACAACTGGATGGCCATAGTTTGGAGACCCCTTCTCTAAAACATCAGAACACTGGTGAGTAGACCTCATTCCATTACTGCATAGATAACTTTTTTGGATGTTTTTTAAAAAATAAAAAAAAGTATTTTTTAATATTTAAAGCTGAACTTAGAGCAAACAGCTAAATACATCTATGAAATATATAAATGTAAGCTATCTTACCTGTAAAATTATTTACCCATTCAGCTTATAGATGTACACAACTCTGCCACATGGAAAAGTTCTGTCCGTCAGTTAGGCCACATACACACGATCAGACTGGTCCGATGAGACTGGTCTGATGAACCGTTTTCATCGGACCAGGCTGAAGTGGTCTGATGGTCTGATGTGTGTACACACCATCGGACCAAAAATCCGATCAGACCAGAACGCGGTGACGTAGAACACACCGACGTGCTGAAAAAAGGAAGTTCAATGCTTCCAAGCATGCGTCGACTTGATTCTGACCATGCGCGGGTTTTTGGTCCGATGCTTTGGCATACTAACCATCAAATCTGTCCGACGGACAGGTGTCCGTCGGACAGATTTTAAAGCAAGTTTTAAAACTTTCGTCCGACGGACAACAGTCCGATGGGCCGTACACACCATCAAATTGGTCGTACTGGCCATACATTAATAATTTAATTTAAAATTACCTGATTTTCCCATCCACACATTCAAGGTCGATGGAGGAAACACTCCTGCTGCTAGAGGACCTAAATAAAGACCGTATTCACAGACTGACAAAACCTAAGCACATCTCTGCACACCTTTCCAGGAACACTATAGCGCCCATCCACTTCTTTCATACCAAGGAAAACTTACTAGAGACTTTTAGGAAAGTGGATAAAGTGGATAAACTACCAGAACACTTCCAGCCATTCTTTAAAGTGGAGTATCTTTCTGATATGTTTTACTATGACGCAGCAAAATTAAATTTCTAAAGGAAAAAAATGTAATTCAAACTTGTTCACGGCTGTAATGTATTGCCGAATCCTGGCAATATAGATAAAAATCGATAAAAAAATCTGTGAGGGTCCCCCCAGTCTATACTAGGCCCTTCAAGAGTAACTGTAAGACCCTGTACACACGATCGGACCAAACCGATGAAAATGGTCCGACGGACCGTTTTCATCGGTTCACAGACTGATGGCCTGATGGTCTGATGTGCGTACACACCATTGGTTCAAAATCCGATCGGGCCAGAACGCGAACACGTAAACCATGTACAACATCACTATAAAGGGGAAGGCTGCCCTTGAGTCCGCTTTTGCTAGTTACGTGTACCCACGTGTTAGCGAAAGGTTTGGTTAGAGCCAATTTGCGTTTTTCTGTCTCTGTGCTTTACAGGTCATATTCTCGGGTTCAGTGTGTGCTTGTGGGTTCGTATTTGGCATTCAGTGCTGGCTTTCGGGTCCTTTCTGCTTTGCAGTGGCATCCTGTCCGCTCGTATCTGTTTGCAGTGCGTTCTTTGCAGGTATTGCTGGATTTGGGGGTGCTTTCTGTTTTAAGTGTGTTTTGACTGACCAGCCGGCCGGTTTGAAGCCATGATGGAGCAGCAGCGTGACTTTGCTCGAGTTCGTGCTGCGTATGGGCTGTCTTCTGCAGTTCATATTAACTCAAGGACTTTGGCCAGGAACAGGGGGAGGAGGAGAGCCTGGAGGTGATCAGGGAGGCAGCCCAGATCATGAGGGCCCCCCTGAACCCAAGCAAGAGCTTCAGCTCATCCCTCGCCAGTGACCTCAATGAACTGGGGGAGGAACAAAGAGGCCTGGCGAAAGATGTCATCAATAAGGTCATGTGGTGGGCGAGAAGGGACCTGCTGACAAAGGACACTGATTAAGGTGACCCAGCCTGGCCTGCTCCTCATCGTCTTCTTCCTCCTGCTGCCACATCAACACCACCTGCAAGGGGCCATGGATGGGGCCGTGGAAGTTCCGCTGAAAGGCAGCCTGGAAGGAAGGCTGTAAGGAAGACAAGAAAGTGATTCCCTGCCTTCCAGCTGATTTTGCCACTAACTGAGCTTATTGTAGTACCACAGCTTGGGTTCCTTTTGTCATCTGCTGCTGCTTCTCATTTCTGTTTTTCGGCAAGCACATTGTGACTCCTGAGGTTGTTAATTTTCTTCTTGATCATGTTGGAATGTGCCTTTGGTGTCTAAGTCTGCATGTATTTTGTGAACTGATCAATTGTTGCCATTCTTGATCTAATTTTTTGTTGTGCCAGAATAAATGGCAATTTTATTTACGTTCAAACCTTGTCTATTGTGTTTTACTGTGGTGAATAGCCATCAAACATTTCCAAAAAACAATGTGTAATTTAAAAAGGACACAACCTCATTGGGGGGGGGGGGGGGCATTTTGTGTGAAAACTTGCAAAAAAAAAAACACCATAAAGTAAAAAATAAAAAAAAAGATTTAAAAAAAATAAAAAAAATGTGATAACGTGCAAAAAAATAAAAATAACAAAAGACCACCATAAAGTAACAATAAAAAAAAAATGTTGAGATAACTTGCAAAAAGTGGAGTACAAAAAAGAATTTGGGACATCTGGGTTACAAAAAAAAAAAAGATCACAAGCAAAAAAGCTAAAATGTCACTATGGGAGAACTCTGTCTAAATAGCATCAGCAAAAGAATGTGTTTATTCTAGCAAGAGAACAAAGAAAAAATGTGCTGTAATAAACGAGACACTAAATATTTAAAATGTCGAATGTGCCATGTCAAAAACAAACGCGAGTTTTACACGAACGAGCGCTCCCGTCCCCTCATTTTGTCTGAGCATGCGCAGGTTTTTGGCCCTATGCTTTTGTGTACTAACCATTGGTTTGGCCCGATGGTCAGGCGTCCATCGGTCAGATTTTAAAGCAAGTTTTAAAACTTTGGTCCGACGGACGACGGTCCGATAAGCCGTACACACGATCGGTTTGGTCTGATGAAACTGGCCTTAAGGCCAGTTTCATCGGACAGAACCGATCGTGTGTACACGGCCTAACTCTTCCTCATAGTTACTCTTGTTGGGCCCAGGAACGGGCCCTGCTGTTAAATTTTATTTCAAAAATTTTAATTACATGCCCCAGTCAAACAGGTGCAGAAAAACTGGGCTTTGGGTGTTGATGGTGCCAGAACACCGAAACCCCTCACAGTTACTTTTGTTGGGTGAAGGAACGGGCCCTGCTTTAAACAATTATTTTCAAAAATTCAATTACATGCCCCTGTCAAACAAGCAAATTCAATCAGTTATATCAGCATCAGGGGCTTGATAGCTGCCAGTGGCGTCTCCAGCTTTTATATTTAGGGGGGCACATGGGGGGACAGGGACAAAATTAGGGGGGAAAACTATAAAATTCAATATGTATATATCTCCTAGGGCCCTTTACTACGATCCCACAACGGGCCCTTTCACATGTTCTGCAGTGAGCTCCCTTTCTACTATACTGGGGCCTCCCAGTGTGGCAGAAAACAAGAGATATATGTCACCAGCACACCAAGAAAATATAAGGGTCCAAAGCAGTGGGAGAACTCTCAGGGTTGCAAAAGTTGTCTTGCCACCTGGGCCTGGTGTTCTGCCACTGTGGAGTTCCCCAGCTGTCCTGTCCCTGCTATTGACAGCGCTGGTCTGGCATCTGTCTCCTTGGCAGCAGTGGCAGTCTATTAGGACCTGGTGACATTATGGGTCCATGGGTCTATTAGCATCAAGAGTTAAAACCACATATATATACAGTATATATATATATATATATATATATATATATATATATATATATATATATATATAAAATCAAACATATGTTCCACAGCCATGTGGGCTCTATGCCTGTAAAGTGTGTTTTTTTTCCCCCATCCACCTATAATGTGTAGATGGGGAATTGAATCTTTTATTTATTTTTTCATTCAACCTAATAGTTGAATGAAAAAACGTGATCAATGTATGGGCTGCCTAAGAGCTAAGACCAGCCATAGACAGTTTAAATCTTAGCTGGTTCAGCAGGAACTGGCTGAGATTTGAACCATTAATGAGCAGATTCTCTTATGATTATCAATAGTGGTTGCTGTATAGCAACTAGTGATAATCACTGTTTGTCGGGAGAATACAATTGCTGGGCAGGAGGGATATTCCCCTGTCAGCACTGTCTGTGTTGATGGGGGAATCATGCAAGTTTGCAACTGTATATTATATTACCTGCCTAACTGAAAGTGAAAGTGAAAATAAATTGTGAAAGTCTTAAAGAACAGGAGAGGGGAAGGGAAACAGATGGGGGAGAGAAGGGATGGAGATAATGAAGTTCAGTGATTACAGTGTACTGCAGTCTGCAGTGCACACACTTACCCACGGTCCAGGCTAGAATCTCAGGCATCATTCACACACAGCCAGGAATGCTGCTGATTTTCATATTTCCCGCCCACACATCACCTCTCTTCTGATACATCACACCGGGATAGTGTGGGTGGGACTGAAAGGAGGAGGAGGAGCTGTATTCCTCCCTGGTCGTATGTGAGGAGAGTGAGGGGTGGGAGGTGGCTGGACTCGCTGGGCTGTAAAAGAGTGTCATAGACTGACAGTCGGCTCAGCTTGCAGTCACCACTCTCGGAATTTACAGGTTGGTCCTCCTGTCCTAAGGACGGGAGAAATCAGTCTGTTTTTTTCAGTAACTGAGATGAAAGCTTGGGCCCCCCCCTCCCCCACAGTGCGCATGGAGTCCTTTCTGCAACTCGTTCTTCTCCGTGCCAATGAGGATGCAGGGGAAGGAGCAGATCGGGCGGCTGTGGTTGTATGAGCGCTCGCATTATGCAGTATCAGCGAGCAGAAGAAGGGGGGATGAATGCCCCGCAGAGCTGACTGGGGATGCTCTCCCTCTCAGGAGAGACTGTTACTCCAGCGGCGGCCCAAGCAAAATACCAAAAATGCAAAAAAAATGCAAAACAAATATATATTTTTTGGGGGGGTACATGGTGGGGCACAGCATAATGTTGGGGGGTCAGGGCCCCCTCTGGCCCCCTCTAGGGTCGCCATTGGCCCCAGAGAATTACTTTGCCCAAGGGCCCATGATGCTATTAAGACGGCCCTGCCCCCCTGTACCTGCCTGGGCCAAAGACGTGAGCAGAAATGACCAGACCTCAGCGCATGAATGAAACCCGATGACAGATCCCACCCTAGTGTATGTAGTAAGCGAGCCCGAGTAACCTGCCGTGCAGAGACAGGTAGTTAAAACCGAAACACTCAGGGCTAGGGAACCCACAGCCCATGGTGTTTAGTTGTAGTGACCTTTCTCCCATCACCCTGGCCAAGCATCGTAATCTTCGCCCTGTTACTGCACATCTTTAACTTCACCAAGTGCCTTATAGATGGGGGTTCCCTTTCCGGCTCTCAACCTCCAAAGATGGCACGCAATACTCCATTAGAGATTTACATGAATGCGAACCTGGGACTGCCACCTATACCTGAAGAGGATCTTTAACTTCCACCTCCCAATCTGGTTCCTAAACCCTTCAAGCTCCTGTAGCAATTTGAACTCTGGTTCGTCAGAGACAGCAGAAGGCGTTTTCCACTCCGCAATGTTCCAACCTACCCAGGTTTCCCATCTGAGGTCCCAAGGCTCTTCTGAAGTGTTTTTCTCTTTTTGTTCCATTCAGATACCCAGGACTACGGTGGTGGTTTCCCATTATCTGCTGGGAGTGCTCTCTCCTTCCTCCACCATGAAGGCTTTTGTTTTCGGTCATTGATGTTTCCTGCTAACATTAAGGTTCGGTTTGAATTGTTTTTCCTTTTACCAATACGTGCTAAATTATGTAGTGCAACTTGAAGGCTTTTTTGATGATACATTGAAGTGGTTTTCATATTCTGTGGGGCAAAATGTGTGCTATAATTGCACCAAAGTAGTACAGGAAACCAAAATTGCCAAAATTGTGCTGTACTGATTTTCAATTATGTGAACAGATACCATTAAAAATAATGTGATTTCCATTGTCATGCATTTCTCTGCAGCTCAAGTTGCATCTGAAATTGCACTAGTGTTAATGAAGCCTAATGCTGGGTTCACACAATTTTTAATTGGATGCAGGTCTCCCCACATCCAATTTGTATGTCAGGAGACTGTGACCCTCTCTCAATGGAGCTGGCTCACATGGCTCCGGGATGGCTGCGGAAAGAATAGCACAGGAGTCCTGTGCGTCTTGTTTGACCCTGGTTTGTTTCAGGTCTGAATTCAGGCAAAAATGCGACCCAAAATTGGACCTAAAATGGTGAACAGGGACGCACCGGACCCCTGCTGTGAGCCGTTCAACGGCAGTGTTAAGGAAAGACCTAAATTAATTAATCCTCAAAATTCCACCCCTGAAACAAAAGCCAATTTTCTAAAGGGAAGTCCTGCAAAATAAGTTTGCTATAGAGGGTGCATGCACTGCAAGAGATCCTACACTGCTTCCACAGCTTACACAGCCCCAGGATTGACACCCTCTGCCTCCGGACACCTCCGCGCACCACATGGGCAAAATCGGCTTTCAAAAAAATGTGTACCAAGGCTTTAATCCGCCGCCGTCATCCCGGCCCTCACAGCTCATGGAGCGCTTCCTGTTTAGGCCACATTTTCCTAACCTTAAGTATCCCAGTGGACCCGCCAGATGTCGCGGATCACCTTGCAAACCATGCCAGGTATACTTCAACATGGATAGCCCAACTCAGCAATTAGACCCTGCTGAGTTAGTCACGGTGGCGGTCCTAGATGTGAAATTACAAGCCCTGTTACAAGATCTGACCCGTAACATTGCTAAAGAGGTTGGAAAAATTGCCCAGGAGCTCAGGGGGAGATTGATCAGTTAGGAGAATATACTGACACACTGGAAACTGAATTTGACTAAATTTGACTAAATTTGATGAAAGTGTACAATATGTGCATGTTCTGGAAGAATATAATGCTACCCTTAAGCATACAGTTTCCCAGATTCAGTGGCATCAAGAGGATTTGGAAAATAGGGAATGCCGTCAAATAAAATGTAAGGATCCGTGGAGTTCCTGAAACAGTTAATGATAAAGAATTATCTTTTGGGTCTTATGTCACACTGGCCCCACACATACCAGATATTGATTGGCGCCTAGACAGGGCTCACAGATCCCTGGCTCCTAAACCCCCCTGGATCCAATCCAAGAGACATAATGGTCTGTTTCCACTATTATGACAGTAAGGAAGCCCTAACGGTAGCTACATGCAACAAAAAGCGCATTGACTTTAAGGGTTCCCAGATCCAAATATTTTTTTTTACCTTTCTCCCATCACCCTGGCCAAGTGTCGTAATCTTCGCCCTGTTACTGCACATCTTTAACTTCACCAAGTGCCTTATAGATGGGGGTTCCCTTTCCTGTTATCTGCGGGGAGTGCTCTCTCCTTCCTCCACCATGAAGGCCTTCGTTTTTCGGTCGTTGATGTTTCCTGCTAACATTAAGGTTCCGGTATGAATTGTTTTTCCTTTTACCAATACATGTTTGAGGCAATTTATTTCATGCAGGTGCGGGACCCGTTCCATCAATCTTGCTGACCATCATGATCCTCCATATGCCCATGGCTTACTGCTATGTCCCCCTGAGGGTTTTTTTCCCCCTCAGGCTTTAAAATGACTTTTTTTGCAAATCTTTGTAATTTTTTTCCCCTTTTATTCTATATATATTTTTATCAGGTTCTTTTTTTACCTTTTTTTTTTGTTCCAGGTTATAGACTTATCACACACTGTCTTCCTACTTAGTGCTTCTGATATATGTATGTTATTTTTAAGCCTCCTTATATTAGGATATCCTCTACTCATATGTTATGCGTTTTTCTTCGTAATGTTAGCTAGCTTTGAAGGTATTCATATCCTTTGGGGCTGACGTGGTTATGGTTCAGGAGATGCATTTCCATCCAGTGGGCTCTTTTAAGTTTGCTTCCATTCTTATGCAGACTCTGACCCATCTGGGAAGGCTGGTGTAGCCATATTGATCAAGCGTTCTTCTCCTATATGAACACTAGCTTCAACTCTTGATCCCCATGGCCGGTATGTTCTCCCGAGCTGTGTCCACCTGAACATGCCCTTCACTTTGGCTAATATTTATGCACCCAATTTGGGACAGAGTGATTTCCTCACTGGAGTTCTTGAGAGGCTGAAATCCTTCTCGCAGCCCTTCATGGTTATAGGAGGAATGAATGAATGAAAACTTATATAGCGCGGCACATGCGAACTGAATCGCCTCTTGTTGTGCCTGTCTCCTTTGGTATCAAAAGAGATGAGTCTTGATCTTTTTCCTGAATGCTAAGTAGTTCTCCTCCAACCGAATACTGGTTGGCAAAGCGTTCCATAGTCTGGGACCTTGGACCGCGAATCTTCTGTCTCCTTTGGATTTGTATCCAGCTTTCGGTATCTGCAGGAGATTTTGATTAGTGGATCGCAACACGCGATTGGGGTTATGGGCTTTTATTTTTTCGCATAGATAATGGGGAGCATTCCCATGGATACATCTATGCGTTAGACAGAGTGCTTTAAAAGTGATTCTAACCAGTGAAGGGATCTCAGTGAGGGTGAGATTGATTCCCAGGGTTTTTTCCCAGTCACAAGTCTAGCGGCCGTATTTTGAACGACTTGTAGACGAGCGATTTGGTACTTTGGGAGTCCGAGGTAAAGGGCATTTGCATAGTCCAATCTGGAGTTAACAATTGCTCCCACCACGACCGCTATGTCTTCTTTGGGGATAAAAGGGATAAGCCTGCATAGTAGGCGCAGCAGATGGTGAGATCCACTGACTACTGACCCTATTTGTGCGTCCATAGTCATGTAGGAGTCGAAAATGACCCAGAGGCTTTTGACTTTGGTGCTAGGGGTGATGATTTTGCCCAGAATGGGCGGGGGTGTCCAAGTTGTTGCAGGTAGATTCTTACGTTTGGCGTGAAACAGAAGGAGTTCTGTTTTCGCTCCGTTGAGTTTTAGATAACTCTTTGTCATCCAGTCCTTTATCAACGAGAGGCATGTCTCTAGATTGAGGTGGTGATCCTTTTTATTGCAAATGCGGAAATACAGTTGCGTGTCGTCTGCATATGAGTGATAGAGCAGTTTTTGACTGCTGATGATCTCAAAAAGCGGACGGAGATAAATGTTGAATAACACCGGCAACAGCGGGGATCCTTGAGGGACTCTGTATGATACCGTGCGTTTTTCCGAAAAGAAAGGTCCTAACTTCACAATTTGCGATCTGTTTTCCAAAAAAGAGGAGAACCAAGATAAATCGCCTTCTGCAACTCTGGCTACTTCAGCTAGCCGGGTCAATAAAAGCTTATGGTCTACTGTGTCGAAGGCTGTGCTCAGGTCTAACAGAACCAGAAGACAAGATTCTCCTTCGTCTGCGGCCTCGAGGGTGTCGTCCCATATCTTGAGCAATGCTGTTTCCGTCCCGTGTCCGGGGCGGAAACCTGATTGAAATGGGTCGAGTAGGTTGTGGGTGTCTAGATGCTGGTGCAGCTGTTGCACCACTGCTTTCTCCATAATCTTGGAGAAAGTGTTTAAGCTTGTTATAGGATGACGGTGGAGTGGATCCTTGGGGTCCAGGGTAGATTTCTTCAAGATGGGTCTAATTATACCCTCCTTCAACTGGGAGGGCACTATGCCCTCCATGAAAGATTGGTTAATAAGCTGTGTGATAGGAGGTGCCAGGATGTCGGCGCACTCCTTCAGCAGTTTGGTGGGGATGATATAATTTGGCGCAGTGCTGTTACGCAGAGTACCGATGATATGTTTTGTGGCTTGGATAGTGAACTTACCTGGTTGGGGTGAATTACTACAGGTGTTGTGTAAATTATTACAGGGGGGGCTACGGGGGGAATTGTTCTGCTGAATGCTTTGCCGGATTCCCTTGATTTTATTAATTAAGTAATCCGATAATTCATTGCAAGATTCTTGTGAGTCCGAATTGAGGGCTTCAAGACATCCTGGATTCATGGTCGCAGTGACCAGCTTGAAGAGTTCGCGGGGGCGATTCAGGGCGCTGTTGATGGCCTCAGAAAAATCATTTTTCTTAGCCTTGAAGGTTTCTTTGTGATATTTCTTAGTTATTGCCTTGTAGATAGAGAGGTTCTCATCTAATGGGCTTCTCTTCCAGACGGCTTCCGCCCTTCTGCGCTCTTGCTTAGTGTTGCTCACGAATATTCGTATTGCGAATATTCGGCTCGAATATGGCATATTCGAGTATTCGCGATATATTCCGAATTTCGTGGTGAATATTCGCTAATTTGGATTTTCGTATTTTTTCAATTTTTTTTTAGAACAGATCACATTCTAGAGATCCCCATCGACGTCTAAAAGCATTGCTGGTATGATTAGAGACCTTGGGCCGAGTAGCTGCAGCGTTCATTTTATATTGCCGAAAAATCGCAATGCGATTATTCGGCAATAGCGATATCGCGCGATTTTTTTTTCGAGAAATTCGCAATATTGTTTTTAGCTAAAATAACACATATATTCGATTTCAGAGTGTTACTGTCGAAATTCTGCAAATAAATTTCTCATTCGCATTTTTGCGAAATTACGATAAAATATCAAAGAATAAACCCGGCAACACAACACTTTTTGTCTTTTTTCAACCTACAAAAGCAACATCAGATTACCAAAACACTATTCTATTCCTATCTGCAATTTAGATTTTTTTTTCCACTAGATCTCCTTCTTTATCCTTAGGCTGCGTACACACGACCGAGTTACTCGTCGGGCTAAACTCATTGTTCCGCCCGTCGAGGTTCCCGTTCAGCTGTCAAAAAGATCATCGAGCCAAATTTCCCCATAGAACAACGAGGAAATAGAGAGCATGCTCTCTTTTTGGCTCGACGAAAAGTGTACACACGACCGGTTTTCTCGGCAGAATACGTCTCCTTAGAGAAATCATCAGACTTCGAGTTGCTTTGCACCAGGGGACCTTATGAACCCCAATTAATCTCCGGCATCTATAAAATTCTGCATGAGGCTATCCCCACAACGATAGATAGTCATGACATCTCCTTGTTGGATTGGGAGAGCATCTGGGAATCCACCTCCAAGCTTTCTTGATGTGTGTCCCATAAGGAAACCGCATATAAAATTCTAATGTTCTGGTATAGGACCCCAGACCTTTTACATGCTTGCAATCCGACAATCTCAAGACAATGTTGGAGATGTAACAATGCTGTTGGTTCTCACTACCATATATTTTTGGAATGCCCCTTAGTTTATCAGTTTTGGACCCAGATCCAAGCGAAAAACTCCTGGGGACCCCCATACCCTTAACGCCTATGCGTTATTTACTTGGTTTCCCCGTTCCAGGTAAAGCTAAACGGAGATTGATCTTATTTATTTTATTAGCTGCTAAACGGGCTATTGCCAAGCTTTGGCTTTCTACCTCACCACCCACAATTCCTCACTATTCTTGCAAACATACGCAGGATGGAATACCTGACTGCGTCAGTAGATGGTTCAGTGCAGAAATGTTATTATGGCATGGCAGGTATGGGATGAATCTGATTATAGTTCTGAGGCAGAGGACCCCAATTAGTTGGTAATTGTTCCCTTAGTATCTTCTCAAACTTATTTTAATGTTGCTGAATGCCATTTATGCAGTAGTTTGTAGTCCATTCCCCCTCACATTTCTGTTCTCCTTGAAGATAAGGTGTGGCCCTTTTGCAGTTATGTACCCTTGTGTGAGATCTTCCATCATCAACTCACACCACAATTTTATTTTCATCATTGTTCTAATGTTGTTTTTCATTTCTTCTTTATATACTGTATGACAGTGTGTAATTGCACATTTCCAATGTCAATGTTTATTGTGTTTCTTTTGTATGCTTTTCAAAAACCATAAATGAACAATAAAAAAAAAAAAGTTTGCTATGGATTGATTGCCCAAAGGGCTAACAATCAGAATTAGATTAAAGTTACCTAACTTGCCATAATCTTTCTCAGCGTGTCAGCTTTCCCTAAACAGCTTCCAACTGACTGCTTTTTGAAAATTGTATACTTTTTTGGAACTGAAATGCACCGCCCTGGTGTGAACTATGACATTAAAAAACCATATAACTTACTATCAATGCATTTTTCATGCAGAAAAAAAAAAACGTACTGGACTGCATGTGGTGTAAACTGGCCCTAATAATATATTTATTAATACGGTAATAATATAGGTCCCTGAAATATATGCATCAAATAATAACTCATGTCGATGCTAAAGGTAAATAATATGCAGATTTTTTTTCTCCTTTCAAGGGAAATTCTTCCAAGTGTATGCAGAAGGATGCCTTCTCCACAGAGAGAAGTTTGCCCCCTATTCCTTTCTGCTAAAGGATCACTACTACCAACCGTAAGGGGCAAACCTTACTTAACATGCATTGATAATAAAACTGTACAAATAGGAATGATTACTGTAGATGGAGCTGTGTTTTTGAAGAGCAAAACGGAATAGCATGTCACAAAGAAATACTAAGTTATTGACATGTAGAATTATCAAGAGAACAATATTTCATCAGCTAAACAGAGAGATAGTTTTTTTTTTATTGGAAAAATGCCTGAAATGGAAAACAAGGACATGCTGCAGCTAAATGATGACAAATGGGTATCTTGCTAAAATGCTTTGAGGTACACACAAGGGATTACAGCTCTTCAGCTTGGCCTTTTCTCATTCACTTTATGGTAAATTGACAGGTCTTTCATTCACGTGTCATTTACAAATTTGTCTCGGATATTGGTGCTATTCAGAAATAATGCTTTTCAAAGACCACTTAAAGAATTTTACAAGTCTTTTGCTAGTAGCTTTCACAATACTATGCTGGTTTTCATAGTCTAATGATTAATACTGTTATTACACCATGCATTTTTGAAAAATGTAATGCATTTATTTAGTCTATGAATATTTAATCCAGGTATTATTTCAGTTGAATGGATTTAAAAACTCAGAGAGAAGGAAATTGGAAGTATTTTTTTTTATAGGAAATATATTTTTTTTAAGAAAAGGTTTAAGCAGGATGGCTGTTATATAATAGGTTGCTATGAAAACATATATTTCTCTAAATATCTGAAGTTTTTAAGGTCTTTTAGTTTACAAAATAGAAATAACCTTAGCTAAAACTATTATACAGTATGTGATATTAAATTTAACCGTGATCTACTACCCTAATTACGCGTACACATGACCGTACTTCATGACGAGAAAAATGCAATTTTTTAAATTGGTCATAAAAACCAATCGTGTGTAGGCTTTAACGACGGGGAAAAATGTGCATGCTCAGAAGCAAGTTATGAGAAGGGACATTTACATAATCAGCCCAAAGGGTGGCACCATTCGAATGGAACTTCCCCTTTATAGTGCCGATGTACGTGTTTTATGTCACCGCGCTTTGTTTGAGCATTTTTTATCACGATCGTGTGTATGCAAGGCAGGCCTGACAAGAATCACGTCAAGAAAATGTAGTTTTTTTCCCATGACTTTTGACACATTTTTGACACTGTTCGCTATATAAATGTGAATGGTCTCAAAAATGTGTCAAAAGTGTCCGATGTGTCCGCCATAACATCGCAGTCCTTACAAAATTCACAAATCGCTGTATTACTAGTAAAAAAATAAAATAATAAAAAAAAAATTCAGAATTCTATCCCCTATTTTGTAGACGCTATAACTTTTGCGCAAACCAATCACTATACGCTTATTGCGATTTTTTTTAACCACTTAAGGACCGCCGCATGTACATATACGGCGTCGGCAGAATGGCACGTATAGGTACATTGGCGTACCTGTACGTCCCTGCCTAGACGCGGGTCGGGGGTCTAATCGTGACCCCCCCCCCCCGGTACGTGGCTCTGGGAGCGATCCGGGATAAGGGGGCGGCTATTAGTTTTTGTCCGCCTCCTCACGATCGCTCCCAGCCAATGCGCGCGCTCCCCCGCCCTCCTCTGCCTGCACTGTAAACACAGGCAGAGGAGGAAGTGATGTCACCGCTCCTCCCGCCGGTATTTTCGTCCGGCGGAGGAGAGGAGACATCACAACAGTGAGTACACAAGCACTACACTGAAACCAGGACACATAGGCACACAAATCCCCCCCGGTCACCCCCCGATCACCCCCCCCTGTCACACTGTCACTAAATAGCAGTGATCATTTACTGATCACTGCATTTAGTGTCAGTGTGACAGACAGTTAGTGTCAGGCAGTTAGTGTTAGGTCCAGAATAGCCCCCTACCCCCCCCCCAATAAAGGTTTTAACCCCTTGATCACCCCCTAGTTAACCCTTTCTCCCCCCTTTTGCCAGCGTCACTAAGCAATTGTTTTTCTGATCGCTGTATTAGTGCCGCTCGTGCCGCTAGGTAGCTAGTTATTTTTTGAGGTTTGCCGCCATGTTTTTATAGTGTTAGAAAATGTATGGGGGTACCTAACGCTATAAAAACATTGCCGGGAACCTCAAAAAATAACTAGATACCTAGCGGCACTAGCGACACTAATACAGCGATCAGGAAAACTATCGCTTAGTAACGCTGGCAATAGGGGGTAAAAGGGTTAACTCTAGGGGCAATCCCAAAATACATTCTGCTGCTTCTCCTTCTCCTGAGTACGGGGATACTACATGTGTGAGACTTTTTGGGAGCCTAGCCGTGTACGGGACCCCAAAAACCAATCACCACCTTCAGGCTTTCTAAGGGTGTAAATTATTGATTTCACTCCTCACTACCTATCACAGTTTCGAAGGCCATAAAATGCCAAAATAGCACATCAAAACCCCAAATGACCCCATTTCGTAAGGTAGACACCCCAAGCTATTTGCTGAGGGGCATGTTGAGTCCATGGAATATTTTGACACAAGTTGTGGGAATATTACAAACTGATTTTTTTTTGCACAAAGTTGTCACTAAATTATATATTACTCACACATGCCATGGTTATATGTAGAATTGCACCCCAAAATACATTCTACATTCTACAACATTCTACCACATGTGTGGGACTTTTTGGGAGCCTAGCCGCGTACGGGACCCCAAAAACCAAGCACCGCCTTTAAGATTTCTAAGGGCATACATTTTTTATTTCACTCCTCACTACCTATCATAGTTTTGAAGGCCATAAAATGCCAAGATGGCACACAACCCCCCCCCCCCCAAACGACCCCATTTTGGAAAGAAAACACCCCAAGCTATTTGCTGAGAGGCATGTTGAATCCATAGAATATTTTTTTTTTACCCCAAGTGATTGGTTTTTGGGGTCCCGTACGTGGCTAAGCTCCCAAAAAGTCCCACACCTGTGGTATCCCTGTACTCAGGAGAAGCAGCAGAATGTATTTTGGGGTTCAATTCCACATATGACCATGGCATGTGTGAGAAATATATCATTTAGTGTCAACGTTTTGTAATTTTTATTTTATTTTTTGGTCATTATTCAATCACTTGGGGCAAAAAAATTAAATATTCCATGGACTCAACATGCCTCTCAGCAAATAGCTTGGGGTGGCTTCTTTCCAAAATGGGGTCATTTGGGGGGGTTGTGTGCCATCTTGGCATTTTATGGCCTTCAAAACTGTGATAGGTAGTGAGGAGTGAAATCAAAAATGTATGTATGCAGAATGTATTTTGGGGTGCAATTCCACATATAACAATGGCATGTGTGAGCAATATATCATTTAGTGACAACTTTTTGTAAAACATTTTTTTTTTTTGGCATTACTCAATCTCTTGGGACAGAAAAAATATATTCAATGGACTCAACATGCCTCTCAGCAGTTTCCTTTGGGTGTCTACTTTTCAAAATGGGGTCATGGGGTCATTTGGGGGGGGTTTGTACTGCCCTGCCATTTTAGCACCTCAAGAAATGAGATAGGCAGTCATAAAATAAAAACTGTGTAAATTCCAGAAAATGTACCCTAGTTTGTAGACGCTATGGCCCAGATTCAGGTACATCTGCGCATTATTGGACCGGTGTAGCGCACCGCCTTTACGTTAGACTTGCGCAATTTTGCCGCGTAATCCCCCTATTCTCGTAGCTTTTGCGCAGGAAATTGCGCATGCGTAATGTTTTTCCCGAGGCGTAAGGAGGAGTAATACAAATTGGGAAGGACGTAGGCGTGTTACATTGAAATGAGTCGTGACCCCATGCAAATGAAGGGCCGGCCGGCTCGCGCATGCGCGCTTGAAGGAGACCATGGTCAGCTCCGCTGTGCGCATGCTCACAACTCGGGAGCGGCGCAATCAGTGAAATTGGAAATGGACTAGGGCAACGTTGTGAACTACGCAAACAGCATAAATAGACACACACAAACGCACTAGCATTGCAAAAGTACATCCCTTTGTCTCTTCCCATTTAACCTAGTGCTTTTGTCCTGTTGTTCGTTGCGGTGTGTTTTGTAGTTGTCAGATTAGTGTTCTGTGTGATCAAGTGTTTGTTAGTAGATTTTTGAAAGTGTTTTTTGATAAGTGTTTGAGAGACTGTTTGTTTGATTGATATATTTCTGTTCGTTTGTTTTCCTGCTGTATTTTTGTTTTGTTTTTTTTGTGACTGTTTCTTGCTGAGTATTTTTCTCTTTGTGTGTGTTCTTGCTTGATTGGTTGTGCTTGTTTGTGTGAGTGAATTTTGTTGACTGGGAGTGAGTTTTTTGGGAAGTATGACAGAGAGAAAGAGAAAGCTCAATTTTACAGTTGGGGAAAAACAAATTCTTGCCCGGGCCATTAGCGAGTATGGGCGTTTCCTCCACGGCCCAGACAGTGCCAACACCACCCCGGCCAGGAGGAGGGAGATTTTGGATATGATCACTGAGCAGGTCAATTCAGCGGGGCAGGGGGAGACACGGACCCGGTCTGGGATTGACAAAAAAATCAATGACCTCCGGCGTCTGGTCAAACAAAAGCTGGCCAGAATGCATGCCCATGCCAGGGGCACAGGAGGGTGCCCACCATGCCGTATTAGGCTGACAGCGGAGGAGCGTGCGGTGGCCCTGACCTTTCATCGGCATGAAGTTGAGGGCCTGCCTGGCTTTGACTCAAGTCCGGAGCCCGTGGTGCCAGGTAAGTATTTTTTTTAATATCAGGTGTATAGCATGTGTGGGGGAGGGGGTGAAAGGGAATATGTGGCACGTGTGCGGATCCTCCAACTTGTGAATGTTTTGTGTCATCCACAGATGTGCAGGAGGGTGCAGGGCAATCTGGCCTGACCGCACCAACCCCAGGACAGCAGCCTAATGAGGCCCCCCCAACAAGGCCGGAGTCTGCGGAGGAGGTTCAAGAGGAGGAGGAGAATCATGAGGAGGAGGAGAATCATGAGGAGGAGGAGTCCATGTCAGGCACTGGACGTTTGGTTTTTGAGGACTCTTCCCCTCTGGCTGGCAGCAGGCAGCCCTCCCTAAGGGGGACCCCCCCCCTCCTCCCCCAACATGGCTCCCCTCACAAGGGCCTCCCCTTCTCCCCGGCCACAAGCATCAGCTGGAGGCAGGATTTCATCCCAGAACACCAGGGGGGTGGCCGATCTCCTGCCCGCCACTCTGAGAAGGGACCAGTTCCTCCAGACCCACCATCTGGGACAGGTCAGCCAGACATTGGTGCGGATGGAGGAGAGCCTGTCCTCCATCAAGGATACACTGGGGAACCTGGACTCCCACTCCCGGGCTTTCACAACCTGCCTAAACGAACTGCAGACGACATCAGCAGGCGTTGGGCAGGATGTGAGGGCCCTTACCCAGGCTATCCAGGCCAACACGGCAACACTTGGTGCTGTCCTGGACAGAATAGCCGTGGCCTTGGAGGGCAGGCCGCCAGATGGGCAGAGATAAGGGGCTGCTCCTCCTTCCCCGGTTTTACCCCTCCCCCATGAGTCTCCCCTGAGAAGCCGGGGCCGGGGCCGTGGCCGGGGGCACCCCAGGCGTGGCTCACGCAAGGGGCAATAATTTGTTTTTTCCCCTTTTTTTTGCTGGAAATTTTTTGCTTTTGCAGGTAATTTTTTTTTTTTGGGTTGTGAATGCTGTTTGAATGTGGGGGTGACATTCCTGCCGGAAAAGGGGTGTCACCCTCAATTTTGGTGGAGTAGGGTTCCCCAGGACCAGGGAGAAGTGATCCCCAGGTCCGTGTGAATGGTGTATGAATGTACAGTGACATAATTGGAGCCTTGGCGTGGCGTTGCTGCTCACAAGTCCAGCATGGTGGACTGGTGCCAATCCAATTTGATGTGGATGTGATGTGTCTGTGCTAGGGACCACAGTGGTGTGCATGCATGCATTCTCATTGTGCCATGATTAATGTGTGTGTTTAACGTGCAAAGATGCCCAATGTGAGTTGTCTCCTGGTTGCTCTTCCCTCAGAAGACGGGGTAGCCTCGGTTAGGGGGGGATTGTCTGGTTCAGGGGTCAGGTCATCACGTAGGGCAATCTGCAGGCCCTTTCTTACTGCGAAGTTGTGCAGCATGCAACATGCACAGATGATCTGGCACACAAAGTTTGGGGAATACAAGAGGGTCCCCCCAGACTTATCCAGGCATCGGAAACGTGACTTCAGGAGTCCAAAGGTGCGCTCCACCACTGCTCGTGTTTGGGCATGTGCTTGATTGTATCTTTCCTCTCCTGGAGTTGAGATGAGATGGGGTCCCAGTGGATATGCAGAGTCACCTGTAAGGGAAAAGACAGGAGGATGTTAGTCATGCATGTGCCACTTGTGAGGTGTGCATCATGGGAGGGGATAGTCATGCCTGACTCCCATGTCACTCACCAACCAGCCAGGTGTCCCCATACACGTTCTGTTCGAATTCCATTCGGATGTGGCATTGATTGTATATGTAGCTGTCATGGCTGGACCCTGGGTGTTTGGCACGGACGTGCCATATGAGGCCTTGGGCATCGACTATCACCTGTACATTGATGGAATGCCAATGCTTCCGATTGCGGTACATGTGCTCTGTCTCCTGGGGGGGCTGGAGTGCCACATGTGTGCAATCAATGGCCCCCCACAGTGTGTGGGAATATGGCAATTCTGTAGAAATCTGTCATTGCCTTCAGCCGCAGGTCCTCAGTGGTGGGTTTGATGATTTGGTTGGCCATGCGTCTGAGGATTGCAGGGACAACCTGGTGCACACATCTGCTCATGGAGGATTGTGACATCCCAGCCACCACTCCACTTGTACACTGAAAAGAGCCACTGGCAAGGACATGGAGTGTTGCCATGACCTTGACCAGTGGCTGCACTGCATGTGAGCGTTGTGTTCGGCTGGTGATGTCCTCCTGCAGGGTTGTGGTTAATTCCAGGATGACATGAGGGGTGAATCTGAAGATGCGAAACACCTCAGAATCACTCATGCCAAACAGGTCTATGCGGGTGCGGTATATCCTCTCCCGTGCCATCCTCCGTGCCATCCTCCGTGCCCTCATCCTTCTTTGTTCATCTAAAGTCAGTAGTATAGCTATGCGCGACGATGCCCCTGGCATGTTGGCATACAGATTGTTGTGCAACACGTGTGACTGCTGAGCTCCTCACTAACAGTGTTGCTTTATCTAACAAGTAGACTTTTTTTCTCTTTTTAGACCAGCTTTTATATGGTCTAATTTTAGACAGGACATTTTGCAGTTGCGCACACTGCGTCGCCTGCGCTGCCCCAATGTTCTTTTGTGGATCCCCGTAAGTCCCTCATTAGCATATTTGACTAGCAAATCAATGGTCTGTCTAGCGCACTTTTGCGCGGACGGATGCGCCAGTCTAACGAAATTACGCGGGACAAAAAAAAATAGATTTTTTGCGTATCTCGTTCTGGGGATGCTGTGCATCGAAACGCACGCGCACATTTCGACTTACGCACGCGCATCTCCTGTTGCGCAGGCGTAATCGCTCTGTGAATCTGGGCCTATAACTTTTGCGAAAAAAACAATAAATATACGCTTATTGCGTTTTCTTTTACTAAAGACATGTGGCTGAATACATTTTGGCCTAAATGTTTGACTAAAATTTAGTTTATTCAATATTTTTTTTTTTTTTGATATAAGAAAAATAATTTTTTTTTCAAAATTTACGGTCTTAGACTTCGTTCATACTACATCAACTGACTCAAAAATGAAAGAAATGAATTATAAACTCCTTATGAAATGGTACTACGTTCCAACTAAGCTTAATAAAATCAATACTGATACATCACCTCTCTGTTGGAGAGGATGTGGAATAGAGGGCACACATGCCCATATTTGGTGGCAATGTGTTTGGTGTTCTGGATCAAGATTGTAGAAATGATTAAAAAGATAAGCGGACAGGAGGTGAAACTAGACCCCTGGCACTGCCTCTTCCATGGAACGGAAGTAGCTAGGAAAAAATATAAAAGATCACTGATCCCATTTTTTCTAAACGGGGCTAAAGCCTTAATACCTAGGAGATGGAGGGAAAAGAAGGCCCCATCAATAAGAGATTGGATAAGAGAACTGGACAAGACCTGTAAGATGGAGGAATTAATATCAAACCAGAATGAGTGCAGGCCAGAATATGAGCGTATTTGGAAGAAGTGGAGAGAATTTAAGGAACAGGAAGCCTAGAAATGGGGAACACGAAGTGATGGAACTCTGCTGGGGAGGAAGGAGAGGCAGGGAGAGAGAAAGTATCTAAAAGGGAGGAGAGGGGGGAAAGGGGAGGAGGGAGAAGGAGAGAGGGTCCTATTGTGTGGAGGTACGGTTACCCCCCCCCCCCCATATAATCAACACCCCTTTTTTTTTTCCTTCTCACTACCTAGTGTCCCTGTTTGAACCTTAGGGGACCCATTATTAAACCCCTCTGTTCACTGTCCACAAACTAGTACTCATATTTATTTCTTGAGGAATTATTATCTCTCTTTATTCCCCTTCACCTTGCACATTGTACACTTCATACATTTTCTTCACTTATCCAACAGGCCCCTTCCACAGAACCCCCCTTTCTTTTTTTTCCTTTTTTTTTTTTTCGCTTTTAATGTGTTTTTGCCCCACATTACGTAGGATCTTGCCTCACTTGTTTTTGTCTCACATCACTTAGGATCTTAAGATCAATTAAATAAAGGATATTATTTATCCCCTATACCTATTGAACATATCTATACCACATATCCCTTTTTTTTTTTCTTTTTCTTTTTTGGCACATAGGAGTTTAGGCCCCAACTATCTGAGAATCATTGTTTGTCCCTACCCTTTCTATACATTGTACAATCTATAGTCACCTTACATTTAGTACTTTATTTTTTTTCCCTTCATGTGTTTTTGCCTCACATCACGTAGGATTTTGCCTCACTTGTTTTTATCTCACATCACTTAGGATCTTAGGATCAATTAAATAAAGGATATTATTTACCCCCTTGACCTATTAAACATATCTAAACCACATATCCCTTTTTTTAATAAAAAAAAAAAAAGGAAAAAAGTATTTTTTATTTTTTTGTCCCCTTTCATTGCTTAGTCCCTCTGAACCTTATGGGACCCATTATTAAACTCCCCCGTTCACTGTCCACAAATTAGTTTTTTTTTTCTTTGCACCTCGAACACTTATCTATCTTTCTTTATTTATCCAACATTCCCCTTTCACATAACCCTTTTTTTTTTTTTCCTCTTTCTCTCTCTCCTGCCTCTACCCCCTCCCCCTGGCTTCCCCTTAAAACCCCAGGAGTACCCCATGACAAGCAACTTCACTCCCTCAAAGAATCCTACCCACCCCGATTAATATCTTAGGGAAGGAGGAGTGGTAAAAGGGAGATATATATTTAGAGAAGTTAAAACCCCCAGATAGGGTGGAATGCAATACAACTGATGGGTAGTATAGTCAGGAGTTGGCTAGGTATTATCATTTTGAGACAATGTATATATGTGTGTATATGTGTATAATGTATATTTAATTGTTGTGTAGTTTTTATGTGTAATGTGTAATTATGTGTTGTACAGTTGGAAAATTATGTTTAATAAATACATTTTGGGAAAATTTACGGTCTTTTTCCGTTTATATCGCAAAAAATAAAAATCGCAGAGGCAATCAAATACCATCAAAAGAAAGCTCTATTTGTGGGAAGAAAAGGACGCAAGTTTCGTTTCTGTACAACATTGCATGACCGCGCAATTACCAGTTAAAGCAGCGCAGTGCCAAATTGTAAAAACACCTTGGGTCTTTTAGCAGCATATTGGTCCGGTCCTTAAGTGGTTAAATGGGATATTTATTATATTAAAAAATATTGTTTTTTTTTCAAAATTGTTGCTCTTTTTTTGTTTATAGCGCAAAAAATAAAAACCGCAGAGGTGATCAAATACCACTAAAAGAAAGCTCTATTTGTGGGAAAAAAAGGACGTCAATTTTGTTTGGGAGGCACGTCGCACGATCGCGCAATTTTATTACAATATTATTTTATTGTTTTATATTGGTATTACAGGGATTTGTCTTATACATTCGACCGCGCAATTTTAATTTAAAGCGACGCAGTGCTAAAAGCTGAAATTTTGTCTGGGCAGGAAAGGGGTATATGTGCCCATTAAGCAAGTGGTTAACAACTTCAATACATTGTATTATATACTCTGCACTGCACTTTATACTCTGCACTGTATTATATATACTACACTGACTGCACAATATACGCTGAACTGCAGTATATATGCTATACAGACTGCACTATATACTCTGCTGTAAAAATTGGGCCTTGGGTGTTGGTGGCGCCAGAACAATGTAACCCCTCACAGTTACTCTTGTTGGGTGCAGGAACGGGCCCTGCTGTTAAATATTATTTCTAAAATGGTAATTAAATGCCCCTGTTAAACAGGGGCAGAAGAATTGGGCCTTGGGTGTTGGTGGTGCCCTAAGCCAAAAATATTGTTGGAAGCTAGAATCATCAAGATTCAGTAATAGGATAGGCAGCATAGGCAGTCTTAAATGGATTCCAGATCCCTAGAAAATCCAATCAGCATCAGGGGCTTGATAGCTGCGGATCCAAGATAGATTATTTTTTATAAATGTGAGCCTATCAATGGAGTCTGTGGACAGGCACACTTTGATATTTTACAAACCCTCCAGCAGCACTGAATGTGTGTTGGATGCAGGACATATTGAGCAATTTCTGGCCAGTGGTCCATCCTCAAGACCCAGTAACCCAGTGGATGCTCAGTTGGAAAGGTCTCCAAGTCTGCTCTTGCCCCTAGATATTCTTGCACCATATAATGCAGACACTGCCGATGGTTGCTTGAACCATAGCACCCTAGGCCCTTAGGACTAAAAAATAGTTTAAAGGCATTGGTCAGCCAACCACCTTCTCCACCTCTCTTCCTCTGACTGAACAAAGCCTCAGAAACACGTTGTCCGGCAACAAATGGTAACCTCCGCATTACACAAAATTTTCTTCTAGGCGTCCTGCAGGTGTTTCATCCTCTACTCTCTCTGCGAAGGCAACTTTACCTTTGTACCATGGATCATGCCAGCCAGTAATGATCACTCTCCTTGATACCCCAAATCCTTTTGCATGCTTTGCAGAATCAGGGAGCCCATGCAGCGTAAGTTTGCAGAGGCATTCGATTCTGAGTCCCCTGGGTCACTAAGGATGACATTGCCAGGAACTACCTCCTCCCAGCCATGTACAACTGCTTGTGTTTCTGGGGACTGAAAACCATACATTGAAGACTGCTGCAAGTTATCCTCTACATCGATGCTGACACAATCCTCCTCCTTCTCTTCTTCCTGTGTGTTTGGCTGCCCTGCAGAAATGCCATCTGCATAAAGGGGCCTTGAGAAGAAAGAAAGTCCTCTTCTTCCTCCTGCTGTTCTGCCTCAAGTGCCCTTAGGCCGCTTACACACGACCGGTTTCCTCGGCAGAATTCAGCAAGAAACTCGATGGGAGACGTATTCTGCCGAGGAAACCGGTCGTGTGTACACTTTTCGCCAAGAAACCTGTCGAGGAACTCGTCGAGCCAAAAAGAAAGCATGTTCTCTATTTCCTCGATGGGCAATGGGAAAATTTGGCTTGACACGTTTTTTGACTGCTGAACAAGGAACTCGACGGGGAAAACGATGTGTTTCGCCCGACGAGTTTCTCGGTCGTGTGTACACCGCCTGTCTATAATTCTAGGAAGTGTGTGCTCCAGCAGGAAGACTAGAAGGACAGTATTACTGATGCATGAAATTAAATGGAAAGGTATTTGCACGCTGCTAATCAATAGACTAACACTATAGAGAAACTACTGAAAAAAATTATAATTTCTGCTGCTGTCACCTAAGTCAGTGGTTATCAACCCTGTCCTCAGGGCCCACTAATAGGGATGAGCTTCGTGTTCGAGTCGAAACCCATGTTTGACTTTGAACATTGTATGTTCGACCGTTCGTCAAAATACGAACGTTACTGGCCGTTCGCGCCAAATTTGAGTGGCACGTCATGGCCCATAATTCACTGCGGCATCGCAGTGCATTGCTGGCTGATGATTGGCCAAGCATGCACTATGACCCGCATGCTTGGCCAATCACAGCAGACAAAAAACGGAGAGCCATAATTGGCCAAAGCCAAGGTGGCTTTGGCCAATTATGGCTCAGGGGGTTTAGTACACTCCCCACACCATAAAAGGCTGCCTGCAGGTCGGCCTTGTGTAGTGTGTTGCAGCGGTGGTTAAAGACATACAGAGAGAGAGAGAGACAGTGTAATTTTTTTTCAAGGTAGATAGATCAGGCAATTTAGTCAGTTAAAGTTACAGTGTGTAGAGGATATATATGCATCTCAGGTGTTGTACATATATTTATACACTGTATAGTTTAGCTAGATCAGCTAATTTACTGCCAGGCAGGTGATTGTGCTAGCTGCAGTATTCTCACTTGGTGTATTGCCGGTGTCCTCTGCAGTGTGCACCATAAAGCTACATGTTGTGTGTGTACTACCTTTGTTCTCTGTAGTTTGCACCTAAAGCTACTTGGTTTGTACTGCCCATGTCCTCTGCAGTTTGCACCTAAAGCTACGTAGTGTGTGTACTGCCTTTGTCCTCTGTAGTTTGCACCTAAAGCTACGTGGTGTGTGTACTGTCTGTGTCCTCTGCAGTTTGCACCTAAATCTACTTGGTGTATACTGCCTGTGTCCTCTGCAGTTTGCACCTAAAGCTACGTAGTGTGTACTGCCTGTGTCCTCTGCAGTGTGCACCATAAAGCTACGTGGTATGTACTGTCTTTGTCCTCTGAAGTTTGCACCTAAAGCTACTTGGTGTGTACTGCCTGTGTCCTCTGCAGTGTGCACCATAAATCTACGTAGTGTGTGTACTGCCTTTGTCCTCTGTAGTTTGCACCTAAAGCTACGTAGTGAGTGTACTGCCTTTGTCATCTGCAGGCCATTAGTATGTCTGGAAGGACAACAAGGAGAGGCAGAGCGTCTAGAGGCAACAGTGCTGGTCGTGGAAACGATGCATCCTCATCAGCACGTGGCCATTGGACACGCTCATCCTTGTTTTCGGCAGCTGGCCGTGTTGAGCCGCAACATCTCGAAGAATTGGTAGAGAGAATGACCACGCCGACCTCATCCTTCTCATCCTCTCTCACCCAGGCTAAGGGTATTTTGTCTGGCAAAGCAGCTGCCAAGGTGTCCTCTTCCCTCTGCTCAATGGCATCAGTCAGTCCTTCCCTAGCCCCACCATGTCCTCCTGAGGAGTCCCCCGAACTGTTTGACCACAGTGTTGGGTACATGCCTCATGAGGATGCGCAGCGTTTTGAAGGCTCCGATGATGGTACACAGCTAGAGCAAGGCAGTAACATGAGCCCAGAGAGAGTGGGTGCCCAAGAAGGACAGCAATCTGGCAGTTATGTTCCCCCAGATATAGAGATTGTATATAATTAACTATTATATCATTTTTTACTATTTATTAATAAAATCCTACTTTATATTCAACCATTGTCCGTCACCACCTTTATAGCCCCTTGGCCCCTACAGGCACCTCATCTTGGTGTTCCTGTCAGGACCAAAAACTTTTTTCTCAAGTGTATGCTCTAGCTATGGTGGTGTCCTCCCTATAGGAGGAGTGACTATTTTGAATTGTATTAAGTGCTTCAGAGTGGGTGTTCATCTGTGTTACATTTATATGTTCCCCCAGATGCAGCATATTGCCAGGTTTTCTACAGTGATGAGTAGGGAGGGGATGATGAGGTGCCTGATAAGAGAGAGGAGGAGGAGGAGTCACAGGCACATCTCCAATGAGGCAGGATGCCCCCCAGGGGCCAGCTTAAGGGCAGCACACCGACTGCATCACAATGCAGAACTACGCATATGCAGAGCAATGCTGTGTCTCAGCGTTAAATGTTCTTTGGTGTGGGCCTTTTTTGAGATGAGTGCATCAGATCGCACCGCTGCTATTTGCAACATATGTCTCAAGCGTATCTCGCGTGGCCAAAACATCACCTGCATGAGCACCACATGCTTGTTGGCAAGCGTACCTCAAAGACCCACACCAAAGAACAAAGCGGACCTCCCCTTGCCCCTTATCAGCTGGGATCTCCAACCCCACTATACCCTCAGTCCTCTCTGAAGCCTGCACTGATAGGACTGAAGGTGTAGAATTAGATGTGTCTATCTACTATCGGTACACCAATGGCAGATTGTACCAGGCAAATTTCCCTGCCCCAGCTGCTGCAGCGCCGAAAGAAGTTCTCTCCCAGCCATCCACATACCCAGTGGTTGAATGCTAGCTTAGCTAAATTGCTAGTACTTCAACTGCTGCCTTTTCAGTTGGTAGATTCTGCCTCCTTCCGTGAGTTTGTGGAATGTGCGGTACCTCTGTGGCAAGTTCCCAAACGCCACTTTTTCTCACGGAAGGCGATTCCGGCTCTCTACCGCCATGTGGAAGGCAATGTCCATGCCTCGCTGGACAGGGCGGTCAGTAGTAAGGTGCATGTTACCGCTGACTCATGGTCCACCAGGCATGGACAGGGATTTTAGCTATATTTCACGGTGCATTGGGTGACTCTGCTGGCAGCTGGGAAGGATGCAGGACAAGGTACAGTAGTTTTGGAGGTTGTTCCACCACCACGCCTCCAAAATGCTACTACTGGTTGTGATACACCTCTCTCCTCTACCTCCTCCTCCTCCTCTTCTTCCTCTGTGGCCTCTTCCTGTGCTGATGTGTAGGCGTTCAAGGGGATACACAGGTACGCAGGCAAAGAGATGCCATGTGGTGCTTGAGCTGGTGTGCTTGGGGGACAGGAGCCACCCGGGCCAGAGGTTCTGTCAGCTCTGCAGGGGCAGGCTCAGAGGTGGTTGACGCCACACCAGCTTAAGCCAGGAATGGTGGTTTGCAACAATGGCACCAACCTCCTCTCCGCCCTGCGACAGGGACAACTGACCCATGTGCCCTGTTTTGCTCATGTCCTTAATTTGGTGGTGCAGTGGTTCTTGGGCAGGTACCCGGGCTTACAGGATGTCCTGAAGCAGGCCAGGAAAGTCTGTGTGTATTTCCGATAGTCATATAATGCCAGTGCTCGGCTGGCAGACCTCTGAAGGGAATACAACATGCCCAAGAACCGCCTGTGACATGCCCACCAGGTGGAACTCTACGTTGGCCATGCTGCAGCAGCTGCACATGCAGCAGAGGGCCATCAATGAGTATCTGTGCCAATATGGCAGCAGAACTGGGACAGGGGAGTTTGTCCCCCCCCCCATGCCAGTGGGCCATGATCAGGGATAAATGCACTGTCCTGTCACCATTTGAGGAGGCCACGAGGATGGTGATCAGTGACAGTGCATGCATCAGTGAGACTGTCCCTCTTATTCACATGTTGGAGCACACACTGCGTGGAATAATGGACAGGGCCCTTGAGGCAGAACAGAGAGAGGAAAAGGAGGACTTTCTTACCTCTCGAGGCCCCCTTTATCCAGACAGTGTTCCTGATTGCTCGTCTATCACACTGGCAAAGGAAGAGGAGGAGGAGGAGGAATGTGTCAGTATGGAGGTGGAGCCTAGCACTCAGCAGCAGCCTTCAAGGGATCAATTACAGTCCCAAGGAACCCATGGACTTGTACGTGGCTGGGGTGAGGTGGCTGCGGATCCTGTCGCCCTCAGTGACCCAGAGGACTCTGCACCGAATGCCTCAGCAAACTTATGGCCTCCCTGATCCTGCAAAGCCTGTGGAATGATCCTCATATTCATGCTATCAAGGAGAGGGATCATTAGACATGTGCACACTGAAATATTTTGTTTCGTAATTTCGTTTTCGTCCGAAACATTTTTTTATTTAGTTACTCCCGAAATTCGTTTTTATCTATTTTGTTTTTCGATTTGACAGAATCTTTTAAAAAAAAAAAAAAAATTTACTCTTCATGTCTCTCTATGTCGAATCTTCATGTCGAATCTGTCATTGAAGGCTTATGGTGTCTGTCGAACATTCTAAGAAAAAAGTAGAATCTTTTCTCTCTATGTCAAATCTTTTCTCTCTATGTCAAATCTTTTCTCTCTATGTAGAATAATATTGGACTAATAGAGTTAAGGTTAGGCACATTTGACGGCAACAAAAACTAAAATAAAACATTTGTTTATGTCGGATCTTTTGTTTTTAGTATCCTGTGCTTTTGTTATCGTTTGTTAAAACCATAACGAAAATTCGGACGAAAATGCATTCGGACGAAAACGAATGCACATGTCTAGGGATCATTACTGGTTGGCAACTCTCCTTGATCCACGTTACAAGAATAAGGTTGCGGACCTTATTTTGCTGGCGCAGAGGGAGCAGAAGATGAAACATCTTTAGGAGGCCTTGCAGAAAGGTCTGTGCAACGCGTTCCCAAATGCCACAATCCCCATGAAGATGTTTTATGAAACGAAATGCGTCGGGAATTGATTGATCCTACTGCCTGTATACATATATGCCCATGATTGTTCATACCAAATGTGAGTGTAATACTTTCTTTTCTTTAGTAAAACTTTTTTATCAGAGTTACACTATGTTTGCTTTTTTATTTTCCTCTTTATCAATGGGCCATCTGAGTCATCCTGTCGGCTACATGTACTGAGAAGTGAAATTTTTGTGTGTCTGGTCCTTCATCTGATTGGATACCTTCATCATCTCTCTTCCACCGGAGTCTCTATGTGAGCGATCCTTGATGTCTCATGGTCTCATGGTCTCTTGGTCGCTATACATCTGGTAAGCCTCCTCAGTCTCTTCTACGGTGGTGGACCATCCAGATTGCACCTGCACCCAGTCACTCTGTATTGATCTATTTGGACTTTATCACCATTTTAGAGACACTTCAAGTGCACCTACGGTGTTATTTTTTGCATATGTTATTATTTGCTATTTATCTTCAGTTAAGTGCTACACGTTTTCTTTTTGTTTATTCTATGCTTGCTAAATTTATCATTTAGTTGTGTTAGCTGCTGTATTTGCTTAGTAGCGCGGTGAGTGTATATACCAAGGTATATACCGTTTTTCCCACAACGCGTTCCCAAAGACTGAGGGGTTACAAAATCCACGTCCTGGACAACGTGTTGTTGAGGCGTTGGTCAGTCACAGAAGGAGGGGTGGACAAGGTGGCCGTCTGACCGATGCGTTCAGACAATTTTTTAGTCTGCAGCCCCAAGGTATGACCGTTCCAGCAACCATCGCCAGCGTCTGTTTTACATGGTGTGTGAATACCTAGGGGCAAGATCAGACTTGGACACCTTTCCCACCAAAAATCCTCTGGCTTACTGGGTCTTGAGGATGGATCACTGGCCAGAGCTTGCGCAGTACGCAATTGAGCTACTGGCTTGTCCTGCATCCAGCGTTCTTTCAGAATGCACATTCAGTGCTGCTGGAGGCTTTGTAACCGATCACAGGGTGCGCCTCTCCACCGACTCAGTCGATCGACTGACCTTCATAAAAATCAATCAGGCTTGGATCACCACCAGCTACCAAGCACCTGATGCTGATGTAACTGAATATTTTTTTTTTGAAATGTCAGATCCCTTCAAGACTGCCTATGCTGATGCTGAGCGACTATACTGTTATGCTTGCTGAGTGACTATCCCTTTCCTCCTCAATGATCATGCTGATAGCTTGTAAGAACATTTTTGGTTCTAGGCACCGCCACCAGTGCCTAAGGCCCATTTTTTCTGCCCCTGTTTAACAGGGGTGTGTAATTAGAATTTTTGATGCAATACTTTGCAGCAGGCTCATTCCTGTGCTCCAACTAGAGTATCTGTGAGGGGTTGCAGTGTTGTGGCACCAGCACCAGTGCCTAAGGTCCAATTTTTCTGCCCCTGTTTAACAGGGGCGTGCAATTACAATTTTTGATGCAATACTTTGCAGCGGGCTCATTTCTGCGCTCCAACTACAGTATCTGTGAGGGGTTGCAGTGTTGTGGCACCAGCACCACCACCACCACCAAATGCCCAATTTTTCAGTCCCTGTTCAACAGGGGCATGTAATTACAATTCTTGATCTAATATTTAACAGCAGGGCCCATTCCTGTGCCCACCAAGAGTAACTGTGAGGGCTTACAGAGTTGTGGCACCAGCGCCAGCAACAAAGGCCCAATTTTTCTACCACTGTTCAACAATGGCATGTACCGTATTTATCGGGGTATAGCGCTCTCCCGCGTATAGCGCGCACCCCTAAAGTTGCCGCCATTCCTGTGGAAAAAAAGTTTTTTGTACTTACAGTTTTGGTGTCTTGCGCGGCGTCCATCGTCGGCTTCGGGTGTCCTCTTCGTCCGGTCCGGCGTCCGTCTGCGGCTTCGGGTGTCTTCTTCGTCGGGTCCGGTGTCCTGTTCGGCGGGTCCGGTGTCCTTTTCGGCGGGTCCGGCGTCCTCGCGGCATCCTCCTCGCTTTTCCGCGCCGAGTTTCAAATACTCCGCCGGCATATACCGAGCGCAGTACACTCGGATATAGTCGGGCAGACTCGGCTCCTCTCGCGCTGACGTCCTGGACGTACAGGACGTGAGCGCGAAAGTAGCCGAGCCTGCCCGACTATACGCGAGTGTACTGCACTCGGTATATGCAGGCGCAGTACACTCGTGAATAGTCGGGCAGGCTCCGCTACTCTCGCGCTCACGTCCTGTACGTCCAGGACGTCAGCGCGAGAGGAGCCGAGTCTGCCCGACTATACCCGAGTGTACTGCGCTCGGTATATGCCGGCGCAGTATTTGAAACTCGGCGCGGGAAAGCGGCTATCGGCGTATACCGCGCACCCACGATTTTGCCCTGATTTTCAGGGCAAAAAAGTGCGCGGTATACGCCGATAAATACGGTAATTACAATTCTTGATATAATAGTTCACACAGCAGGGCGTTCCAGCACCCACCAAGACTAACTGTGAGGGCTTACAGTGTTGTGGCAACACCAACACCTAGGGCCCAAATTTCTGCAGAGTATATACGGCAGGCCCCTACTTTCAAACATCCAACTTACAAACGACTCCTACTTGTAAACGGAAGGAGACAACCGGAAGTGAGAGGAAATCTACCCCAAGGAAGGGAAATTCTCTTCTGTAAGAGGTATCTCCTGTCCACTGATGCTTTATCACCAATCCTTATAAAAGAGGAAGAGAGCAAGGTGGATAGCAATGTTTCCCCAATCGATTGACCAAAACTCACAATCCCGTTAATAGTATAAAAGAAAAAAGCAAAGAACATATAAGGTTGAGGAAAATCCTCTTCCAAATATAGGGATTTTTACGTGAGATGTCAATCGTTATATTAAGGTAAGCACACCAAAGACAAGAATTGTAAATATATCAAAAAGAGTTTAATTTACATATAAAAAAGTTATACATATATAGAATAATTTCATTAAAGGTTGACCACAATAGTTACAGAGAACAGGGAAAAGAGTAAGTTATGCAGGTTGCCGACTAGTTTCACATTCTTATGTTTCATCAGGGCTTTGCAACTTTAGTCTTTCTGAGTTTTAGTGGTCTGTGTGTGACATAAAAATGCCATTAGTACAACATAAAATAGTACACCATAATCCATTATTAATTTTCTACATTAAAGATAAAACAAAATAAAGCAAAATATCTGTGTGCTTACCAATCCCATCAGTCACTGTGACAGGACAAATTATCAAGACGCCTTTCAGAGAAAACCCGGTAGCGCAAATGGCAATGAGGGTGGACACAGGCCGGTGGAGGTCAGATCCAACCAACTGTTTGATGTGCGGATATTAAGGTGATGAGATATCCAACCCACAATAAAGTTGATTCTGCAAATTATTCAAGGTACAAACAAAAGATAGTATATAGGGCTACTCAAGAAATGGCTTACAGCAGGTTAAATGTGGGAGGTATCAAAGGACGAACCATCCCATATTTTACTAATCAATAGGTCCCATGGTAGTCCCCGTAGCGAATAAGTCAGGGGATATTATGGTAATGAAGTTATACTTAAAGAAGTTCTATGTATAGCTATAATTGCAAATTGTTCAAAACAGGCAGAGTGGGGTAGATTGTAAGGGGGATGTTATATAATAAAGAAGGTAAATAGCAAGTAAATTCAAAGGCCAAAGACCATATTACCTAGTTAGTTATATGTATTATATAGCTATTACCTGTAGATAGAGCACGGTACACGACCGTAGTCTATAAGGCAGATAGATAGTCCTCACATACGTCCAATACCACTCCGCTGCTGGTTGTGTAGTCTCCTCATACCCGGGACGGCGTCTGACATGTGATTCGTCAGCGCCGTCTTAAGTATTCACCTTCACCGGAAGTGAATGGCCATAAATGACCCCTGACTTCACTTCCGGTCCGTGTGTCCCAACTAATGCGCGCGCACATACCGCGTCCAATGCGTGCCTCCACTGACGTGGAACGCGTTTAAAAATGCAATCTCTTATTCCATTATGGTCCCTGTGTAGGGCGCCTTTCTGTAGTTTTCTCCGCTGGCGAGGTGGCAGTTTGAGATTGGACATTGAATTGTGCGGATATTTGTGAGTCCCACAATGGAGGTGAACCGAGACGGAACACCTCAACACTTCCGCCATATTCATATGGCGGAATGCGCGCGCTGCATTCAGCGATTTGTTTGGCCCATTGAGCCAACCAATGCCTATTGAGAGGTGGGGCGCGCTGCGCCTCACGTGCGTTCCACGTCAGTGGAGGCACGCATTGGACGCGGTATGTGCGCGCGCATTAGTTGGGACACACGGACCGGAAGTGAAGTCAGGGGTCATTTATGGCCATTCACTTCCGGTGAAGGTGAATACCTAAGACGGCGCTGACGAATCACATGTCAGACGCCGTCCCGGGTATGAGGAGACTACACAACCAGCAGCGGAGTGGTATTGGACGTATGTGAGGACTATCTATCTGCCTTATAGACTACGGTCGTGTACCGTGCTCTATCTACAGGTAATAGCTATATAATACATATAACTAACTAGGTAATATGGTCTTTGGCCTTTGAATTTACTTGCTATTTACCTTCTTTATTATATAACATTCCCCCTACAATCTACCCCACTCTGCCTGTTTTGAACAATTTGCAATTATAGCTATACATAGAACTTCTTTAAGTATAACTTCATTACCATAATATCCCCTGACTTATTCGCTACGGGGACTACCATGGGACCTATTGATTAGTAAAATATGGGATGGTTCGTCCTTTGATACCTCCCACATTTAACCTGCTGTAAGCCATTTCTTGAGTAGCCCTATATACTATCTTTTGTTTGTACCTTGAATAATTTGCAGAATCAACTTTATTGTGGGTTGGATATCTCATCACCTTAATATCCGCACATCAAACAGTTGGTTGGATCTGACCTCCACCGGCCTGTGTCCACCCTCATTGCCATTTGCGCTACCGGGTTTTCTCTGAAAGGCGTCTTGATAATTTGTCCTGTCACAGTGACTGATGGGATTGGTAAGCACACAGATATTTTGCTTTATTTTGTTTTATCTTTAATGTAGAAAATTAATAATGGATTATGGTGTACTATTTTATGTTGTACTAATGGCATTTTTATGTCACACACAGACCACTAAAACTCAGAAAGACTAAAGTTGCAAAGCCCTGATGAAACATAAGAATGTGAAACTAGTCGGCAACCTGCATAACTTACTCTTTTCCCTGTTCTCTGTAACTATTGTGGTCAACCTTTAATGAAATTATTTTATATATGTATAACTTTTTTATATGTAAATTAAACTCTTTTTGATATATTTACAATTCTTGTCTTTGGTGTGCTTACCTTAATATAACGATTGACATCTCACGTAAAAATCCCTATATTTGGAAGAGGATTTTCCTCAACCTTATATGTTCTTTGCTTTTTTCTTTTATCACCAATCCTTGTTTCACTAAAAAACCCACATTTTCAAAACATCATTTGTCATTGGGACAGAAAATGAATTGCAATCTTCTAAACATATGCACACAGACAGCAAAACAAATGTTTACAGGGGTGGTAACCCTTTTCTATGTTTTCATAAAAGCTTAACCACTTAAGGACCCCCGCACGCACATATACGGCCACAGAATGGCTCGTACAGGCACAAGGGCGTAAATTTACGTCCCCGCCTTCGTGCGGTTCGGGGGTCCCATCGGGACCCCCTCCGCGGCGTGCGGGGGTCCCCCTGCCTCTGGGAGCGATCGCCGACGAGCGGGCGGATGTCCGTGATTTCCGCCCCCCCGCGATCGCTCCCAGCCAATGGGAGCGCGCTCCCATCGTGTCAGTTCCTCCTCCTGTGTTTACACAGGAAGGAGGAAATGATGTAATCTCTCATCGCAGCGCTGTTTCCCAGCGCTGCTGATGAGAGAAGACATCACAAGTAAGTGTGCACCAACACAACACTGACACACACTCACATAGGCAAATTAACCCCTTGTGATCGCCCCCCCCCACCCCCCTGTCACAGTGTCACTGAATGCAGTGATCTAATCACTGCATTTAGTGTCAGTGTGACAGGCAGTGTAAAAAACAGTTAGAGTTAGGTTCAGGATAGCCCCCCCACCCCCCCTAATAAAGTTTTAACCCCCTGATCACCGCCCTAGTTAACCCTTTCACTCCCTATTGCCAGCGTCACTAAGCGATCATTTTTCTGATCGCTGTATTAGTGTCGCTGTTCCCGCTAGGTAGCTATTTTTTTTTATTGCGATTTTTTTTTTTACTAAAGACATGTGGCTGAATTAATTTTGGCCTAAATGTTTTACTAAAATTTAGTTTATTTGATTTTTTTTATAACAAAAAGTAAAAAAATTGTGTTTTTTTTCAAAATTGTGGCTCTATTTTAGTTTACAGCGCAAAAAATAAAAATCGCAGAGGCGATCAAATACCACCGAAAGAAATCTCTATTTGTGGGAAGAAAAGGACGCAAATTTTGTTTGGGAGCCACGTCGCACGACCGCGCAATTGTCTGTTAAAGCGATGCAGTGCCGAATCGCAAAAACACCTTGGGTCATTTACCAGCGTATTGGTCTGGGTCTTAAGTGGTTAAAAATAGATTTTATGGCTGGAGCAACACTTTAAAAAAGTACCAGTTCAAAATTACAAACATTCTACTTAACAACAAACCTACAGTGCCTGTCTAGTTTGCACCGCCTGTATAATGCCGCGTACACACGATCACTTTTTGCGATGAAAAAAAACGACGTTTTATTTCATGAAAAAAAACGACGTTTTTCAAACTTCATTTTCCAAAACGACGTTGCGTACACACCATCGTTTTTCCCAAAAAGTCTAGCAAAGCGCCGTGACGTCCATCACGTACGACGGAACTATAAAGGGTCATTTCCATGCGGAAGACGGCCTCTTTTGCTGATATCGTGTTGCTGCGTGTTAGTAAAAGTTTGGTGAGAGACGATTCGCGCTTTTCAGTCTTCGTGCTTTAATATCGTTTACTGTCGTACAGTTTGTGCTTTTGGGGTCGTATTTGTGATACAGTGCTTGTTTTCCGATCGTATCTGTTTTGGCAGTGCGTTCTTGTCTACACGTTCCTGTTTTGCAGGTCCGTTCTTCAAAGGCATTTCTGTACTTCAGAGCGGTGTTTTAGTGCGATCTGATTTGACGACCGTTTTCTAGCCATGTTGCGGGTACGTTCTCGTCGCCGAGATCGTGCTGTGCTTCTTGTTAGGATGTGTGCTGCATCCCGGCTCCGGTCCTTGAGGAGGGCGAGAAGGACTTTGTGGGCCAAGGACTGGTTTCTTCGCAGGGACCAGTTCTCTCATATGCCTCTGCTGCGGGAGATCCGAGAAAATAACCCTGATGATTTCAGGAATTTTCTTCGGATGTCTGACCCCGTATTCCAGCAGCTTTTGGCTTCGGTGTCGCCTTATATCACCAGGCAGGACACCGTTATGCGGGAAGCCATCACTGCTGAGCAGCGGCTAGTTGCCACCTTGCGGTACCTGGCAACAGGGAGAAGTCTGCAGGACTTGAAGTTCTCGACGGGCATCTCCCCCCAGGCTCTGGGCCTCATAATTCCCCAGACCTGTTCTGCCATCATTCATGTTCTGCAGGAGGACTATATTAAGGTAAGTGGTGCCCTTTAAATGCACAAACTATGTTTTATTTAGGCTTTTGTATTTGTTTCAATTTGTTTGGTTTTAAACAGTCCCTAATTAACCTGTTTGTGATCTTCTGGTAATGTTCCCTTTCATCTCCATGCATGCTGTATTCATTTTATATTTGCTCCTACATGCATCTTTTGTTTTGCCAACCTGTCCAGGTTTTTTTTTTATTTATTTTTTTTTGTGTCCCAAACCCACCTAGCCTAGTCCCCCTATATTTTGTCCTATATTGTAGTGCTGTCTATAGAAGTCCCTATATCCCCCTATATTTTGTCCTATATTGTAGTGCACGCACAACCCCCCCCCCTCTTTTTTTTGTAATTGTATAAATTAACATTTATTTTGTATTTAATTTTGTTTAGAGGTCTCAAACTCATTTTGGGCCTCCACTCCCCTTATTTTTTGTAGGATTGTGACCATCAGAGGGTGTGATTAATCTGCTTTAGTGATCCCTTCTTATTTTTCCAATTTTTAACCACTTCCCTGCGGCCGTACGACTATATGCGGCCGCAGGGTGGTTCTAAATCTCTGGTCTGCCGTTTTTTCACGGCAGCCTCTTTCTGTGTTCCCAGCGTGCGCTCCAGAGCGCGCAGCGGGGAACTTGTGTACTGGCCGTGTCCCTTGGACACAGCCAATCACAGCTCGCCGCGAACGGCCAATCAGAGTGGCCGTTTGCAATGCGATCTGTGCAGCCAATGAGAGATGATCTCATATGTAAACATATGAGATCATTTCTCATTGCCGGCTCTCACAATGACAGCGTCCTGTCACTGGAGAGAGCAGACCGATCTGTGTTCCTTATACATGGGGACACAGATCGGTCACCCCCCCCTCCCCCCACAGTTAGAACACAATGCAGGATACACATTAACCCCTTCCTCACCCCCTAGTGTTAACCCCTTCCCTGCCAGTCACATTTATACAGTAATTAGTGCATATTTATAGCACTGATTGCAGTATAAATGTGAATGTTGCCAAAAAGGTGTCAAAAGTGTCCGATGTGTCCGCCATGTTGTCGCAGTCGCAATAAAAATTGCAGATCGCCACCATTACTGGTAAAAAAATTAATAACAAATAATAATTCTGTCCCTTATTTTGTAGGTGCTATAGCTTTTGCACAAACCAGTCGCTTATTGCGATTTTTTTTTTTTTAACCAAAAATATGTAGAAGAATATGTATCGCCCTAAAATGAATTTTTTATTTTATAGCAACAAGTAAAAAATATTGTTTATTTTTTCAAAATAGTCGTCGTTTTTGGTTTATAGCGCAAAAAATATAAATCGCAGAGGTGACCAAATACCAGCCAAAAAGCTCTATTTGTGGGGAAAAAAGGACGCCAATTTTGTTTGGGAGCCATATCGCACGACCGCGCAATTGTCAGTTAAAGCGACGCAGTGCCGCAAGCTGAAATTTCAATGGTCATGAAGGGGGTTTACATGCCCAGTAAGGAAGTGGTTAATAATACTTCAAATTAATGTTTGTTTTTTTGGTATCAAAAAATGTTTTGGGATGTTCTTTTAGGAATGTTTGTTTGATATTTTTATATTTTTTTGGTATCTACAGTTCCCCACCACGCCACAGGAATGGCAGACTGTGGCAGCGGACTTCTCCCGGCGATGGAATTTTCCAAACTGCGGAGGAGCTATTGACGGCAAGCACGTCCGCATCGTGCCACCACCCCATAGTGGATCCCATTATTATAACTACAAGGGGTTCCACAGTGTTGTTCTGATGGCGGTGGTGTCTGCCAATTACGAGTTCTTGTATCTTGATGTTGGGAAAAATGGGCGGATGTCGGACGGTGGTGTCTTTGCCGAGACGGAGTTCGCCCAACGGCTTCTTTCCGAGGACCTGGGATTGCCGCCTGCGGAGGATAATGAAGAGGGTCTGCCCTTCGTTTTTGTTGCAGATGAGGCTTTCGCCTTGGGTCCTCACCTCATGAGGCCATTTCCCCAACGCGCCCTCACCCCTGAGAGGAGGGTGTTTAATTACAGGCTGGCCAGAGCCAGACGGGTGGTGGAAAACGCCTTTGGCATCATGGCCAGCCGTTTCCGGCTATTTCTTACTGCCATAAACATGGCCGAATACAAGTTGAATTATCTAATTACATGCTGCTGCATTTTACACAACTATTTAAAAAGACATTCTTCTTCCTACCTAACCCTTTTGCCTGATGACCCTGTTGACATTCCAGAGGCAGCTCGTGACGCTGCCCATCCCCAATTGGCCCCCCGAAACGCACGTGCTGTGCGTCAGGCATATGTGGACTACTTTATGGGTAGGGGGGCCATTCCAATGCCAGATCTTGGCTGAATAATTAAATTTATTTTTTGCCTGAAACAGTCTTTTCTTTGTTCTTTAATTAATTTTTAAGGTTTGTGTTTTTATTTTATCTCCTAGGTCAGTGATGGCGACCTTGTCACCCCAGATGTTTTGGAACTACATTTCCCATGATGCTCATGCATTCTGCAGTATAGTGGAGCATCAAGGGAAATGTAGTTTCAAAACATCTGGAGTGCCAAGGTTCGCCATCACGGTCCTAGGTTATCATAGTGCCATGCGTTTGTGATGGACTGAAATAACTATCCCTCATTGTTTAATGTTCTCAGCATACATTTTTTTTAGGTATTTTCTAGGGTTGTCCCGATACCACTTTTTTAGGACCGAGTACAAGTACGGATACTTTTTTTCAAGTAGTCGCCGATCCCGAATACCGATATTTTTTTTTAAATGTGTCCCCAAATGCAGCCAAGTCCCCCACATATGCAGCCATGTATGTCCCCCATATTGCAGCGATGCGTCCCTCATACCTTTTTAGATATGCTGATGCCGCCTCTGCCGCATACCGCCGTATCCCCCTGCACAATCGCGTAGCGCAGGGGTCTCCAAACTATGGCCCTCCAGTTGTTCAGGAACTACAATTCCCATAATGCTTAGTCGTGTCTGTGAATGTCAGAGTTTTACAATGCCTCCTGGGAAATGTAGTTCCGAAACAGCTGGAGGGCCGTAGTTTGGAGATCCTTGGCGTAGCGCATTACAAGCTTTCATTCTAAAAACTTGTAAATGGCCGCGCTTCGTGTTTTAAAACTCCCCTTCTCCGGATGGAGGGATCCGTCCAATCCGGAGAGGGGGAGTGTCAATACACGGCCATTTACAAGTATTCAGAATGAATGCTTGTAATGTAAGCTATGCGATTGTGCAGGGGGATAAGGCGGTATGCGGCGGCGTCAGCATATCTAAAAAGGTATGAGGGACGCATCGCTGCAATATGGGGGGGGAAGTATTCTATTTAGGTATCGGGGTATTTGCGGGAGTTCAAGTACTCCCGCAAATACTCGGCATCGGTATCGGGACAACCCTAGTATTTTATATTAATCATTGAGCTTAAATAACAAGACACATATTTTACTGTAAATTTTTTAATTTTTGCATCTTGAAAAACATAACTTTTTGACATAAAATTTTTTTAAAACATTTTTTTAAGTTACAAAACAAATATTTTTTTATTTTATTTATTTTTTTATAACATTCCAAAACTAAAATCACTTTTTTTTTTTTTTTTACATTCAAAAAATAAAATCACTTTTTTTTATATATTTTTTTTTTTACATTATTCAAAATCTAAAATCACAATTTTTTTTTTTTTTTTTTTTTTCATTATTCAAAAAATAAAATCACATTTTTGTTTACATTCAAAAACTAAAATCACTTATTTTTTTTTATTTTTTTTACATTATTCAAAAAATAAAATCACTTATTTTTTTTTTTTTTTTTTACATTATTCAAAAAATAAAATCACATTTTTTTTTTTTATTATAAACCAAACCTTTTTTCTATTACAAAATAAACACTAAATAAATCAAAACCTACCCAAATAATCTATTAAATTTTTAATTTGTGTCTCCAGCCCTTTTGTTTTTTCTACCACTTCTCGTGCAGTGTCCTGGATGTCCTCTAGTTGTTCCCTGAAGGACCATATTTCGGACAGCACAAATTTGGCAGTATCCCTGTCCATTGTCGCTGCACGACTTGCTCCTGAAATGTGGGAACAAAAAAGGTATTAAAATTCGCAAAACCTACATGTAGATCATGGGTCTTCAAACTACGGCCCTCCAGTTGTTCAGGAACTACAATTCCCATCATGCCTAGTCATGTCTGTGAATGTCAGTGTGTTACAATGAATGCCTCATGGGATGTGTAGTTCCACAACAGCTGGAGGGCCGTAGTTTGCGGATCCCTGATCTAGATTACCTGGGTATGAGTGTTGTGTAGGAAATTTACCGGATGTGGTGGCAGCGTCATCATCCCTCGGGGGTGGGGCTTCGGAAGTTCCATCCTGCCTTGCTGCTTCACTGCGCCCTACGAGATTGAAGATAGGGAAAAAAGAAAGGTCAAAGATTATAAAGAGATATGAGTGAGAACTAAAAATACAAGTACAGAGTATATAAACATGTGCAGAATCCACTGCTGAGCAGACTCTCCTTTTTCTGTTTATTGGTCATATTTACTAAGCTTTTCACATCGACTTTAATTTAGGTACAAATCTACATTATAAAAGATCACAAGTGAAGTCACATTACAACAAAAATGGCAAGATTCCTGTTTGGGGACACATGAATTGGTCGTAGGAGTCGTCGTTTGTTCAAATAATAACAAATACAAAGACGTTTTTTGGGAATGATATAGTGTTTATACACTCCTTTTTGTCCATGCGAACTAGGCGCATGATGATATTTAGCACGAAGATTGTCGTTTAGTAGGTCGAAAAACAACGTATAAACGACGACTTCTCCGACCACTTTTTGTGCCCACAAACATACAGTACAACCTGAAATTAAAATCACATGGCACAATTAACAAACACCACAAATGTGTCAAAAATTAAAAAAACTTACTTTTTCCCCGAATCAGCCTCTTGATATGCTGGAGTTGTTCAGGCTCCCTGTTTTTGAGGTCTGACCACCTCTTTCTCAATTGTTCCCGAGTCCTGCGTTGGCCAAATTTTTGATGCAGCCTCCTGATCACCTTCTCCATGATGTTGGCCTTCACCCTGTTTGGATGCAGGTAAGGGCCATGCTTCCCATCGTAATCCTCCCTTTGTAAGATGGTGACCATCTCCACCATCTCTTGGAAGGCCATGTTTGAGGCCTTGTACCTCCGCCGGGATCGTCCGGTTGGCTGGGCCTGGCCTGCCTGATGGCTTGAGCTTGCCATGTTTCTCTCCATCTTGTTCTTGCCTAAAACACACCCACAAAGAAAGATCGAGAAAGGGGCGTGGAAAAGACGAGACCGAACGTCAGGGGCGGGATCTCGTGCATCGCGTCACACGCTCGCGCCGTTTAAAGGGATCCACGCCATTGCAAGCGCCGTTCACAACCTGCGGAACAAGGCGGAAGAGACGATCGGATCATAAGACGGTATGTATCTGGATTATGGACATTACAAATATTGGGGAACAGTGGATTATTGTGTGGGCTAGAAGATATGGGGGGTTCATTGCAAGCGCCGTTCACAACCTGAGGAACAAGGCGGAAGAGACGATCGGATCATAAGACGGTATGTATCTGGATTATGGACATTACAAATATTGGGGAACAGTGGATTATTGTGTGGGCTAGAAGATATGGGGGGTTCATTGCAAGCGCCGTTCACAACCTGAGGAACAAGGCGGAAGAGACGATCGGATCATAAGACGGTATGTATCTGGATTATGGACATTACAAATAGGGAACAGTGGATTATTGTGTGGGCTAGAAGATATGGGGGGTGATTTACTTAAAGGAAAAGACACTTTGCACTACAAGTGCACTTGTAAATGCAGTCGCTGGAGATCTTGAGGAGGACATGCAAGGATAAATTTAGAAATAGCATTTTAGCATGCACATCATTGTCTGATACAATCAGCAGAGCTTCCCCTCATTTCTGATCTACCCCTCTCAGATTTATACAAGGATTGCACTTCCAAGTGCACTTTCAGTGCAATTGAAGTGCAGAGTGTATTTTCCTTTCATAAATAACCCCCATGGTGTTTAAAAGCTAATTAGTAGTAGTGGCTTGACTGACACTAGGCTTTGTTTTTTGTTTTGTACATGCAGAACTAATGGAGGCCTTTAAGGATCCGGAATTTTTGACCGAATTCATCCAGAGATGGAAGGATCATCCAGTTCTCTGGCAATCCAAAAGCAAAATTAATAAAAACAAAGATGCCCGGAAGAAGGCAAAGGAGGCCCTGCTTGAATATGTAAAAACAAGGGTCCCCAACGCTACATTGGAGACTGTTAAGGCTAAAATCAATTCGCTTCGGGGCACCTACAGGACCCAACGGTCACAAGTCCTGGCCTCAATGAGGTCTGGGGCTGCAGCTGACAGCGTCTACAAGCCTAACCTGTGGTATTATGGTCAGCTGCAGTTCCTGGATGATCACATAGAGTCCAGGCCATCCATGTCTAGCCTTCCCCCAAGGAGACAGTCCAGTGTTCCCTGCAGTCAGCCCTCCAGTGTTCCCTGCAGGCAAGAGCAGGCAAGCTCAGAGGAAGAGCCTGAGTTCATGGAGGAGGCAGATTGTGACCCATGGAGCCAGGTATTGCATTTTCAGATTCATTTTTGTAATGCAAAGTATAATAATGATGAGTAATTTATGTTACAAGTGATTGAAATTATATAAATGTTTGGCCAAAAAATTTGGAAGATATCACTAAGCAATAGTGGCAAAACAGAATGGGGACAAGATGCATAAATGCAGAGGTCATAATGAATGTGTGTCATTTTCTTGTACGCCATTAGGTACACCATACAGTGGCCGCAGATGTTAAACACCCTTTTTGCCCATTAACATTTTGTCCACCCTAAAGTAAAAAAACGGTTGGGTAAAGGCCCCCTACTTTGGAATTTCAGTCAACATCAACCCCCCCCCGCCCCCAGCTCCAGGGGGCACATATCTAAAGCTGTGTAAGAGGCCACAGAATTAGGGATGGAGGGCCTGTGATAAATATATTTTAGCATTCAATTATGATATGTCATTAAGTTAGAAATGTGTGTGATGAATGAAGCCAAAAAATAAAATATGTCCCTTTTTTATTATACACAGGCAGAGCAAAGCCAGGAGGAGGCAGGCCACGCAGGGAGCCAGGGGGAGGCAGGCACGCAGGGAGCCAGGGGGAGGCAGGCCACGCAGGGAGCCAGGGGGAGGCAGGCCACGCAGGGAGCCAGGGGGAGGCAGGCCACGCAGGGAGCCAGGAGGAGGCAGGCCCCACTGGGAGCCAGGAGGAGGCAGGCCCCAGTGGGAGACAGGAGTCACGCCAGCGTGATTGTATCTCCCAAATCCCTCCTATCCGGAACCCAGCAAAAAGGGCCAGAAGGCTCATGCAGATGGAGGAGGAGACCCAGGCCATGCTCCGTGAAGCAACTTTGGCCATCAGAGAGCAGCCCAGTGAGGAAGAGGGATTCGCTGCGCTGATGGCTGCCAAGCTTAAAAATCTAGAGCTGGGCCAGCGTGTGCGCTGCGAATCCCTTATGTTCCAGGTCATGAGCATGGCCACACTGGGACAGCTCAATGACGATATTGGCATTGGGCTGATTCGCACTCCTGTCCTTACTGCGCTTCCTGGTCCTGCTCCATCTCCAGCCCCTGCTCCTGCTCCATCTCCAGCCCCTGCTCCATCTCCAGCCCCTGCTCCTGCTCCTTCTCCTGCTCCTCCTCTTCCTGAGCCTGCTCTGGCTCCTGGCACGTCGGCTCCAGAAACACAGCCCCTGAGGACTCGGCCTGCAGGGAAGGCTGCAGGGAAGGCTGCAGGGAAGGCTGCAGGGAAGACTGCAGGGAAGGCTGCAGGGAAGGCTGCAGGGAAGAAGAAGAAGTGAGGAGATGGTGCCCCGAAGCGAATTTTTTTTGGCCTTCACAGCCTTCATTGTTTTCTTGGTGGACCCTTGTGTTTACAACTTCAAGCAGGGTCTCCTTTGTTTTTATCCAGGCTTCTTTGTTTTTATTTGGTTTTGCTTTTGGATTGCCAGATGGTTGTACTTTTTATTTATTTCCCTTTTTAACCTGAATAAAGGTATATTTTGGTTGGTTTGCAAATTTTGACCATGTGTATTTTTTTACAAACAAATATAGAGATTGTTATAGTGAGTAGGCAGACACATTTTAAAAATTAAAACGACATTAAACAAGGAACAACAACCTCCTTGTGGGTAAATTAAACCACAAAAAATAAGCTGCTGTGGTCCACTTCACACCCTCCAAAATCATTAAAAAAAATTTTTAGTTCAAAACATCTGTTAAAAGATATTACCCCAAAAAAATTACGTGTCCCAAAAAAATAAAAAAAAAACAAAAAAAGGGCCCAAAAAAATAAAAAAGTCAAAAGGTTGACAGAAATATGTCAAACAAGATGAGCCACAACAAACTAGGAGTTTAGGGTAGCTTGGAAATGGTTTAAAAAGCATTGTGGCAAATACAGCGCATTGTTTTCTTCATTAGATTTAAAATAACGAATGTGCTTAATCCATTCTAAACAGTAGTTTTACCAGAACGAGCTCTCCCATCTCAGAAATTGCTTCTGAGCACGCGCGGGTTTAAAACGTCATTTTCTATGTCGTTTTGCCCACACACGATCATTTTTTATGACACAAAAAACGACGTTTTGAAAAACGACACAAAAAATTCAAGCATGTTGGAATTTTTTTTTGGTCGTTTTTTTGAAGACAAAAAACGACGTTTTGCCCACACACGATCAATTTAAATGACGTTTTAAAAAACGTCGTTTTTTTTCATCGCAAAAAACGACCGTGTGTACGCGGCATTATGCTGTTCAAAGTATATAGGGCCAAAGGGGCTTGTAATGACCTGGGGGGAGTGGGAGGAAACCCATGCTATTTTTCTCAATGATTTTCATCCATATTGCAGGAACCAGAACATTAAAGCCGCAAGTCGCAAGCCGTTTTAAATTACTTTTTTTCTTATAGTAATCTCATCTAAACACATGCCACCTCACAGGCATACTATAGATACCCAGCAAGTACGATATTTAAAGGAATTTTCTTTTTTTTTTCACCCGTTTTCCGACAATAACTTGCATATTATGCCACGTACACACGATCACTTTTTGTGATGAAAAAAAATGTCATTTTTCTTCATGAAAAAAAACAAATTTTTTTGGGGAAAATTATGAACAAAGTGATGGCACTCTAAGGCCTCGTACACACGATCGGACATATCCGATGAAAACGGTCTGCGGACCATTTCCATCGGATATGTCCGATCGGGAGTTTGATCCGATGGCGTGTACACACCATCGGATCAAATTCCCCGCCGCCGGACGGCGCGGTGACGTGGCGGTGATGCGACGGTGACGTTGACGCCGCCACGTCACCGCTACGTCACCGCACCAGGAAGTAAAACACTTCCGCGCATGCGCCGAATACATTCGGCGGCGGCGCGGCGGCGGTGCGGGACGACATGTCTGCTGGTAAGTGTACTAACCAGCAGACATGTCGGGCGGACAGATTCCCACCTGATAGATTTCAAAGCTTGCTTTGAAATCTGTCGGGTGGACAAATCTGTCCGCTAGCCCATACACACGAGCGGAGATGTCTGCTGAAACGGTCCATCGGACCGTTTTCAGCGGACATATCCCCTCGTGTGTACGAGGCCTAAAGGGGAAGTTCTATTTGCCTTGAGGCTGCTTTTAGCTGGTTACTTGTTAGTATAAGACGATTCCTGCTTTTTTGTTTGTTACAGCGTGATGAATGGTAGTTTTACCTCCCGTCTCCTAACTTGCTTCTGGGCATGTGCGGGTTTAAAACGTCATTTTTTACGCCGTTTTGCCCACACACGATAATTTTTTATGACACAAAAAATGACATTCTTAAAAATGACATAAAAAGTTCGAGCATGTTCGAATTTTTTTTTGGTCGTTTTTCAGAAGACATAAAATGACGTTTTGCCCACACACACAATCATTTTAAATGACATTTTTAAAAATGTCATTTTTTTTCATCACAAAAAGTGATCGTGTGTACGTGGCATTAGGCTTTAAAATGAGCACTTTTGAATTTGAACGTTCGAGTCCCATTGACGTCAATGGGGTTCTAAATGTTTGCGTTAGGCCCCTTTCACATTGCGGCTGGATCCGCGCTGGCGGTATAGCGCCGCTAAAAATAGCAGCGATATACCGTCGGATTTGCCACGAGTTGCGGCCGCTAACGGTGCAGTATTTACCCCCGCTAGTGGCCGTGAAATGGTTAATACTGCCCGCAATGCGCCTCTATAGGCTGCCGCGGTTTTCCATTGTTTTCAATAGGAAGGAGCGGTATACACGCCGCTCCTCTCACCGCTCCAAAGATGCTGCTGACAGGAGATTTGTTTCTCTCCCGCTAGTGCATTGCCTCAGTGTGAAAGCCCTCGGGCTTTCACATTGAAGTTGCTTGGCAGGAGTTTTTCAGGCGGTATAGCAGCGCTATTTTTAGCGCTGTACCGCCTAAAAAACTTCTCAATGTGAAAGGGGCCTTAGTGGGCCCTGAGGACAGGGTTGATGACCACTGACATAAGTGTTCCCACATAGAAAAGAAGATAGTAAAATGAATGTGACAGTGCTGCATATGTGCATATGTGATATACTCATAAAATAAATATAAAAATCAACATCAGAAAAAAATCGTACTCAATGAAAATGTCCATACATCAATATGAGTGACAATTATTCTGCTTAAAAGCAAGTAAAACAAAATATATAAACAAAAAAGGCTGTTTCGAAGGGCTTCACTGCTCTACCAGCAACAGTGCTCCCACCACCGCGTGCAATGTTCACTCACCTCATTGCAAGAGCCGGCAGGGGGTCAAACAAACTTTTGCACATAGTACACCTCTCCTAATGGGAATACTCCACTGTGGTCCTGGGTGGTTCCTTATGGTCCCTCTAGATCAGTGATTCTCAACCTTTCTAGTTCTGGGACCCCTTGATACATTTTCCCAAGTTGTGGGGACCCCTAACAGTAGAATTTTCGTAGCATGGGTAGTCAGCACCCTAGGCAAAACAAGTCATTTGCGCCCCTAACCAATGGACCTTTAGGGCTCCCTGAGTCCCTTACACCCCTTCTGGTACATTTTAGGATGTACCGCTCTCTCTTTTTTCAATTTTCTTTCACTTTTATCTCTCTATCTTAATTTCTTGACCCCCCCCCATCTCTCTATCTAGTCATCTTTCCTTTGCTTTCTCTTATTCTTTCTCTCCCTTTTTTCTTTGTTCCTCCCCCCCTTTCCTCTCCCTTCCATGTATTCTCTATTTTATTTTCTTACTCCCTGGGGGGGGGGGGGTGCTGGCAGTGCTGGTAGGGAGTTCTGATCATCCAGCTTAGATGCTCTTGATCAAGATCATCTGTTGATCTGAGAACTGTAGTGGGGACTTTAAATGGCAACTCCAATCACAGGTAGTGTTACTCAATGTGTCTCCGGGTCTGTGGTGTCTGGCAGCAGTGACACCTATGCCAAAATCAGGAGATAGGGTCACCTTCCACTTCACATTTCTCACCAGTCAGCTGACCTCTAGTCTCTGCCCCACAGCCATGCCGTGAACTGAATGGGCGGGCAAGGGCTCCAGAAGCAGCCCAGGTGGGCGGCCACAGGCTCCAGGGACAGCCCTGCTGGATGACTGTGAAAAGGCTGAGAGTGCTGTGGGCTTCAGGAACAGCCTAGGATTCAGTGACCCCTGGCAAATTGTCATTTGACCCCCGAGGGGGTCCCGACCCCCAGGTTGAGAACCACTGCTCTAGATAGATAACGCTCCACGGCAAATAGAAAATAACACAAGCACATCCAAAGAGACATTTATTTTTCCAGTTTTTTTCCCATCTTTTTGGACTATATGGAGATTGGAAAAATGGATATCATTTTGATTATTTGTTTTTGTTAATAGCACCATTACTCAAATTATTTAGAAACCATATATACTGTATGAGTGTGCTAGGATGCTGGCAGATATTTGCTGGTGAACAAAAGCAGCTTACAAGTAGGGATGAGCCGAACACCCCCGCGTTCGGTTTGCACCAGAACCGTCGAACAGTCCGATCGTTCGCACGAACATTTAGAACCCCATTGAAGTCTATGGGACTCGAACGTTCGAATTCAAAAACGATCATTTTAAAGACCAATTTTCAAGTTATTGTTGGAAAACATCTTTCAGAACCCGGGTCTTGCCCCAGGGAACATGTATCAATGGAAAAAAGTCTTAAGCCCCATACACACGATCAGTTTTCCTGACGGTTTTCTCTTCAGGTTTACCAAAACCATCTAATATGAGGTCAAACCTCAAGAGTTTCAATGTGTATGCAATCAGGCAGGCCCTTGTACTACATGGTTTTGGTAAACCTGAAGAGAAAACCATCAGGAAAACTGATAGTGTGTATGGGGCTTTAAAAACGGTTGTTTTTTCAGGAGCAGGACTCCTGAATAAACGACCGTTTTTAAAACTTTTTTTTCCATTGATAGTAGTATTAATGGGAAAAAAGTTTTAAAAACGGTTATTTCGTTTCACTCGAATTTGCCGCGAACGATCGTTTTTGTTCGAAATTCGACGAACGATCGAACGGACGATGTTCGAGTCGAACATACGTTCGTTTCGAACGCGAAGCTCATCCCTACTCACAAGATACATAATAAAAAGTTCTATGTAACAAAATCAAGAGTGACATTTTCCAGAGCCACAAGCAAGAAAAAAGGGACTGATTTGTCAGTCAGTGTCTCCTTTTTAGCTAGGATGCTATGTCAGAGAGAGAAAGAGCATGTAGGTTTAAACACTTGCCGACCGCCGCACGCCTATTTATGTAGACAGACTGACGTGGGTAGGCAGATTGGCGTGCAGGTAAGTCCATTTGAATCTGCCACCCAGCGGTCCGCAAGAGCAGAACGGGGGAATGCCCTTGTAAACAAGGCATTCCCCTATACTGCCTAGTGACATTGTCACTGATGACCGTTCCCCGTGTTCGGGAACGGTCATCAGTGACATGTCACATGTAGCCACACCCCCTAACAGTAAGAATCACTTCCTAGGGTACACTTAACCCCTGCAGCACCACCTAGTGGTTAACCCCTTTGCTGCCAGTGTAATTTTTCAGTAATCAGTGCATTTTTATAGCACTGATCGCTGTAAAAATGACAATGGTCCTTAAATGGTGTAAAAAGTGTCCGATGTGTCCGCTATAATGTTGCAGTCACGATAAAAATCATCGCCATAACTAGTAAAAAAAAAAATAATAAAAATTAGGGCTGTGGAAATTAACTATTAATTCATTGATTAATCTTTCATTTTTTTATCGATAAAAATTATTTTGATTGGTACTCACCTCTCCGCTGGCTGAAGAGAGTTCCGTCGGAGATCCCGTGACGTCAAGGACATCGGCGGGGCTTGCCGTGTCCATCTGAAGGGCTCCTTTGCTGTGCCTTCATATCTGCATGCCGGCGGGACCTTACTATCTGCCACATGCAAGGGCTGTTACACTTCCCTCTATCACTTCCCTCTATCAACCTGGGATTCTACAGCCATCCACTGGGAGTTGTGATAGTTCCTTTCATGGAACATCTACATGCCGACGGACTGATGTTAAACCCTCCTTATCTGGATTCAGCAGTGGTATCGTTGTACACATTTTTATACCAGTATCATACTTAGCTACATGTTTTTATGACTGCTTTTTCTACCGTTTGGTATTACTTGCAACCATGTTTACAGTTTATGTAGCTACATCGATTTTTATCTCCAGTGCAATGTTTATTTTGTTACCTACTTGAAGATTATAAAAGTTTTAATGCTATTCCCATCGAGCGCTGCATGTGTGTTTTTTGTATCCTTCTATCCATTTTTCCAGTGGTTGGTAGCTGCGCTGGGAATCAGCCTGCAAGAAGATCAGCTAAAAGTAGTTGGATCTGTATGTGCGTTATAATTAATCAAAGTTAGTCAATTAATCGATAAAAAAAAAAAAAGCGATTAATCGAACACACAAATTGTAATCAGTAACAGCCCTAATAAAAATGCCATAAAACAGTCCCCTATCTTGTAGTAGCTATAACTTTTGCGCAAACCAATCAATAAATGCTTATTGCGATTTTTTTACCAAAAATATGTGGAAGATTACGTATTAGCCTAAACTGCATAAAAAAATGTTTTTTATATATTTTTGGGGGATATTTATTATAACAAAAAGTAAAAAATATAGAATTTTTTTCAAAATTGTCGCTCTATTTTTGTTAGCGCAAAAAATAAAAAACGCAGAGGTGATCAAATACCACCAAAAGAAAGCTCTATTTGTGGTAAAAAAAACATAGAGCCAGATTCAGGTACAATTGCCCTGGCGCAGAGTATCAGAGATACACTACGCCGCCGTATTTTACCTGGCTCTAAGACGAATTCAGGTAGATTTCGGCCCGTAAGGTACGGCGACGTAGTGTATTTCTCGTGGCGGAATCGAAATACGCGATTAGGGGGCATGAAGCATTTAAATTAGGCGCGTCCCCGCGGCGATCGAACTGCGCATGCTCCGTTCAGAAATTTCCCGCCGTACATTGCGCGAAATAACGTTGTTACGTCATTTTTTTTTGAGTAGCGTCGTTTACGTACATTCCTATTCCCGGGCGACTTACGCAAAAAAATAAATAAAAATTGAAATTCGACGTGGGAACGACGGCCATACTTAACATGGGCCGTCTAACTATAGACCAGCTAATAGCTGGTATAACTTTATGCAGCAAAAAGATGACTACAGATGCCGTAAGAGATTGCGAAGGACGATCGTAACTTCGTGGATCGCTGGAAAAAGCTAATTTGCATACCCCGACGCGGAAAAAATCCCGAACTCCACCCAGCGGCCGCAAAAAGATTGCAGCGTAGATCCGAAGGCTTACGAAGACGTAAGCCTGTCGGATCGAAGCCTGAAGCCGTCGAATCATGGTTTGAGGATTCAAACTAATTATACGACGCGGGTAATTTGAAAGTACTCCGGTCTAACAGGAGATAGACCGGAGTAAGGCCTCGTACACACGATCAAATCTGTCTGCTGGAAACGGTCTGCTAGACCGTCCCAGCAGACAGATTCGATCGTGTGTACGGGCGAGCCGACGGATTTGGCCACCCGACAGATTTCAAAGCATGCTTTGAAATCTATCGGGTGGGAACCCGTCCGCCCGACATGTCTGCTGGTTAGTACACTTACCAGCAGACATGTCGTCTCGCACCGGCGCCGAATGGATTCGGCGCATGCGCGGAAGTGTTTTACTTCCTGGTGCGGTGACGTGGCGGCGTCAACGTCACCGACACATCAGTGCGCCGTCTGCTGGCGGGGATTTTGGTTTGCTCGTGTGTACACGCGAGCAAACCAAAATCCCAGCAGACAGATTTGTTCAAATCTGTCGGACAGACAGATTTGAACAAATCTATTGCCTCGTGTGTACGAGGCCTAAGGCCTCGTACACACGATCGGACATATCCGATGAAAACGGTCCGCGGACCATTTCCATCGGATATGTCCGATCGGGAGTTTGATCCGATGGCGTGTACACACCATCGGATCAAATTCCCCGCCGCCGGATGGCGCGGTGACGTGGCGGTGAGGCGGCGGTGACGTTGACGCCGCCACGTCACCGCCACGTCACCGCACCAGGAAGTTAAACACTTCCGCGCATGCGCCGAATCCATTCGGCGGCGGCGCGGCGGCGGTGGGGGACGACATATCTGCTGGTAAGTGTACTAACCAGCAGACATGTCGGGCGGACAGATTCCACCGGATAGATTTCAAAGCATGCTTTGAAATCTGTCGGGTGGAGAAATCTGTCCGCTAGCCCATACACACGAGCGGAGATGTCTGCTGAAACGGTCCATCGGACCGTTTTCAGCGGACATATCCCCTCGTGTGTACGAGGCCTACGGGCTCTGTGAATCTGGCCCATTGTTTCTTTTTCTTTGGTACATTGCATATGAAAACAAAAAAAATATGATTTTTACTTTTTTTAAGAGACTAGGGATGAAAACATTTTACAGTTCATCACCAACGTTATTAAGCTTTACTGGACAGCATACAATTTGTGAGAGACCGATTGGGCATATTGTATCTGTAAAAAAATAGGGTCTTGGTTCGGACATTAAAGAGAGAAAAATTATTTAGGATTTAGTGTCTCTTTTTTGAAAATGTAAAAGCTTTTCTAGGATAGGCCACAATTTAGGAAGAGGAGAACAAGCACATTGCATTTGTAAAAAAAAAAAAATGCATTTTCTGATCAATGCTTTTTTTTTTTTCATGATATTAATATTATTATTATTATTATTATTATTATTATTATTATTATTATTATTATTATTATTATCATTATTATTATTATGTAAATAAAAAAAAGACCAACATTTAAAAAAAAATCTACTTATAAATAATATTAATAAAACATATTCAATAAAATCAAATGTCTTCAAACATTTAGGTCAGGTATTCTTCTACATGTCACAAGCACTGGCAGTGGTCAGGACTGAGCCTGCTAACACTGCAGTTTTGGGGACACTATACTATTGAGGACAACTGTAATGGCAGTGCTTAGCGTCTTATGGTGTGACTATGCTAGTGTGGCAAGCAATCAGGGACTGGTACTTACTGACACTGGAAGGGATTCTAACTGACTCTAGCTGACATCGCTAGTGACACTTATACAGTGACCAGCGATAATACTGTACTAATGGCACTAGCTGGGTGATAAAGTGATCAGGGCAATTAAGGGGCTAACTATGTGCCTTGAGCTTTGTACACACGATCGGATATCTAAAGGAATCTAATCCGATGGATTTTTTCATCGGATATCCGATGAATCTGACTTTCATCAGTCTTGCCTACACACCAGCAGTCAAAAATTGGACCGTGCCAAAGCGTGGTGACGTAAAATCAATGCTTCTGAGAATGCGTCGACTTGATTCTGAGCATGCGTCGATTTTTGACCGATGGATTTCCCAACTGATGATCGTTTTTTTCCTATCGGTTTTTTATCCATAGGAAAAATTTAAAACATGTTATTTTTTTTCACCGATGGAAAACAAACCGATGGGGCCTATACATGATCGGTTTGTCCGATGAAAACAGTCCATCGCTCTGTTTTCATCGGACAAACAGATTGTGTGTACAGGGCTCAACAAGTGAATATGTGCTGGCTGGCTTTTCTTCTTGAGTTAAGCACTGAATGATAAGAAAAATCTAGGGGGAAAAAAGCCAGACCTGGGTTGTGTTTACTAACACACACCATATATGTTCTGTGATTGAACACAGTCATCAAAAAAAAAATCCAAAATCATTAGCTGTGAGCCTGCTGATAACCTTGTGCATGTTCCTGTAAATCAGGAAGTTCTCCTATGACATGGCAGGGGAACAGCAAAGCCGCCGGCAAGCAGTAATAGTTAAACTGCTGGTCAGCAAGTGGTTAAAGGAGTACATTGTATTGATCTGAAGCTTCACTTGCAGGTTTAAGGCATCCTCTTTGGCTCTGTTTGTGAACAAAAATGGGATTCTGGTTGACTTCATTGATTGAATATGACCATAATCATAGTTGGTCAAAAATGTCATCCAGGCAGTTTGTTTATACACAAAAGCCAGCCAGGGATCTGTGTGATCCTTTGTGATGTGAGGACCACCATTTGTGGTGGGTGAACATCATTAGGTGGTGGGTCTTTGTATAAGTGGGTTAACATCTTTGGACAGCTGGTCATTATGATTGACGTGGTTCTACAATGCTGGACCATGTGATTGGTGTTGGATTTATACTGAATATATTTATTTAGGGGACAGGACTTCTTTTTTTTTTTACTTTTGAACTTTATTATGAATGAGTATCCAGAGGTACTATGTATCCCATACTAAATTTGTGTACCTGGGGGTGGGACAGTTATTTGGGGGATTCTTATTCTAAAGAAGGATTCTATATTCTAAGTCCCCCCCTGAAACCCTCCAAATCCCCACAAGATATGGACAAGGTCAAATAAGGTCAATGAAACAAAAGCATAAAAAAAAAATTGGGTCATAAAGCCTGGGTGAGAAAAAAAAAGAAAAAATAAATTGTGCTACACATAATCAAAACAAATAGATACCTATACCCAAATCGCATGGTAATGGTAATTAGGCATAAATGATGTAAAAGGGAGAAGAAATAATGAAAGTCCTTGGGAGATTAATGTAGTGATAAGTCCTTTCACCAGTGAGAAGAAAAAAAAGTCCACATTTGATAACCATAGACCGAAGTGACAATCCAATAGAAGAGATCCTCCACCATTAGTGTAAATGAATCTGCTTACCAGATTACCAGTGGTCCCTTAATCAAAAGAAGACCCCAGGTACCATGTAGATTAAAACTGTAGGAGTTAGAGGTTAAATGGACCAAGCTCGATGCCATTCACCAATTCATTCCATTAAGTTGAAACCTTGGATGCCGCCGTAAAAAAAAAAAAAAAACATAGAGAGGCCGCAATAGTGTAAAACCATAGATAACATTTATTAAAATGAGACAAAAACACATTGTAGCAGTGCTAATATGGCTTGTCAGTCTGTTGCTCCGGCCGGAAGCAAACCAGACAACCCGTCCAATAAGATAGGAACTGGTGTATTCAAAGGGGGGGTGATACCGATACAGCCTGGGTAACCAGGAAAGGGGGGCAAATAAACAACATTTCCCAATGTAAATCCTATTTGTGTCATCCAGTGAAGTAGATCTATGTAAATTATGATGACCCAGCAGTCAATGATTTTGACTCATAACACTCCACCTGATGGTGTTCACACTCCGCTAATCTCAAAGCAAGTGACATTTCCCCAGTTGTATGTAAACAAACTTGCCAGGCATTCTGGGTGATGCCTTTGACCAAATTTGGCCAACGATGCCACCCAGCATCCTCATATCTACATAATAAAAAATATAGATGCTACAATGTAAAACAGAAACACAATGTAATAAATGGCAACACGCAGAAGGATTTAGGTTAAAATATTATATATTAGTATTTAAAAATAAATTTCACAATCTATGTCATTTAAGTGATAATTTTTATTACACATAATCCTCTAAAATATAATTTGATATTCTGTGTCAGATGTATTAGTAAAGAGATGTATTTTATTTCCATACACACAAAGGGCAGAAATCCAATGCATTCTTCCTGGACAAGACTAAACACTGGTCTTTGAAAGATACTTATCCACTGTCCAGTTAGGTCTATGAGGGTTAAATTATATATTGTTTTTACTGTTGTTTCATTTCACAAAACTGCAAAAATCCAGGCAACATTTTGTCAGAAAAAAACAATAAAGAATATGAAAAGCCCATCTTCACAGAACATTGGACATTGCAAAACAACCTACAGCTATTATCGGATATATCAAAACTGACAAGTAAAACTTTGGCTGTTGATTGAACAATATTTCACATGGACAGCACAAGCTCGTCCGCATTCACTTTTAAATGGGGCTGCTTATCCTGGAGAACTATGGGTAGGAAGTTTATGAGCTTAATTGAATTGGTAGTATTTGGGTGATTGAAGAAAATTGGTGACATTGGAAAAACTGGATGTTAGAATTTCAGTAGCAATGCCTGAGATCCGGTTCAGCTCTTGTAGTTTTGCTAGGTCTTAAAATATATATGGATACATATGTTCTTATAAATGTATGAACATGTTTCATTATCTAAACATTAATAGATACAGGAAAAAAATATATAGTAAACCTACATTTACATTTTTAATTACCTTGTTTTCATCTTTGCCTTACATTTCACAGTAGACACTTACAGTGTATTAATTTTATATTGATTATAAATTATTTTTATACTCTTATCAAATTGTATATTTTCTATGTTTCTGAAAGCCAGTTACTGCAACTAATAAAATAGTAAAACAAAAACAATTATATTAATTTAGGCAAAATATTAAATATGTGGTTCTCATTTTTTTTTTCTTCATAGAAAGTAATGATGCAAAATTGTTTCTTTAACTTAGACCTGCTGAAAGCGAAGCACCAGTTTTTTTTCTATTGTGTTTATTTCCCTTGCGGTTATCAATTTTATTTAGAAATGTGTTTTGTCTATAAAATTACCTAAAATGTGTGTGCAGTCAAAACCCTTTTTTAGATTTGGTTAAAGTGAGAAAGAATTAGAAACTGTCAGGAAGTGGGAGAAAGTCTTCAACAGGGACACAGGCAGCAATAAAATGCAGTCTTGGGTTCTACTTTTCCCCAATGCTACTAAAAAAAGCACACTTACTTCTGTCTGTATTATTGGTGATTTCCCTTCACTTTCTGCCTAAAGAAAACATGACCACCTAAATAATAAGGGAAAGGCTATCATTTTAACGCACATTGTTAGACAGGTTAATTGGTTGTTCTGCTAGCTGGTCGGTAAGTAGGCTTGGTTATTCACTGGGCATTACCCAGGTTCTTGTTGTTATCTGCTTTAGCCTTCCATTGCTACTTACTGTGATTGCCAGCCATAGATGGGGGCGGTGGATACGTTTTGTTTCACCTGTGGTGTTTATTTTGGTCCAGCAGTGCACCAACACCTTTGCAGCCATTGTGCTATATGCTGGGTGCTTGGTGTGCTTCTGTACCTTTAAGGGGGGGTGGCTCCCCTTCAGTCCACCTGCCCCTATCTATCCATTAAAATGCATGTGCCTCCATTGTGAGGACACTCACTGTTAGTGTTAGGACCACAGAATTATGGGGTGCCTTGGCGCGGCTCTGTGGCTCATGCATGCGTTTGCAAATGCGTGCGGACAAAACCCCTGTTTTTAACGCACATTGTTAGACAGGTTAATTGGTTGTTCTGCTAGCTGGTCGGTAAGTAGGCTTGGTTATTCACTGGGCATTACCCAGGTTCTTGTTGTTATCTGCTTTAGCCTTCCATTGCTACTTACTGTGATTGCCAGCCATAGATGGGGGCGGTGGATACGTTTTGTTTCACCTGTGGTGTTTATTTTGGTCCAGCAGTGCACCAACACCTTTGCAGCCATTGTGCTATATGCTGGGTGCTTGGTGTGCTTCTGTACCTTTAAGGAGGGGTGGCTCCCCTTCAGTCCACCTGCCCCTATCTATCCATTAAAATGCATGTGCCTCCATTGTGAGGACACTCACTGTTAGTGTTAGGACCACAGAATTATGGGGTGCCTTGGCGCGGCTCTGTGGCTCACGCATGCGTTTGCAAATGCGTGCGGACAAAACCCCTGTTTTTAACGCACATTGTTAGACAGGTTAATTGGTTGTTCTGCTAGCTGGTCGGTAAGTAGGCTTGGTTATTCACTGGGCATTACCCAGGTTCTTGTTGTTATCTGCTTTAGCCTTCCATTGCTACTTACTGTGATTGCCAGCCATAGATGGGGGCGGTGGATACGTTTTGTTTCACCTGTGGTGTTTATTTTGGTCCAGCAGTGCACCAACACCTTTGCAGCCATTGTGCTATATGCTGGGTGCTTGGTGTGCTTCTGTACCTTTAAGGAGGGGTGGCTCCCCTTCAGTCCACCTGCCCCTATCTATCCATTAAAATGCATGTGCCTCCATTGTGAGGACACTCACTGTTAGTGTTAGGACCACAGAATTATGGGGTGCCTTGGCGCGGCTCTGTGGCTCACGCATGCGTTTGCAAATGCGTGCGGACAAAACCCCTGTTTTTAACGCACATTGTTAGACAGGTTAATTGGTTGTTCTGCTAGCTGGTCGGTAAGTAGGCTTGGTTATTCACTGGGCATTACCCAGGTTCTTGTTGTTATCATTTTAAAGTGGTTGTAAAGGCTGAAGGTTTTTTACCTTCATGCATTCTAACAAACCTTCAGCGTGCAGCTCCCCCCTCAGCCCCCAATATACTTACCTAAGCCTGATCTCAATCCATCGAGTTGGGGCAGAGCCTTCGCTCTCTGTGTCTTATGGATGCAGAGAGCCAGCTCAAGAGTGAGCATGTCATGAGTGCCCCTGCAGCAAGTTGCTTGCTATGGGGGCACTAGGCAAGGGGGAGGGGCCCAGAGCACCTGTGAGGGAGCCGAGAAGTGGAGGATTGGGGCTGATCTGTGCAAAACCACTACACAGAGCAGGTAAGTATGACATGCTTTTTCTTTACAATCACTTTAACATAGCCCTGAGTAGCAGTAAAAAAATGGTCACAAGTTCTAATCCTTCCACACTCTATCCAAGTATTTGTATTTCTTTTTGCTTTAAATACAAATAAGGGCATTAATGAAACAAGTTCAAAAGTTAATTCAAAAAAAAAATTAACTTCAGCTTTTAAAGCAGAATTGAAGGCAAAATCTAAGTGTGATTGCCCATACATGGAAGGTTAAAGCCTTTAGAAAAGTCAAGGTGCAAAATCTAAGGAGCCATCTTGTCTTCACTAGAGCTCCTGAAAGTGGAAATGGGTTTTGCTGTAAGTGACAACCCGGTTGTGGTCTGCTGACACCTGCGCAAATAGCTACTAAAAACTGAAAGCACATATACAGAGAAGAGCCCTTGCAACAATGCTATGCTGGAATCACTAGTCTGCAGGGGACACAGTCCAAAATGGTAGGAATGACCTGAGACACACAGAAACAGAGAAGGAAAACTGACTAGCAGTGCAAGGGTGCTGGTAATAAGAGGCGGGTTGGAACACACAGGAAATTACACTGATGCAGAATAGCAGGTGGCGGACTGGAGTACACAGGCGACACTGTGATAAAGGGAGAATGGATGCTGGCCAGGAGTCACTTGAGCAGGATGAAGACTGTTGAAAATGAACATCACAATCAGGGCCGTCTTTAAGGCGGGGCAAAAGGGGAAGCTGCCCTGGGCCCTGTCATTGTTGTGGGGCCCAAAGCAGTTGCCTCATACTTGCCAACTATCCCAGTTTAAATTCCCTTGTCCCACAAAGTTTTTAGTCCTTTGCTGTGTCCGGATATCTCAGTGTGAAGTTACTGAAGTGCTGCTACTAATGCTACCCAGCTTTGCCCTATTGTTGTGTACAGTTGACCCACCCACAGACACTGTGTTTACATGTAAATAACCATCATTCATATGTAAATAACGGGAGCATTAATATTTAAATAGAGGTGGAATTCATATGAAAAAAGGTGAGGCCGGCGACATTCATATGCAAATAAAGGCAGCATTCCTATGTATATCATGCCCCTCTGCAGTGAACAGATTATGTGCTGTAACCTCTAGCAACCAATCAGTGAGCAGTATTACTGTACAGTAATCTCTAGCAATCAATCAACAAGGAGAAATCATGTGCTGTAACCTCTAGCAACTAATCAGTGAGCCATAATGTCTGTTGTAACCTCTAGCAACCAGTCTGTAAGTGGTAACAATATGCTGTAGCCACTGGCAACCAATCGCAATCACTTCCTGATCTGATACAGTAAACTGATTTTAAGTCTAGCTGATATTAATTGTATTTCTGAGAGCAGGTGGAGAGCAAAATTGCATAGAGAAGGCCCCAAGAATTTTTTTGCCCAGGGTCCAATCAATATTAAAGACTGCCCTGATCATAATAGTGGGCTTAGGGACACCGGCACAAGTGGAGTACACATTGATCACAAGGATCACTGAAGCGATAGACAGCACTAGGGAACTCTGGGGTCACTGAGGTAATGTTAGGAGGCATGAGGATCACAGGAAGAATCAAAAAGAAACATGGGGGTCCAACTTCTAGCATGTGGATGTGTTACTCGAACACTAAATAACCCAGAAGCTAGCCCATTAAGACAGTTACCCCTCTGTGATTGAGTGTAGTCCTGGAAGAAGTATGAAGCCAATTGTGGCACACAGAGGAAAAGAAGTCAGGAGCAGGTGAGTGTGATACTGTAAGGCCCCCGCACTGTATCCAAAAAAAGCCATTACTTGCAGTGTGGAGTATACAGGCAGTGAAGTTCATGAAGAGTACTCTGGGAGGTGCTTTTGACAAAACTTAAGAGGTTTAGAAGAGGAGCACAATGGCAGGTTGGTTGAGAGTTCAAATAATTTATTTCATCATTGTATATCTTAAGGAAGCAAGACAATACATTTCAAATTTGAACATCAACATAAAGCTTCATCTGCTAACTGAAAAGGAGCATAAGGAGCAATGTAAATAAAATATTATACAATATTTCACATTTCTCTTACTAACAAAAAGGGGGCCAGATTCACAGAGCGATTACGCCGGCGTAACAGGAGATGCGCGGCGTAAGTCTAAATTTGCGCATGCGTTTCGATACTCTGCATCCCCAAAACGAGTTACGCAAGAAATCTACTTTTTTTTGTCCAGCGTAATTTCGATAGACAGGCGCATCCGTCCGTGCAAAACTGCGCTAGACACACCATTGATTTGCTATTCAAATATGCTAATGAGGAAGTTACGGGGATCCACAAAGAACGTTGGTGCAGCGCAGGCTACGCGCTGTGCACAACAGCTGCACGGACTGTCTAAAATTAGATCATATAAAAGGTGGTATAAAATTAGACAATTCGTCTACATGTCAGAGAAAGCAACACTGTTAGTGAGGAGCTGAGCAGTCACACTTGCTGCCCAACAAACTATATGCCAACATGCCAGTGGCATCCATGCTCATAGCTATACTACTGACTTTAGACGAGCAAAGAAGGAGGAGGGCACGGAGGAGGACACGGAGGAGGGCACGGAGGAGGGCACGGAGGAGGGCACAGAGGAGGGCACGGGAGAGGATTTTTTTTTTTTTTACCAAAACATTTTCTTTGCTTTAAACAACATTTTTACAAAAAATATACATGCATATATACATCAATACATAACATACATACAAATTACAAACACGGTCTCACTATCTTTCAATAGCCCTTTAAAATCTTGATGGATATAATAATCTAATCTGATACAAGCCCCTCATTCTTCACTTGATATATCACACACGCATAGACATCTTTGGCATTAGAGATTCTGAGGTGTCTCGCATCTTCAGATTCACCCCTCATGCCATCCTGGAATTAACCACAAACCTGCAGGAGGACATCACTAGCCCAACACATGACACCACCCATGACACCCATGACAGCTACATATACAATCCTAGCCCCATCCCCACAGATTTCCAACAGAACATGTATGGGGACAGCTGGCTGGTTGGTGAGTGACATGGGTGGCAGGCATGACTGCCCCCCCATGATGCTGAAATCACAAGGGGCACATGCACTACTAACATCCTCCTGTCTTATCCCTTCAGGGTGACTCTGCATATGCACTGGGACCCCATCTCATGACTCCTATACGGAACCCCCCATGGTATCGTGTTGTATTCCCCAAACTTTGTATGCCAGATCATCGGTGCATGTTGCATGCTGCACAACTTCGCAGTGAGAAAGGGCCTGCAGATTGACATAAGTGATGACCTGACCCCTGAACCAGACAATCCCCCCCTAACCGAGGCTACCCCGTCTTCTGAGGGAAGAGCAGCCAGGAGACAGCCCACATTAGGCATCTTTGCACGTTAAACACACACATTAATCATGGCACAATGAGAATGCATGCATGCACACCACTGTGGTCCCTAGCACAGACACATCACATCCTCATCACATTTGATTGGCACAAGCCCACCATGCAGGACTTGTGAGCAGCAACGCCATGCCACGGCTCCAATTATGTCACTGTACATTCATACACCATTCACACGGACCTGGGGATCACTTCTCCCTGGTCCTGGGGAACCCTTCTCCACCAAAACTGAGGGTGACACCCCTTTTCCGGCAGGAATATCACCCCCACATCCCAAAAACATTCACAACACCAAAAAAAAAATGTCCAGCAAAAAAAAAAATGCCCAGCAAAAAAATAATTTGAAAAAAACACAACAAAGAAAACACAGAAAAGACAAAAATCACTCTGCAAAACAGTCCCCAAATATCTCAAAGACATGTCACAAACAAACAAACAAACAAACGCTAATAAACAACAGAACAAAAGCACCTTGCCGTATAGGGAGGGATACAAAGGGGTGTACTTTTGCAAAGGAAGTGTGTTTGTGTCTGTCTATTTATGCTGTCTGCGTAGTTCATTAAGTTGCCCTAGTCCACTTCCAATTTCACTGATTGTGCCGTTCCCGAGTTGTGAGCATGCGCACAGAGGTGCTGACCATGGTCTGCTTCAAGCGCGCATGCGCGAGCTGGTCGGCCCTTCATTTGCATGGGGTCACGGCTCATTTCAATGTAACACGCCCACGTCCTTCCCAATTTGAATTACTCCTCCTTGCGCCTCTGAAATAACGTTGCGCAGTCGCAAATTTCGGCGCAAAACCGACGAGAATAGGGTGATTGCACCGCTACATTGCGCCAGTCTAACGTAAAGGCGGTGCGCTACGCCGGTCCAATGATGCGCAGATGTACATGAATCTGGCCCAGGATTTTTTAAATAATGACTACACTATGGAGATTCCTTTTTGATTTTGTGGTTGTGGAGTTACAATCCCTAAAGGAAAAAAATGCTGGAGACCGGACGAACAGCTGCAGTGATCCCCTGTTCTGACACCTGGGGGAGGACACAACTATCGTGCTTGGTGATCGGCATTCCTTGATGCATCACTAGACCTATTGGAGTATTTTCATAAGGTGAGAGGCTAGTGCCACTGGGGGAGAATTCTAGAAGGACATCCATACTTCTCATTTTCCATTTGTAATTTGGACTTCCTTACCTCTCCCTTTCCCACTCATCTCCATTTGCTCGCCCAGGAAGTTATCCCATTTTGGAAATAAAGAACTGCGTTTCTCTGTTAAACATCAGATTACTTTGGATGCACTTTACAAATGGACTCTATTTATTGAAATATTATTGAATTAAAGCTTTTATTCAATTGTTATATTGTGATGCACTTTATTGGATTATTGATCATTTGACATGTATATATGATTATTAACTTGAGGAGTATTTCTATTTTTGCACATTAGCACTTTACTGTTTATTGTGTTCAATAATCAGTGCCACTTCACTACATTACTCATATCTATTGGTGCTGGCAACACTACAGAAGTTTTGGCTGCTTTTTACATTGTCACTTAGCACTTTAATAATTAGCAGCTTATTCCACATCAACACTTTTTGGTAGTGCATTAGTATTTTTCTACTTTTTTTCACTGCTTTATAAATAGATTCCTTAATATCCTAAATTATAACTAAACTTAGAGGAGATGGATTAGAACACTTGTCAGGTTTTTATTGCTGTCTGTGTCCCCATTAGGGAGATTCACTCTCTCTATTTATCTTGCTCACTGTTATTATCGAGAGTGAAAGTAAAAGAAAATCCCACATTATGGATTGTCTCCAGAACAATAATAGAGGGGAAATCTTCCAATGGGGATCCTAATTCTGGTGACCCTGGGGACAACCAGAGATTCTCGGGGGGGGGGGGGGGGGGAATAACAATAAAAGGTATGTACGGCAAAAAAAACAGCATACTGTAGATGTCGGAAGTATGCTGGATGTAATGGTATGTAAATGTTTTAGGGTGAACCTGCGCTTTAAGGTGAAAAACCCGGAGACTTTACAACTCCTTTAAATCTTTTTTTTCCAAGGGAAAAAGAAAAACTGTTGCAGGAACTGCTTGAATTTTGTATGTGGAGTTGGGCTTTGATTAATTTGTCTTTTACTTTAAAACCATTTAAAACTACATGAGTGAGTCAGAGAAGTTATGCAATCTCTTCCACTCAACAAGTCACCAGGCCCAGACGGATACACTGGGGAATACTATAGGGCGTTCCAGGATATTCTTTGTCCACACCTCACTAGAGTTTTTGGGTCTGCTGCTGTGTCTTCCTCATTCCCCCAAGAGATGCTTAAGGCAACAATTATAGCTCTGCCAAAGCCAGGGAAGTCTCTGTATGTCCCACAGAACTTCAGATGGATCTCGCTCTTAAATAATGATGTAAAGATCTATGCCAAGCTCCTGGCCACTAGATTGATGACCATTCTACCGGATATTGTGGATGTTGACCAGACGGGTTCACCAAGGGTAGACAGACAGCTGACGCCACTAGACGCTTGGTTGACCTAATGCATATTGCTAGGCATAGGGGAACGCCTTCTCTGCTTCTTTTCTTTGGATGCAGAGAAGGCTTTCGACAGAATCCACTGGGGATTCCTAGCCGAGGTTCTAAGAAAGTTTGGCTTTCAGGGATGGGTGTTTTCAGCCATTATGGCCCTTTACACGCAGCCATCAGCTCAAGTATACATAGCAGGAGCTCTCTCAACACCATTTCAAATCACAAACGGTACATGCCAAGGGTGCCCATTATCCCCACTCATTTTCAATCTAATGATGGAACCTTTGGCTGCCCAAAAAAGAACACACCCTCGAATCGCTGGGTTGCTAGTGGGCTCAAAAAAACACTTCATAAGTTTATTTGCTGACAAAATAATTTTAATTTTATCTGAAGTGCAGGAATCCCTGGCCACAGTTCAAACTGTGCTGCGGACTTTCTCTGCAGTTTCGTATTACAAGGTAAACAAGGCTAAGTCCCATATACTTAACATGGGGGTGAGCACTGAGGTGAAGATGACTTTGCAAAGCAAATTCCCTTATGTGTGGAGGGACGAGGGTATAACCTACCTGAGGATAACGTTGACTCCTACTCCAGAGGGTTTGGTAGCTGCGAATTATACTTACTTTATAAATTCCCTTGGGTCCAAACTTCAGAAATTGTCTGTGTCCGAGTTATCTTGGCTGGGGAGGCTAGCGGCCTTCAAGATGTTAATTTTGCCTCAACTTTTATATATATTTAGGACCCTCCCTATCTCTCTGCCCAATATTTATTTTAAATCCCTACAATCTATTGTAAACAACTTTTTGTGGCAGGGCAAGAGAGCTAGGTGCGCTTTCGGTAGGATAATTAGGAGTAGAGAAGCAGGGGGGGGGGGTGGGCCACGTTCACTTACAGGACTATTATTTCGCATCTATCCTATCCCAACTAGCCCACTGGTTCAACCCTGATTCTAAAGTGTTGTGGAAGCATCTAGAACAGAGACAGATCCCAAGGGGGAGTCTCAAGGATTTTTTGCTGTCAGCCTCTCTCAACAAATCTTTGGACAAAAGTTACGCACCTCCCATACTGGCCTCATTGAGGGCTTGGACCCACTTGTGTATGGCTCATGGTTGGACAGGGCCCACAGAATTGCTTAAATTCCCTATAACTACAGTCCACAACCTAATCCCAAATATTAATCTTAATATAATATAATATATTCTCTGGAAAGAGAAGGGTATAGCTAACCTAGAGGATATAATAGTAGACTCCAGTGTGATGTCGTTCGAAGCTTTGTGACAGAAGTTCGGCCTTCCAGCTAGTGAACGGTTCAGATACATCCAGGTCTCTCAATTACTCAAGGAAAATCCCCTGATTCTCACCTATCTCCTGGTTAAACTAACCAAGTTTTTTTTTATCAGCCGACTCCTAGGTCTAAAGGTATAACTATCCTATACAAGGGGTTACAGGAAAAAGATGTAATGGTCAAGACCCAGAATATTATAGCATGGGAACGAGACTTTGGGGTGGAGTACCCAATTAATTCCTAGGAAAAAATCAATAAAACTCCAAATGGCATCCGCCAGAAGTACTAATCTCCTGGAGATGCACCAAAAGCTACTTCTTCTCTGGTACCTTCCCCCCCACCGGTTGTCCAAAATGTTTCCAAATACCTCTGCAGATTGCTGGAGACTTTTTGGAGGGATGAGTACACTGTTTCACATAATGTAGGAATGCCCTAATATCAAACCTTTGTGGTCTCAGGTAGAGGGCATTTTGACTGGTATCTCAGACTCTATTCCCCCACTTCACCCTGCTATGGCTATACTATCCTTGGGCATTGAGGGGATACCCATCTCCCTGGTAATGGTAGTCTTACACATCCTTCTGGCTACACGCCTGGTAATCCTCAGACACTGGAAGAACATTGCTTCTCCTACATTGGCAGAAATCACAAACACAGTGCAAACTCACAGCACTTATGAAATATTACATGCGTCAGCAATGGGGAAATATGTGAAGGTCTCCAAGCTTTGGGCTCCATGGCAAGATTGGAAACTTGGCAAATAAATAATATAAATGATCTCCATATGAAATGTCGAGCGGTCTAAGCTAGCCAGGGCAAATACTATAGTTGTTGTTAAGGTTCTTGGGCAGGTGTTATTCTGCCCTGTTAACTTTACTTTATTTTATACCTTTTGAATGTCTTGACATACTCGCCCTCTTGTCACATTCCTTGTACACAAAAGTGCAGCAGAGGGGATTAATTCTGTGCACTATAAGCAGGGATATAGGTTATTTCTCATATGATTGAAGCTGGCTACCGCGACCAATGAGAGGGATCGCAAGGGGCTATCTATAGTGATTTCCCTGATACAATGCGCGGGGTTCCCCATTTACGATTGGGGTTCGCTCTAGTATATAAAGTTCTATAACAACTGAAAACTGCATAAATATCTCTAAATAATTTTATATATCACTGGAATGTGCTTCTTCTGATTTTGTCTACTTCTACGTTCTGTATGTTTTGTACTGTTCTCTATTGAAAATTCAATAACAAACATTGGAATTAAAACTACATGTGAGTCCATAAAGTACTGGAGATTATATTTATATTATTGTGAAACCTGTGTGAGTGAAACTTGAATTTAGAAGCCAACCCCAGTGATGACTAAGGAGTGTGAGTCTTTTTATACTATAGTATGACTATTTTCACTGCAAAATAGCAAGGAGAGGATCCTTTTATTGCAACTTCTAGGGTGACATGGGAAAAACACCTAGGGCCAGATTCAAGGAAGTTTGCCACATCTTTCTGGCGGCGTAGAGTATCTCATTTACACTACGCCGCCGTAACTTAGCCAAATTTCGGCGTATCTTGCTTTCTGAAAACAGAACACAGATACGACAGCGCATTTTAGAACTTACGCGGTGTATCAACAGATACGCCGGTGTAAGTTCTCTCTGAATCTGGCCCCAATTGTTTAAATTACATGCTTTGGAGATTTATTAATTTATTTATTAAAGGTGCTTATTTAGCGTTGTCAATTTATGCAGCGCTTTACATACTGTATATGTTGTAATAACTCACATCAATCCCTGCCCTTAAGGAGCTTACAATCTAAGGTCCCTAACTCATAATCATACGTACACATACTAGGCCAAATTCGGATAGGAGCCAATTAACCTATCAGAGTTGGAGGAGACCAATGTTCCCAGGGGAAACCAACGCAGGCACTGGGAAAACATGGAAACTCCTGGCATGTTGTCCATGGTTGGGATTCAAACCAACAACCCTTGTACTGGCAGGCAAAAGTGCTACCCACTTCGGAGATGTTGTCAAGCGTGGGGTTTACAGAACAGTACAGTTTTCAAGGACAGCGTCTGCGACACCATAATCTGCAATCACATATTTTAGAAGTGAAATAGATTTTTCCCTAGGCCGTCTTTCAAGACAGCCACCTTAGAGAGGACAGCCACCTTAGAGAGATCCCAGCTCCTCCCCTCTCAGGAAACACCGCCTTCAGCCAAGTTTTAAGCCCTCATCCTCCCGCCAGCCCCTCAGTTATGGTGTTTCCTCCGGCGGGAAGACACCGCTATGGAGCCAGGCAGGAACAAAGATTGTCTCTGGACAGCCGCACTCTGAACAAATTGTAGCCTTTTTTAAAAGAAGGACAGCACTACAAGTCAGAGCAAAATAAAATAAAACCTGACTGCTGACTGTTTTATTTTGCTGTGACATGTAGTGCTGTCCTTCTTTTAATAAAGGCTACAATTTGTTCAGAGTGTGGCATTGCCTGCACCCAGGTCCGTTTGAAGGAATTTGGGGCCCCCAAGCACAATGGGGGCCCCCAAGTACCCCCCCTCCCGCATGCAAATCCTACGTTAACGCTACACTAATTTTTTCCCTGTAGGGTGCCACTGTAGCGTGGCCGAGCTCCTCTTCCCCTTGCTTCTTCCCCAGTCCCCTATCAGATAGTGCCTGGGCCGGGCCGGGTATCGTGCGGTACAGGAGATACAGTTTCCTGTCTTCCCGGCCGGACTGAAAGGAAGTGAGCACTGGCAGGACTCCAGGTGAAAGGAAGAAGAGCTCAGCCACGCTACAGCCTGGGAAGGGAAAGTTGGGGGCCCCAGGCCAGCTCGGGCCCCAAGCAATTGTTTGTTTTGCCTGTCCTGTAGCAACGGGCTTGCCTGCACCTGAGTTGTCTGCTGCAGAGGAAATTCGCCTGGGTTCCTACCTGGAGTATCTACTCCCTTTCCCCTTGCTATGGAGCCAGGGCCAGACAGCTGGGTAGGCTGGGGCCGAATATTACTGAGAGGGGGTCCAGGAGGAGCTCTGGGAATTTCTCTCTCCCTGTTCTTGTATTGCAGCCGGGTCAGCTAGGGAGCCGGATTACCTGTGCGGTCGAGTGTCGCACATCCCAGCTTCTCTTGGGAAAGGTGCAGACTGGGAGGTCTGTGTTTCTTCTGTCTAGGGGGGTGCTGTGGGATAAAAGTTTTGTATGACGTTTTCTTGTGTCTCCCCAGTTGGCCGGAGGTACTCTTGAAGAACTGAGGGGCCCGCAGGAGGATGAGGCTTAAATCTTTGCTGAAGGCAGTGTTTCCTGAGAGGGGAGGAGCCAGGATCTCTCTAAGGTGGCTGTCCTCTCTAAGGTGGCTGTTCTAAAAGACTCCTGGAAAAAGATGTTACTGGTAAGTAACTCAATTTTTTTAAACTATTACATATAGCTTGGTTTAAAGTGATTGTAAAGGCTTGTTCTGTTTTCTTATGAAAATAACAAACATGTTATACTTACCTGCTCAGTTGCAGTGTATTTTTACAGAGCAACCTGGATACTCCTCTTCTTGGGTCCTTCTTCTGTGATCCTGGCCCCTTCCTCCTGTTAAGTGCCCCAACAGCAAGCAGCTTGCTGTGGGGGCACCCAAGCTAAGTCACAGCTCCCTGTGTCCCTTCAAACATGGACCCCCGACCTGGACTTTTTTGTCCATTTCAGGCCTAAAATGAATGGTGGAAGTAGCAGCTAAAACTGTTTTTAAAAGCTATAGGAAGATTTGCTGTTTCAAAAATTATATTAAAAAGGCCCCAAAATTGTATTTGCAAATGGTAAAACAGTTTAAGGCCTCGTTCACATGTGACATACTGCAGAGTACACCTCTGCAAGGGGAGAGTTTAATGTATCCCTGTATAGGTAGTCCCATTGTGTAATACTAAAAAAACAAGGTGTGCTATCCCTTTAGGGATCATATCATAAATGTATATATCACCAATTCAAAGGCCGCGTACACACGATCAAACTTATCCGATGAAAACGGTCCGACGGACAGTTTTCATCGGATATGTCTGCTGGGCTGTTTTGGTCTGATGGTTGTACACACCATCCAACCAAAATCCCCGCGGACAGACAGTGCGGTGATGTGGCGGTGACGTTGACGCCGCCACGTCACCAAACCAGGAAGTAAAATACTTTCGCGCATGCATCGAATCCATTCGACGCATGTGGGAGATTTCGGTCCGCTGGTTAGGCGAACTAACCAGCGGACATGTTGGACGGACGGGTTTCCAGCAGACAAGTTTTAAAGCATGCTTTAAAACTTGTCTTCTGGAAAAACCTGTCTGCTAGCCCGTACACACGGTCGGATCTGTCCGCTGAAACTGGTCTGCGGACCAGTTTCGGCACATATGTTTGATCGTGTGTATGCGGCCAAATGGGTGTAAGACATAGTGACACAATTGTGCAATACAATCCTGTCAAAATTTCAGAAAAGAAAATTAATATCACATACAAATTTGAACAAACACATTATGAAAAATGTTCATAATATGAACTTGTGCTTTGATAAGTATCACTCCAGTGACAAAGTGCTGACTGCTTCAATCACAAAAAGTGCACACTAGGGATGAGCTTCGAGTTCGAGTAGAACTCATGTTCGACTCGAACATTGCCTGTTCGCCGAACAGCAAACTATTTGGGGTGTTTGCGGCAAGTTCGTGTGAACTTTAGAACCCTGTTAAAGTCTATGGGACTCGAACGTTTGAAATCTAAAGTGCTAATTTTAAAAGCTAATATGCAAGTTATTGTAATAAAAAGTGTTTGGGGACCTGGATCCTGCCCCAGAGGACATGTATCAATGCAAAAAAAAAATATTCCTTTAAATTTTGTACCTGGGGGGGGGGGGGGGGGTGTATAGTATGCCTGTAAAGTAACATTGGTTTCCCATGCTTAGAACTGTCCCTGCACAAAGTGTCATTTCTGAAGGAAAAAAAGTAATTTAAAATCACTCGCGGCTATAATGAATTGTCGGCTTCTGGCAATACAGAGAAAAGTCATTCATAAAAAAAAATGTGTGGGGGTCCACAGCATTTTTTTTTAAATTTGGGGTGGAGTTCCCCTTAAAATCCATACCAGACCTGAAGGGTCTGGAATGGATATTTGGGGGTAAACCCCGCATATTTTTTTTTTTATTTGACGCAGGGTTCCCCCTAATATCCATACCAGACCCTAAGATGAGTGATTTTAAATGACTTTTTTCCTTCAGAAATTACATTTTGTGCAGGGACAGTTCTAAGTACAGGAAACAAGCGCTACTTTACAGGCATACTATACACCCCCCTAGGTACGAAATTTAAAGGAATATTTAAATTTTATTGTTTCACTTTAAGCATTATTAAAATCACTGCTCCTGAAAAAACAACATTTTTTTAAAACATTTTTGCATTGATACATGTCCCCTGGTGCAGGACCCGGGTCCCCAAACACTTTTTAGGACAATAACTTGCATATTAGCCTTTAAAATTAGTACTTTAGATTTCAAACGTTCAAGTCCCATAGACTTTAACAGGGTTCTAAAGTTCACACAAACTTTTGGTCTGTTCGCAGGTTCTGGTGCGAACTGAACCCAGGGGTGTTCGGCTCATCCCTAGTGCACACACTCCTTACCAGAAGAAATGACATCTAGGTTATAGGAGTCCATAAGAGCTTATGTGATGACAAATCCAAGCAGCTCCAGACAGTTAAATCATCATCACTTTCAGAGCTCAATAATAATGGTAAACATATACTCCAAATTATAATATGCCACTACAAAACAAAAAAAGACAAAGAAGAGGTCAAATAGTGAAGTATTATTTAATTGCAAATTAAGGATAGCTTGTAAGAATCACTGCACACAGCCGGCTAGTGTCATTGCTAGCTCCTTCCAACGTTTCATTATAACAGATGTCGTCAGAGTTTGAATCTAGCCAGTGGCATTCATAGTTACACTATAAATAATGCAGCCAGACCAATGCAGAGTGGTGCTCCTCCCACCTTCTCTCCTGAAGCCACTTTAAAGCAGCCAAATTAGCATTGTAGACAGGAAGGGCCATATATTATAAAACAAAAGTAGTATAACATAAAACAACAATAAAAATAAAGCAAAAAATCACCTGCAATCAGTGCCAACTCCATTTACTGGTCATAGTGATAACTGCATATATCAATTACAACAAGGACAAAAAATATATCAAAGTCTTGTGGAAAAAAAACAATGAAAATATTATCAGCTATTATTGATAAAACAGTTAAAATCCCACTCAACCTTTAGCCCAAAATGATTATAAGCTCTCATGTCATACATCCACCATGTCTCCAAGTGTGACATTTCTCTTTTGTTATTATTTACACCAGTGTGGATGTCTATACCTTTCAGGGAAGAAAAAGCTTTTCTATGTTGGGAGCCTAGATAAATTATGACCCTTGAAGCCCTTTCTCATATTGATGATGCGTTCACCAATTTGTACCTGGTGAGCCCATGTGGTCTTACCAATATATTGTGGGCCACACGGGCACTCCAGGATGTAAACTACCAAATAAATAGGGCATGAATAGAGTAGGTAATGCGCAATTGTGTGCACAAAATATTAGCTCCAACCTGTTTACATACACCATATTTTATACAAGGGATAAATAAGTAGGGCTCCAAGAAAAAAAAATTACTTTATTAGGGGCTAGTTTATCTCTCAAGGACTGTTTTCTTAAAAAATAAACCTAGGGCATTTGGATAATGGGAGACATACCAGCTTATTCCCTTTTACCACCTTCCAGTGTTTAACAAGAAACCTTTTTATCAGAATATGCTCAAAAAGGTGATAAAAGATACATACATACATACGATCAGAATCAAGTCGACACATGCTTGGAAGCATTGAACTTTGTTTTTTTCAGCACGTTGTTGTGTTTTACATCACTGCATTCTGACATGTTTGTTTTTCTAACTGATAGTGTGTAGGCACATCAGACCATCAGTCAGCTTCATCGGTAACCGATGAAAATGGTTCTTCGGACCGTTCTCATCGGATGGACTGATCGTGTGTACGCGGCCTAAGATGCAGTATTATGCTATCTACAAGGCATTCTGTAATGGTTTACAATGACTTTAAGAGGTATGGCAGTGGCTACAAACCCTACGCTAATCTCTCCCTTTGCACTTTATCAGCACTTCCTATGCTTTCCCTATCACAGCTAAAGAACATTGTCAATATGGCTGCGGAAAACCCACCTTTTTATATTGTGTGGGGGGGTGGATTATGCAAAAGCCTCCTTATTAGCCCGTTTAAGCCAGTTGATCTAAGATCAAAAGCCAGGCAGTGTATTAAGGCTATTAAGGTGAATTCCTGCATTCGTTTGGTGGGTTCCTGAGCCATGAATGTGCAGGATTCAGCTTAAAGCCATGATAGCGATGAACTCAAACCGCATCCCTTTAGATGAGGAAGGCTGTATTTAATGATGAGATATTAATATTTAGCCTGTATAAATAAAACAAATTTACATTAGAACATATGTTTATACCAGCATAATGTACAGGAAGTACCACAAAAACACTTACTGTAGGAGTATAATATAATAATTACATTATAATACCCAATGTAAGGATGTAACATTTTGCATATGATATACTTCAGTGTTTGGCTGATGCTGCTTTTCACAAGTTGATACCCACTTTTAAGCCAAATATTTGCAATTTATAACAAGCGGCAGCATTTTTTTCGAAATGTTCAAATGTCATCATGTACTTTGAGCAAACAAAGACAAATCCCCTAGCTCCATACATTAGTCATGCTGCTTTTGTATACTTGGGCAAAACTGAGAAATACAAAATAAAAGGGTTAAATGAGTTTCTGGTGCAATTAGAATGACTAGTTTCATTGTATAGAAGAGAGAAAAGAATACTGACAGGGAGTTAAAACCACTTCAGTAGTAGCAAAAGCTTAGATGGCAAAGTGATTGAATGATCTCATTTCAGGCTTTTTGTTAGACAACAGGCACCGCTCTATGAAGATTGATACAGAAGTGTTGGGCTTCGTTTGCTGGATCATCAAACGGATTGATATTATACTCCAACAGTGGATGAAGACAAAGTAACTGTTATCATACTCAATACAAGAGCTTGTCAGCAGTAGAAAATCATCCCATGTCACTGATTATTGGAGAATTTCATGACTGTCATGAGAATTTATTAGGATGATATCATAATGTGCAAACAGCTATATGAGAAATGCCGGAGGAAAGAATAAAAATCCCTACTAATATACCCCATACAAGTTAGGAGGGATATTAAATGAACTGCAAAGTACAGTTCAGCTTGTCTTGTTTTCTCCTACTCTGCACTATAATTGCAGCGACACGATCAGCGTGTTATATTACTTAATGTGGATTTGAGTTATCATCTTTTTTTTGTTATTTTACTTTCCTGAATTATTTTTAATACCTCAACTTACCCCTCCTACATAATGACATCATTGTTATTGTTATGTAATCATGCGTGTCATAATGACATCAAGAACCTGGGGTCCTTATACTTTGTTCTGTGCAAGGGCAGGAAAGTTTACTCTGGGACTCCTTTACTTAGAACAATAGTTTTTGTTTTTTGTTTGTTCCTTTTTTCATTGGCCTTGCTGTATATGTGTAGCTACAAAACCTTGCAGTTGGCATCATTTTGCCATATGACATATAAAATCATATGTAATATACTTTTACTAATAATATTAACCACTTAAGCCACGGACCATTTTACTGGTCAATGACCGGACCACTTTTTTGTGATTCGGCACTGTGTCACTTTAACTCTTGCGTGGTCGTGCAACGTGGCTCCCAAACAAGATTTTCCCCACAAATAGAGCTTTCTTTTGGTGGTATTTGATCACCTCTGCGGTTTTTATTTTTTGCGCTATAAACAAAAAAAGAGCGCAAATTTTGGAAAAAAAAACAATATTTTTCACTTTTTGCTATAATAAATATCCCAAAAATATATAAATAAAACATATTTTTTTCCCTCAGTTGAGGCCGATACGTATTCTTCTACCTATTTTTGGTAAAAAAATCGTAATAAGCGTTTATTGATCGGTTTGCGTAAAAGTTATAGCATCTACACATCGGACACGTTTGACACATTTTTGAGACCATTGTTATTTTTAACAGCGATCAGTGCTATAAAAATGCATTGATTACTGTGAAAATGACACTGGCAGTGAAGGGGTTAACCACTAGGTGGCGGTGAAGGGGTTAAGTGTGCCTAGGGACGTGTTCTAACTGTAGGGGGATGGGCTTACTGTGACACGACAGTGATCACAGCTTCCTGTCCTGTCACTAGGAAGACTGGGGAAATGGTTGTTTATAGCAGCTTTTCCCCCTTCTTCCTCACGTGACACACGATCGCGGGTATGCCCGCAGATATCGATTCTGCGGGACCCACAGTCGGAGTCACGGAGCTCCTGGCGGGCACGCGCATCCATAATGCTGGCTTCTTAAAGGGGACATATATATATATATGTCCTTCTGCCTGTCCATGCTATGCTGTCGAAGGATAAAGGATATAGTCGTACGCTAGTCGGGAAGTAGTTAATATACTCAATTTATAAAAAAAAATCTAGAGGAGTTTTCTGATTTGCAAATTTAAAGGTTGTCAGGATATTTACAATGTTTCTGAATGAATGAATACATAATTGAATGAATGAGGCGGCGTACACACGACCGAGCTTCTCGGCAGAATCCAGCGAGAAGCTCGCTGGGATCCATATTCTGCCGAGGTTCTCGGTCGTGTGTACAATTCCGACGAGCGTCCCGTCGGGAAGCTCGTCGAGCCAAAAAAGAGAGCACGCTCTCTTTTTCCTCGTTGTTCAATGAGGACTTTGGCTCAACAAGCTTTTCCGACTGCTCATCGGGAACCTCGTCGGGCAGAACGATAGGTTTAGCCCGACGAGGTTCTCGTACGTGTGTACGCAGCCTGAGAGAATGAGAGAATGTAATAAGCCAGTCATGAACAAAAAATAGAGTGTGTGTGGGAAAACCCACAGCAAAACAGACTTAAAATATATATATATATATTTTTAATCATTCATTTAAATGACAACTAGTGATGTCAGATAGTGTCAGCTAGAGTCAGTTGGTGTCCCTTCTAGTGTCAGTAAGTTCCAGTCCCTGATTGCCTGCCACACTATCACAGTCACACTATAAGTTGCTAATCACTGCGATTACCAGTATAGTGTGTTTCTGGGTCCATGTCCTGGTCCCAGTTGAACTATATTAGTGTCCTCAATAGTATAGTGTCCCAACAAATGCAGTGTTAGCAGAATAGACCTGATCATTGCCAGTGCTTGTGACATATAGAAAAAATAAATTTTGGCCTAAATGTATGAAGAAATTTGATTTATAGGATATGTTTTATAACATAGTAAAAAGTAAAAAATAAGTTGTTGTTTTAAGAAAAAAATCGGTCTTTTTTCATTTATATAATAAAAAATAAATACAAATAAAACAGTGGTGATTAAATACCAATAAAAAAAATCATTATTTATGTGATAAAATTATATAAATGTAGTCAGGGTAGTGCATGACCAAGCATTTGCCAGTTAAAGTAGCACAGTCTTGAATAGCAAAAAATGATCTGGCCCTGAAGAGGGTAAACCTAGATGGGGCTCTGTATTTATATATTCTCAAGAGTCTTGGGCAGGATGGAATCTCCAACCCTGTGTCTGGATGTTGTGGACAAGGTGCAGAGGTTGTGAGTCCAGGGGGACTGTAGAGAATTTGGAAGTCTCTGGTGGATACAAGCTGGAGGTACTGGGAAACCCTGTTAACAAACCATGTGGGTCTAAACAGCAAGGTGATGTCACCTATGTCTGAGAGAGAGAGACTGAATATCAAATGATCTGGGAGACCAAAACAAGCATAGGTACTGCTGACAAGAAGCCAGGTGGCTCTGTATTTTTTATTTGCGTTTGAAATTAAAACCTCTGTGTGAGAATACTTGTATAGTCTTTTGTTTTCTCCCATTAAAAAGTGGACTCACTATACAAAAATAGCTTCTACCACAGAGCTTTACATCTCCCATACCACAATATATGTATATGTGTATAGTATGTGTATAGTATGTATGTGTATGTGTAGCGCCTGGTTACCTCTAGGAATCAGAGAGTTAGGTAGCTCTGATTCAGTTAATCTGTTCAAATTGGGTCTCTGTCTCAGCTTGGCTGTGCTGTGGGCTTACTCTGTTGTTCCTGGGGTGCTGTTCTCACCCAGGACGATAGGTGGCAGCAGTGGAGTCGAGGTTTTTGTGCTTTTCCTCAGCAGTCTATCAGGAGGGTTTCTCCTCGCTTTGCATGCTGGGGGAGGGTATTTTTGAGACAGACACCATTGGTCTGAGTTGTTCTACGAGTGTGGCACCCACCTTTTAGGTGACTGCATCACGGTGACAAGGCGAAAAGGGAATGGTGCGCATGCCATGTGGTGTTCCTGGTTCTGGGACCATGTTGGCCTGGAACATTTAAAGCTGTGGCTGGGCCCCAGTAATCGACTGGGTCCCCAATCATGAGAAGATCCCAAGCGAGATAGCTGTTTGGTGGGGAGTCCATCTGAGGAGAGCCAAGAGAGGCTGGCAATCCAATAGGGTCTCGACAATCCACCGAGGATCAAGGGAACCGAATACTGAAAGGATGGACGTTGGTCACCTGTCAGTCGGTCACCTGTAAACTACCTGAAGGAGATCCAGGCCAAAGTCTTTAACCTCTTTCCCACCGCGCCATAAGCATTTTACTGCTACGGCGCGGCGGGGTTATCTTGGGACGACGTCCCTGGGACGTCGTCCTTCACTTTCACTTTCGCGATTGCGCGTCCCCTGGGACACAAAAGTGTCCGTGCTCGCCGGGTCTAGAAGACCCGGCGCATCACGGATCACGGTAAATTGCCGCTGATCGCGGCCGTTTACCACGTGATCGCGCCGTCGAATGACGGCGCGATCACTTGTAAACAAACCGGCGTCCATAACGGAACCAGACAGGGCTGTCCCCTCTCTCCCATACTTTTCATCTTATCCCTAGAACCGTTCCTTCGCAGACTGAGGGATAACCCAGACGTCAGGGGTATCACAATCGGCCGACGACAATACAAAATCGATGCATACGCAGACGACGTTCTTCTGTTTTTGAAGAACCCCCTCATCACTCTGCCCAATCTCCTCACAGATCTCCAGACATTCAAGACCCTTTCAAACCTACAGATCAACTTCCACAAATCTTCCGCGCTCAACGTCTCCCTACCCCAGGCCACAGTGGCCCTATGCGAACAGAACTTCCCCTTCAAATGGGAAACTAGGGACATCACATACCTGGGTATTAAACTCCCAAAGCACTTACCTGACCTTTACACCACTAATTTCCTGCCTCTCCTTCGAACGATTAAGGATGACTTGTCGAACTGGACTAAGGGCAAATTCTCCTGGTTTGGACGAGCGGCGGTAATTAAAATGAATATCCTCCCGAGGCTACTTTACATGCTGCAGGCAGTCCCGATCAGCTTGCCCCCCTCCTTTTTTACCTCCCTTAAACAGATCTGTAGATCGTTCCTTTGGGCTGACCGCCCCGCTCGGTTGAGCTGGAAAAGACTGACCCTGCCAAAACTAAGGGGAGGCATAAGCCTCCCGGACCCCTCACTGTATTACACTGCATGTCAGCTTACAAGGGTGGTAGACTGGCATGTCCATCGGAACAACAAGGATTGGGTGGTTTTGGAAGAAGACGTTTCCGGAACACGCAATGCCCATCTACCATGGATCGACCCTCGGTCCGTCCCAGCCACGTGCAAGAACCATCCGCTAATTGGAACAACCCTGTCCACTTTCAGGTTGGCTTGCAGATCGTTGAACTCGGAGCCCTCCCCAGGCCCCATGACGCCCCTCACCCATAACCCTGACTTCCCAGCTGGCCTCCAAGTGCTGCCCGACCCGACACATACACAGGATCGAACGATACGGGCCCACCAATTCTTCGGAAACGGCACTTTACTCCCACACTCTGAATTGCTCTCCAGACTCCAGGGGGTCGATATACCTCGCTTTAAATACTTCCAAATTCGACACTTCCTGCAGAGCACACCTTCACTTTTGGTTTGGGTCAGGGACCTCACACCCCTGGAGAAATTGTGTAACCAGTCCAACCCACAAAAGCATTTAATATCGACAATATACTCTCTACTTGTCTCTGGGGTCGAAGCCAACGTCGATATCCATCGCGCTTGGGAATCTGACCTTTCCATCTCCCTCTCCAATGACGACTGGGACTCGATATGGGAACATACCCATAAGGGATCAATCAATGTATCGGCCCAAGAAAACAGGTTCAAAATCTACTCCCGGTGGTATAGGACCCCCGTTAAACTCCACAAGATATTTCCCGCTATCTCCCCCATGTGCTGGAGATGTAAGTCGAGTCCCGGTACTCTCCTCCATGTGTGGTGGGACTGCCCGGTCCTTCAACCGTTCTGGGCGGAGGTGCATTCCCTGATATCCCAAATCACCACATACACACCTGACTACACCCCCGCACAATACCTGCTACACCACACGTCCCTACCTAAATCGATATATCGCAAATCACTGACCTTACACCTTATCAATGCGGCCACTCAATGCATACCGATCCATTGGAAGGACCCCCTTCCCCCTACTACAGCTGAGTGGCGTTCCCGAGTAGACAGGATACCCACGTGGAAGAAAAATATATTTTAAATATATTTAAAAAAAACATTCTAAATATATTTTTCCCAAATATATTGCAATATATTTGAAATGCTACAATTTTGGCCAGATTCAATATATTTCAAAAATATATTTCAATATATTTGTGAATATATTATTGAATATATTGGGAAATGCATTGTGAAATATGTTGCAAATATACTCATAAATATATGTTAAATGTACTTCTGAATGCATTTAGCAATATATTTATGCAGCCATAAATATATTGCAACATGCATTTTGGAATGCATTGTGAATATATTCAGACATATATTGCTAAATGCATTCAGAAGTACATTTAACATATATTTCTGAATACATTCACAATGCATTCCAAAATGCACTTTGCAATATATTTATGGCTGCATAAATATATTGCTAAATGCATTTAACATATATTTATGAATATATTTGCAACATATTTCACAATGCATTACCCAATATATTCACAAATATATTGAAATATATTTTTGAAATATATTGAATCTGGCCAAAATTGTAGCATTTCAAATATATGGCAATATATTTGGGAAAAAATATATTAAGAATGTTTTTTAAAATATATTTTAAATATAAATGTACTGAATGTAAAATAAAAAAAAATACATTCCTATTACATTTTGAAATGCTGTGCATTTATATATTGTATTTTATATATTGTAGGCCTATAAAACCAGCAAATATTTGGAAATAAAAACGATAACACAGTACAATACACACAACTTTATTATCATGTAAATATACAAACACTACAACACAGAGAATAGAAAGTGGTGTTAACTGTGGTAAATGACATACAAGTTTATTTGTGGTATTCTGATGGTTCCCAATGTTTCCCTTCAGGTGATATTTCAACACCGAAATTGTTCTCGTAAGAGTGTCACTGATCACACCGTTTGAAGTCCCAGGAAACTTTGCCAAAGTGGCAGCTTTAAAAAGTAAATGGAAAATATTAGACTTATTAGATTTTCCCTGTGAATCAAAAGCCATATAAGACCCTTTTCACACTTTAGCGCTGCTAAAGCTCCGGCGGTTTTTGCAACACTTTTTAGGCGTTTTTTTTTTTTTTTTTAAAGGGAAAAAGTACAGTTTTTAATGCGCTTTTAAAGTGCTTTGGAAGTGCTGCCCATTAATTTCAATAGGCAGGTGTGTTTTAGGAGCGCTATTTATAGCGCTCCCAACCCGCCCCAGATGCTGCTTGCAGGACTCTTTCTAAAGTTCCGCAAGCGCATCGCCCCAGTGTGAAAGTACTCATTGCACTGAAAGGGATGCAGTTTCATGAGCTTTTTAGAGGCTATTTCTAGTGCTAAAACACCTGAATACTGGCTCAGTGTGAAAGGGGTCTAATAGATGCAGCTGAGTAAATAAAACGAACAAAATTAAGCATGTAAAAAAAAAATATTGTAGACTTTTAAAAAATCTGTATAAAAATCAACATCTTGCCTACAACTTGCCTTTTTAGTTCAGACTACTACCAGACTGAGCAAGATATCTTATTTTGACACAACAGTCAAATTGGCTTACAGTCTACATGTCAAAGCTGATGTTTTCATAGGGTCTAACTGTATTTGCTTCTCTCCATCTGTCAGCCGCTTGGAGGCACCTCCTTAAAGGTTACTTTTTATTGAAGTGGTTGTAAAGGTACAAGGGTTTTTACCTTCATGTATTCAATGCATGAAGGTAAAAAAAACTTCTGTGTGCAGCCCCCCTATACTTACATGAGCCCTCTCTCAATCCAGTGATGTCCACGAGAGCCTTGTCTCTCCAGGGACTTGCACTGCTGATTGGCTTTCTGTAGCGGTGGGAGCTATTGGCTCACGGTGCTGTCAATCACAGCCAGTGAGCTAATTAGGAGATGGGGTCAAGGCAAGGCTCAGTGTGTGATTGGACACACAGAGCTCTGGTTGAGGAGCACCGGCATGGGACCTGAGAAGAGAAGGATCTGAGCTGCTCTGTACAAAAACCCTTACACAGAGCAGGTAAATAGGAGTAGGATATGTTTGATATTTAAAAAAAAAGACAACCATTTAATGTTTCGATACCAAAAGAAAACCTACCTGTTTAGGCCTTGAGTACGACACTTGACAAGGAGATGAGCTCAAGTCTTCAGATGGGACAAAAGGTGATGCACACGATACACCCACACAGGATGAACTTCCACCATCATTCTTCAGTGCTATTAGCTGCGCTCTTGTTGTTTTCAAAAGATCCATTACACTAGGCAACTCTATGGAAAAGCATAACAACTTTTTAAGTAACATAATGGCCTATTTTCTCACTATATCCATTCATTTCATTTGTTAGAAATTGATGACTTGTGGAAAAATGTACTTAAATGATTAGAGGGTTTCCTCCAGTCTGCTGCTGACCCCCCAAGAGGGTTTCTCCCAAGGTAAAAGTAAGGATGTTCCACAAAACAAAAATCCTACTTGTGCATATAGTATGTAGTTACCTCAGTGCACTCACTGATACTATAATGAATGTAGTACAGTAAACTTCCAGTTACTCAACGATCCCCATTGGTACTGTTATTTCTGGTTGCTTGAGATCTAATAGTAACTCTCAAGCATCCACCTCCCATGGCACCCTGACCCCCTCCCACTTAGCAGCTAAAGGGGGTAGGGATTGGGGGCAGGGTTTTACCACCCCCAAATTCACATGTGAATGAGCCTTAAAAGTGCTATTGCCAAATGCAACTTAGGGCTCATTCACAAGTGCGGTATGCAATGCTCCAATGCGCCTCTGAGAAATTCTGCAAGGTGGTGAGGAGGCAAAATGTTTACACCAAAAATTGCAGTGAAAGGCACACAATTGCAGCACGGTAGTACGGCAATTATAGGTTTTAGTCAGGTGTGAGGAGGCAACATTGGAGGAGACTGTGCCCTGTGATCTTTGACTTCTCCCATGTTGTTCAGGTAGATCTCCAACTCTCTAAGGTTGCCTACCTCTGCCTTAAAACACTGTAGAATGAAAGGGCAAATGATTGGTCAAACAGATGTAGCGGGGGCAATTTTTGCTATTAAGAATGCTCAGATGGAAGTGGTAGAATTAATAGTCTTATAATGTAAATAAGCGTCTGATGCCATCTACTGGCGAAGAAATGGAACGACGTGTTCAAGACTTGTTTTTCCAGAACATCCAGAAGGGATATGAATAATTACCCAGGAACACTCAGGGCTGCAAGGCATGCTGGGAAGATATAAAAGACTTTGTGGTGGCCATTTTTAGCTCTCTGCCTCGGGACCCACACCCTGGAGGAACTCTTTCACAGTGTGTTTGGTGGAGTTCTGGCCTACCTCGTGCGGAAGCAAGCCATCGGTATCCAGGCAAGTGTCGGAGGGTTCCCGATCGTCTCTGGAAGTGGGAACTGGACAACCGGACGAGTGCAGAGACCAGGCGGAGGCCGTGTGTGGCGAAAGCATCCAGTCATCTGGGCATCGTGTGGTGAGAGGGCTCGGGCCCAAAGCTTTGTACTGTTTACACACTCACACACTTAGACTGCCGGGGTAGTGTTGCTGGGACCGTTAGTTCCACGCTGCCAGTGTGTTTCTCTAAGCCACATGTGCCAGGACCTGAAAGCCTTAATCAACTGCTTGATGGCCGGCCATTGAAGATTGTGTATTAACTAGGAAAGAGTGCGCAGTCACCCTCCACGTTTAATCTACAGTCCCTGTTTGCATTAAACTACTATTAAAATACCTGTGGATTACAAATTGGGTTCACATTGCTAGCGAAGAAAGAAGATCAAGGACTAATACTACTACATTTTATTGGCAAGGCCTTGCAGCGCTGTTACTGTTAGACAGATACTGTCATAGGGAAGTTACTGAGTGATTACCCGCTACGGTTGTGTTTTATTCTGTTGGGTGTTGCGTAGCACATACTGTGTGGTTGTTTACTGGAAGTGTACTGGAAGTGGGAAGGCGCGCAGCTTGAAGTAAGGCCTGCGCACTAGTCCCACTTGGAGACACCAAAATACCTGCGGCCGCAGAGGGGGTGTAAAGAAATTGTTACTCACAGTCTTTCGCAATACTGAATGTGCATCACTTACGTTCTGATTGTGTATTACAACAACTGCTTTAGTAAAGTCAACGATTATTTAAGTTTAACTTGTGTCTTAACGGTTCCTTTGTTGCTCATAAACCATTGTGTCAGTTTGCACCACAGCTGTGTCAAGGGGAGTGAGACCAAGAATACTGGGGGGTAATAAAGCAGAGTGCAGGCCCAAAACAATCAGCCGCTCCTTCGGGGGTAAGCGCTACACGTGGGGGCTCGTCCGGGATCCTGTACCTCTGCAAGTAAAACCCATCCCTGGTATCAGCATGGATCCTACTACAGTGGCTCGGTGGTGTGGAACTGAAGGCGCCCGTTCCGAAGCGAGCGTAGCCATCGCACTCCCGGGAGAAAACTGGGATAGTGAGCAGATCAAAAAGGTTGTGAAGACACTGTCCCCAAATAGAAAGGCCTGGGTGATCGCCATCAGACCAGACTGTGAAACCTCCCACACCTATGCCCTATTGGAGTGGAGGACGGAAGTTCCGGAGAACTTCAGGGGTCCGAGTGTACAGCTAGCTGGAGGAACCAAGTTATACCTGACACATCCAGAAGGGTCTGGTCAGAGCACTGCCAACTCTAGCCTTGTAAAGCCAACGGCGCTGGGATTTGATCAGGAAGCAACCCCAGCCGATACCAGTTCAAGACCCCCTCAAGGGAAGGTAAAACCTGTATATGGAAAGTACAGGGGAGGTTCTCAGTCAGAACAGCAGCTATCTGACCTGTAACGGCAGTGCCGCACCATACAGGAAAGGTTCAAGGAGGCCTCTGGTGTGATCGCAGGACACATTGAAGAGCTAAGTGTCTCGTGCAAAGATTCAAATAACAGTAAGCTAAGCTCGAGGTCTGCCTCAGTTCCCTCGAGACGTACCCAAAATCGCCTACCTGAAGTGACGATCCGGAAGGGTTTTAAAATCGAAGGACGGATAGGGGAAAAAGACCAAGAGGGAAGCCTGTCCTATACAAATCTCTTACATCAGGTGGAGCTGGGACTTCAGAAAGGCTATCATGAATCTGAGATCACAGAGGCCGTAGTCAACGCCATTAGCCCGGATCTGAGCATCAGAAGGATGTTGGAGATGAAGAATGGGCTAACTCTGACACAGCTCAGGAGGATATTAAAAAGTTACTATAAGGAGGAAGATGCTGCTGAATTGTATCATCAACTAATAAATATGGCACAAGACACCCAGGAGACCCCGCAGAATTTCCTGTTCAGGGCCATCGCTCTGAAGGATCGCTTGTTGTCTGCCTCCCGAGGAGAAGACTCGGATGGACATCTTGGACCGGAAGTCATCCAGAAGAAGTTCTTGAGGTCTGTGGCTACAGGACTGAGGAGTGACTATGTTAAATTCCAGTTGCGACAGTACCTGGATGATCCTTCCACCTCAGATGAGGTGCTCATTGAAGAGACCAATGAGGCGGCCCGGATGGAAACGGAGGGAGAGAAGAAGCAAGGGAAAGCTCAGTCCAGTACCACCGCAAGGATCAGATGGCATAACGCTGATGTCTCACAGAGCTCCCCGGAGACTAGTGTTTTGACAGCAACCGCTGATGATATGCCCCGTTCTGAACTAGGAAAACTATTTCAAGTGCAGAAGGAAATACTGGAGATGATGACTCTGTTGACCGCTAGGCTGGAGGGCCCACAGAGGCAGAAGGCCCCACCGGACCCCGCAGTCACTCCAATTGAGAGACCGGTGAGGTCAAAGACCTGTTTCAACTGTGGAGGAGTGGGACACTACCGCCAAGTGTGTCCAAGCCCGCCGAAGACAGAAGCAAGGGTCCAGAAGCCGGCGGCAAACTCCAGAGGGCCCCAGTGAAGGAGTCAGCTGGGCGCCCGGTCACAATAGTCAACTCCAAACAACCATACGCCGTCCCGGTCCCTAGTGACCCACGGGGGTCGAAGTTGGAAAAACACCCCCGGAAGAAGGGTGTAAAGGTACGAACCACCAAACAGACTAACCTTGCCACCCCACGTGGATTCCCCCCTGAATTAGTGGGACCCTCTCCCATTGTCCCTATCCAAGTGGAAGGAATCTATACCAAAGCCCTGCTGGATACTGGAGCTCAAGTAACTCTCCTCTACAGGGACTTCTATGAGAAGCACCTCAGGCACCTGCCTCTCCAGAAGCTGGAGGAACTGGAGATATGGGGTCTAGGAACTCAGAATTTCCCATATGACGGTTTCCTGCCTATTAAGCTCACCTTTGACCCAAGCGTGGCCGGGGAGGCTGAAGTCTTCGATGCTCTGGCAGTAGTATGCCCCCGCCCACCAGGGGCGGACAAGAGTTCCATCATTATTGGGACCAACACCAACCTAGTCCGGAGACTCTTGACACCACTTATGCAGAAGCAGGACACTTCAGCCATAAAAATACACCCAATGCTGACCCAGGTGTATCAGAACTTACTGCATGAGCAGAGGGCCCCAGCAGAAGGAGTGGGAAGAGTCTGGCGTTTGGATAGACGAGAAAAGGTGATACAGCCTGGTGAGGTGGTCTGCCTGCGAGCTTCTGTCAAGCTCACTTGGGAACAACCAGGACCTTTCATCGTCCTTGAGACGGACAGAAAACAGGGGAACAACGAGTTGGAGATAGTCCCCGAATTGCTACCAACCAAATTACTGAAGAGAAACAGAGGGAAAGTCTCAGTCAGCGTCCGGAACACCACAACATCCCCAGTGAAGATGCCGGCTAGAGTGTTGTTAGGGGAAGTGAAGCCAGCAACCCCAGTTCCTCCGTATGAAATGCTGAAAGAACAAGGAGAGGAGATCCCTCTGGAAGAATTCTTCCCAAAAAACACCCCCCTGTCACCCGAATGGATGGAGAGAGCAAAGACCCAGCTACTAAAATGGAGGATGGCTTTCTCAAAAAACGAGTTCGATGTGGGGCTGGCCAAAAGTGCTGAACACAAGATCCGGCTGGAAGAGGACAAACCTTTCCGGGAAAGGGTCAGGCGGATTCCACTGGGAGACCTGGAAGATTTGCGAGAACAGCTGGCTGAGCTGAAGAGAACAGGCATCATCCGGGAGTCTCGGAGCCCCTATGCTTCCCCGATAGTGGTGGTGAGAAAGAAGAATGGGTCGTTACGGCTGTGCATTGACTACAGGACACTGAATCGGAGGACCATTCCCGACCAATACACCACCCCCAGAATAGAAGATGCCTTACAGAGCCTGTCGGGGGCGAAGTGGTTCAGTGTGCTGGACCTGAAGAGTGGGTACTACCAGATTCCCATGCACTCTGAAGATAGGGAGAAGACAGCTTTCATTACCCCGGTGGGGTTTTTTGAATTTAACCGCATGCCACAAGGCTTGTCGGGGGCCCCGGCCACCTTCCAGAGGTTGATGGAGAAGACTGTAGGTGATATGAACTTAATTGAAGTGCTGGTATACCTGGATGATGTGATAGTGTTCGGCAGAACACTGGAAGAGCACGAAGAGCGCCTGGAGAAAGTCTTGAGTAGACTCCATGAAGAGGGCCTGAAGCTTTCGATGGAAAAGTGCAAATTTTACCAGTCATCAGTGAGTTATCTGGGTCACATAGTGTCCGCGGAAGGAGTGGCCACGGACCCGCAGAAGCTGGATGCTGTCACCTCATGGCCCCGGCCAACAAATGTGACTGAGCTCAGGTCTTTTCTGGGATTCTGCTCCTACTATCGCAGATTTGTTGAAGGGTTCGCCAAGATAGCCCACCCACTCACTGAACTATTAAAGAACCAGGAGGGGGCTGAGTCGGACCCTGATGGACCTGGGAAACCTAAGGAGGGTCCCAGGAAGAAGAAAGAGTCGATTGAAGACCAATGGACCACTCAGTGTGAAGAGGCCTTTGTACAGTTGAAGCGGAGCCTCACTACTGCCCCGGTTTTGGCCTACGCAGACCCTGCCAGGCCTTATGAACTGCATGTGGACACCAGTCGAGATGGACTGGGTGGAGTACTCTACCAGGAGTATGACGGGCACCTACGACCCATTGCCTATGTGAGCCGAAGCTTGACACCCGCTGAAAGGAATTACCCAACTCACAAACTTGAGTTCCTGGCTTTGAAGTGGGCAGTAGTGGACAAACTGAGAGACTACCTATATGGCGCAGAATTTGTGATCAAGACAGATAACAATCCTCTCACCTACCTACTCACCACAGCAAAATTAGATGCCACAGGACATAGGTGGCTGGCTGCACTTTCTGGATTCACCTTCAGTCTAAAATACCGTCCAGGGGTCAGAAATCGGGACGCTGATGCATTATCCAGGAGGCCCCACTGCGATTGGAACTCGCCAGAAGGTTGGACCCAACTTACCCCTGAAGGTGTGAGGGCTCTTTGCGAAGGAGCGGAACAACCAGTGAAGGGTGGAGCCAGGGCTGAAGAGGTAGGAGTGTCCGCTGTGGGAGTGCCTAGGGGCTACTGTAATGTCACTCAGATGGTGGATGAGGGTTTGCCTAAACTGTCCAGGAAGGACCTCCGAAGAGATCAGCAAGAAGATCCCCTCTGTAGCCTTGTGTTGGAGGCCTTGGAAACTCAACATTCTGATCTACTCCTACAGAGTGCCAAGAAGGAAGCTCGCCTGTTATGCAAGGAGTGGAGTCGGTTACAGCTGAAACAAGGAGTGGTGTACAGGAGGGCCCCCTCTGAAGATCTGGAGGAGAAGTGGCAGTTGTTCCTGCCGGAGAAACATAGGGAAAGAGTTCTGATTGCTCTGCATGACCACCATGGCCACCTGGGATCAGAAAGGACCCTTCAATTGGTGAGAGACAGGTTCTACTGGCCATACATGCGATCTGAAGTGGAGAATTACTGTCACTCTTGTCTCAGGTGCATACAAAGGAAGTCTTTACCTCAGAGAGCCGCCCCAATGGGCCATATGGAAAGCCACGGACCCATGGATCTAGTATGTATAGACTTCTTGTGTGTGGAATCCGATCTCAGTGGACAAGGAAATATTTTGGTAGTCACGGACCATTTCACCAGATATGCTCAGGCCTTTCCAGCCAGGGATCAACAAGCGCCTACTGTGGCAAAGATCTTGGTGGAGAAATTCTTCGTCCATTACGGCCTGCCTCAGCGGATCCATTCAGATCAAGGAAGGGATTTTGAGAGCACCCTCATTAGGCAGCTACTGGACTTGCTGGATATAAAAAAATCTAGGACTACCCCCTATCACCCACAAGGGGATCCACAACCCGAAAGATTCAATAGAACTCTCCTCAACATGTTAGGAACACTGGCCTCGGAGCAGAAACAACAGTGGAGTAAACACATTGCAGCCATGGTACATGCCTATAACAGCACCGTGAGTGATGCCACAGGATATTCACCCTATCGCCTAATGTTTGGACGGGAAGCTCGTTTGCCGGTGGACCTGGCGTTTGGTACTTCTTTAGACCACACTTCGGAGGCCTCTCATCGAGGATATGTGGGCAGATTACGGAAGAGTTTGAAGGCCGCATATGAGAAAGTTCAGGCCACCTCGGATGCGAGGGGACGCAGGAATAAGAGAAACTTTGACCTCAGAGTGCGGATCCAAGACCTGCAACCTGGAGACCGAGTGCTATTGAGAAATCTGGGTGTACCAGGAAAACACAAGTTGGCTGATCGCTGGAAGTCACAGCCATTCATCATATGCAGGCGCCTCCCAGGACTACCGGTATACGAAATCAGACCAGAAGGGAGTACTGGACCACTGAAGGTATGGCATCGGAATCACCTTCTGCCCTTAACAGAAGCAGTCAGGAAAATTCCACGACGGGAACTATCGCCTATGGCTGAGCCTCGACCTGTAACTAGGTCTCAGTCAGGATCCCTGGCCACAGAAGGTAGTGAGAAAGAGGATGGGATGGAGATAAGCTGGTTGTGGTCGCCTGAGATGCCGGAAACTGATACTAATTGCTTACCTCATGAGCAGGAGAGAGACACTGTGACTTTGAGACCTGAGGCCCCGGAATTTGTGCCGCAAAGTGGACATTCTGAGGATCACTCACCCGCTGACTCTGAGGTGCAAGAGTGTGAGGCAGAAGAAGAGACAGCGCCTACTCCTAAAAGACAAAGGGTCAAGAGGGAAGTTCATGCACCTAAGAAACTGACTTATGATATTCTGGGCGAATGTTCTGAACAGGCCTGGCTTGCTCCCAAAAGAATTCCTGATATGCCTGGTCTCCTTACTGTAAACCTAGAAGGAGAGAACCCCAACTCACCCCTTGACACATCTGTACCAGACACTGCGGTGTCACCTGTGATTGCCCAGAACAGCCTCCCATCTTATGAAAATTGGTGGGAGGCTCCTCTGTCTGTATTGAGCAGCCGCATAGAGGCAAAAATGTGCAGTAGAGTTAAAAATGTCTTTGGGGACCAAAGATTCAAAGTGGGGGGAGTATGTAGCGGGGGCAATTTTTGCTATTAAGAATGCTCAGATGGAAGTGGTAGAATTAATAGTCTTATAATGTAAATAAGCGTCTGATGCCATCTACTGGCGAAGAAATGGAACGACGTGTTCAAGACTTGTTTTTCCAGAACATCCAGAAGGGATATGAATAATTACCCAGGAACACTCAGGGCTGCAAGGCATGCTGGGAAGATATAAAAGACCTTGTGGTGGCCATTTTTAGCTCTCTGCCTCGGGACCCACACCCTGGAGGAACTCTTTCACAGTGTGTTTGGTGGAGTTCTGGCCTACCTCGTGCGGAAGCAAGCCATCGGTATCCAGGCAAGTGTCGGAGGGTTCCCGATCGTCTCTGGAAGTGGGAACTGGACAACCGGACGAGTGCAGAGACCAGGCGGAGGCCGTGTGTGGCGAAAGCATCCAGTCATCTGGGCATCGTGTGGTGAGAGGGCTCGGGCCCAAAGCTTTGTACTGTTTACACACTCACACACTTAGACTGCCGGGGTAGTGTTGCTGGGACCGTTAGTTCCACGCTGCCAGTGTGTTTCTCTAAGCCACATGTGCCAGGACCTGAAAGCCTTAATCAACTGCTTGATGGCCGGCCATTGAAGATTGTGTATTAACTAGGAAAGAGTGCGCAGTCACCCTCCACGTTTAATCTACAGTCCCTGTTTGCATTAAACTACTATTAAAATACCTGTGGATTACAAATTGGGTTCACATTGCTAGCGAAGAAAGAAGATCAAGGACTAATACTACTACATTTTATTGGCAAGGCCTTGCAGCGCTGTTACTGTTAGACAGATACTGTCATAGGGAAGTTACTGAGTGATTACCCGTTACGGTTGTGTTTTATTCTGTTGGGTGTTGCGTAGCACATACTGTGTGGTTGTTTACTGGAAGTGTACTGGAAGTGGGAAGGCGCGCAGCTTGAAGTAAGGCCTGCGCGCTAGTCCCACTTGGAGACACCAAAATACCTGCGGCCGCAGAGGGGGTGTAAAGAAATTGTTACTCACAGTCTTTCGCAATACTGAATGTGCATCACTTACGTTCTGATTGTGTATTACAACAACTGCTTTAGTAAAGTCAACGATTATTTAAGTTTAACTTGTGTCTTAACGGTTCCTTTGTTGCTCATAAACCATTGTGTCAGTTTGCACCACAGCTGTGTCAAGGGGAGTGAGACCAAGAATACTGGGGGGTAATAAAGCAGAGTGCAGGCCCAAAACAATCAGCCGCTCCTTCGGGGGTAAGCGCTACACAGAAAATAAAGATAAAAATAACAAAGGCAGCAGAACTGGTGGAATAACACACAATAAATAGATAACAAAAATAAAAGACTGTGCCAATAAAAAAGATTCAATGAAAATTAAAATTGAAAAAATTTCACCAATACCAATTCCATTGAAAGATTGGCATCCAGGGGCTGATATGCCAAAAACGGTGCACAATAATTAACCAAAACAAAAAAATCAGAGTGCAAGGAAAAATTTGTATATAAATTCACAAAATGAATGTCAAATTATATGTATAAACAATGAGAGGTTAATACGCCAAATCGGTGATCCCAAAATTGTATGTCAACAGCACACAATTGGCAAACCAAACCTCAAAAATTCTTAATGATATCACCACAAAACTCAAACGCTGATGACCAAATGAATAATGAAGGATGATGCAGATATGATGATCAGATACAGTGCCAGTTTAATGCAGTGATATAAACCGCAATTAAGTTGTCCGCTTACCAAAGGCAAGTTGTCTCAGTTGTTGGTTTTCTTCTTCCAAGTGCTTATTCTGGTTTTATATTCACCAGCTGTCAGTTAGTCTTGGTCAGGTGCTTTGACAGCGGCTGGCGGCCCATCTGTCAGAATCCGCCAAAAATAAAAAAAATAAAAATTATCTTTCCACCTCCACACCCCCCATCCACTCCCCCCCACCCCACACACACACACACACACCCCCATCTTTCAAACCCCCCGCCCACACACACACCCCAGACACCGCTAACCTCCTTCTGCACAATTTATTTGATGGTAGCTGAATGTAAACAGCAGGCAGTGGGGGAACCATAGCCAGACTGCCATTGGCTGTTTCAAATTTTAAAATTAGGCTGACTATTGTGCCCCCTTCCCACTGCCTGCTGTCAATCAGCAGAGGAAGACCTGAAGAAGAATGTTCTCCTTCAAATCCTCTCCTTTGCTGATTGACAGCAGGCTATTGATTTCCCTGCTATCTGCTCTTTTTTCCTGCATTCTGACAGTGGCCAGTGGCTGTTAGAATACAAAAAAAGGCCTAGATGTCAACTGATATCAGGCTACTTCTGGGGCAGCTGGATGTAAACATAATATCATTACCTCATATTGTTATCGGCCTGAAAGGTGGCCCATAATTGGTATCTGTATGGAAAAATCCATATCTAATGGCACCTAGTAGCAGGGCAGATAATAATATGCAAAAGGGGAGGGAGACATAAACATTGGTAGCACTATGCACTGACATTATGGGGTATATTTACTAAAGGCAAATCCGCTTTGCACTACAAGCGCACTTGGAAGTGCAGTCACTATAAATCTGAAGGGGACAAAAAAAAAAAATTTTTGCCTGTACATGATTGGATGATAAAATCAGCAGGGCTTCCCCTCATTTCAGATCTACCCCTCAGATCTACAGCGACTGCATGTCCAAGTGCACTTGTAATGCAAAATGGATTTTCCTTTAGTAAATCAACTCCTATGCTGCATGGCGAGTGGATATAGAATAGAAGCCATATAATATTGTATGCAGCAATGTACACTGAAAGTAAGTTACACAGTTACTGGATATAACATGGAAGCCATACATATTATATGCAGCAATGTGCACTGACAGTAAGTTACACAGTTACTGGATATAACATGGAAGCCATACATATTATATGCAGCAATGTACACTGACAGTATGTTACACAGTTACTGGATATAACATGGAAGCCATACATATTATATGCAGCAATGTACACTGAAAGTAAGTTACACAGTTACTGGATATAACATGGAAGCCATACATATTATATACAGCAATGTGCACTGACAGTATGTTACACAGTTACTGGATATAACATGGAAGCCATACATATTATATACAGCAATGTGCACTGACAGTAAGTTACACAGTTACTGGATATAACATGGAAGCCATACATATTATATGCAGCAATGTGCACTGACAGTATGTTACACAGTTACTGGATATAACATGGAAGCCATACATATTATATACAGCACTGTGCACTGACAGTATGTTACACAGTTACTGGATATAACATGGAAGCCATACATATTATATACAGCAATGTACACTGACAGTATGTTACACAGTTACTGGATATAACATGGAAGCCATACATATTATATACAGCACTGTGCACTGACAGTATGTTACACAGTTACTGGATATAACATGGAAGCCATACATATTATATACAGCAATGTGCACTGACAGTATGTTACACAGTTACTGGATATAACATGGAAGCCATACATATTATATACAGCAATGTGCACTGACAGTATGTTACACAGTTACTGGATATAACATGGAAGCCATACATATTATATACAGCAATGTACACTGACAGTATGTTACACAGTTACTGGATATAACATGGAAGCCATACATATTATATACAGCACTGTGCACTGACAGTATGTTACACAGTTACTGGATATAACATGGAAGCCATACATATTATATGCAGCAATGTGCACTGACAGTATGTTACACAGTTACTGGATATAACATGGAAGCCATACATATTATATACAGCAATGTACACTGACAGTATGTTACACAGTTACTGGATATAACATGGATGCCATACATATTATATGCAGCAGGGTGACATGCTGTGGAAGAGGAGCTCTATACTATTACATTACTGTGCACATGCTGTATGGTAACTGGGAAGGTGAATGTACACAGAATGAGAACTATTCAGCAGGAAATAGACAAATACAACTTAACTCATACACCAAACTTTCACAATTCTAATATTATTACATAGAAGGCTCACCTTTCATCCAGGAGAATACATCCAGGGGAATACAGAGAGCGTCTCCACCATGCTGCCATGCTTTCCTTTTCAGACTAGGCCTTACCAGGAACAGGAAGTGAGAGGTGAAAGTTCACCCCCCTGGTTCCCACTGCTCACTTCCTGTCACACACCTCCTGTATTGTTTCCTGTATTATCATTGCAGTCTCATTTAAAGAGTTTTCCCCAGGGCTGAATTCACATATTATAAGATCGAAGGCACAGAATTCAAACCCACATCCCAATAAAAAGAATGAGATAAAAGAAATGAGAAAAATATTTATACATGTAAGTAAGTGATGGGAGATGCATTCTATATATATATTTTGTATCTTCATTCTGGTACATGTGTGTGTGTATATATATATATATCAGATATACTCTATGTGTATGTGTATGTGTGTGTGTATATATTTTTATATATATATATATATATATATATATATATATATATATATATATATACTAAGGTGACCAGTTTTTTAAAAAAAAATCCAGGGACACATTTTTTTTTACTAGTAATGGCGGCAATCAGCGTCTCTCTGCCCATCGCTGCAGCCGCCCACCACACAGCCTGCCAAGTCTTACACTCCGGGTCCCCGCTACTGCTTGGTGGGGAGCGGAGGAAGATAAGCAGGCAGGCAGCTGGCCGGGACTTGAGCCAAGGCAGAAGAACATGGAAGCGGAGCTGAATGGGAATGCACCTGAAACTGAAGAAATATTCCCTCTGCTCCGACCAACACATGATCATCAGAAAGGGGCACAGGTAATGGAAAAAATCCCCCCCCCCCCAAGCTAGTAGGAGCGACAGAGTAGGGGGGTGTAATTCAGAATTATTATTTTTTTAATTCTGCACTGACTGTCTTTGAAATTGCCCCAGCCCCTGTTCAAATCCAATGGGGACAAAACTGGGGACAGACTTGGTCTAGGGACAGTGTCCTTAATCCAGGGACTGTCCCCTGAAACCGGGGATGTCTGGTCACCCTATATATATACACACACACACACACACACAGTATATCTGAGATATATATATATATATATATATATATATATGTATATGTATATATATATATATATATATATGTGTGTGTATATATATATATATATATATATATATATATACTGTATTTGCTGGCGTATAAGACTACCTTTTACACTTAAAAAAACTGGGCAAAAAGCAGGGGTCATCTTATACACCGGGTCAGCTGCTCGGATGCCTGCTGGATGTGCGGTAATATCGCATGTAGCTTCGGCTACATACAGTATATACCGCTGAGCCAATCCCGGTGAGCGATGTATTCAAATGAATACAGAGCCTGCTCAGATTGGGGTAACAACCTCTGCCAATCCGAGTGCCTACATACAGTAGCCTGCTCGGATTGGCTTTGAGAGTCAGAGATGCACGGGCTGATGATGTTACAACCTCTGCCAATCCAAGCAGGCTTTGTATTCATTAATAGAATACATCGCTCGCCGTGATTGGCTCCAGTCCCAGTAAGAATGAAGAAGTATATGGCTCCAGAAGGAAGAAATATGAAGTATCGGAACGGGGGTCGTCTTATACGGTGAGTACAGGCAAAAAAAACGTTAAAAAACTGTAAAATTAGGGGGTCGTCTTATACGCCTGGTCGCCTTATACGCCAGCAAATACGGTATATATATATATATACACACACACATACACACACATACACACACACACACACAGTATATATATATATATATATAAATATATATACACACGCACAAGAATGCAGCTCTCATCACTTACATATTTATCTTCCAGCACAGCCTAGCATTGGCAGTGCAGCTTGGGCAGGGATATGACATTTAAAGCGGAGTTCCACCCAAAAGTGGAAGCTCCACTTATTTGCCTCTCCCCCCCCCCCCCCCACCTACTTTGCCAATGCTTTTCTGCATGTGTGTTTTTGATGCATTCCAGGGTATGTTTGGTGTGTTTTTAAAGCATTCCAGTGCATTTTCCCCTCTTTTTTTTCTTAACCTTAGATAAGGACATGTGTGTTCCAGTGTGTTCAGGTGCATTCTAGTGCGTTTTTGATGTGCTTTACAGTGTTCCATTACAGTCCAGTGCAGGAAAAATGCAGCATGCTCTACTTTTTTCTGGAACTGCAAGCACTAGTGTGAATTATGCCATTGAAAACCATATAACTTACTTTCCATGCAGACAAAAAAAAAACGCACTGGGCTGCATGTGGTGTGAATTGTCCCTATATATAGGCAATGGAGGCAGCAGCACCCGAGAGCCAATGGAAACATTGGCTGGGATACCAACATCGCCGGATTCCAGGACAGGTAAGTGTCCTAATATTAAGTCAGCAGCTGCAGTATGTGTACAGTATGGGGGGTTATTTACTAAAGGCAAATCCACTTTGCACTACAAGCGCAAACTACAAGTGCAAAGTGTATTTGAAATTGCACTGAAAGTGCACTTGTAAGTGCAGGCGCTGTAAATCTGAGGGGTAGAACTGAAATGAGGGGAAGCTCTGCTGATTTTATCATCCAATCATGTGCAAGCTAAAATGCTGTTTTTTTTATTTTCCATGCCCCCCTCAGATCTACAGCGACTGCACTTCCAAGTGCACTTTCCTTGCAATTTCAAGTGCACTTTGAATTTGTAGTTTGAACTTGTAGTGCAACGTGGATTTGCCTTTAGTAAATAACCCCCTTTGTGTAGCTGCTGAGTTTTAATTTTGTGCTGGGGGGAACTTTTTGCTGCTGGAATTACCCTTCGGCAGGTACGAAGTCCAAACAATGGACTGGACTTAGTATAAAAAGAATATACAGTATATATACAATACAAAAAGTTTTGGGACGCCTGCCTTTACACGCACATGAGTTTTAATAGCATGCCAGTCTATAACAGCTTCAATTCCTCTGAGAAGGCTGTCTTATGGGAATGTTTGACCATTCTTCCAGAAGCACATTTTTGAGTTCAGGCACTGATGTTGGATGAGAAGGCCTGGCTCACAGTCTCCACACAAATTCATCCCAAAGGTGTTCTATCAGGTTGAGGTCAGGACTCTGTGTAGGCCAGTCAAGTTTCTCCACCCCAACCCACTCATCCATGTCTTTATGGACCTTGCTTTGTGCACTGGTCCAAATCATTTGGTGGATTATGGTGTGTGTGTGGGGGGGGGGATTATGGTGTGGGGCTGTTTTTCAGGGGTTGGGTTTGGCTCCTCAGTTCCAGTGAAGGGAACTCTTAAGGCGTCAGCATACCAAGACATTTTGGGAAAATGTTATGCCCCCAACTTTGTGCGAACAGTTTGGGGATGGCCCCTTCCTGTTCCAACATGACTGCCCACCAGTGCACAAAGCAAGGTCCATAAAGACACTGATGAGCGAGTTTGGTAATAATAGTGCAACTTCTGATTCATGGATTAAACAGAACATTGAAGATTTATATCCAGAGTTTCTCTCTGTACTCTGTAAGCAGACAAGACCCTTGGACTGTGGAGGTGGATGTCTGTGAAGGTTCTCATTCATTCAGGTCAATCAATAAATCAATATAACTGTACTTGCTGGTCCGCCGACAAGCGTTCTCAATTCAGAATGACTTATACAAAAATTCTTTGGGAATGGAAAGTGGATGCGAGAGGTTTATCTGCTTTGTATAGAATGGATTATGTGCTTAAAATCTTATAAAAAAAAATATATTTTATTTGAATCTTTTATTTTTTTTTAATTTATTTTAAAAGAGTAAAACAAGCCATTTTAAAATGGTAGTGGGTCTCTTATAAATGTATTCAGAATGTTATCTATGACATAGTTACAAAAATATCAGACAAAATATATGTTGAAATGTCTTTATTAGACATTAAATATTTTCAGAAAAACATATTTTAAAAATATATTTTCTAATATATAGCTTTGTAAAATATATTTAAATTATATTTTTGGAATGCATTTACAAGTATATTTAAAGATATATGTTTGAATGCATTTTTTTATATGTTCAAAAATATCTGGACAATATATTTTCAAACATATATTTTCACATATATGCCTTTGGAAAATATATTAAAATTATATTTTTGGAACACATTTACAAATATATGTAAAAATATATGTTGAAAAAAATCTGAAGAATATATTTAAAAAATATATTTTTCAATATATGTCTTTGGAAAATGCATTTAAATTATATTTTGGAATGCCTTTACAAGTATATTTAAACATATATGTTTAAATGCATTTTTTTAGATGCTCAAAAATATATGTCAAATATATTGAAAAAAATATATTTTAAAATATATGCCTTTGGAAAATATATTTGAATTTACATTTTTGGAATAGATGTAAAAATATATTCGCGTAGGCCAATATATTGTAAATATATTTAAAATATATAATTTTTTTAAATAAATATATTGGAAATATATTTTTCTTCCATATGGGTAGAGGAGATGGAAATGATTATACACCAGGCCAGAGATTCCCAGGAAAGGTACAGACACACTTGGGCATGTTGGACCCACTACAGGACCTCCCTTAACTCCCCGTCCCCCCCTGCGAGCCGTGCTGACCCGACACCTTCGACCTCGACCAACGACTCTAGGGCCCCACGACCACGACATCCGTCCCCCTCCTCCCCTCACATCCCCGCAACATCCCACCAATCATTGTGAATTCTCTCCCATTGCATAGTTTTTCTTGTCCCCCTTCCTCTCCCCCGTGCGACTTACGCACCCCCATGTTACTCTAACTTTAGAGGGCTAAATCCCGGATACCCAACACCCCCACAGACTGCCATCACTGTCACCCCTGGGACTAGACGTTCTCCCCTTCCCATTCTTTGGACCGCGCCAGTTATCTTCTACCCTTTTGAGGCTTCTGTTCCCTCCCGCCCACAGATTGATCCCTTTAAGGGGTGGGCGGTGGTAGGGTAGCACCCCGCAGATCCCTGATTCTACATATCACACGGCATGGTACGCGTGCGCGCTCCCCCGTGGAACCGGACAATTAAAGTTCCCTGAAGGCCTCGTGATTAACCCCCCCTCCACCCCTGCTGGGCACAGGACGGCGGCTATTTCCCGCCCGGGTGGGGTTTCTGTGCTAACGAACCAGGTGCTAGTTTCAAGGTTTCACACTCACGTACATTTTCGGTACCCAGGTTCAAAGTGTTGTCATTGACATTGTTTTTTCCTTTATTTCTTTATTTTTTCTCCTCTTTCCTTTTATTCTTACCGATCTCTGCTTCACTTCGGCGCATCTCAGGCTCCCGCCTTGATATATGCTAGGCCCCAGTTGCAAGACGGACTCTCAGTAAACACCGCACACACCTGTTAGCATATTTGAGATTGCTTATTTTTGTTGTATATTCTGTAACCACCCATTGCCATATAGCGGCTGCGACCGCGATCTTTCGTTTGTTCTGTTTGAACCGACGAACTGTATTCCATGTACTGTAACCGTTAAAATCAATAAAAACTTCTTGGAAAAAAAAAAAAAAAACGGCGTCATTTGATGACGCCGGTTCCTCCCTCTCCTCTCTGTACAGTGTGCGAGGAGAGGGGGGGGAGCGGGGTGTCAGCAGCTGAGCTGTGGCTGGATCTGTGACAAATGCAGTCACAGATCCAGTCATCCCTCAATCCATCCCAGCTCTGCAATACCCCAGTACCCAGCAATCCCCCCAGTACCCAACAATCCCCCAGTACCCAACAATACCCCAATACCCAACAATACCCCAATACTCAGCAATACCCCAGTACTCAACAATACCCCAGTACTCAACAATACCCCAGTACTCGGCAATACCCCAATACTCGGCAATACCCCAGTACTCGGCAATACCCCAGTACTCGGCAATACCCCAATACTCGGCAATACCCCAATACTCGTCAATACCCCAGTACTCGGCAATACCCCAATACTCGGCAATACCCCAGTATTTGGCAATACCCCAGTACTCGGCAATACCCCAATACTCGGCAATACCCCAGTACTCGGCAATACCCCAATACTCGACAATACCCCAATACTCGACAATACCCCAATACCCTGCATGATACTTTGCAATACCCCAATACTCTGCAATACCCTGCGCGATACTCTGCAAAACCGCCTATGGGGATTTTTAAGTAGCGAAGTTTGGCGCCATTCCACGAGAGTGCGCAATTTTGAAGTGTGACATGTTGGGTATCTATTTACTCGGCGTAACTTCATCTTTCACATTATGAAAAAAATGGGCTAACTTTACTGTTTTGTTTTGTTTTAAGCACAAAACAGTTTTTTAAAAAACACGCGTTCAATAAATTTCTGCGAAAATACCGTACGAGATAAAAAGTTGTAACGGCCGCCATTGTATTCTCTGGGGTCTTTGCTAAAAAAGCATATATAATGTTTTGGGGTTTTATGTAATTTTCTAGCAAATAAATGATGATTTTTCCATGTAGGAGAGAAATGTCAGAATTGGTCTGGGTGTTCCAGAACGCCTGATGGCGTTCCCTGCATGTTGGGCCTCTGTATGTGGCCACGCTGTGTAAAAGTCCCACACATGGGGTATCGCAATACTCGGGAGGAATAGCAGAATGTGTTTTGGGGTGTAATTTGTGGTATGCATATGCTGTGTGTGAGAAATAACCTGCTAATATGACAGAAACAAGTTTTGTTTTTTTTACAGAATTTTCAGTCGTTTTTCTTTTATAGCGCAAAAAATAAAAAACCCAGAGGTGATCAAATACCACCAAAAGAAAGCTCTATTTGTGTGAAAAAAAGGACAACAATTTCAAATGGGTACAATGTTGTATGACTGAGTAATTGTCATTCAAATTGTGAGGGCACCGAAAGCTGAAAATTGGTCTGGTTAGGAAGGGGGTTTAAGTGCCCAGTGGTCAAGTGGTTAAGGAGGATTACCTCCACTACCTCAATTCTAAGGAGGGTCTGTGGCAGAGACTTTTTCTCTAAGTTCAGAGTGATACTCTGGCTGCCAGGTCAGTGAGAGAGGCCTGTCCAGGTACGCTATACCCATGCCGGCTGGAGTGGTGAAGAAGACTAAGTGTTGTTGGAAGCAGGACTGTTTACCTTTGATACGTCTGAATCTGCTATTTCTACTTCAACTTCAACTCTTCTATTACCACAACGTTTTATTGTTTTTACCTGGCTTGATAATAAAGAGCACAGAAAAAGACACCTGTCATGGACATTCCGTTAATGCTACATCCACCATACACCCTTAGACGGTGGAGGATTCATGAGGTAATATGCCACCCAAAAAAACCAGCAGCTCCTTCAGGGGTAGTGCTACATTAATATATATATATATATATATATATATATATATATATATATATATATATATATAATTAGAAAAAGGTCTGCAGTATTACATATGCAGCAGCTCATGAATGGGGAAAATAAATTTTGAACAGGCTTAATTTATGCGCCTTATTTTTGCAGGCATCCCCACACGATTGTTAGAAGAATATTTCCCATCATTACTACAGGCAGAAGAAGGGTCCATGTGATCACTGGGGGTCCATGTGGCCACTGCACTTCATAACTGATATGGCTCTCCCAGGGGTCAAGTCCTGGGGAAAAAATTGTGGGAACTCCCACCCAAGATCCATAATTACTAAACCGCATTTTTTTTTCTTTTCGATCCTCTGTACCTTAGTAATCCTTTGTTAGTGGCCGCTTCCTGTATATGGATTCATCAGGTAGTGTGCGGGTATTCCGTCACTTCCTCAATGCCGCAATGTCTCCTGGGAGCTTTTGTCATTGTTCCCAGGAGACATTGCAGAGGTCTGCCATGAGTTATTGCGGGATTTAGAAAGAAGCAATCCATATTCTGGAAGCAGCCAGTAACATAAAGGATTACTAAGGTTCGTCTGCCCTCCGACAGTGACTCGAGCTGGGCATCACCGCTTAGTGAAGGATTGGCTTTGGTGGCTCGGCTACTCTCGGCTGCTCTAGTCCTGCAAAGGGAACTGAGTTTCTGCTATGAAAAAAGTGCAGGAACTCTGTTCCTATGCGTTCCCGCAGGACTTGAGCCCTGGGCTCTCCTGATAAACACAGGCAGTAAGCAACATACCAGTGATCTCCTTCCTGTCTATGTCCATTTCTTCAAAATCAAGTAAATTCTTGTTGTTATTTTCTCCCTAATTCTCCCTTTTCTTCTGTTGTCCTTATAATGCTGATGTCTGGGGTCATAAAGTACAGGGTACTCCTGGATCATTGTAATCAAGTCCTCTACATCTACTGGTGACCTGTATGCTATTTTGGCTGTACTCTCCACATACACCACATGCAGAGAGCTAGGAAGTTTATGTGCACTAATAACAATTATGGGATTGCATGCAGCCCATTCCCCAAGACATTAAACAAATTATAAGAATGCATTTAATTACTCCTCAAAAAATATAACTTAAATAAGAAAAAAGACACAGAAAAACTATTGGCATAAATAATGGCTGTGGCACTTTATTGGTTTGCAATAAATTAATAAAATATTTTCAAATTATTTTAATTCAATCTTCAAGTAAAATGAAATCTATCCAGAAGCTCAGTTATTAGAACTCGAGCCATAAAATATTAAAATAACATTAAAGTCCCCCCTAGAAATCCAGGGTGACTATCATACCACATAAGTGGCAACGACAAGGGAGGGAAGGGAGGGTAGCTCTTTTGCTAAAGGCTTGACCAACTGTAAAAATTCCTGTCAGACATAAGTATTTATAAGGGTCCTGAGTTTTCCAGAACCTTCCACTGCTTTTCATTCTTTAAAATTGCTCCTTACAACTTTTAAAGAGACAGTAACCTAAAAACAAATCTATATTACCTCAACACTAACCTATAAAATTTTGAGCGGGAAGGGGGCGGGGGCTACAACAAGCCCATGAAAGCAGGCCCAAATAGCTGTTCCCTTCTCTTACATTCTGTTGGCTTGTAATTTTAACATAAAAATATATATATATATATATATATATATATATATATATATTGTAAACGTTGGGGGTTTAACTCAATGGTAAATGCGTTTTTTTAGCGAGTCCACAGCAGTCAGATGTTATGTTTGAGGGCATGGCAGCCCATTTTTATTGAAGGAAACAAAAGAACAGTTCACATACAGGATTTCCCACGCAGGGGTTCTTCTCCATTAATGTTCATAGAACTCAAAATACCAAGCCTCCTGGCTCCTAGGCTTACTTAGCCTTGCTGTACCTGCTCACCTGGCCCACTCCTGGCCTCAACAGGTTCTCCAGCCCACTGTCTCCCAGACTTCCGGACTTCCTTCAGCCCCTCTTGGACTCGCTAGTCACCTCAGGTCTACCAGTCCCTCAGGCACGAAGTCCCCCCACACCAGGGATGTAGTCTCCAGGGCAGACAGACAGACAGACAGATCCCCACATACAGGTCTGTCCTGCAGCAACAGCCAGCTGCACACCTTCCACCTCTCTCTCTGTTCTGACCAGTCCCTGATTATATTGTCAGTGTTCAGCTGGGAACCCAACCTGCTGGCTGTCTGTAAGATCTGGACACAGGGTTGGAGACCCCATCCCGCCCAAGTCTCTGCAGGATCTCCAACTACACAGCCCCATTCAGAACTATCAAAACCTGGAGAAAACTGACAGAGCACTTTTCTCCATTTAAACGCTACGCTCTGTAGTTCTGTGGTCCGCAGACACGCAAACCCTGTGTCCATTTTACCTCCCATTTCATAGGGACCGGGACTCTGACTATTACATATCCCCCCCCTTTGTTTCGATCCCGAAGGGGGCGGAACACCAGCACACGTCATTAGGGTTGGGACACCTCTGTGCCGGCTGTCAGCCGCATAGGCCCAACCCTTTTTTCGGGTGCGCTTCCAGGTAAGTCCTACCCTGACTCTCCATGGGATCCCACTTTTTTCTATCCTACGCTTTCTCCCTCTTCTGGGGTTCCTGGGCTTATTTTCTTTTCTCAGGGGAACACTGCCTTTCCTGAAACCCTCACATTCTTCATATAGAGAACCTGTTCCTTTAGCACTTTCTCCCACAGTGTCTCCGGGTACTTTAATTTGTACCTTTGTGCGATTGACAGGTAAAATCTCTGCTACTGCCACGTCCAATTCGCTCCCTTCCTTCCTGTAAAGTCTAGTGGGTGAAGCAGTGTCCGTGCCCTCTACTGACCACCGCTCAGCCGCACTCTGGACTGCATCAGCAGAAATTTTCCTAGTCACCGCATCAGGCGGAGAGACTTCTGATGTTGTCAAACGTTCTCCTGAGCAACTTCCATCCAAACCGGTAACTGGAAGCACCCTCTCAGAGAACTTTGAGACCATCTGCCACACTGCCAATAAACATGGTACCAACCAGTTCCTCTTGTAATCACCATAAAGAATAGCCTGTACTACTTGGCTCCACCTACTGGTACTACGCAGTACCACCTTGTCCGACCACAATGGAGGCCCCCAAGTGTACAGCAAATTGCCTTTCTGGACTTTAAGCATTTTTAACAATACATTAGTCACCTTAATGCGACCCACGTCTACATACAAGACCTTTCTAGGGACTTTTCCCTTATCAATGACTTGGAGGGGCTCATCCACTGAAGCTGGAAAGGTAGAGACATTTTCAGCAACCCCCACCTCACTGGCGGTATCAGTCTTCACAGCCTGGTGCTCAACTGGAGCGCCGTCAGACATACATCTCACATTTATCTCTTCCGTCACAGCATCAGTGAGCCGCTGCAGGTCATAAGTCACATTGGCATTTTTTCGCTCACTATTTTCCAGCGGTTGGGCTGCGGATAACACATCTGCCATGCATGCGCCCTTAACCGGTCCTTCTGACTGGAGGAAACCAATCTCTGCAGGGGCCAACACGCCCTTGGCCACTGGCCACCCTGCACTCCCTCCATTGGGCATAGCAGGTGTTATGTCCACATCTGTGTTACCCAACCTAGCCTTATCCAGCATGGCTAGAAATTGTTTAGCCCAGCTGTCCCAGTCAGTGGTACTTCCCTGACAGGCCTTCTGCAGCACTGCATCACCTGTTCCAAGAGGCACCAAAGGAACTTGGGTCTCATTACCCGATACAGTACATTTGTCATCGCTAGACGCATCACATTGTACAAGCACAGTTTCACTTATGTCACATTGGGACGATGCTTCGTCACAAACCACAGGATGCAATACCCCATTTTGACCAGATTGTTCTGGTGGCGCTACCATCACATCCTGCTTTACACTACTAGCTTTTACAGTATGAATACATTTTTCACCAAACTGATCACATACCAGGCGGGTGGTCGGCACCCACACACTCTCATGGTGTGGTGCAGTCCCCCCTTGTTTCCCCAGAGTAGTGCTAGAGCGGTCCTGAACAACCTCCAGTTCCAACACAGGGAGATCCCGGGAGGTTTCCATGGACAACCCTGCAGCTCTGCCTCTGGTGGTCAAGGAAGACATCCTACTCCCATCCTTTTTAGTAAACATATCACCAACAATATTCTCAAATATGACATTTCCAGAAATACATTTCTCAACCTTTAGAGGGTCATCATGATACTTAAACATAGCTGTAGCTATTGTGGGTGGCCCCTTACCCACTAGAGAAGCTCTACAGCTGACCTGGGAAACCCTCCGCTCCAACACCGTGGGCTCATGGGAGGTTTCTCTGGGCAACCCCACAGCACCTATATCTGTCACTAGGGAACATGGTATACTTATTTCTTTGGTCACCCCTAGTACAGCTCTTCCAGCACTCTGCTGGATTCCACCAGGTACATACAGAGTCCCCATGTCCTTTTCAGTCTTTAGTCCTGCTGACAGTTGGGCTTTACCCTGTGCCTTCCCCCTACTCTGGGTAGCACACTGTAGCAAGTCCACCTGTCCTGCGGATCTCCCCGCTGAACACACTTCTACTTCATTGGGTTCTGTCCCATAAACTGCAACAGTCTTACCACTTCCTGTAGCCGTTGTCATAGCCTTCGTTTGAGTGCGTTGTCTCTCATCTGTGGTGTCTCCATAGGCTGAATTTTTCATGTGGTCATGGAGAAACACTGCAGCCTTTCCAGACCCACCAACACCCCCTGCATGTAACACAGTATCCCTGTTGCTAGGGGTAACAGCAGACCAGCACTCCAAAGATGGTTGGCTACACCTCATGGTGGTTACAGACTGTTGTGTCCTTTCTGGACTGACCACTTCACATAAGCGGCCATAATACACATTTTTACTTTCTTCATCGGTACCCCCTGCAGGCCACACAAACTTCTCACCACTGTTGCCAGGGGTGACAACCGATATGTCTGCAGAAAACGCATGGCTGGTACGCCGATGCACACTTATGCTCTCCTGAGCCATTGCTTGATTGTTGCTTTGTTGTCGCAGTGATGCCTCTCCCGTTGCTATGGGTGACGACCTCTCTTTGCTGGAGCGTTGCTGGCGGCCCATGATGCGACTGATCTCTCCTCTAAGAAGAATTTCCTCTTTAAACTTGCGATAGTTATCCTGGTCCCCATCCATCAAATGGTAAACCGACCGGTACTCTACCAGCAGTAAGGTTTGCAGCAATTTTGGCCACCGGTCTCTAGGCCATTTCCTCCTTACAGCGACTTTTTCAAACTTGTCAAGGAAGTCTCCAACCTCCTCTGTAGGTAGCATGGGTTGCATGTAATCAGATGCCACTATCTCAGCCCTTTGTACCGCATCCGATTCTTTAGTCTGGTTCCACTTGAACCACTCATTCACAGTCTCATACACCACTGGCCCCTTTTGACTGGCCCTCCTAGGTGGAGACATCTTCTCAGGCCACGCTGAGCTCACTTCCCCTTTAACTTGCTTTAACATGAACTTCTTATGTATTGACTGTCGCATCCTTGCAGTCGCATGCACAGCAGCTTGTTATACAGTTCACAGCAGTAAAAAGGGAAAAAAAAAAATCTTCTCACAGATGCACCACCTGTATGCAACACAGTCCAAAATAAACTTCTGCGCAATGCAGTTTGCCTGGCTGCTACACACAGCTAGCAGTAACTCCTGCTGCGACTCACCACAGAGCAAGGACCCGGATTTCACCGTGTAGATGCCCGCTGAATCCACCACTGTAAACGTTGGGGGTTTAACTCAATGGTAAATGCGTTTTTTTAGCGAGTCCACAGCAGTCAGATGTTATGTTTGAGGGCATGGCAGCCCATTTTTATTGAAGGAAACAAAAGAACAGTTCACATACAGGATTTCCCACGCAGGGGTTCTTCTCCATTAATGTTCATAGAACTCAAAATACCAAGCCTCCTGGCTCCTAGGCTTACTTAGCCTTGCTGTACCTGCTCACCTGGCCCACTCCTGGCCTCAACAGGTTCTCCAGCCCACTGTCTCCCAGACTTCCGGACTTCCTTCAGCCCCTCTTGGACTCGCTAGTCACCTCAGGTCTGCCATGCCCTCAAACATAATGTCTGACTGCTGTGGACTCGCTAAAAAAACGCATTTACCATTGAGTTAAACCCCCAACGTTTACAATATATATATATATATATATATTTTAACATAAAAACAAATGTTAATTAATTTAATTTGATATTTTAAGTACCTTACTTATTTGCATTAGTTCCTAATACACACTTTTTACTTTTACAAAAATAATGTATAATATTGAGTAATCTAGACAAAACTTTTAAGGTATGTGCATTTCCATATTCTAATTGAGTTACATTTACTTGAAAAAAATGATCTTTTAATTTGACTGAAATTGCTGGACGCATGTTTGCCAAACGTCCAACTCGTGCAGAGTTTTGATGCTGTATATTTTAAAGAGTTTGACTTCTTTTGGGATTTTGAAAGCCTGCACAAGGCAGTTCCCTTATGTTTGAGGCCCATCAGGACAAATAAGGGCCACCAGTGACAAGAATTTTTCCAAGTCACTACAAAGCCATGCAATGCCTGTCACGGTCGCTACCGTGCCAAACAGACAGCGAGGCGTGGTCACGCCTCAAGTGGCTCTGGGTGGAATTGAACCCAGGACCTCTGCGTTGCTACTCTGGGTCTTTTCCCTCTGAGCCACTACTCAGTTTAGATTCTGCTTGCTGTTCATCGGAGCCTGGTGCTGAACTATGTGCTGATTGCCTGATCTCCCTACTATCTGCACTTGTCTATCCTGGTCCAGCTGAGGCAGGTTTCCTAATCAACCAGGATATAAAGCCCTGCCTCACTATGAGGGAGGTGTCAGTTCATTGTGCTCTGATCATCCTGTCTGTGCCAACGGTTCCCGTGGTTATCTCTAGCTACAATACTGACCCCGGCTTCTAACCTTTTGGCTTATGTACCCTGGAATGCTGCTGTCTCCTACCCTTTGACCCCGGCCTGTACTTTTGGATTCTCCCTGCCTTCTTCAGCCCTTGACCCACGGCTTGTGCCCCGGACTTGTCTTTGGTTCCTGTTTACGAACCCTGAACTTTCTGTCGGTATTTACCTGACCCTCTGCTGTCATCAGTGTACCACGTCTGCTCAGCTACAAGACTAGCCCCCGTGCACGGACTCACAGCCCAAGTAGTGTCTACCTTATTACTGTGGGCTGTGTGTACCTGCAAGGATGAGCTTACAATCTGCAGAATGGACTCCACTCAAGGTAAGCCCTAACAATGCCATTGAAAGGTAAGATATTTGCCTATATCATAATTTCACTCTGCTGGGGAATATTTATGGGACAAGAAGGCACAGGGGTGGATGGCAGTATTTACAGGATCCTTTTATGTCAAAAGCGCCCCCACCCCTACTTCAATGAAAGGCAGCTCTACAATGAAAGGCAGCTCAGAAACATGATGGCATAGAATTTGTGCAGAGGTAAAGGCTTTCCTCAGCTGATTGAAGGTCATCTGGGCTTCAGTAGTCCATTTAAACTTAGTTGGAGTCTTCCTGGTGAGAGAGGTGATGGGTTGTGCAATGGTGGCAAAGTCCTTAATGAATTTCTGATATAAATTTGCAAAGCCCAGGAAGCGCTGAATTGCCTTCAGGTTTAAAGGTGGTGCCCAGTCTAAAATGGCTTGAAGCTTGGCTGAATCCATGATAAGGCCTGTGTTAGAAATTAGGTAGCCCAGGAAAGGTATTTGACATGGAATAAACACTTTTCGGGCTTTGCGAATCCTGCCAATACCAAGCAGCCGTACCTGTATTTTAAAGAAGTTGTAAAAAAAATTTTTTTCACCTTAATGCAATCTATGCATTAAGGTGAAAAAATATCTGATGATGCCGCCCCCCCTGAGCCCCCGTCTTACTTACCTGACCCCTCGAAAGTCCCGCACTCGGTCCCGAGATCATCTTCGCCACTCAGCCTGGCCGCTGATTGGCTAGAGCGGATGGATTGAGAGCAGCGCAGCCATTGGCTGGGGCTGCTGTCAATCACATCCAGTGATGCGGCACCCCGAGTGGCAGGGCCAAGTGATACAGTGAGCAGCTATGGCCGCTCACTGTATCACAGGAGCACGCCTGCAAGGACTCATCACCATGCAAGCTCTCTCGCATGAATGTGGTGAGTTCTTGCGGGGAGGACCAGAGACAGAGGCAGATGGACCCCAGAAGACGTGGACCGGGCCCACTCTGTGCAAAACGAACTGTACAGTGGAGGTAAGTATAACATGTTTGTTATTTTAAAGAAAAAAAATCATTTATTAATTCTTTAGGATTGGGAGAGTATATCAAAATATAATCTAAGTATACAAGCATGAAGCGACCCAACAGGTCACGGAAAATGTAATCCATAAAGTTCTGAAAGACATCTGGTGCATTCCTGAGACTGAAAGGCATGACAAGACATTTGTAATGGCCATCCTTGGTGTTAAATCCCATCCTTCTTTGGGACAAAGAAAGATCCTGCGACTGTGGGGGGAGTGCAGGGACGAATGAATCGCTTAGTTAGGTTTTCCTGGATATACTATTGCAAAGCAAAATTCTCTGGCTCAGACAGTGTAAAAACTGTAGTGTCAGGCAAGAGGTCAATGGGACAATCATAACTGCGATGAAGAGGTAAAGCGGCAGCAATTACTTTAGAAAGTATGTTCTGAGTCCTTATAACAGAGCAAAATCTGTTCCATTCCCACTTGACAGGCAGCAAATCGAACAAGGTGCTGGATGCAGTTTTTTACACACTGATTGGACCAAGCCAGATCATTTTCTGTTCGCCAGTCAATTACTGGATTGTGCTTCTGAATAGGCATGAGCTTCGAGTTCGAGTAGAACTCATGTTCGACTCGAACATTGCCTGTTCGCGGAACAGCGAACTATTTGGGGTGTTCGCGGCAAGTTCGTGTGAACTTTAGAACCCTGTTAAAGTCTATGGGACTCGAACGTTTGAAATCTAAAGTGCTAATTTTAAAGGCTAATATGCAAGTTATTGTAATAAACTAGAAAATGCATTTCCTGAGGAAAATGCGTGGGAATGCTGAATAGCTGAATTGCTAAGCCCGCACAAATGGCATTCACCATAACCACTATACTATCTTTAGGACATACAAGCAGTGTTCCTTCAGTACTTATAAAGTCTCTCTTTAATCATTAAAGGTGTTGTAAAGGTAAAATCATTTTCCCTAAATAACTTCCTTTACCTTAGTGCAGTCCTCCTTTACTTACCTCATCCTTTGATTTTGCTTTTAAATGTCCTTATTTCTTCTGAGAAATCCTCACTTCCTGTTCTTCTGTCTGTAACTCCACACAGTAATGCGAGGCTTTTTCCCTGGTGTGGAGAAAGCCTCTTGATGGGGGAGGGAGTGAGCAGGATGCCCACTAACACACAGCTCCTTTCTCTATCTGCAAAGTAGAGAGTGTCCTGGTCGCCCCTCCCCCTCAAGAGGTTTTCTCCACAGCAGGTGTGTGAGGGGGAATATTGCACTGAGAGAGAATAAACATTACAAATGCCTTTAATTCACAGACCAAATGAGTTACCGAACCCTTCAAACAAACCTTAATAAATCCTCAACCGTACATGCGATCGATACAACGACTTCACCGCTGTAAAGACAAGACCCTTGTGAACGCATCGATATGAAATTTATGTTGATAAACTTAAAAATGTGGCCATGTCAGCGATTTAGAAAAGAGTGTAATTGTGTGTCTTACTAACAAATTTTAAAAGCGCGTTATAATGAAGGCCTATGGGAAAAATTTTGGAACTCTTGTCCTTTAGAAGCTCCAACAACGAAAAGTAAAATGCGCATCACAAAACTGATCACATTGCTTGAAAGCAGACAAAAATACCAACCATTTGATATATAAATTGTGTATGACAAGTAGATCTTGTGGGCGTGAGAGCAATTTGTTCCCCCTTTTTTATAGATAATCAGAGTTTTTTCAAAACTCACACTGTAAAGGTCACATGACTCACTCTAGCAGCTTTCCATAGACACGCAGTGTAATCGATAAAAAATTTTGAAAAAATCACTAAACGTAAATTGCTTTTTCACAAAAACTATAAAAGATTTCAATCTGAAAAGTCATAGCCGGATAGCTGAATATTTTGTGACCGTGGTAAAGTTTGTTTGGTGTCTGTCAGTGAAAGTATGAAGGAGGAGATACATTTTGTACGGCATGAGATTTGAAGCAGGAAAAAGCATGTTCTCATTGACTTCAATGTTAAAAAAAAGCGACTAAAAGCTTAATATTTTAAAAAGTATAAATAGCACAAAAAAACTTGAAGAAGTCCCATCGTTAGCTGAATGAGATGAACATTTTAAAAGTTGAATGGTCCCAATCGCTGAAAGTATGGCGAAGTTAAGCAGAGCCAAAAAACGTACGGAATAATAAAATTAAGACATAAGAATAATAAAAAACGAATAACAATACTGGGAATGCTTATTAAAGCATTCCCACTAATAATAAAAAACGAATAACAATACTGGGAATGCTTATTAACCACTTAAGGACCGCCTACTGCACATTTACGTCGGCAGAATGGCACGGCTGGGCACATCAACGTATATATACGTTGGTTTTAGTACCCAGCCGTGGGTCGCGGGTGCGCGCCCGCGGGCGCGCGCCCGCGACCCGGTCCGAAGCTCCAGGACCGGGACCGCGGGATTCGCGGACCCGATCGCCGCTGCAGTGCGGCGATCCGTCCCTGGAGCGGAAGAACGGGGAGAGCCGTGTGTACACACGGCTTCCCCGTGCTTCTCTGTGGCCGGAGCATCGATCGCGTCATCCCTGTAATAGGGGGACGCGATCGATGACGTCACACCTACAGCCACACCCCCCTTCAGTTGTAAACACACACATTAGGGCACACATTCCCTACAGCGCCACCTGTGGTTAACTCCCAAACTGCAACTGTCATTTCCACAGTAAACAATGCAATTTAAATGCATTTTTTGCTGTGAAAATGACAATTGTCCCAAAAATGTGTCAAAATTGTCCGAAGTGTCCGCCATATTGTCGCAGTCATGAAAAAAATCGCTGATCGCCGCTATTAGTAGTAAAAAAAAAATAATTAATAAAAATGCAATAAAACTATCCCTTATTTTGTAAACGCTATAAATTTTGCGAAAACCAACCGATAAACGCTTATTGCGATTTTTTTTACCAAAAATATGTAGAAGAATACGTATCGGCCTAAACTGAGGAAAAAAAATGTTTTTTTATGTATTTTTGGGGGATATTTATTATAGCAAAAAGTAAAAAATACTGCATTTTTTTTTAAATTGTCGCTCTATTTTTGTTTATAGCGCAAAAAATAAAAACCGCAGAGGTGATCAAATACCACCAAAAGAAAGCTCTATTTGTGGGAAAAAAAGGACGCAAATTTTGTTTGGGAGCCACGTCGCACGACCGCGCAATTGTCTGTTAAAGCGACGCAGTGCCGAATCGCAAAAACCCCTTGGGTCATTTGCCAGCGTTTTGGTCCGGGTCTTAAGTGGTTAAAGCATTCCCACTAAAAATGTTTTGGGACCTGGATCCTGCCCCAGGGGACATGTATCAATGCAAAAAAAAGTTTTAAAACTGCAGTTTTTTTGGCAGCAGTGATTTTAATAATTCCTTTAAGTGAAACAATAAAAGTGAAATATTCCTTTAAATTTTTTATAGTATGCCTGTAAAGTAGTACTTGTTTCCCATGCTTAGAACTGTCCCTGTACAAAGTGTCATTTCTGAAGGAAAAAAAGTAATTTAAAATAACTTGCGGCTATAATGAATTGTCGGCTCCCGGCAATACAGAGAAAAGTCATTCATAACAAAAAAAAATGTGTGGGGGTCCACGGCATTTTTTTTTCTAATTTGGGGTGAAGTTCCCCTTAAAATCCAGACCTGGGGTCTGGAATGGATATTTGGGGGGGAACCCCCCATAATGTTTTTTTAATTTGACGCAGGGTTCCTGTTAATATCCATACCAGACCCTAAGGTGAGTGATTTTAAATGACTTTTTTCCTTCAGAAATTACATTTTGTGCAGGGACAGTTCTAAGCACAGGAAACAAGCGCTACTTTACAGGCATACTATAGGTACAACATTTAAAGGAATATTTCAATTTTATTGTTTCACTTTAATCATTATTAAAATCACTGCTCCTGAAAAAATGGCTGTTTTATAAAACTTTTTTTGCATTGATACATGTCCCCTGGGGCAGGACCCAGGTCCCCAAACACTTTTTAGGACAAGGACTTGCATATTAGCCTATAAATTAGTACTTTAGATTTCAAACGTTCGAGTTCTATAGACTTTAACAGGGTTCTAAAGTTCACACGAACTTTTGGTCTGTTCGCAGGTTCTGGTGCGAACCGAACCCAGGGGTGTTCGGCTCATCCCTACTTCTGAAGCCAAGGAAGGCCTAGGATCAAAGGAGTGAATGGAGAGTCAATGAGAAGGCATGAAATCTTCTCCCAATGCAAAGCCCCCAATTGTAACTGTAAAGGGTTAGTGGATTGGAGCACTTGATCTTGTGAGAGGACTGGGCAATCTAGAGCATGAGTTTCCAGGCACAAAGAGGTAAACCGAATCTTATCATTAAAATTCTCAGCGGCTCCAGAATCTACAAAGACCAGCAGTTCATGAGCCCCCACCCCAAAGCTAATAACAGCGGGAAATAGTATACGTTTGTCCTCCTGGGGAGATGAAAGAAGACCTAAGGTGACCTTCCCACAAACACCTAGGTCCTGGAGTTTACCTTAGTGTAGGGCAAGAATGGAGCATATGACCCTCGAGGCCACAATATAAGCAGAGTCCCATGTTATGTTGGCGTGTGGGGTTCTGGGCAGATAAATGGGTGGAGCCTAACTGAATAGGTTCTTCCTCAGATCTGGCACTGGAGGTGGAATAATTAGGTGGCAAGGGAGGTACATAATTTGCCACAGTTGTAGTGAGTTCTCGCCTCCTTTTCCACTGGCGGCAGTCAACTCTAAGGCCACGTACACACGATCGGTCCAACCCCATGAGAATGGTCCGACGAACCGTTTTCATTGGTTCACCGCTGAAGTGGCCTTAAGGCCAGTTTCATCGGACCAAACCGAGCGTGTGTACGCGGCCTTATGGTTAGACACATAGCCTCCTCCAGTGAAGCAGGGTAAGAAAAGTTGATCAGATCATCCTTAGTTGCATCTGAAAGGCCTATTCTAAACTGGCTGGGGAGAGCTGCATCATTCCAGCCAGATTCCGGGGCCCACCTGCGAAACTCTGAGCAATACATTTTAACTGTGGTAGTCCCTTGCTGTAAATTACACAGGGTTGATTCTGCAGTAGCAGCATGATCTGGATCATCATATAGCAACCCAAGGGCTACAAAGAAGGCATCTACTGTTAGCAGGGCCGGATGGTTTGGTTCCAGGTTAAAGGCCCAAGCCTGGGGGTCACCCTGCAGTAATGAGATAAAGATCTAAACCCTCTGAGTTTCAGAGCCAGACGAGGATGGCTTTAACTTGAAATATAATTTACAGTTGTTTTTAAAGTTGCAAAACCATTTACGGTCACCAGAAAACTGGTCATGCAGAGGATTTTTTGGTACAGATGTTGGAGTATTTGTAGCAGTGTTACTAGAAGGAGATTTCACCTTGGTGAGCTCTGTGGCCATTTCCTGGACTTGGTGAGATAAGTGTCAAAGTTCATGTGCAAACAACTGAGCCTGCTTAGGATTCATGATTGTCTTCCCTTTTTATGTATGGCTCGTGATAATGTCAGGCTAGGAGCAGATAACAGGTAACAGTTCAGATGTGGTTATTTTGCAAAGAGTTCAATGAACAAAAGCACATACCATGATTAGGTCTAAGCATAGCAGGTCAGCTGGAACTTCTAGTTCACTGCTGCATATGAAGGTAGATGTTGGCTGGACCTTGTAGTTTACCATTGCAGGTTAAGGTAGAGGTTGGCTAGTGATTGTAGTTCAATGCTGCAGATGAAGGTAGAGGTTGGCTGGACCTTGTAGTTCACCACTGCAGATTAAGGTGGAGGTTAAACTAGTCATGTGCACTGCTGAAAAATGTGTTTGTTTTCGTTTCAATCTTTTTTGGGGGAAATTTGAAAATTCACAAATTATAAAATTTGAAAAATTTGTAAATCAGAAAATTTGTAAATTAGAAAATTTAGGATTTTGTAAATTTAGAAATTATAAAATTAAATTGCATCCCATTCATTGCATCAATAACAAAAAATAAAATAAAAATAGTGGCTGGGAATCTGACACTCTGATGCAACCCATGCCATGAATTTCTTCTAGATGATATGGGAGAGGTTGCAGCACAAAGAAATGGGACAAAGTGGAGCTCAGACCATTGGAATTGGTGGTTGATGTAGTGTAGTTTTTTTTTTCTTTTTTAACCTGATATGTAATGCCCTGAAATTAGGATGGCAACCCAGCCTAAATTACAAAACTACCTGACAAAATACCCTTTGTTTACAAATCGAAATGAATCAGATTGATGTGCTACAATATTATTTAAGCCAAGCTAAATGTAAATGCAAAATGATAAAAAAAAAAAAAAAAAAAAGCTAAGAATCAATTACACAACTAAAATATTCTATGAGAGAGTACAATGCTACTGACGCTGTATCATGAGACTTGTACCATTCCGTAACACCACATTCAGCGTAAAGATTGGTGGTTTTCCATGTCACCCTTGAAGTTGCATTAAAAGGGCCGTCTCCTCACTGTAATGTATTTAAAAAACGTTTTTAAATGTTCCCCATGGCAGTGCTCAGCTCCCCATGCCTTGGAAATGGACAGAATTATGTATCAATAGTGGCCTCCATAGATTTTAATGGGGTTCACTGATAATTTCAGGCTTCATGGATTTAAAGCAGAATTCAATTAACACCCTTATATATAGTTTTTTCCTTTGAAATATATAAAATTGTATTACAATAAAGCTTTTAATTAAATCTATGTCCTTTGTTCATCCACACTTACTTAGTATAAATATATATTTTTTTTATGTTACATTTAAGCTATAATGAGTGCCTTTTTTTGTCACCCGAACTGAATTAAAGCATTGGGAACAAAACCAACACAACAGCGTTTGGTGTCTTTTGTGTCATTCAGGCTTTCCAGGATTGATAACCGTGGCATTTTCAGTTAGGTTGTTTAACTGAGCCATGTACCTATTAAACAAAAAATACACATGTGTCTGAATTAAGAATTGAGATGTTTATTGTGTTGAAAACTAATAACTTGGCAGTATGAACAATTCTTTATACATCTATATTTTGTTTGAAGGAAAGAATGCAGGCAGAGATAAGCCTTTTCCTTGATTAATATTGATATGAAAATGTTCTACCTAAAGGATAATAAAAACTGTTTGGTTGGAAAGCATGATCTATGAATACACCATTCATGGGCATTCCTAATAATTACTTTTTAATGAATATCTAATTTCGTAAATGTTGATTTTCTTCACTTGAATAATTCCTTCATAAACCATTATGAACAGCTATATCAATTTATTTTACACATTGTTGTAACTTATTGGCAAATAATATGACATGACATGATGAGAGGAGCCATAGAAAGTATAAAATATGCTGCTAAATTGCCCGTGGTATTGGGAACATCTAGATAGTTGTCTCTTCAAATCCGGTTGTTAAAATACCACACATAAATAATAATTAATACTTTAGAATCACTTTTAATGATTTGTTTTAGGCAGTTTATAGCAAATAGCTTCAAAAGTATTGGAGACAGCAGCTTTTTATAAATATGCTAAAGGTCGTTAAAGAAAGGGTAATTTCCTTATCATGTTTTCAATCAACAAGAACAATTTTGTTGGCTAATGCTACAGAATTTCACATTTTCACTTCTTCTAACAATTATGATTTATAATTTGTAATCTTTTTCTTGCTATTGGACTATTCCCTAAATTGTGTAAAAAAATATAGAACACATTCGGGAAACATTAACATACAATTTGTAAGCAAGGTGAACATTGTTGTTAATTGTCTAATTATATATGATAAGATGGGAAGCACATATTTGTTTTCAAAATCGGCACTTTTCACCCAGTTTTGGGAGGGCATCTATTGACATCCTTCCAGAACCACACCCCCCTTCGCTCCCTTGGGGGGGCACATCGGGCATGCTCTGTGATCAATGTGTCCTTTGGACACAGCTAATCAAAGATTTAGGTAAAGGGTCAATCACAACAGCCCTTTACCATGTGATCAGCTGCCAATCAGATGTAAACAAATGTTGGTTATCTGCCTTTCCTTTCCACAACACTGTCCCTGTGTGAGGAAAAGAAAGCTGATAACCGGCTATCATGTGACAGCACACATTTAGACTGATAATCAGGGCACTGATCATCAGTGCCCTGATAATCAGTGCAGCCCCATCAGTGCCAATCAGTGTCTATTAGTGCAACATAGCAGTGCCCATCAGTGCCACCTCAGCAGTGCCCATCAGTGAAGAAGAAGAAAAAGATTGGTATTTTTTTCATTTGTTTATCAGGAAAAAAAACAGTGATGATTATTCTGCTGTTTTCTGACCTCCAAATGCTTCCTCTTCAGTCAGTATATTAATTCCTTGGTTTCACAAATTTCTTTCCAAGTACATAGTGAGGTTATCTCCAAGCTCAGTGGCCTTCTGTACTCTTCTGTGGATAGTGGATTATTTATTTTTCTCTTAGCTTCCCTATGCATGTTCTGTGGCCTTTGTTTATCTCCTGATCCATAGTTGCCTGGTGCCATTCATGTTGTTAGTACATCTGTTCCCTGATTTGCCTTATTCCTCCCTTGCCGGAACCCGACAATTCATTATAGCCGTGAGTAGTTTAAAATGACTTTTTTTCCTTAGAAATTTCCTAGAAAGTTTGTGCAGGGACTTTTCTAAGCACGTGAAACATGCACTACGTTACAGGCATACTATAGACATCCCCAGGTACGAAATTTAAAGGAATATTTTGCTTTATTGTCTCACATTAAGCATTATTAAAATCACTGCTCCTGAAAAAAATGCTGTTTTGAAAACTTTTTTTTGCATTGATACGTGTCCCCTGGGGCAGGACCCAGGTCCCCAAACACTTTTTATGGCAATAACTTGCATATTAGCCTTTAAAATTAGAACTTTTGATTTTTCATGTTCGTGTCCCCATAGACTTTAACGGTGTTCATGTGTTTGATCAAATTTTTTGCCTGCTCGCATGTTCTGCGGCGTCCCGAACCGGGGGGTGTTCGGCTCATCCCCTATTCAGGACCTCTGACCCTCTATCTGAAAAGTGCTGATTGGCCTGTGCTGATCACAAGCAGCCTCCCTAGAAAAAAAAACTCTCTAGCATTACACATCAAACTGAGCATGTGCAGCCTGATTACAGTAACTGTGTCTCATCCAGACCTGTTCTGGAGTCAGTGGAAGAAGAGGAGGATCTGTGCATACAAAAACCAAACAGTGAGTATAACAAGCATGCTTTACTGCACATACCCACTGACTTTACTGTTGTGGGTTTAGTAACACTTTACTTTTTAGATGTATGTGATGGCCCCCTCCCTGTACACTTACTGGATCATAGACTTCTGTATTGTATTGAGGGTCAACTGGCCCTGTCGATATCTTCTTTATTTCTTTCGTTGCCACAAAGGCTTCACTGGGCTCTGCTAGTGGCTCATAAAATTATCTTGATATTGGCTTACTATGTAGTTAGATGCTTAACCACGAACAATTAGGCAGAATGATAGCTCCGTTGTTTCAGTTTTCCTCGCTGCATGCTTATTTCTCATATCGTCTCTTCACAGGCTCAAGTTACATAAATAGCAGCAGTCAATAATGATTGGCAATTACAATCATCACCATATGAGTTTTTTCCTGTTGCCACTGCTATGTGATTGATAATCATTAGACTCAGTGTGGTGACAAGCTCTCCTATAATATTTCCTAAAAGCAAGGGTACCATTGTGGGGATGAGCACACTGATCATGAACTAAAAATCTGTAGTGGTGAGACATTAGTCATGCTAGTCTGCTAGTATAAGTTGTTCAGTAGTGTAAGATGTTTTCCTATAAGTCACTGTGTACAAATTTATAAGCATTGTATACAAAGTGACAGTCTTGCTGTGAGGATAAGCTGTAGGGAAGCAGGGCATATGCATTTAATATTGGAAGCCACTATATTGTAAAGTACACCAAAGCCTGTGAAAAGGTGAGGATGAGTTTCATGACAGCCTCTATGAGCTATCCAGGACTATATTTTTAAAGTCTAAACCAGGAAAGTTGGCAGATGAGCTGGGGTTGAAACATGTCCAGTTTGAATCAGATAGTTCACATTTGAAACTGTTTGACTATAATGCAGAGTGCCCAGTTTGGGTACTCCGATTTTCAGACTAACACATCTCTGCTCCATCATGCCAATTCTGCCAAATCTTTTCTTTTCACTTTGGATAGAGTTTGGATAGGTTAAATCCTCTGTCAGATTTTAATTGCTATCTGTGCCCCATTGAAATGAGTCACCCTGTATATTTGTCTTGGTAACCATTGTCACCCTGACAAAAATGATGGGAAAGGGAACTAGAACAGGAATAGTGGGGACATTTTTCAACTAGGACAACTTTTACCCCTTGTTCTCATTAACTGCAGCTTTGACATTGAAACTTCATCTGAAATGCACAATGTCAAAGTCGCATGTCAGTGCAACTTGGAAGACATATGTCACTCACTGAATGAAAGCCACTTCCACCTGATGCTAAGTAAACATGAGGGTGGGGTCATCCAGAGATACCACTCAGAGATCCCGCCCCATGAGGTTACTCAGAGACTCCACCCCATGATGTCATAGGAGGTGGGGTCACCTGTTACTGTCACCTTTTAACTCCACCCCATGTTTACTTAGAGGTGGGAGAATCAACTATCATTTGGTTAGTGACAAACACCAGGAGCTGACATGTTTAGCGAGTGGTGTTTCTTTTCTTTTGATTTAGTAGCCAGAATTCATTGGGTACCAGCTTCTTAAGAACCAATGACTCATCCCTGCTGCTGACTGCAGGCATGAATCCCTGACTGGTAAACCAGCAAGTGGCTGCTCCTTAAAATGCCAAAGCTAAAAAACTGTTAAAAACCTTATACAAAAACTTTCATAAAAACGGGCAACAAAATGCACTAAACGCTAAAAAATGTGATGCTCAGGTGTCTGCCTAGGTCTGCAACAGTCTTTGCAGTCTTCATTCATAACAAAAAAAAATAAAAAATTATATGGTATTGTTTAGTACTTATATGCAAACCAATGAGGTGCCCTTTGGCCAATTAGTCAATTTGTACAAACCTGACAGTGTAGCTTTTTTAAATAAATAAAAGTTGTTTCTATGCAACTCTCTTCTTAACTAATTGCTTTCCTTCTCCCTTTAGCCCAAAGAAGACCGAGGTACAAGTTAGTTTGTGAACTGTAAAATACATTTAGCTAAATCTTAACCCGTTGCTGCCCGTCCTATGACCGAATGATGCCGGGGCTGGCCTCTCGTCGATCCGGGTGGATGTCGTATGATGTGGAGGACCGCGGGGCTGCTCTGTGATGCAATCTGTTACACAGGGACACAGCTGATGACTGATCACTATACTGTCCGGCTGCCGGTACTATTTGACTGCTGTAACAAATCACAGCAGGTCACTCACATGATGGTTAAAATATATGGATTCCTTTCAAGCAATTATCTTTCTAGCTGTGATTGGTCACAGTGAACACATGGTGCAGACTGGGCCTAAAAAAAAAAGATATTATTATTATTATTATTTTTTTATACTGTCATCAGTCAGTGTCCCTGATCAATGCCACGCCAGTTATATGATGATGCTGTACTGCACTTTTTATGTAAAAAAAAATAAATCTTAATTTTCCAGAATGATGATAAAAAAATTACAACTTCAAAAAACTTGCCATGCCTTTTACTAAATACCTTGGATTGTCTACATTGCAAAAATGGATATTTTTTGTGGTATTTCTACTGTCCTGACATTTTTGGGCCTCAAGAAATTAGGCTTTTAGTACATCAGGATTGATACATTTTCAGATATTTATACTATAGTTTTTGGACTTTATAACTTTCCTACAGTTTAAATAATATACACTGATTTGGGTGATTTTCACCAAAGAAATGTAGAAGAATACATTTTGGCCTAAATGTATAAATATATAAAAAAATATTATTTATTTGCAAAATTTTATAACAGAAACAGAGAAAAATGTGAATTCTTTCATAATTTTCTGTCTTTTTTTCATCTATTTAGCAAAAAAATAAAACAGTGGTGATTAAATACCACCAACAGAAAGCTCTATTTGTATAAACAAAATTATAAAAATTGAGTTTGGGTACCGTGTTGCATGGCAGCTGCAGGCATCATTCCGGTACTGTTTAGAGCGGATTGTCAGCTCTTTAGGGATAACAACTGATGCGGCTAAAAGACGCTCGGTTGTTATCCCAAACGAATGGGAGGGGACATACTGTATGCCCCTCTTGCCGCCTTCTGCTGCTGTTCTGGGGCCTCCTGTCCCCACGGGAGACCTGATCCAAGATCAGGTACTTCCGCCAGCTAGAGTAAGACGAAAAAGGCTTTGTTCCAGTCTTCTAAGTAAACATCACAATGTCACTTCCAGTTTGCTCGGCTGCTAATGGCACCACATTTTAAAAAATTACAGTATTCAGAATCACAGTTTTTGGTGATTTGAATATTTTGAAGTGCAAAGGAGGGAGTTGGGGTCTTTTAGACCCCAAAACCCTCCATAAAGAGTACCTGTCACTGCCTATTTCTGTCACAAGACATGTTTACATCCCTTATGACAGTAATAATGTACTAAAATGTAATAAAATAAAAATAAATAAGAAAACAAAAATGTTAAAGCACCCCCATCCCCACGAGCTCACGCAGCAACAAAAACGCATACTTAAGTCATGCCCACATATGTAAACGGTGTTCAAATCACACATGCAAGGTATTGCTATGAACGTCAGAGTGGAAGGAATAATTAGACCAAAAGACCTCCTCTGTGACTCTAAGGCCCCATACACACGATCGGACATATCCGATGAAAACGGTCCGCGGACCATTTCCATCGGATATGTCCGATCGGGAGTTTGATCCGATGGCGTGTACACACCATCGGATCAAATTCCCCGCCGCCGGACGGCGCGGTGACGTGGCGGTGACGCGGCGGTGACGTTGACACCGCCGCGTCACCGCCACGTCACCGCACCAGGAAGTAAAACACTTCCGCGCATGCGCCGAATCCATTCGGCAGCGGCGCGGCGGCGGTGGGGGACGACATGTCTGCTGGTAAGTGTACTAACCAGCAGACATGTCGGGCGGACAGATCCCCACCGGATAGATTTCAAAGCTTGCTTTGAAATCTGTCGGGTGGAGAAATCTGTCCGCTAGCCCATACACACGAGCGGAGATGTCTGCTGAAACGGTCCATCGGACCGTTTTCAGCGGACATATCCCCTCGTGTGTACGCGGCCTAACTCTACATCGGACAGACCGATTTAAACAGATTTGTCTGCTGGCCGTTTTGGTTTGATCGCTGTACACACGATCAAACCAAAATCCCCGCCAGCAGACAGCACGGTGACGTGGCGGTGACATTGACGCCGCCACGTCACCGCACCAGGAAGTAAATTACTTCCGTGCATGCGTCAAATCCATTCGACGCATGTGCGAGAAGATATGTCTGCTGGTAAGCGTACTAACCAGCAGACATGTCGGGCGGACGGATTCCCAGCCGACAGATTTTAAAGCAGGCCAAATCTGCTCGCCCGTACACACGATCGAATCTGTCTGCTGGGACGGTCTGGCAGACCATTTCCAGCAGATAGATTTGATCGTGTGTACGCGGCCTAATGCCGCGATCATTTTTCGGCATGAAAAAATGTTGTTTTTCAGCATGTAGAAAAAACAAAGGGCCAGATTCACCTACATCTGCGCATTATTGGACCGGCGTAGCGCACCGCCTTTACGTTAGACTGGCGCAATGTAGCGGCGCAATCACCCTATTCTCGTCGCTTTTACGCAGAAATTTGCGCCTGTGCAACGTTATTTCTGAGGCCGCGTACACATGAGGGGATATGTCCGCTGAAAACGGTCCGATGGACCGTTTCAGCAGACATCTCCGCTCGTGTGTATGGGCTAGCGGACAGATTTCTCCACCCGACAGATTTCAAAGCATGCTTTGAAATCTATCCGGTGGGGATCTGTCCGCCCGACATGTCTGCTGGTTAGTACACTTACCAGCAGACATGTCGGCCCCCACCGCCGCCGCGCCGCTGCCGAATGGATTCGGCGCAAGCGCGGAAGTGTTTTACTTCCTGGTGCGGTGACGTTGCGGTGTCGCGGCGGCGTCAACGTCACCGCCGCGTCACCGCCACGTCACCGCGCCTTCCGGCGGCGGGGAATTTGATCCGATGGTGTGTACACGCCATCGGATCAAACTCCCGATCGGACATATCCGATGGAAATGGTCCGCGGACCGTTTTCATCGGATATATCCGATCGTGTGTACGCCGCCTGAGGCGCAAGGCAGAGTAATACAAATTGGGAAGGACGTGGGCGTGTTACATTGAAATGAGCCGTGACCCCATGCAATTACAGGGCCGGCCCGGCTCGCGCATGCGCGCTTGAAGCAGACCATGGTCAGCACCTCTGTGCGCATGCTCACAACTCGGGAACGGCGCAATCAGTGAAATTGGAAGTGGACTAGGGCAAAATCGTGAACTACGCAGACAGCATAAATAGACAGACAGAAACGCACTTCCTTTGCAAAAGTACATCCCTTTGTATCCCTCCCTATACAGCAAGGTGCTTTTGTTCTGTTGTTAGTTGCGTTGTGGTTTGTCTTTGTGATATTTGTGGACTGTGTGATCTAGTGTTTGTTGGAAGATATTTGTAAGTGATTCTTGGTGACTGCTTGTGCGAGTTTTTGGTTGATAGTTTTTTGTTTGTTTGTTTTCTTGCTTGATTTTTCCTGCTTGTTTTCTTGCTTGATTTTTCCTGCTTGTTTTTGTGAGTGATTTTTGCTGATTGATTTTTCTGAGTGATTTTTGCAGATTGTTAGGGAGAGAGTTTTTGTATGAGTATGACCGAGAGAAAGAGGAAGTTAAATTTTACTTTGGGGGAGAAACAAATTCTTGCCCGGCCATTTCCCAATATGGGCTATTCCTCTACAGCCCGGAGAGTGGCAACACCACCCCGGACAGGAGGCGTGATATCTTGCAGAACATTACTGACGAGGTGAATGCATCGGGGGGGGGAGAGACCCGGACACGGTCGGGGATTGAAAAGAAGATCAATGACCTCCGGCGTCTGGTCAGAAAGAAGCTGGCCCACCATGCCCTGTTAGGCTGACAGCGGAGGAGCGTGCGGTGGCCAACACCTTTCATAGACAACAGGTGGAGGGCCTGCCCGGCTATGACTCAAGTCATGAAGGCGTGATGCCAGGTAAGGTTTTTTTTCCCTATCAGGTGTGTAGCATGTGTGGGGGAGAGGGTGAAAGGGAATATGTGGCAAGTGTGTGGATCCTCCAAACTGTGAATGTTTTGTGTCATCCACAAATGAGCAGGAGGGTGCTGGCCCATCTGGGCTGACGCACCATCCCAGCCTGATGAGGACCCCCCAACAAGGCCGGAGTCCTCGGAGGAGGTTGAAGAGGAGGAGGAGTTTGAGGAGGAGGAGGATGTCATGTCAGCAAGTGGATTATTATTTTTGGAGGAGTCCTCCTCTCTGGCTGGCAGCAGCCAGCCCTCCATAAGGGCTAGCCCCTCCCACTCCTCCCCCAACAGGGCTCCTCTCCCAAGGGCCTCCTCTTCTCCCCGGCCACAAGCCTCAGCTGGAGGCAGGAAGTCGTCCCAGAAGACCAGGGGGGTGGCCGAGCTTCTGCCCGCCAATCTGAGAAGGGACCAGGCCCTTCAGACCTGCCATCTGGGACAGGTCAGCCAGACATTGGGGCGGATGGAGGAGAGCCTGTCCTCCATAAAGGATACGCTTGGGGACCTGGACTGCCACTCCCGGGCTCTTACAAACTGCCTAAACGCACTGCAGACTACAACAGCAGACGTTGGGCAGGATGTGAGGGTCCTCACCCAGGCTATCCAGGCCAACACGGCAACACTAGGTGCTGGCCTCAACAGAATTGCCGTGGCCTTGGAGGGCAGGCCGCCAGGTGGGCAGAGACCAGGGGCTGCTCCTCCTTCCCCGGATAACCCCCCCTCCCCATTAGTCTCCCCTGCTGGACATTTTTTTTTTTGTGATGTGAATGTTTTTGGAATGTGGGGGTGATATTCCTGCCGGCAAAGGGGTGTCACCCTCAGTTTTGGTGGAGAAGGGTTCCCCAGGATCAGGGAGAAGTGATTCCCAGGTCCGTGTGAATGGTGTATGAATGTACAGTGACATAATTGGAGCCGTGGCGTGGCGTTGCTGCTTACAAGTCCAGCATGGTGGGCTTGTGCTAATCCAATTAGGTGAGGATGTGATGTGTCTGTGCTAGGGACCACAGTGGTGTGCATCCATGCATTCTCATTATGCCATGATTAATGTGTGTGTTTAACGGGCAAAGATGCCTAATGTGAGCTGTCTCCTGGCTGCTCTTCCCTCAGAAGACGGGGTAACCTCGGTTAGGGGGGGATTGTCTGGTTCAGGGGTCAGGTCATCACTAGTGTTGCTCACGAATATTCGTATTGCGAATATTCGGCTCGAATATGGCATATTCGAGTATTCGCGAAATATATCGAATTTCGCGGTGAATATTCGCTATTTCGAATATTCGTATTTTTTTTTTTTTTTTTTAGAACAGATCACATCCTAGAGATCCCCATCGACGTCTAAAAGCATTGCTGGTATGATTAGAGACCTTGGGCCGAGTAGCTGCAGCGATCATTTTATATTGCCGAAAAATCGCAATGCGATTATTCGGCAATAGCGATATCGCGCGATTATTTTCGAGAAATTCGCAATATTGTTTTTAGCTAAAATAACACATATATTCGATTTCAGAGTGTTACTGTCGAAATTCCGCAATAAATTTCTCATTCGCATTTTTGCGAAATTACGATAAAATATCAAGAATATTCTGAGCCAATCAGAGTGCTCCATTCCGCATTTCTCGAATATTCGCAATTATTTTGTATTGTAATATATCAAGAATATTCTGAGCCAATCAGAGTGCTCCTTCCGCATTTGCCGAATATTCGCAATTATTTTGTATTGTAATATATCACGAATATTCTGAGCCAATCAGAGTGCTCCTTCCGCATTTGCCGAATATTCGAAATTATTTTGTATTGTAATATATCACGAATATTCTGAGCCAATCAGAGTGCTCCTTCCACATTTGCCGAATATTCGCAATTATTTTGTATTGTAATATATCACAAATATTCTGAGCCAATCAGAGTGCTCCTTCCGCATTTGCCGAATATTCGCAATTATTTTGTATTGTAATATATCACGAATATTCTGAGCCAATCAGAGTGCTCCTTCCGCATTTGCCGAATATTCGCAATTATTTTGTATTGTAATATATCACAAATATTCTGAGCCAATCAGAGTGCTCCATTCCGCATTTCTCGAATATTCGCAATAGCGAAAAATCGCAATAGCGAAAATTCGCAATCATTTCATTTCCAAAAAATATCACGAATATTCGTATTTAGCGAATATATCTCGAATATTCGACTATATATTCGAGATATATATCGCGAAATCGAATATGGCATATTCTGCTCAACACTAGTCATCACGTAGGTCAATCTGCAGGCCCTTTCTCACTGCGAAGTTGTGCAGAATGTAACATGCACCGACGATCTGGCACACGAAGTTGGGGGAATACAACAGGGTCCCCCCAGACTTATCCAGGCATCGGAAACGTGACTTCAGGAGGACAAAGGTGCGCTCCACCGCTGCACGTGTTTGGGCGTGGGCTTCATTGTATCTTTCCTCTCCTGGGGTTTGGGGGTTCCGGATAGGAGTCATGAGATGGGGTCCCAGTGTATATGCAGAGTCACCTGTAAGGAAAAACACAGGAGGATGTTAGTCATGCATGTGCCCCTTGTGATGTGTGCATCATGGGGGGGGACAGTCATGCCTGCCACCCATGTCACTCACCAACCAGCCAGCTGTCCCCATACACTTTCTGTTCGAATTCCATTTGGATGGGGCTCTGATTGTATATGTAGCTGTCATGGCTGGATCCGGGGTGTTTGGCACGGACGTGCCATATGAGGCCTTGGGCATCGACTATCACCTGTACGTTGATGGAATGCCAATGCTTCCGATTGTGGTATATGTGCTCTGTCTCATGGGGGGGCTGGAGTGCCACATGTGTGCAATCAATGGCCCCCACGGTGCCTGGGAATCTGGCAATTCTGTAGAAATCTGTCATTGCCTTCAGCCGCAGGTCCTCAGTGGTGAGTTTAATGATTTGGTTGGCCATGCATCTGAGGATTGCAGGGACAACCTGGTGCACACATCTGCTCACGGAGGATTGTGACATCCCAGCCACCACTCCACTTGTTCTTTGAAAAGAGCCACTGGCAAGGAAATGGAGTGTTGCCATGACCTTGACCAGTGGCTGCACTGCATGTGAGCGGTGTGTTGGGTGGTGATGTCCTCCTGCAAGGTTGTGGTTAATTCCAGGATGGCAAGAGGGGTGAATCTGAAGATGCGATACACCTCAGAATCACTCATGCCAAAGAGGTCTATGCGGGTGCGGTATATCCTCTCCCGTGCCCTCCTCTGTGCCCTCCTCCTTCTTTGTTTGTCTAAAGTCAGTAGTATAGCTATGAGCGAGGATGTCCCTGGCATGTTGGCATACAGATCGTTGGCCAACACGTGTGACTGCTCTGCTCCTCACTAACGGTGTTGCTTTCTCTGACATGTAGACGAATTGTCTAATTTTAGACCACCTTTTCTATGGTCTAATTTTAGACAGGCGGTCAGCTGTTGCGCACAGCGCGTAGCCTGCGCTGCACCAATGTTCTTTTGTGGATCCCCGTAACTCGCTCATTAGCATATTTGAATAGCAAATCAATGGTGTGGCTAGCGCAGTTTTGCGTGGACGGATGCGCCTGTCTAACGAAATTACGCTAGACAAAAAAAAAGTAGATTTCTTGCGTATCTCGTTTTGGGGATGCGGAGTATCGAAACGCATGCACAAATTTAGACTTATGCCGCGCATCTCCTGTTACGCCGGCGTAATCGCTCTGTGAATCTGGCCCAAAGTTTTTCCAACTTCATCATTAAAAACGATGTTGCCCACACACCATTGTTTTTAACAACCCAAAAAACATATTTTTTTTAAAACGACGTTAAAAAATGCAGCATGCTCAAATTATTTTTTTTGGTCGTTTTTCAGAAGATGAAAAATGATGTGAAGCCTACACACGTTCATTTTAAATGCCGAAAAATTATCGTGTGTACGCGGCATTAGTGTCGTCTATGAAAATTTTTAGGTGCTGTCGTTTTTTGCCATTCCATGAGAGGGGGGAATTTCACAGCATAACATACTCATACTCAGCACAATATCATATTTCACATTATTCCAAAAAATTGGGCTAAATTTACTGCTTAGTTTCTTTTAATTCATGAAAGTGTCTTTTTTTTCCAAAAAGTGCGTTTGAAAGACTGCTGCGCAAATACCGTGTGGGTCTCAGCTAAAAAACAATAAATAATGTTTGGGGGGAATTTTGTATCAAAAAATACAGATTTTAACTTCTAAGCAACAAATGTCAGAAATAGGCTTAGGCATGAAAGGGTTTATAATATATATATTATATTATATTCCTAATGCACAAAAGGTTTCCTACAGCATAGTACTCTCAGACGAATGTTAACGACTTTACATAATGCACATCCTTTAAGTTTTATTTTTTCTAGTATTTTAGAATTGCCTTTCTGTTGAACTGTTGTTTTTATTTAATTGTATATTGTCAAATGATTCCTGAGAACAAATAAAAGGACTGTCCTTTCAGTAACCTCCGCTGGTTTTCACTGTCTGAAATATGTTTTATATCACTTTGTTGCAGGGCCTCGTTCTCTGCCTTTAGAGAGCTAAATAAGAATAGCTTCAATACTCTGATTATCTTTTAGTAAGCATGCTTATAGCAGTCTAACACTACAGTTTAAGAAGTCATTATAGTAATAATTATACAATGAATGGAAGCCATTAAAGCTTTTTCTTTAGCTCAAACTTTTATGAAGAGACAGACTTTTACTTCAGCACATTTATTCCAAGTGGAAATCATTGGAACTTTCTATATATTTTTTTTATTATTGCATATTTTAAGCGAACAATATAAAATTACTTAATTCCAATATGTAAAGATATTAATTGTCAAACGTTGTATATAATTAGGCTGATAATGTGTATGCCTCTTCCAGGTTCCTTAAGATTGGAGTTTGATCTATTTGCAAAGTCCATATGGTCCGTTAGGAAGTAAGCACTTTACATGATTTGGCAGGTACCTTACTTAAAGTGTTGTCTGGGAGAAAGTACAGTTTGTTGTATATTTATGTTTTGCGTGTTGCTACTCATCGTTGGCACTAAGCCTGGTTCAGTGGTTATAAAGGCAAATAACTTTTTTTTAACGCAACTTTAATGTTGCCGCAACATGGCTTACAGTGCCAATTGTACTCCCACTGGACATCTTGTTAGTGCCCCTGTTCCTAATTCCAGCACCCTGTGTTGGCTGTTGCTTTTCCTCCCTGTCTGTGTTCACCTGTTGACTGATTGATCTGGTCAGTCACCTGATATGAGCAAACCAAACACTCTATCCCTCACTTGTGATAGAGACAGACTTACCTGCATTGTTCTAGATCAAGCCTCCCATGAGTCTGCCTTGCTTGCTTTTGGACCCCCTGTGTATGACCCAGATTGGACTGGATTATCTCATGAACTTAGCCTGCCTCTTTACTTGAAGTTGATACTGGATTATCCCCTGAACTCAGCCTGCCTTTACCTGAACTGTCTTTGAACCATGCTATCTGCTAAACTACAAGTACCTGTTTACTTTCCTCAGTTTGTATCTGCCAGACACTATTGCATTGTGTATAAAGTCCTGGGGCAGCCAAGTACCGCTAGGCCTGCTTGTCCTAAGAGAAATGGGTCTGCTATAGGTGAAGCACACATTAGCCAGCTATAGTGTCTGACCACTTGCATTGGGGTAGATGTGACATTTGTGACAGGTAGCTGTTGTGACGAATAGTAGTAGCTTAAATCTCCAACCATAAGGCTTGTGCTATAGGGCAATCCCACCATATGTGAAGGTGCGTCCCATCCATACTGCAGCCTCGGAGACATTGTGGTGGGTATTGAGGGAGGAATTTGTGTATCCTGGAAGGGACCAAGTACCACCTGGTTAGCGCCTTATAGTTAGTTTCCAAGGCAACAATGTTGGGGAGGAAGATTTAGTCGCCTGCCAAATAGAGGACCACTCTGCATGGTCAAGTGTAAGGTTAAGATCTCTTTTCCATCTGCTAACGTAGTCTGGGTTTTTTGTATCAGGGGCCACTAGGGAGGTGTAAAGCTCCAAGATTAATGTGCGCCTATGTGGGTCAGATTTACACAGAAATAAAGTGAAAAGGAAACCCCCAAAAAGAAGCCACGGGTGGACCAAGCCGCATAAAAAATGGTTTCAATTTATTAAGTAGAACAAAAATTCCTTTTGCACATATAACAGGCACTCGATACCCATCATCAACACCCAATTAAATAAAATTAGCGAGACAACATTGTCTGTACTAAAAACCTGCCAAATCATGTAAAGTGCATGCATGCATATTTCTTTCTGCAGGATTACCAACTAATGGTACCTGGTAAGTATACACAGCCTCAGTTAGTTGCACTGCAGACTAATGGTTCAGCCAATTAGAGCTGAGCAAGTCCCCCTCTGGGGAATAAAATGGAATGGCTCTAAAAGTTGCTGTGCACATAAGGCTCATATAATATTTATACAGTTGACAATACTAAACAACAAGTTCGGACGATATGGGGTCCTATAGCCAGATAGATTTTTGTTGCAGAGAGGTTAGGTATGTCAATCACAGTCGAAGCCAGGTATTTATAAAGCTGAAGCGACAGTGGGGTAGTAGCAGAAAATAGAAAAGCTACAACTGGCTATTATAAAACGTATGCAGAAATTCTCACTCCTTTTTTCTTGTCGGCCTTTAATTCCTTTGCCAGTCAAGTTACTCCTCCACGCGATCTTCTTACTGCCCATATAGTAGTGATCCCTAAACCAAACAAAGATCCTTCAATAGTACCTAATTATAGACCCATATCATTACTTAATGTAGATTTGAAATGGTACGCCAAGACCATTGCTAATAGACTACTCCCTTTCCTCCCTCATTTAATTAACCCCGACCAGGTTGGCTTTGTGCCTGGTAGGGAGGCAAGGGATAATACCCTGAAAGCAATTAACATTATCCATAAGCTGGAATCCTCAAAAGATCGAGGATTTCTGTTGTCGTTGGATGCGGAGAAGGCATTCGACAGAGTGGCCTGGGACTACATGATAGCAACCTTGAAAATAATAGATCTCCCTGACACATTGATACATTTTATTTCTGCTCTATATTCTGGTCCCACGGCAAGAATCCGAGTTAATGGTTGCCTGTCGGATGCCTTCTTCGTTTCCAATGGCACAGGCCCTCTTTCACCTTTGTTATTCGTACTTACCCTTGAACCTTTGCTGAATCGCTTGAGAAGTAACGTTGATGTTAAAGGCATTGATATTGGTGGTAATACTTATAAAATAGCTGCATTTGCAGACGACTTACTACTTTTCCTCAAAAACCCGATTATTACAAATCCCAACTTACTCAAAGATTTCAACAGCTTTAAAATCATATCCAATTTTAAAATCATTTTTTCAAAGTCTACTGCCCTAAATATTACCTTGACCAAAGATGTTTGCAAGTTATGTACTGATGACTTCCCATTTACATGGAACGATCGATCGATCACGTATTTAGGGGTTCAACTACCATCCTCGCTATCTGACTTATATTCCTTAAACTATATCCCACTTCTAAATAAGATTTTAGCTGATCTTAAAAAATGGTCTTCCGGTCTATTCTCTTGGTTTGGAAGAGCTGCCACTATTAAAATGAACGTTTTGCCTAGAATTCTATATGTTTTACAAACCATCCCGATTTCGATCCCACCAACTTTTTTTTCATCTTATCGGAAGGCCTGTACTACGTTTCTCTGGAACAAACTACACCCACGAATAGGATATAATAGACTTACAGCCTCTATAACTTTAGGTGGAATAGGCTTACCTGATATACGCAAGTACTACCAAGCCTGTTGTTTGACCAGAATTGTTGACTGGAACGTTCACCATAAACTGAAGGATTGGATCCAGCTAGAACAATCCTTCACGACTTCTCCTTTAGGTCAAATCCCATGGATTACTCCCACTAATATCCCCTCAGAATGCAAATCACACCCTCTTATCAATCCTACCCTCAAAATCTTTCATGCTGCCTGCAAGACTCAGTGTCTCCTCACTGTTCGGCCCCATGATGCCTTTGAGACACAATCCAGACTTTACTCCCGGATTACATCCATAATTTTTACGTGATAATTGGCCTTATGACAATGTGAGAGCAGGACAATTCTTTGATGGTCATCTTCTCACTCAATCCACCTTATCTTCCAAAATGATTAATAAGTCTTTCCCTCTCTGGTCCTACTTTCAAATAAGACATTTTTTTAATAGTATCAAACCCAGACCAGATTGGTCCAGACACATCACCAAATTCGAAAACCTTTGTTTGCAGAAAGAACCTATTAGACACTTAGGGGCAGATTCACGTAGATCGGCGCATTATCATTCCGGCGTAGCGCACCACTTTTCCGTTAGACTTGCGCAATCTAGCCGCGTAATCCGGCGATTCACGTAGCTTTTACGCAAGAGCTTGCGCAAACGTAAGGTTTTTTCCGTAGGCGTAAGGAGGAGTAATACAAATTGGGAGGGACGTGGGCGTGTTACATTGAAATGAGCCGTGACCCCATGCAAATGAAGGGCCGGCCGACTCGCGCATGCGCGCGTGAAGGAAACCATGTCAGCTCCGTTGTGCGCATGCTCACAACTCGGGAGCGGCGCAATCATTGAAATTGGAAATGGACTAGGGCAATGTTGTGAACTACGCAGACAGCATAAATAGACACACACAAACGCCCTTCCATTGCAAAAGTACATCCCTTTGTGTCCCTTCCCATTGAATCAAGTGCTTTTGCTCTGTTGTTCGTTAGAGTGTGTTTTGTAGTTGTCAGATTAGTGTTCTGTGTGATCTAGTGCTTGTTGGTAGTTTTGTGAAAGTGTATTTTGATAAGTGTTTGAGACTGTTTGTTTGATTGATATATTTCTGAGCGTTTGTTTTCTTGCTTTATTTTTTCATCTGATTTTTTTGTGTCTGTTTCTTGCTGAGTGCTAGTGTGATTTTTGGCTGTTCTTTTTCTCTTTGTGTGTGTTCTTGTCTGATTGGTTGTGCTTGTATTTGTGACAGATTTTTGGTGACTGCTAGTGAGTTTGTTTGGAAGTATGACTGAGAGAAAAAGAAAGCTCAATTTTACTGTGGGGGAAAAAAGAATTCTTGCCCGGGCCATTACCGACTATGGGCGTTTTCTCCACGGCCCGCAGAGTGCCACCACCACCCCGGCCAGGAGGAGGGAGATCTTGGATATGATCACAGAGCAGGTCAATTCATCGGGGGAGGGGGAGACACGGACCCGCTCTGGGATAGAAAAGAAAATAAATGACCTCCGGCGTGAGGTGAAAAAAAAACTGGCCGCAATAAATGCCCATGCCAGGGGCACAGGAGGGGGCCCACCATGCCGGGTTAGATTTTCAGAGATGGAGCGTGTGGTGGCCCTGACCTTTCACCGGCATGAAGTGGAGGGCCTGCCAGGCTTTGACACAAGTCCGGTCCCCGCGGTGCCAGGTAAGGTTTTTATTTCTCTCAGGTGTGTAGCATGTGTGGGGGAGGGGGTGAAAGGGAATATGTGGCAAGTGTGTGGATCCTCCAACCTGTGAATGTTTTGTGTCATCCACAGCTGTGCAGGAGGGTGCAGGGCCATCTGGACTGACCGCTCCAACCCCAGGACAGCAGCCTAATGAGGCCCCCCCAACAAGGCCAGAGTCCGCAGAGGAGGAACAAGAGGAGGGGGAGGATCATGCGGAGGACGATCATGAGGAGGAGCAGAATCATGAGGAGGAGGAGTCCATGGAAGGCACTGGCCCTTTGGTTTCTGCGGACTCTTCCCCTCTGGCTGCAAGAAGCCTGCCCTCCCTAAGGGTCAGCCCCCCCCCCTCCTCCCCCAACATGGCTCCCCTCACAAGGGCCTCCCCTTCTCCCCGGCCACAACCATCAGCAAGAGCCAGGAGGTCATCCCCAAGCACCAGGGGGGCGCCCAATCTCATGCCCGCCTGTCTGAGAAGGAACCTGGCCACCCAGACCCGCCTTCTGAGACAGCTCTGCCAGACTATGGGGCGGGTGGATCAGAGCCTGTCCTCCATTAATGATAGCCTGGGTAACCTGGACTCCCACTCCCGGGCCTCCACAACCTGCCTAAATGACCTGCAAACTACAGCAGCAGGCGTTGGGCAGGATGTGAGGGCCCTTACCCAGGCTATCCAGGGCAACACGGCAACACTTGGTGCTGCCCTGGACAGAATAGCCGTGGCCTTGGAGGGCAGGCCGCCAGGTGGGCAGATCTCAGGGGCTGCTCCTCCTTCCCCGGCTTTTCCCCTCCCCCATGCGTCTCCCCTGAGGGTCCGGGGCCGTGGCCGGGGGCGCCCCAGGCGTGGCTCAGGCAGAGGGCAATAATTTTTTTTTCCCCCTTTTGTTTGTTTTGAAAGCTTTTTTATTTTTGTTCTCTGCTTTTTTTTGTTTATTCTAAGCATTTTTTTTTCAATGCATTTTTGTTTGTTTGACTTTTTTGGCATATTTTGGGTTGTGAATGATGTTTGAATGTGGGGGTGACATTCCTGCTGGAAAAGGGGTGTCACCCTCAATTTTGGTGGAGAAGGGTTCCCCAGGACCAGGGAGAAGTGATTCCCAGGTCCGTGTGAATGGTGTATGAATGTACAGTGACATAATTGGAGCCTTGACGTGGCGTTACTGCTCACCAGTCTTGCATGGTGGACTGGTGCCAATCCAATTTGATGAGGATGTGGGGTGTGTGTGCTAGGGACCATAGTGGTGTGCATGCATGCATTCTCATTGTGCCATGATTAATGTGTGTGTTTAACGTGCAAAGATGCCCAATATGAGCTGCCTCCTGACTGCTCTTCCCTCAGAAGACGGGGTATCCTCGGTTAGGGGTTGATTTTCTGGTTGGGGGGTCAGATCATCACGTAGCTCAACCTGCAGGCCCTTCCTCACTGCGAGATTGTGCAGCATGCAACATGCAGCGATGATATGGCACACGAAGTTTGGGGAATACAACAGTGTACCCCCAGACTTATCCAGGCATCGGAAACGTGACTTCAGGAGGCCAAAGGTGCGCTCCACCACTGCACGGGTTTTGATGTGTGCTTCATTGTATCGTTCCTCTCCTGGGGTTTGGGGGTTCCGGATAGGAGTCATGAGATGGGGTCCCAGTGCATATGCAGAGTCACCTGTAAAGGAAAAGACAGGAGAATGTTAGTCATGCATGTGCCACTTCTGTTGTGCATGACGGGAGGGGATAGTCATGCCTGACTCCCATGTCACTCACCAACCAGCCAGGTGTTCCCATACACGTTCTGTTCGAATTCTGTTCGGATGTGGCTTTGATTGTAGATGTAGCTGTCATGGCTGGACCCTGGGTGTTTGGCACGGACGTGCCATATGAGGCCTTGGGCATCAACTATCACCTGTACGTTGATGGAGTGCCAATTCTTCCGATTGCGGTACATGTGCTCGGTCTCATGGGGGGGCTGGAGTGCCACATGTGTGCAATCTATGGCCCCGATGGTGCGTGGGAATCTGGCAATTCGGTAGAAATCTGCCATTGCCTTGATTCGAAGCTCCTCAGTGGTGGGTTTGATGATTTGGTTGGCCAAGCGTGTGAGGATTGCAGGGACAACCTGGTGCACACATCTGCTCATGGAGGATTGTGACATCCCAGCCACCACTCCACTTGTACGCTGAAAAGAGCCACTGGCAAGGACATGGAGTGTTGCCAGGACCTTGACCAGTGGCTGCACTGCATGTGAGCGTTGTGTTGGGCTGGTGATGTCCTCCTGCAAGGTTGTGGTTAATTCCAGGATGGCATGAGGGGGGAATCTGAAGATGCGAAAGACCTCTGAATCATTCATGCCAAACAGGTGTATGCGGGTGCGGTATACCCTCTCCCGTGCCATCCTCCGTGCCCTCCTCCTTCTTTGGTCATCTATATTCACTAGTGCAGCTATGAGCGACGATGCCCCTAGCATGTTGGCAGTCAAATTGTAGTGCAACACGTGTGTGTGGTCTGCTCCTCAGTAACGGTGTTGCTTTATCTGACAATTAGACTTTTTTTCAAAAGTTAGATCAGCTTTTATGGGCTCTAACTTTAGACAGGACATTTTGCAGTTGCGCACATCGCGTAGCCTGCGCAGCAACTGCGTTTTTTTGTGGATCCCCGTAACTCCCTCATTAGCATATTTGACTAGCAAATCAATGGTGTGTCTAGCGCAGTTTTGCGCGAAGGGAAGCGAATGTCTAACTCAATTACGCCGGACCAAAAAACGTAGATTTCTGGCGTATATTGTTTTGTGAATCGCGTCCAACTATACGCACGCGCACATTTAGACTTACGCACGCGCAACAGCAGTTGCGCACGCGTAATCGCTCTGTGAATCTGGCCCTTAATCTCCTCTATTTATTCCCTATTATTCTCTGATGTGTCTCCTAAATTCAATTGGTCAAACCAAAAATGAGAAAAAGACCTATCGATAGACCTATCTGATTCGGAATGGGAAAGAATATAGATGCTTGCACATAAGGGATCAATAAACGTCAAAATTCAAGAGAATGCATTTAAGTTATTATCCAGGTGGTATAAAACCCCTCTAAAACTCCACTTTATTAATACTTTACTCCCCAAATACTGCTGGAGGTGTAAGACAGACATAGGCTCGTTCCTCCATATCTGGTGGTCATACCCTCTTATTCAACCTTTTTGGGTAGAGGTTCACAAACTTATCTCCCAAATAACAACCTATAATTTAGACTTCACTCCTGCTCAATTTTTACTTCACCATTCGTCCTTTTTTAATTCCCAAATACCGCCATTCTCTGACCATGCATTTAGTCAATGCAGCTAGAATGTGTGTGCCCGTAAAATGGCGTTCCACTGATCCCCCATTGATTAAAGATTGGTTTAACCGATTACAGAGAACCATGGAGATGGAGGAATTGATCCATCAAGCGAGGGATACACAGACTACATTTACCTCCATATGGTCTTGTTGGATTGACTTCACCTCCTCTAACACATACAAATGTGCACTAATGTAATTATGTGGCCTTAATTCTTTACATTCTTTATAAAAGACTAATAAACAATAGAACTGTGACGGGTTCCCCTTCTTTCCCTTTTTATTCCCCTTTCTCTCCATGTCCCTTCCCCCTTATTAAAATTGTATTTGTTATTACAGTTTTTTTTTCTTTGCAAACGATAACCATATCCAAAGATTTCTTGTTATTGTTTGTTCATACATGATTACTTGCTGACAAACAGTCCTGAAGGACGAATACTGTCTTCTCTTAATAATTATACTTATATAGAGGTTTTGATTGTATTTCCTCACTAGCTGAATACCCCGCGTTGCCCGGTCTTCCTATCTTAACCTTTTGGGGAGGAAAATCATAGTTATATAAATATAAATAAATAAATAATAAATAACACAATGTTTAATTTTCGAAATTTGACAGATAAAAATATGAATATTTACTATTTGATTAAAGAGTATTGTATTTCATAACTTTTATAACATTTTCCTTTTCAGTTTGTGAATGTTGAAACAGAGCAAAATATGGTACAATGAAGCAGATTAGTACCAACTCACAGAACTTTAAAAAGTGCGGTTAACTCAACTGACATATTATTGCAATACTTGTTTGTATACTATATTCTTAGTTTCTCCCGCATTTGCTAAAATGAACACATTTTTTGGGGAACCCACCCAGGAGCACGCTACATAAAGTTGCCCATGTGAAAAACATGGTGATCTTAAATCAACTCCGCAGTACCAAATGGACTGCCCTTGTGACTTGTTGATCGTGATGGAAAATGCAAGCGTCACTGGGAGTTGTAGTCTCTTGAAACTAAAAGGCAGATCTGTTGGAATAAGAGGTATTCGTGGAATAAAAACAGTTTCTCCCTTTCCCTTTCCTGTCAAAATAGTAGCTTCCAACACATTAGGCAACATGTTTTTCACACACAGCCGTGTTCCATTGCACAGTTTTGGTGGGTCAAGGTTTTGTAATAAAATAATAGGACATCCAACTTTAAGTGATAGGCGATGTTGTGGCAATCCAGCTGGATCAAGGGAATTCAGGAATTCTGGTGGGAAATTCACAGCCTCATCGGCATCTACTACGGTATCAAAAGATTTGTACTCAGTAACTGCTCCTGGTATCATAGAAAGTATTTGATTGTTAATTTCACGGACATCCTCATTTTTAGCAGCAAGAATAGCCCTCTCACACAATCAGTTTAGATTGCCTAAGTTGTCTGAAATATTATGGTATACTGCATCTATTAGTTCTGCAACTGACGATACCAGTTTGCAAAAATCAGAGGGAAGTTTTACGTTTCCTGAAGATTCAAATGGTAGTCTACCCTCTCCGATTTCAAGAAGTGTGTTTGAAAAAAATTGAGCATTCTCATCCCTTGGAAGTACTCTCATATTTTCTTTTAATTTGATTTTTCTGACTCTTTTCCACAAAACTGAATGCTTTAAACAGGCATATATTTCATCTGCTGGTGTTGATTTTGGAATGATAGGCAGGGTTTGTCTAAAGTCTCCACAGAGAAGCACCAGAGCTCCTCCCATAAAGTTATTATTCCCTCCGCTGTTGTTCGGTTTCTGAAGCTCTAGAAGCATTAGCTCTCTCCCTCATATCCAGAAGTCTAATGTCACGCTGTTGTTCGGTTTCTGAAGCTCTAGAAGTAGTAGCTCTCTCCCTCATATCCAGAAGTCTAATGTCACGCTGTTGTTCGGTTTCTGAAGCTCTAGAAGTAGTAGCTCTCTCCCTCATATCCAGAAGTCTAATGTCACGCTGTTGTTCGGTTTCTGAAGCTCTTGAAGCTTGTGCTCTATTTCGCAGTGCTGTGAGTCTTGTACTGCGCTCCTCAGGAGTTTCTAGCCTACGCTGCATTTTTATATTTTTTCCCTTAGATTGCACTTGGCCTATAGCTTTACTTTTTCTTCGAGGTATTTTCACACTTTAAAATAATCCACAAACAAAAATTTAATAAACTTGCAAGTCACAATTGAAATGTACTGTATCACATTTTTCAACATAAAATTGAAAAAGTTACTGAGGTAGCCCTCATAAAAAAGGGCAGAAATTAGAAGGGGTGTGGCTTGTGGGAGGGGTGTGGAGAGGGCATGGTTAGTGGCATGAGCATGGTTTGGAAGCCAGCCCACATACTGACCTGAAGATGCAGTGCAGAGCTTGTGGAGTAAGGTGTAGCTGAGCTGTGATAAAAAAAAAACTGTGGTTAAAGGACCTGTGATGACATTAGTAGGTGTGGCTAAGCTGTGATGAAGACATAGGTGTGGCTAAGCTGTGATGAAGAGATTGTGGTAAAAAGACCTGTGATGACATCAGTAGGTGTGGCTAAACTGTGATGAAGAGATTGTGGTAAAAGGACCTGTGATGAAATCGGTAGGTGTGTCTGAGCTGTGATGAAGAGATTGTGGTTGAAGGACCTGTGATGACATCAGTAGCTGTGGCTGAGCTGTGATGAAGAGACCACAGTCCCATATACTTGCATGGGACTTGAAACAAAAACCGACATTTGGAAGTTATGAAGTAACATGTATTTCCCATAGAGTTGAATGGGACTGAAGAGATTGTGGTTGAAGGACCTGTGATGACATCAGTAGCTGTGGCTAAGCTGTGATGAAGAGATAGGTGTGGCTAAGCTGTGATGAAGAGATTGTGGTTGAAGGACCTGTGATGACATCAGTAGGTGTGGCTAGACTGTGATGAAGAGATTGTGGTAAAAGGACCTGTGATGAAATCGGTAGGTGTGTCTGAGCTGCGATGAAGAGATTGTGGTTGAAGGACCAGTGATGACATCAGTAGCTGTGGCTGAGCTGTGATGAAGAGACCACAGTCCCATATACTTGCATGGGACTTGAAACAAAAACCGCCGTTTGGAAGTTATAAAGTAACATGTATTTCCCATAGAGTTGAATGGGACTGAAGAGATTGTGGTTGAAGGACCTGTGATGACATCAGTAGCTGTGGCTGAGCTGTGATGAAGAGACCACAGTCCCATATACTTGCATGGGACTTGAAACAAAAACCGCCGTTTGGAAGTTATGAAGTAACATGTATTTCCCATAGAGTTGAATGGGACTTTAAAGAAAAACCCTTTCCCATAGAGTTGAATGGGACTTTAAAGAAAAACCCCAAACATGGCAAATGGAGGTGGGTTAGGGTTAAACCACCTATCCTATGTTTGTTGCTGACAAACAAAAACCGCCGTTCGGAAGTTATGAAGTAACATGTATTTCCCATAGAGTTGAATGGGACTTTAAAGAAAAACCCTTTCCCATAGAGTTGAATGGGACTTTAAAGAAAAACCCCGACCATGGCAAATGGGGGTGGGTAAGGGTTAAACCACCTATCCTATGTGTGTTGCTGACATATAAGTAACATGTGTGCCAAGTTTCATGTTAATATCTTTAGCCGTTTGGACGTGATGCTGGAACATACATACATACACACACACACACACGTTGAGTTTTATATATATAGATTATTCTTCTACTTACAGGCAGTTCCACCTTCCAGCGTTACATTCTTAAATCCGCTTTAAAAATTACATCTGCCCTCATCTTAATTTAACTCACAATATTTGCTGAACGTTGTTGGTTAATTTTCAGCCATTAATTCTATCTCTTATCTGTCGATAATCGCTTTTCAACGATTAACTTTATGTCATGCGGTAAACAACAATGAATTTATTATTTATTTTATTTAACTCCATTATTTGGAATATTTGAAAATGGACTGTAACTATTAATCTGTATATTAATTCTCTTGCTGACTTTTCTGTTATTCTTGTATTCATCTGAATAAAAATTTTTACAACAAAAAAAAAAGAAAATAGAAAAGCAAGTTCCAAAATGTAAGCAGCTGGAAATGAAATGGAAAAAAGGGGGCGCACTATTGGAGCCCACTTTCTTGGGACCACCCAGCTCCATTTATTGACATGTGAGGGGTTAACGGTTGTAATTCATGTATAAAGGTGATTGGTGTACTGTCTCTTTAAATGTGTGCTTCAAGTTTCAGATGGTCCAATTAGTAAACTAGGGAAGTCTCTAGTGGTGCCTAAGGAGATGATAAAAGGGGCTGCTGAGGGTCTTTACTTCCCCTTTGCAGCAGCTGACCTACAGGTGAAGAAGCTTCCTCCCTTCCTGTTGCGGTATATTTATGTGGTCGGGTCACCTCAGCATCCAGGGGGCGACGTATTTCTGGATCAATAAAGGTTTATTAGCCCATGTTCTGAAAACTGGGCAAAGGTTTTTGTTGGATATTTGTTTTCCATTTGAATATTGAATTATTATGTTTATCCGTTTGATTATATTTTAAACCAATAAAATGCCAATTTTTGCCAACTTATTGTGTGTGTTTTGGTTTACTAAAGCTATAAGGTTGTATCCAGGGGAACTAAGGTAATTGGGCAAGGTATGGCCTGCAGTCCCATGAGCTCACAGAGCTGTAGTAACTATATATGTAGCGCCAGCATTAAGCAATTATATAAGGACCAGTGGTCCGCTCACCCAGCCTGGTTAGCTGAGGGGTAGTCTTGATATCTAAATTGCTCAGTCTCTCCTTGCTCTCGTCTGTGGGGAGCTGCCAGTTACAAACTGCTATACATTCAGTGCAGCTAAGTATGGCAAGTGGATAGATGTCCTTCTCAGACTTCCTGGCTGGGGATTCTGCTGTATGGTGACCCGCATCAAATAGATTCAAAGTCCCGCTTTTTAGTTAGCTCAAAAGAGCGTATCAGCTACAGGCTTCAGAGCTGTGCATGTCATTGAAAACTTGTATAGAGCGCACAGCGCATGCGCCGATGTGACATAGTCCTCTGTGACGGGATTAACGTGATGGTAGTGATATTTTGCCCGACATGTTTCACCCAATCACGTTGGTTTAATCAAGGGATAAGGAGGGGCTATTAGTTAGAATGTATTTATACCAATTCGAGTAAGGCACATATTTAATTGAAATTGTCGTTTTGTAAATTGCCACTAGATGTCAGTCTTCTTAATACCATATCAGATTCCGTCTCAGCTGCTGATCGAAGGCATCTCTACATAATCCTGATTACCTAAGGTGATATATAGGAAAGTTCAAGCTGCAGCCATTCAGAACAGCTATCATAGCAAAAAGACCAAGTACAGTAAAATATAGAAAATGGCACATACACGGGTGGATATCAAAATATACACACATGTGTATATAAGATCCATGTAAGAATTTAAGAAGAGGCACGGAGAGGAAAGAGAACCAAAGAAATACAGTGTGCACATATATTGAAAAATATCAACAGATGTCAGAGGTAGGGATGAGCTTCGCATTCGATGCAAACTCAAGTTCGCATCGAACATCGGCCGTTCGAACAAATATGGTTCTTTGCGCCAAAATTCGCATGACGCGCAACGGCCCATAATTCACTGCGGCGTTGCGCGCTGATGATTGGCCAAGCATGCACCATGACCCCGCATGCTTGGCCAATCACAGCGCCCAAAAAACGAAGAGACCGAATTGGCCAAAGCCAGGGTGCTTTGGCCAATTAGGGCTCAGGGCTTTAGCACACGCCCCACACTATAAAAGGCCGCCTCCCGGACGGCCTCGTGTAGTGTGTTCCGGCTTGCCTTACAGACAAGTTAGACAGACAGTGAGTTAGAGAGAGAGAGATAGATAGAGACACAGTGGGGTAGATTCATGTAGCAATTACTCCGGCGTTTTTCGAGATGTGCGGCGTAACTGTTATTTAGCGCCGTCGGATCCATGCGTCGTACCTACTATACCAGATCCGCCTTAAAATCGGGTAATTTTTTCCGGTGTAACTTTTCCACGCCGGCGTGTCTTTGGCGCATCTTTACGCGCCACAGATCAACCGTTCCCATGGATTATCTATTCAAATATGCAAATGAGGGAGATCCTCCGATTCAGAAACGCACGTTTCTCTTGCGCCGGCGTAAGCCGGTGCGCGTAACTGGAATTTTCTGCGGAAAGTCACCCCTCATAAAGCAGGGGTAACTTTGCACAGGAGTTGAACAGATCAGCTGGAGAGCAGCTAAAGCAACACTGTTACAGACGAATTGAGCAAAAACACTTGCTGGACAACACATCTGTCTGCCAACATGCCAGGGGCAGCCTTGCTCATAGCCCTACAGCGTCGACGTGCACGTAGGAGGGCACGGGAGAGGATATTCCGCACGCGCATTGACGTGTTTGGCATGAGTGATTTGGAGGTGTTTCGCCTATTCAGATTCAGCCCTGAAGCCATCCTGGAACTAACCACAACCCTGCAGGATGACATCACCAGCCAGACACACCGCTCACAAGCAGTGCAGCCACTGGTGAAGGTCCTGGCAACACTCCATTTCCTTGCCAGTGGTTCATTCCAGCGTACAAGTGGAGTGGTGGCTGGGATGTCACAATCCACCATGAGCAGATGTGTGCACCAGGTTGTCCCTGCAATCCTCAGACGCATGGCCAACCACATCATCAAACCCACCACTGAGGAGCTGCGGAGGAAGGCAATGACAGATTTCTACAACCTTGCCAGATTCCCACGCACTGTGGGGGCCATTGATTGCAAACATGTGGCACTACGGCCCCCCCGGGACACAGAGCACATATACTGCAATCGGAAGCATTGGCATTCCATCAATGTACAGGTGATAGTCGATGCCCAAGGCCTCATATGGCACGTCCGTGCCAAGGACCCCGGGTCCAGCCATGACAGCTACATATACCGTCAAAGCACCATCTCCACAGAATTTGAACAGAACGTGTATGGGGACAGCTGGCTGGTTGGTGAGTGACATGGGTGGCAGGCATGACTATCCCCTCCCGTGATGCACACCTCACAACGGGCACATGCACTATTAACATCCTCCTGTCTTTTCATTACCAGGTGACGCGGCATATGCATTGGGACCCCATCTCATGACTCCATTCCGGGATCCCCAAACCAGAGGAGAGCAAAGATACAATGAAGCACACATCAAAACCCGTGCAGTGGTGGAGCGCACATTTGGCCTCCTGAAGTCACGTTTCCGATGCCTGGATAAGTCTGGGGGTACCCTCTTGTATTCCCCAAACTTCGTGTGCCAGATCATTGGGGCATGTTGCATGCTGCACAACTTTGCCATGAGAAAGGGCCTGGAGATTGAGCTACGTGATGACCTGACCCCCGACCCACACAGTCCCCCCTTGCCTGAGGGTCCCCCGTCTGCTGAGGGAAGAGCAGTCAGGAGGGTCCTTGTGGTAGGCTACTTTTCACGTTAAACACACACATAAACACACACATTAATCATGGCACAATGAGAATGCATGCATGCACACCACTGTGATCCCTAGCACACACACACCACATCCACATCAAATTGGATTAGACCCAAGTACACCACATGGGACTTGGGAGCAGCAACGCCACGCCACGGCTCCAATTATGTTGCTGTACATTCATACACCATTCACACTTGTCGTGGTGATAACTTCTCACCTATGACTGAGGGTGACACCCCTTAATGGCAGGAGTGTCACCCCCACACATTCACACCTCATTCACACTGTAGCCTGCACTCCTCACCATGTGCAGGGAGATAAACAAAAATATAAATCAGAATCTGAGTATAAAACATAATTATAGAAACATCAACGGCCCTGTCGTGGGCTTCTTCTTGTCCCTAGGCTCCTGGGGCGCAGTTGCCTGGGGCGAGCCACAGGTGGGGGGGCTGGGGGGGCAGGTGGTTGAACCTCAACCAGTCTCTCCCTGGCTGCCTGGCTGCCCTCCATTGCCACGGCTAGCCGGTGGAGGTACGTACTGGTGGCAGCCTGCATCCGCAGCCGGCGGGTGGTATTGCTGCGCTGCTGTCGCCGTGTCTGCCTCCCCTCCTCACGGACAGCAGCTGCCAGGCTCCGGACCTCGGAGACCAGGTCAGATGTGGTGGTCTGCAGGTCCACCAGGCAGGACAGAAGGGCTGCCCCGTTCCCCACAACGTCCTGCAGGCTATCATTTATTGCAGTATTCTGCCCAGCCTGCTGGGTGATGGCTTCCTGCACTGCCACAGTGCAGGCAGCCTGGCTCGCGGCCGAGGACGCCAGGCTATCTGCCAACCGATGGAGATCACCAGCAAGAGAACCAATATGGCGGGTCTGCCTTGTCTGGTCCCTTGCCAGGTGATCTTCAAAATCATCAGGGACTCCTCAGGTTTTCCTCGTTGCCTTCCTAGAAGCCTGAGAGGCTGGAGGACGGCTGTAGGGGAGGTCCCTTGAAGGGGAATCCCTGGAGGGGATGGTGTCCCTTGAAGGGGAATCCCTGGAGGGGATGGTGTCCCTTGAGGGGGAATCCCTGGAGGGGATGGTGTCCCTTGAAGGGGAATCCTGCATGGGGGGGGTGGTTTGGGAGTGGCCAGGTATGGGGGTCTCCTCCAGAATATAAACTGCAGCCTCTTCTACCCCGACGTGCTCCTCCTCAACCTCCTCAAGCACTGCTGTAGGGGCGATCTCCACCATGGATGGGGTGGGTCGCCCTGCATCAACTGACGGGCCAGCTCCATCCTGCACATCTGTGGATGACACAAAACAAACACATGTTGGAGGAGCCACACACTTGTCACATGTATCCCCCCCCCCCACCCATGCAACTCACCACAAAACAGATAAAACAGACTTACCTGACCTCAAAGGCTGCTCCCCTGATTCAAAGCCAGGAAGACCCTCCACCAGCTCCCTATCCAGCAACCTGGCCACCACCATGTCCTCTGCAGTCAGGGTAAGTCTTGTGGCTGGTCCTCCTCCTGTGCCACTGGCATGCTTTCTGATGGCCACAAGTTTGTCTTTGACCAGTCTCCGCATATCATTAATTTTTTTGCGGATATGCTTGGGCTCTCTCTCTGCCACACCAACAACATTCACCTGCCTGGTAATTTCCGCATAAATGCGTGTCTTCTCCGCTTTGCCAGTGTGGGCACTCTGTGGCCCATAGAGGCCGGACCCATGTTGGGAGAGCGCATCAGTGATCACAGCCTTCTCCTGAGGGCTGAAGTTGAACATTCTGCGGTCACCGGCAGTGTCTTGTGCAGCCATCCTAAAAGCAAAAGCCCTGGCAATTAAAAAAAAAAGCTGGTCACGTTTTGCAAGGGAGTGGCGCTTCTGTGTGCGTATTTATGCACTAGTAGGAAGTGGTGCGGCGGATCTTGGTGGTGACGTCGCGCCATACTGCGCATGTGCACAGGAGCCAGCCAGGCAGGTAACATCAGTGCGCATGCGCCGTTGAAGATACACCGTGCGGATCTCGCCGCACCACCGTCAGACCATCATTTGCATGTGTTGATGCCCACTTACAGTTCCGCCGCCTTACGCCGTCTAAAAACCGCTACGCAGGTGAGTGGAAAATTGATGAATACAGTACATGCCTCTCACCGCTGGTACGGCGTAGCGGAAAAAAGATGCGCCACGCCGGAGCAACGATGCGCCATTTTACATGAATCTACCCCAGTGTCTTTTCAGATAGATAGATAGATAGATAGATAGATCAGGGAGGCTACTAGTTAGTATAGTTAAATGTACAGTTTGTAGAGAATATATTCACATCCCTAGGAGTTGTCAATATATTTATAAACTGTATAGCTTAGCTAGTTCTGCTATTAGTATCTGTCAGGCAGGAGATTGTGCTTGATGCTCTAACGCAGGGATCCTCAAACTACGGCCCTCCAGCTGTGGCGGAACTACACCTCCCATGAGGCATTGAAAAACTCTGACATTCACAGACATGACTAGGCATGATGGGAATTGTAGTTCCTGAACAACTGGAGGGCCATAGTTTGAAGACCCATGCTCTAACGTGTTAGGCCTCGTACACACGATCGGACATATCCGATGAAAACGGTCCGCGGACCATTTCCATCGGATATGTCCGATCGGGAGTTTGATCCGATGGCGTGTACACACCATCGGATCAAATTCCCCGCCGCCGGACGGCGCGGTGACGTGGCGGTGACGCGGCGGTGACGTTGACGCCGCCGCGTCACCGCCACGTCACCGCACCAGGAAGTAAAACACTTCCGCGCATGCGCCGAATCCATTCGGCAGCGGCGCGGCGGCGGTGGGGGCCGACATGTCTGCTGGTAAGTGTACTAACCAGCAGACATGTCGGGCGGACAGATTCCCACCGGATAGATTTCAAAGCTTGCTTTGAAATCTGTCGGGTGGAGAAATCTGTCCGCTAGCCCATACACACGAGCGGAGATGTCGGCTGAAACGGTCCATCGGACCGTTTTCAGCGGACATATCCCCTCGTGTGTACGCCGCCTTAGTGTACACGTGTTAGTTAATTGCACATAGACGCATTAACCGTTACTGCACGTGTGCTATTTATTTGAACAGAAAGGCAGTTGCTGTTAATGCAAGTGGGCTATTGAATTGCACAGAAACGCAGTCGCTCTGACTGTGCGTGTGCTGTTTAATACCACCTGAGCGCATTTGGGGTCACCGTACGTGTGCTGTGACATACCACCTGAGCGCATTTGGGGGTCACCGTATGTGTGCTGTGACATACCACCTGAGCGCATTTGGGGTCACCGTACATGTGCTGTGACATACCACCTGAGCGCATTTGGGGTCACCGTACGTGTGCTGTGACATACCACCTGAGCACAGATAGTGCCACTGTTTGTGTGCTCCTATATACCACCTGAGCACAGTTAGTGCCACTGTACGTGTGCTGGTATATACCACCTGAGCACTGTTAGTGTCACTGTTCCTGTGCTGGTATATACCACCTGAGCACAGATAGTGCCACTGTACGTGTGCTCCTATATACCACCTGAGCACAGATAGTGCCACTGTACGTGTGCTCCTATATACCACCTGAGCACAGATAGTGCCACTGTTTGTGTGCTCCTATATACCACCTGAGCAGAGTTAGTGCCACTGTACGTGTGCTCCTATATACCACCTGAGCACAGATAGTGCCACTGTACGTGTGCTCCTATATACCACCTGAGCACTGTTAGTGTCACTGTTCCTGTGCTGGTATATACCACCTGAGCACAGATAGTGCCACTGTACGTGTGCTCCTATATACCACCTGAGCACAGTTAGTGCCACTGTATGTGTGCTCCTATATACCACCTTAGCACAGATAGTGCCACTGTACGTGTGCTCCTATATACCACCTGAGCACTGTTAGTGTCAGTGTTCCTGTGCTGGTATATACCACCTGAGCACAGATAGTGCCACTGTACGTGTGCTCCTATATACCACCTGAGCACAGTTAGTGCCACTGTACGTGTGCTCCTATATACTACCTGAGCACAGATAGTGCCACTGTACGTGTGCTCCTATATACCACCTGAGCACAGATAGTGCCACTGTACGTGTGCTCCTATATACCACCTGAGCACAGATAGTGCCACTGTACGTGTGCTCCTATATACCACCTGAGCACAGATAGTGCCACTGTACCTGTGCTCCTATATACCACCTGAGCACAGATAGTGCCACTGTACGTGTGCTCCTATATACCACCTGAGCACAGATAGTGCCACTGTACGTGTGCTCCTATATACCACCTGAGCACAGATAGTGCCACTGTTTCTGTGCTCCTATATACCACCTGAGCAGAGTTAGTGCCACTGTACGTGTGCTGGTATATACCACCTGAGCACTGTTAGTGTCACTGTTCCTGTGCTGGTATATACCACCTGAGCACAGTTAGTGCCACTGTACGTGTGCTCCTATATACCACCTGAGCACAGATAGTGCCACTGTACGTGTGCTCCTATATACCACCTGAGCACTGTTAGTGCCACTGTACGTGTGCTCCTATATACCACCTGAGCACAGATAGTGCCACTGTACGTGTGCTCCTATATACCACCTGAGCACAGTTAGTGCCACTGTACGTGTGCTCCTATATACCACCTGAGCACAGATAGTGCCACTGTACGTGTGCTCCTATATACCACCTGAGCACTGTTAGTGTCACTGTTCCTGTGCTGGTATATACCACCTGAGCACAGATAGTGCCACTGTACGTGTGCTCCTATATACCACCTGAGCACATTTAGTGCCACTGTATGTGTGCTCCTATATACCACCTGAGCACAGATAGTGCAACTGTACGTGTGCTCCTATATACCACCTGAGCATTGTTAGTGTCACTGTTCCTGTGCTGGTATATACCACCTGAGCACAGATAGTGCCACTGTACGTGTGCTCCTATATACCACCTGAGCACAGTTAGTGCCACTGTACGTGTGCTCCTATATACCACCTGAGCACAGATAGTGCCACTGTACCTGTGCTCCTATATACCACCTGAGCACAGATAGTGCCACTGTACGTGTGCTCCTATATACACCCTGAGCACAGATAGTGCCACTGTACGTGTGCTCCTATATATCACCTGAGCACTGTTAGTGTCACTGTTCCTGTGCTGGTATATACCACCTGAGCACAGATAGTGCCACTGTACGTGTGCTACTATATACCACCTGAGCACAGTTAGTGCCACTGTACGTGTGCTCCTATATACCACCTGAGCACAGATAGTGCCACTGTACGTGTGCTCCTATATACCACCTGAGCACAGATAGTGCCACTGTACGTGTGCTCCTATATACCACCTGAGCACAGATAGTGCCATGGGATGTGTGCTCCTATATACCACCTTAGCACAGATAGTGCCACTGTACGTGTGCTCCTATATACCACCTGAGCACAGATAGTGCCACTGTACCTGTGCTCCTATATACCACCTGAGCACAGATAGTGCCACTGTACGTGTGCTCCTATATACCACCTGAGCACTGTTAGTGTCACTGTTCCTGTGCTGGTATATACCACCTGAGCACAGATAGTGCCACTGTACGTGTGCTACTATATACCACCTGAGCACAGTTAGTGCCACTGTACGTGTGCTTCTATATACCACCTGAGCACAGTTAGTGCCACTGTACGTGTGCTGGTATATACCACCTGAGCACTGTTAGTGTCACTGTTCCTGTGCTGGTATATACCACCTGAGCACAGATAGTGCCACTGTACGTGTGCTCCTATATACCACCTGAGCACAGTTAGTGCCACTGTACGTGTGCTCCTATATACCACCTGAGCACTGTTAGTGTCACTGTTCCTGTGCTGGTATATACCACCTGAGCACTGTTAGTGTCACTGTTCCTGTGCTGGTATATACCACCTGAGCACAGTTAGTGCCACTGTACGTGTGCTCCTATATACCACCTGAGCACAGATAGTGCCACTGTACGTGTGCTCCTATATACCACCTGAGCACTGTTAGTGCCACTGTACGTGTGCTCATATATACCACCTAAGCACAGATAGTGCCACTGTACGTGTGCTCCTATATACCACCTGAGCACAGTTAGTGCCACTGTACGTGTGCTCCTATATACCACCTGAGCACTGTTAGTGTCACTGTTCCTGTGCTGGTATATACCACCTGAGCACAGATAGTGCCACTGTACGTGTGCTACTATATACCACCTGAGCACAGTTAGTGCCACTGTACGTGTGCTCCTATATACCACCTGAGCACAGATAGTGCCACTGTACGTGTGCTCCTATATACCACCTGAGCACAGATAGTGCCACTGTACCTGGGCTCCTATATACCACCTGAGCACAGATAGTGCCACTGTACGTGTGCTCCTATATACCACCTGAGCACAGATAGTGCCACTGTACGTGTGCTCCTATATACCACCTGAGCACAGATAGTGCCACTGTACGTGTGCTCCTATATACCACCTGAGCACAGATAGTGCCACTGTACGTGTGCTCCTATATACCACCTGAGCACAGATAGTGCCACTGTACGTGTGCTCCTATATACCACCTGAGCACAGATAGTGCCACTGTTTGTGTGCTCCTATATACCACCTGAGCACAGATAGTGCCACTGTTTGTGTGCTCCTATATACCACCTGAGCACAGATAGTGCCACTGTTTGTGTGCTCCTATATACCACCTGAGCACAGTTAGTGCCACTGTACGTGTGCTGGTATATACCACCTGAGCACTGTTAGTGTCACTGTTCCTGTGCTGGTATATACCACCTGAGCACAGATAGTGCCACTGTACGTGTGCTCCTATATACCACCTGAGCTCAGTTAGTGTCACTGTACCTGTGCTGCTATACACCACCTGAGCTCAGTTAATGTCACTGTACCTGTGCTGGTATATACCACCTGAGCGCATTTTGTGTCACTCCGCTTGTGCTGTTACATACCACCTGAGCTCTTCAATATGTCTGGAAGAAGAACAAAGAGAGGCAGAGAGTCACAAGGGCAAGCAGGCTCTGTATGTAGAGGTTACGCTGGTAGTGGATGTGGTGCATCCTCTTCAGCACGTGGCCGCTCGTCCTTCTTTTTGGGAGCTGGCCGTGTTGAACCTCAACATGCAGAGGAATTAGTAGAGTGGATGACCAAGCCGTCCTCATCCTCCTCATCCTCTCTCACACAGACTGATCAAAGTTTTTCTGGCAAAGCAGCTGCCAAGGCGTCCCCTTCCCTCTGCACGATGGCTTCACACAATACTTCCCTAGTACCACCATGTCCTCCTGAGGAGTCCCCCGAACTGTTTCAACACAGTGTTGGGTACATGCTACAGGAAGATGCGCAGCGTTTAGAAGACTCTGATAACGGAACACTGATAGAGGAAGGCATTGATGTGAGCCCAGGGAGAGGGGGTGGCCGAGAGGGACAGCAATTTGTCAGTGAGGATGTTCCCCCAGCTGGAGCATACTGCCAGGTGGTTGACAGTGATGAGGAGGGAGGGGATGATGAGGTCACTGACTGTACCTGGGTGCCTGATAGGAGAGAGGAGGAGGAGGAGGAGGCACAGGCACATCTCCAAAGAGGCAGGATGCCCTCCAAGTGTCAGCTTAAGGTCACACCCACTGCATTACAGCGCACATCTATGGCGCTTGTGCATGGCGCTGCTGTGTCTGACCGGTACAGCAAAAGTTCTTTGGTGTGGGCCTTTTTTGAAATATGTCCACAAGATCGTACCTTTGCTATTGGCAACTTATGTCGCAAGCGTATATCGCGTGGCCAAAACATCAACCGCCTGGGTACCACATGCTTGTCCAGACATATGTCGACCAGCCATGCAGCTTGTTGGCAAGCACACCAGAAAGACCCACACCAAAGAAAAAAGTGTACCCCCCCTTGCCCTTCTGGGAACCTCCAACCCAAGTAGACCCCCTGTCCTCTCTGAAGCCTGCAGTAAAGGTGTAGAAATAGGTGTGTCACAAGCTAGTAGTAGCGGTCAATCTACTGATATTACCAGGCAAATTTCCCTGCCCCAGCTGCTGCAGCGCCGAAAGAAGTACAATCCCAGCCATCCACATGCCCAGCAGTTGAAAGCTAGCTTAGCGAAATTGCTAGCACTTCAACTGCTACCTTTTCAGTTGGTAGATTCTGCCCCCTTCCGTGAGTTTGTGCAATGTGCAGTACCTCAGTGGCAAGTACCAAAACGCCACTTTTTCTCACGGAAGGCTATTCCGGCTCTCTACCGGCATGTGGAAGGCAATGTCCATGCCTCGCTGGACAGGGCGGTCAGTGGTAAGGTGCATATTACCGCTGACTCATGGTCCAGCAGGCATGGACAGGGACGTTACTTGTCTTTTACGGCGCATTGGGTGATTCTGCTGGCCGCTGGGAAGGACGCAGGGCAAGGTCCAGTAGTTTTGGAGGTTGTTCCGCCACCACGCCTCCAAAACACTACTACTGCTTGTGACACACCTCTTTCCTCCACTCCCTCCTCTTCTTCTTCCTCTGTGGCCTCTTCCTGTGGGGATGTTTTCTCCGAACCAGCCGTGCTCCGTTGGCGTAAAAGGGGTATACGCAGGAATGCAGGCCAAGAGATGCCATGCGGTGCTATAGCTGGTGTGCTTGGGAGACAGGAGCCACACTGGGGAAGAGGTTTTGTCAGCTCTGCAGGGTCAGGCCGAGAGGTGGTTGACGCCACGCCAGCTGAAGCCTGGAATGGTGGTCAGCGATAATGGCACCAACCTCCTCTCTGCCCTGCGACAGGGAAAACTCACCCACGTGCCCTGTTTTGCGCATGTCCTCAATTTGGTGGTGCAGCGGTTCTTGGGCAGGTACCCGGGCTTGCAGGATGTCCTTAAGTAGGCCAGGAAAGTCTGTGTGCATTTTCGGAGGTCATATAATGCCACTGCTCGGCTGACTGACCTCCAAAGGGAATACAACCTGCCCAAGAACCGCCTAATTTGTGACATGCCCACCAGATGGAACTCAACGTTTGCCATGCTGCAGCGGCTGCACACGCAGCAGCAGGCCATCAATGAGTACCTGTGCCAATATGGCAGCAGAACTGGGTCAGGGGAGCTAGGTTTTTTTTCCCCACGCCAGTGGGCCTTGATCAGGGATGCATGCACTGTCCTGTCACCATTTGAGAAAGCCACGAGGATGGTGAGCAGTGACAGTGCATGCATCAGTGAGACTGTACCTCTTATTCACCTGTTGGAGCACACGCTACGTGGAATAATGGACAGGGCCCTTGAGGCAGAACAGAGGGAGGAAGAGGAGGACTTCCTTACCTCTCAAGGCCCCATTTACCCAGACAGTGGTCCTGGAGGAGGAGGAGGATTGTATCAGCAGCATGGAGGTGGAGCCTAGCACTCAGCAGCAGCAGTCTTCAAGGGATCATTTACAGTCCCAAGGAGCACGTGGAGTTTTACGTGGCTGGGATGAGGTGCCTGTGGATCCTGTCGTCCTCAGTGACCCAGAGGACTGTGCCCCGAATGCCTCTGCAAACCTACGCTGCATGGCCTCCCTGATTCTGCAAAGCCTGCGTAAGGATCCTCGTGTACGTGCTATTAAGGAGAGGGATCATTACTGGCTGGCGACTCTCCTTGATCCACGTTACAATAGTAAGGTTACGGACCTTATGTTGCCATCGCAGAGGGAGCAGAAGATGAAACTTCTGCGGGAGGCCTTGCAGAAGGGTCTGTGCAATGCGTTCCCAGAACCGGGGGGATTACCAAAACCTGGCTCTGGACAACGTCTTGCTGAGGCTTCGGTGACTCACAGAAGGGGCGGTGGAGAATGTGGTCGTCTGACCGATGCGTTCAGGCAGTTTTTTAGTCCGCAGCCCCAAGGTCTGACCGGTTCCAGCAACCATCGCCAGCGTCTGCTTTACATGGTCCGGGAATACCTAGGGGCAAGATCCGACTTGGACACCTTCCCCACCGAAAATCCTCTGGCTTACTGGGTCTTGAGGATGGATCACTGGCCAGAGCTTGCCCAGTACGCAATTGAGCTACTGGCTTGCCCTGCATCCATTGTTCTTTCAGAACGGACATTCAGTGCTGCTGGAGGCTTTGTCACTGATCACAGGGTGCGCCTCTCTACCGGCTCTGTTGATCGACTGACCTTCATCAAAATGAATCAGGCTTGGATCAACACCAGCTACCAAGCACCTGATGCTGATATTAATGAATAATATATTTTTGTTGAAATTTCGGATCCCTTTTAGACTGCTGATGCTGAGTGACTGTCCTCTTATGCTGCTGATGGAATATCCTTCTCCTCCTCACTTTTCTTGCTGATAGCTAGTAAGAAATGTTGTGTCCCCAAGGCCCAATTTTTCTGCCCCTGTTTAACAGGGGCGCCTAATAACAATTTTTGATGCAATAATTTGCACGTGGCTCCTTGTTGCGCTCCAATTGGAGTTATTGTGAGGGGTTGCAGTGTTGTGTTGTGCCCAAGGCCCAATTTTTCTGCCCCTGTTTAACAGGGGCGCCTAATAACAATTTTTGATGCAATAATTTGCACGTGGCTCCTTGTTGCGCTCCAATTGGAGTTATTGTGAGGGGTTGCAGTGTTGTGTTGTGCCCAAGGCCCAATTTTTCTGCCCCTGTTTAACAGGGGCGCCTAATAACAATTTTTGATGCAATAATTTGCACGTGGCTCCTTGTTGCGCTCCAATTGGAGTTATTGTGAGGGGTTGCAGTGTTGTGTTGTGCCCAAGGCCCAATTGTTCTGCCCCTGTTTAACAGGGGCGCCTAATAACAATTTTTGATGCAATAATTTGCACGTGGCTCCTTGTTGCACTCCAATTGGAGTTATTGTGAGGGGTTGCAGTGTTGTGTTGTGCCCAAGGCCCAATTTTTCTGCCCCTGTTTAACAGGGGCGCCTAATAACAATTTTTGATGCAATAATTTGCACGTGGCTCCTTGTTGCGCTCCAATTGGAGTTATTGTGAGGGGTTGCAGTGTTGTGTTGTGCCCAAGGCCCAATTTTTCTGCCCCTGTTTAACAGGGGCGCTTAATAACAATTTTTGATGCAATACTTTGCACGTGGCTCCTTGTTGCGCTCCAATTACAGTATGTTTGAGGGGTGCCCTTTTTTCTAAAAATGTTCTTTCTCACAACAATAATGGCCCCCCACCGCTAAAATATTCGACATAATGTTGCCACACAGAACTTGCGCAAGTAGCATTAATTACTTTTTTTTTTGTCCTTTCATGTTGTGCAGGGACATCTCTAAACACGTGCCACTACTATAGACACCCAGCAGGTGTGATATTTAAAGGATTTTTTTTTTCACTTTAAGCATCATTAAAATGGCTGCTCCGCAAAAAACGGCCGTTTTAAAAAACATTTTTTCCATTGATACATGTTCCCTGGGGCAAGACCCGGCTTCTGAATGACGTTTTCCAACATTTATTTGGATTTTGGTCTTTAAAATGACCGTTTTTGAATTCGAACGTTCGGGTCCCATAGACTTCAAAGGGGTTCGAAATATTCGTGCGAACCCGCGGTCCGTTCGAACGTTCTGGTGTGAACCGAACCCGGGGATGTTCGGCTCATCCCTAGTCAGAGGCAAAGCATTCTAAATCTATATCTGTTCAATCATTCATTTATTTATAAATCTAGACATAGGAGCGACTAGATCACAAAGATTTTTGCTATCGATATATGACAAGGGATTCCAAAGGAAGTTCCAAAGTAGATTGCAAAACTGTCATTTAAAGATTTGTTACCTAGATCCCAGGGATCTGTTTTAGCAGAATACTAGTACTGATACAGTATATTGTCACCGTTCCAAAAAGTGTTGGAACCTACACTCTACATTCAGGCCTAGGGGTGCAAGAGTCTCAAGCCTGAATATCCCAATTTTTTCTTTCTGTAATAAAACATTATCAAAGTCCCCCGTACGTGCTGGCGGGTTATCCCTTTAACCTTTAAACCCACTGTACTGCCTTGGTGAAAATCAGCAAAGTGCAGTGCTATTGGGGACAGTTCTTCATTGGTCTTGTCACCTTCTTAATTAAGTTTCTAATACTTTGCAGATGTTCTCCTATGCGGATCTGAAGCTGTCCCTTGGTTTTACCAATGTAATATTTCTTACACGGGCATTCCAGCATGTATATCACCCTGGAAGTTGATACATTTATTAATGCAAAATTTGACATTCCCATCCGCACTGGTGTACAAAAAAATGGAATAGTGGCGCTGAAAATCAATGAGGTAAAAAAATGCTAAAAAAGGATTGTTCTATTGGGAAAAAAAAGTATAAATAAAATAATAAATGTTACCTGGGAGTAAACTGGAACGTAGAGTAAGGGGAATATGCAGTCCAATGCAAAGCAGATGGTATTAGTCTGTAATCCAGGGCAAAAGCCTTCAGAAACATGGGAGACGAGAGCAGGACTCCAATATATGTAAAGAAAGAAAGGGAGAAGGCGCCTCCAGATTAGACAAATATTGTAGCTTTAATTATACATAGGTGCAGCATCCACTTACAATTAAGTAGTAAGAATCAGGCATGTTAAGAAGTCCCTTGGGTGGCGTCCTTCCGAGCTAGATGATAGTGGGTGCATTTGTGTGCCTCCAATGTCCAGTCCAGAGGTCCTGTAGAAAGATCCAGATGGCTTCTCCCCTGCATCTCCCCTGCTTCTCGAAGTCACAGGAACTGACCTACTGTAATACCCCTGATCAAATGGTCAGGGTGATGGCTGGAGGCCTGAAGCAAGGTATTTGCCGCGGTAGGTTTTCTGAATGTACAGGTAGCTATTCTATTGCCTACATAAAATGTCATTGATGTACCTCAACCAGGTTAGTACCTGGCCGAGGTATATCGTCATCCAGAAAACCACCTCCAACTCCTCAGAGATACTCTGGTTCATTCAGAGTATACTAGAGAAAAAAACACAAGCTGGCTGACTGACCTACCTCCCTTGAAGGGAATGTATGCGTGTGGTCATTGCCAGATGTGTAAATTTATGGACAGAACACCAGATTTCACCAATGCGGATGGGAGTGTCAAATTTTGCATTAATAAATGTATCAACTGTGCGACTTCCAGGGTGATATACATGCTGGAATGCCTGTGTACCCACGATGTACCCCATACTCATTCACATAGGGTGGGGGGTCAGAATATGGGGGCCCCCTTATTAAAGGGGGCTCCCGGATTCTGATAAGCCCCCCGCCCGCAGACCCCAACATCTAATGGTCAGGGTTGTCGGGAAGAGGCCTTTGTTCATCATCAAAATGGGGGGTGGGTGCTTTGGGGCAAGGGAACCTTGTCCCCATGTTGATGAGGACAAACGCCTCTTCCCGACAACCCTGGTCATTGGTTGTCGGGGTCTGCGGGCGGGGGACTTATTGGAATCCGGGAGCCTCCTTTAATAAGGGGGCCAAAAGATCCTGGCCCCCCACCCTATGCGAATGGGTATGGGGTACATCGTACCCCTAGCTTTTCACCTGGGGAAAAAAGTGTCAAGAAAAAAAAACACACTACACAGGTTTTTAAAGTCATTTATTAGGCAGCTCCGGGGGTCTTTTTCCGACTTCGGGGGTCTTCTTCCGACTTCTCCGCTCTTTTCTCCCGCTCTCGATTCTTCTCCCGCTCTACGGTGCCTTCTGCTGGGCTCCTCCACTATCTTCTTCCAGCTCTATTACTAGCGTTGGCCCGGTCTTCTCCGTCGTCTTCCGATGTTGATACGGCACTCTCTCCAGCCGAAAATAGGGTGGGGTCACTGGGTGACATCACTCGGTGACCCCGCCCCATGCCTATTTATATCGTTGCGCACCACGCACACGGCATTACAGTGGGAGAGAGTGTCGTGTCAACATCGGAAGAAGAGAAGAGTGAAGAAGGAGACGACGGAGAAGACCGGGGCAATGCTAGTAGAAGAGCTGGAAGAAGATAGCGGAGGAGCCCGGAAGAAGGCAGAGAGCACCAGAGAGTGGGAGAAGAACCGGAGAATGGGAGAAGAGAGCGGAGAAGTCGGAAGAAGACCCCTGAAGTGGGAAGAAGACCCCCGGAGCTGTCTAATAAATTACTTTAAAAACCTGTGTAGTCTGTTTTTTTTTCTTGACACTTTTTTCCCCCCCAGGTGAATGGGTAGGGGTACGATGTACCCCATACTCATTCACATATAGTGGGGGGGCAGGATCTGGGGGCCCCTTATCAAAGGGGGCTCCCAGACTCCGATAAGCCCGCCCTCAGACCCCAATAACCAATGACCAGACAATGGGGACAAGGAGCTTTGGGGTGGCGAGGGCCGCAGGGTGCCATGTGTGCAGTGTGCAATGACTTATATAGGCATGGGGCGTTGTCACTGGGTGATGTCACCCGGCGACCCTTCCCATTTTGATGTCACAGTCCCATCATGCCCAGGACTGTGACATCATAAGGGGCGGGATAACCGGGTGACATCACCTAGTGACCGCGCCCCATGCCTATATAAATCATTGCGCACCGCGCACACGGCATTACAGCCAGAGAGAGCATTGTGTCAACATCGGAAGAAGAGGGAAGAAGACGACGGAGAAGACCGGGCCAATGCTAGAAAAAGAGCTGGAAGAAGATAACGGAGGAGCCCGGCAGAAGGCAGAAGGCACCGGAGTGCGGGAGAAGTCACCGGAGAGCAGGAGAAAAGAGCGGAGAGTTAGAAGAAGACCCTCGAAGTCCGAAAAAGAGCGGCGAGTCAGAAGAAGACCCCTGAAGTCGGAAGAAGACCCCTGGAGCTGCCTAATAAATAACTTTAAAAACCTGTCTAGTCAGTTTTTTTTATAGACATCTTTTTCCCCTCAGGTGAATGCATAGGGGTATGATTTACCCCATACTCATTCACATAGGGTGGGGACCCGGGATCTGGGGGCCCCCCTTATTAAAAGGGGGCTCCCGGATTCCGATAAACCCCCCGCCCCCTGCCCCAAAGCACCCACCTCCCCATGTTGCGGCCTGGTACGGTTCAGGTGGGGGGCATCTGCTCGTCACCACCCCCTTTCCCGGCCGGCCAGGCTGCTTGCTCAGATAAGGGTCTGGTGTGGATTTTTTTTATGAGTAGGGGGTTCCCCTTTAAATCCATACCAGGTATGCTCTTGGAGGGGGAACCCATGCCGTTTTTTTATTTAAAATTTGGCATGGATTTCCCCCTTAAGATACACACCAAACACAGTGATTGAGTTCATTGAGAGTTGGACATATATTGGCTTCAAGTCGCAGGGAAAAGTCAGATCCAAAGTAGGACCAGTGTCATGTCGCACTAGAGTGAACCCAGACTTAGCCCAGGTTCACACTGGGCTGCGGGAGTGAAGCCGTGCGAGCTCAGCTGAACTTGCACGGCTTTACTCCCGCCCGGCAGTCCCGATTTCTGCACAGATGTCAATGTAAATCGCGGCCCCAAATCGCAAAAAGTACTACAGGAACTACTTTTTAAAATTGGTGCAGCGTCGCAGATGCGGCGTCGCACCGATTAGGACGGTGCCATTGCCGACAAATGCCGCCGATTTGAGATGCGATTTGACATGTGAAATCGCATCTCAAATCGTACCCAGTGTGAACCAGGGCTCATAGTTAAAGCTTAATTGAACAAGCTGAAGTTAGAAGCTGATTGGTTACTATGCACAGCTGCACCAGATTCTGAGTGCTCCAGTTTTAGTAAATCTCCCTAATGTTGCTAAATTAACTAAACGTTAGCTGTTCATAAATAAAGGCTGCCAGAAAGTTTACAGATCATTTTTCTATTGACTACATACAGTAAACAAACAAATGTAATATAATATAATGTATAATAAAACGAATAACAATATTTCATTTAAAACATGTTCATATATATATATATATATATATATATATATATATATATATATAGTATACATCCATATCCATGCATGTGCAGTTAACTATGCCTGTTTTTTTTAGCTTGTTTGGTTTGCACAATGTTTTTGTGTTCTTTGTTTATTACTTTCCATGTAATTTCCATATGCTTTTTTAGGTCTGTCACAGGCAGCACAGTTAATCAGTCATTCATTTCTGGCATGTTAAAGGCTTTGCACAGTGCTGCAATTCACAGATTCAGTAGCATACTGTCAGATCATTTTTCATAACCCTTGTTTCCTTGTCATCCTGTCATAGCTAACACTGTGGAGCAGATTAGTACAAATACATAAATCTTTTCTCAGCTCCACTTCACTGCTGCTTAGTAGTGTTTTGCTAGACCACTGTGCTTACCAGCTTCAAATACCTTCAGTTTAGATTAATGCATATTTATTATCATGGGGCAGTTTCTACAGAGATTTTTCCCAGCGTGCGCTGACAGCATAGGTAGCGCTATGCCATTCATCACTGTTCACAATTTCTGTCAACTCATTCAAAAACTATTTTAATATTGGAAAAAAAATGGAATCAGATAATTTTCTAGAAAAGAATTCTCTTTTGTATTCATAGCCACTGCTTAAGCATGTAATATTGCTGCCCTTTTTTCCTTTTTGTAATTTTGGCTGTGAAAAGTACTTAATGTACCAAAAACAATTTGTAGAGGCATTATTTTACCAATTTAAACTGTATACGCCTTGCTGAGGTCTCCCTTATCTAACTGTTGCTAATACATTCTCATGCTGTGCTCTGATAGCTTCATTTTACAGTTGAGGAGATCATCCGCTCCATGCTGTGCTAGAAATGGGGCCCTCATCACTCTGGTCCACAGAGTGCACTTAACATGTGAACAACAAACGAAAAAAAAAAAAAAGTTTCTACCATAAACATCTCCTTACATTTTATTCTTTTTTAATAACGTATCTCTGCATTTGCTCCAGATTTGCTTTTACACAGCAGCTTAACTATTTGTTTTCTTGTGTCCATGCAGAACAAGGACTTTTTGATCAGTGCAAGATTTTCAACTCTAGCTTTCCTCATACCTCCGAATGTGTCCCAGTAACAAGATCAGACTCTGAGACCCACGTGCACTGGAACCAGCTGGGACAGTAATTGCTGTGAAATTATGTTCTGGACATTTGAAAAGAAAGGATCAGCATCACAGGCTCTTGTTTTCCACCCTGTCAGTTCTTTTCCCTGCTATGGATTTGTTGTCATTGCCTCTTGATGATCCTGTTGACACTCCTGACGTAAAATGATTTTCTTTTACTCCCCAGCTGATTGACTCCATTTATGCTGTGAAGCCATATGAAATACATGACCCCAGAGCCAGTGAGAGTTATTTGGTATGATTAGGTCACAGGCTTAAGAATTAAAAAATATTAATTATACGAAAAGAAAAGAAAAGAGTAAAGAAAAAAAAAAACATATATGAAATGCTAATTGCTATGTCCTAGGTTTAGTTTATACACCTAGAAGGAACAATTCAGTGGATCTTATATTTTTATTATAGTTCCACAATGTCACCTTTTAATTTAAAAACACTTATATAGGTAAAGTAGATCTAAACTGTAACTGGATGACATTTATTTGCTGTAGCACCATGTTTTATAGACACTTGCTGTTTTTTTGTATGTTGTTTATCTACTAAAATACCAATTTCCCCCTTTTTTTACCCTATTTTGCATCTCAGTGTTACTGGTCTACACTAGGACCCGGATTAACAAAGCACTAACGCCGATGTATCTCCAGATACGCCGACATAAGTACAAATGTGCGCCATCGTATCTATGTGCCGACCCACAAAGCTAGATATGTCGAAAAATAGGCTTCATCCGACCGACGTAACTTGCCTACGCCGGCGTATAGTGGGCGCATAGTTACGCTGGACGCATTTGGCACTCCCATTGATTTTCAATGCAAATATGCAAATGAGGGAGATACACACGAACGTACTTGCGCCCGGCGCATGTTTTAAGCGATTTGCGTAAGGTTTACGTCCGGTGTAAGTTATTCCCCATATTGGAGGCGCAACTCATGCAAAGGTATGGACCAGGGAAAGAACGCCGTAAATTTTACGTTGTTAACGTAGTACGTGAATAGTGCTGGGCGTAGGTTACGTTCACGTCGTAGGCCGTGATTCAACGTATCTTAGCCAGTTGTTTCGACGTGAATGTGAGCATGCGCACTGGGCTGCATCTAAGGTTCGACGCATGCGCAGTTCATTTTAAGTACTTGTCTGATGCTCAGCCCATCATTTGCATGGGGTCACGCTTCATTTAAACGTATCATGCCCACTTCCAGCCCACTTCCACCTACGTTGATTTACGCTGCCTTACTCCTACGACTATATGCTACGCCGGCGCAATGTTGGGAGCATTTGCTTTGTGAATTCCTTGCTTCCCTCTCTGCATTGAGCCGGCGTAGCGTAAAGAAGATACGCTACGGCGGCATAAATATGCGCCAAGGTATGTGAATCCGGGCCTAGGTGTACAAGGAGACAGCTGTTATCTCAAAACAAAAAGTGACTGACCCTGGCCATGTGGTTGTTTGTAGGTGGGGGCTTAACAGAATCCATAAGTCCCATTTAACTAGTACCCCTACTCATTTACAAAAAAAAAGCGAAAAGTAATAAAACAGCTTTTCATTTTTTTCCGCAGTTTTACACAAGACCTTTATAAAAAAAGTTCCATAGTGAAAATTCACTGATCACATCATCCAGTGATGCATTCCACATCAATCACAATGATCCACACTTCATATGTGCCAGATGACATCTTTTGGTCCTGCCTCCTGGTTAACTTTGGAAGCAGGGACTGGGAGATATAATTTGGAGTTAAGGTTAAAGTATTGGACATGTCTGTTGAACAGTGACGATTTTCTTTTAATAGTTTGGTGGTTCATCATGATTGACGTTGATCTGCATCACTGAATGAAGTGATTGATGGTGGATTAAAATTGTGCGTTTTTTTTTAACCTCCTTAGCGGTATTCCCGAGTCTATCTCGGGGTGAATTTTACATAGCAAAAGCGGTAACCCCGAGCCAGACTCAGGATCGCATTGCAGGATACAGGGGAAGTTACTTACCTTGTCCCTGGATCCTGCGATGTGTCCCCGCTGTGTGTGCGAGCTGCTCTACTGTGTCTTCTTGCTCGATTCACAGTCCTAGGTGCCGAGTGCCGTTCCCTGCGACGTTGCGATGCACAGGAATGGAGTTTGGCGCCAAAAAGTGAAACACAATATATACATACAGTATACTGTAATCTTATAGATTACAGTACTGTGTCAAATAATTACATATCCCCTTTGTCCCTAGTGGTCTGTCCAGTGCCCTGCATGCAGTTTTATATTATAAAAACTGTTCTTTCTGCCTGGAAGCTGGAGATTGTCCATAGCAACCACAAAGTGTCCCTTTACATCAAAGTGCTTTTAGACCAGCTAGAAAACAGCGATAATAAATTAGAATCACTTGCAGAATTGAGCTATAGCGATTTATGGGGAAATTCATCATCAAACTATAAAAGTAATGACAAGTAATGATTCTGCAACTGAGAAAATTTCAGTGTTTTTAATTTGATTACATCATTGAATAATTTTACTATAATTATATTATTATTTTTTAGAATTATTTATAGTTAAATATTATATTATAATTTATGCAGAATTGTCGCTACAAAAAAGAGGTCCCCCACCCATAATCCACACCAGACCCTTATCTGAGCATGCAGAATGGCAAGCAAGGAAAAGGGGCACAGGCATGCTCCCTTTTCCTGAAGCATACCAGGCCACATGCCCTCAACATGGGGTGAGGGGGTACCTTGCCATGCTGATAAAGCCTCATACACACTGGATATTATAAAAGCGGTAGTAGCATTAGCTGGAGAAAGCTGTAGCTGTAGAGTGAGTTTTGCAGCGCTTTTGCAGTAGCGTTTTTTAAGCAAATCTATACTCCCACAAAAGCGTATGGCTCAAGGATACTGATAAACGCAGAAAAGCTGCATTTTTTAGAGCTTTCTTTTGTGTTTTTTAGCTTTTTAACCTTGTATCGGTAAGAGCATTTTACAGCTGGAAAACTCCCCTTAAAACCCACTAGTACTGGACACATAGGATAACATGCTAGGAAAATTAACTGGCTGTAGAAAAAACTCCTGGAGTCAAAAGCAGCAGCTATAAAATAACAACCAGTGTGCACGAGGACTAAGGACAAAAGCCTTTTCCTCACAACCCTGGCTTGGTGGTTGTTGGGGGTCTGCAGGTGCGGGACTTATTTAATTCTGGAAATTTCCTATACCAAAAAGCTATGCCAAAAGGCATAGTACATCCATCAGCACAATACTACTACTCATTCACATTTTTTTTAAAGCTTTTGGCAAGCATGTTAGTAAAAAAAACAAATCCATGCAAATCACAGGATCTCAGTAGACATGTGCAGACTGGAATATTTTGTTTCGTTTTTTCGTTTTCGTTTGGAAAATACATTTATTTAGTTACTCCTGAAAATCGTTTTAATTTATTTCATTTTTCGTTGGGGAATAGCTTTCCTCCGAAAATCCAATAATACTTGGTTTCTGTCGAATGGTGAAAAGAATATTCGACAGAACGTCGAATCTTTACGTCGAATCGTACATCTCCGTTTGAATATTCCGCCTACAAGAATTCTAATGTTGTATGACTAGTAATAATGTCAAATCTATTTTCTCATTAATTAGAAATCTAATCTCTGTAATGTCGAATCTATTATTTCTATAGTGTCGAATCTTTTCTCTATAATGTCAAATCTTTTCCCTATAATGTCGAATCTCTCTATACCGAATTTTTACCGCAACGAAAACGAAAATAAAGCATTTTTTATGTCGGATCTTTATGTTTATGTTTCTTGCGCTTTCGTTATCGTTTGTTAAAACGATAACGAAAAAAACTGATTTTCGGACGAAAATGCATTCTAACGAAAACTAATGCACATGTCTAGATCTCAGTGACATAATTGACTATATATAGTCATTTCCATAAATGGTAATGTCACTGGGAGACCCCATCACTTTATTTATAACAGCTGTCATTCGTCAGACCTATAATTTGGAGTGAAGTGTCGGGCACAGACTTGTGTCAGTGGCTTTTTTCCTCTAAAGTGGGCACTGGGTATCATGATTGACAAAGATCAACATTGCTGGATGCCATAATTGACAATCTATGTACATTGTGGGATTTTTTATTTAAAGGATTAAAGAACTTGTCATTCACATGAGAGGGGACTGGTATCTGGGCACCCCCATATTATTAAAAGGGGCTCCAAGATTCTGATAAGCCCCCACTCACAGACCTATGCAACCACTCAAACAGGATTGTGAGAAAGGTGCTCCCATGATAGGGGCATGTGACCTGGTAGGATTCAGAGGGGAAGAATGAATGCCCCCCTAATTCCTGCATGCTAAGATATGGGCCTGGTGTAAATGTTTTGGAGGGACATCCTGATTCTATGTGGAGTTCCTCTTTAAAATCCAAAGAATCTGGTATACACTTTAAGAAAACTCAACAGGGTTTTTTTTTTGCATTAAGTTTCCCCCAAAATTGAGAACAGACCTGAAGAGACTGATATGAATTAAAAGGAGAACTACATTACTTTTTTGGGGGGTCCACTATTAATATTTATATGAGACCTTCATCTTTGATAATTGTTTGGTATATATGAAGGGAATCTCTGGCTTCTTTGTTTACAAGCAGAACAGAGCCTCTGGGAGTTGTCATTATTGTTAGTGTTACTGTAGTAGGATATCTACATCTTACAGATGCACCACTTCATAAACAGGGTTAGGGTATTCCCTAGGCATGTTATTTACATGTTTTATTGTTTCTCTTTAACCACTTCCTTCCCACCTGCCATCAAATGACGGCAGAGTGGAGTGGTGCAGCTCTCCATTTGGAATGACATCATATGACGGCGCCCAGTTTAGCCGTGATTCCTGGGACACGGCATTACCCTGATCTCGGTAAAGAGCCATGGCAGCGGTTCTTTACCCATGTGATTGGTTGTGTCTAATCACAGCTGATCCATTTAAACAAGGAAGTGCCGTTTATTGGCTTTTCCTCTCTCACACTGACAGAGTGTGAGGTGAGGAGAGCTGAAAAGTACTCACAGGAAAAACATGTGAAGGTGATCAGGGCACTGATCATCAGTGCCCTGATTACAATGCAGCCCCAACAGTGCCCATCAGTGATGCCACTCTGTGCCTATCAGTGACAGCAGTCTGTGCCAGTTAGTGACACCAGTCTGTGCCCATCAGTTATGCCAATCAGTGCTACCTTTCAGTGCCCATCAGTGCCGTCTAGCAGGGCCACCTATCATTGCCTGTCAGTGCTGCCTATCAGTGCCCATCAGTGATGCCTATCAGTGCTCATCAGTGCTATATATTAGTGCCACCTATCAGTGCCCATCAGTGCTGCATATTAGTGCCTCCTCCTCAGTGCCACCCCATCAGTACCCTTCAGTGCTGCCTCATCAGTGCCCATTAGTGCCGCCTCATCAGTGCAGGCTCATCTGTACACATCAGTGCAGCCTCATTAGCGCACATTAGTGATGAGAAAAAATACTTATTTAAAAAAAATTGCTGACAGGAGCTAAGAAATACTTATTGTTTTTTAGCAAAAAAATAAATAAACTGGCTGTGATAAAAATACCATCAAAAGAAAGCTCTATTTATGTGAACAAAATGATAAAACATTTATTTAGGTACAGTGCTGCATGACCGCACAATTTTCATTCAGAGTGTAACTTCCTTTCTGGAATATAAAAAGCATTTTAACAGTAGTAGGTGCATACGCTATAACACACAACATTTATAACTCCTAGAGTGGTACTGCCTGTTGGGAAAGTCTGTGCTGACAAAACATACAGTATAAATCCCAGGGCTGCCAGTGACGTCTGTTGTCTGTCTTTCACTTTTATGTACTGAGTGAGAGATTAGCATATGTAGTAGCCCGTCCACAGATTCGCCCCCATGTTTAATGCTAATTGTCTTCTAGAGTTTAACAAGTATAACTCTTCTTGATTAATAAACTTATCTGAATAGTATAACACTACTGTAGACAGATGCTGAAGCTGTCTCCTGCCATCTCTGCACTGAGAACTGAGCCACCGAACACCGCTGATGGTTCGGTTCTCACACCTCCCCGAGCAGAGCGATGCTGACTGTCAGTCAGCATTGCTTCTGCTCTGATCCTCCACGCTCATTGGAGCAAAGAGCTGTGGAGGGACAGGGAGCGGCCATCTCAGCAGCTTGCTGAGACGCTGAGACTGCCATCAATCACCTCTGGTAAAATCATCCCTAAAAGCTTCACTGAAATCTGAGCATGGACACAGGAAACACAACAGTCCCACATCAGAGAAGAGCAGTCTGTGGGAGAGACTGTTATGTTTCCTGTGTCCATGTTCAGCTTTCAGTGAAGCTCTTTAAGAACAAGGGAATACAGACATACAGGGGTTGATTTTCTATAGGCAAATAGGTTGTGCACAAGTTGCCCTTTGCAAGTGCAGTTGCTCCAGAGCTTAGTAAGAGTCTTTTCACACTGGAGCGGTGGGGGTGGCAGTAGTAAAGTGCAGCTAGTTTTAACAGCACTAGAAGGGGTTAAAAGGGGGTTTAAAAGCGCCCATGTAGTGCCGATGCCAAAGCACTTTGTAGGCGCTTCGGCAGCGCTGCCCATGCATTCCAATGGGCAGGGGTGGTTTATGAGAGGTGAATACTTTTTCTAAAGTCCTGCAAGCGCACCGCCCCAGTGTGAAAGCACTCTGGCTTTCACACTGGGACTGCAGATGAGGCATTGTTTACACTATTTTTAGCACTAAAGCACATGAAATACGCGTCAGTGAGAAAGGGGTCTAAATTAAGTAAAGCTTTACTTTACAAAGAATACCCAATCACAGAGAAAATTAAAAAAACAGCATTTTTTGCCTGCACATGATTGGATGAATGAAGTCAGCAGAGCTTTTGCTCATTTACTAAGCTCTGGAAAACTGCACTTTGCAAAATGCACAGTCTACTTGCCTTTAGTAAATCAACCCCACAGACTTTAGGAGTATCAGTAACATAAATATGAAAACAGGCAAATCTGGAAATCATGTCAGTACAACCATCACGTTAACCCAATAGTAACATTACATTATGTGGCAGATAGAGTTAAAAATAGTGTAGCAAGGCATGCGGTCAACAGAATCATAGAAGTCATCAGCTTCAGGAAACATAATACAAAGTTAATACAAAATTAATTTAGCTCACCATAACAACCAAACCACCAAATGTAACTGGCAGCAACTCACCCTCACGTCTTGTTATTGTTAAAGACGAATGGAAGAGGAGGTCCAATGGAGGTAGAAGATATTGGGACAGATTGAAAATCTAGAAGTGGGCCCAGAGCATAGATTGTTTATGAAGTTATAAGTGAATTTTCAAAAGCAATATACCCCTACAGAAGGTGGGTTGTTGGAAATCCATTTGACCATCATCCTATGTGCGGAAAAGATTGCACTAGACAGAGAAGTCATGATATGTGAGTCCAAGAAGGAAGAGTCAAATGACCCCGAAGGTGAACGGACTATCACTGAGTGAAAATTTGAAGACCCTATTGTTAATTGATATAACCATTTCCCAGTTTCCTAATAATTTAGGCCACCTCGAAAGAAGACACAGTAGTGGTTGGAGCAGTAGGAATTTTTTCCAGGACCTAGTTTACATAAATTCTGGGATACGGTAGAACCTTTGAAAGATGATATGAGAATATATTTACTAAATACACATGAAGGAGATTTATTAAAACTGGTGCTCTCAGAATCCGTTGCAGCCGGTCATAGTTACCAATCAGCTTCTAGGTTTTATTTCCAAAGCTTAATTCAACAAGCTGAAGTTAAAAGCTGATTTGTTACTATACACAGCTGCACCGGATTCTGTGTGCACTAGTTTTGGCAAATATTCCCATTAATGTCTAAGACAGAATTCCAGACTTTCCCAATTAAACAAACAGTGGGGAAGAAGCGTGTGCCTTTTCATATACCTGCATTTCTAAAGTGTAAACAATCTCTTGTTATCATATATACCATAACAGGGTGTTGTAATGTTAAAGCTTGCATACAACAAAGTATAACCATGGATTGGGAGTAGATACGCCACCATGGACATCTGGATATGTAGCATTTCTAACTCCTGATATGGCTACCTTTTTTTAGGTGTAGCAAAGTTTATTATACAAGGATACATATTAGAAGACACATGTAAAGCCCATAAGGCTATCTTTGCATTTTGATAAGGCGAAAAATTATTGTTCTGCCATTTCTTGCCTGAGCATCACAGCGACAGAAAATTATTCATTCACAAAAAAGTTACATAGTGGCTAAGCATGCACACAGAGGTCTACTTTTAAAGAATTTGCTTTGCAAATGTCTCAACAATCATGCAGACAAATAACTCCTGGAATGTTTGTAATATGTATAATGGTTTCCTTTTTTATTGTTACATTGGTCTAATACTACATAGGATAAAAACATTCAACTAGTAAGTAGGGAGATGTCTGCAGTGTGTGCAGTCTTTGGAATATTTAGTATCAATGGCAACGAATGGGTGTTTAGCCAAATTAACCTCAAACTGCAGTGTAAAGCAAAACATTTAACAGCGGTGGTATTACCACTGCTAAACATGATGGTTTCCTTCTGGTTGTAAGGGAGCCAGCATCCTAACAACAAGTGACTCATCTCCATCAACAACATTCAACTGTCAGCTGGAGATTTTCGACTGAAAAGGGAATATAAATGAACAGTGGAGATAGTGTAAAGAAAAATAATATGAAGTCCCCCTCAAATTTCATAACAAGCCCCTAAGGTCAGCAGGCTTTGTGATTGATATAGATAGGCATTGGTGGGCTACATGACTGATAGTGGATTTACATCATGGGACTTTTCTTTAAATAAAACGACTTGACAAAAAGTGTGTGCGTGTTTATTACACCATTGACCTTTTTTTGTGAATGAGTAGAGGTACTACATACCACTTAGGCCGCGTACACACGATCGAACATGTCCGCTGAAACTGGTCTGCAGACCAGTTTCAGCGGACATGTTCGATCGTGTGTACGGCCTATCGGACTGTTTTCCAGCAGACAAAAGTTTCAAAACATGCTTGAAAACATGTCCGCTGGAAACCTGTCCATCGGACAGGTTTGATGGTTAGTACACAAAATCATCGGACCAAAATCCCGTACATGCTCAGAATCAAGTCGACGCATGCTTGGAAGCATTGAACTTCGTTTTTTCATCACGTCGTTGTGTTCTACGTCACCGCGTTCTAGTCCGAGGGGATTTTGGTCCGATGGTGTGTACGCACATCAGACCAACAGACCACTTCAGCCTGGTCCGATGAAAACGGTCCGTCGGAAAGTTTCATCGGACATGTCTGATCATGTGTACGCGGCCTAACTCATTCACATAGGAGAGGGCAGGTATCTGGGGGTCCCCTTCTTTTACAGGGGCCCTCCAGATTCTGATAAACCCCCTAACCCCGAGACCTCTACAACCCCTGGGCCATGGTTGTAGGGAACAAACTGTCACCAACAAGGGCACAAGTGGCCACATACTCTTCTCCCCCTTTCCTGGCAACTAATGCTGCATGTTCAGATAAGGGCCTGTTATGCATTTTAAGAGGGCACCTCATGCTTTTTTTCCTGTTTTTTGCATGAAGGCCACCCTTGAAATCTGTACCAGACTTGAAGGGGGGGGGGGGGGCTTACTGTTTAACTTTTTTCATGGGTTCTTCCTTAAAATATGTACTAAACTTAAAGGACTTACCTAAACCTAAAAGACCTCACAGTTTTTTTTACATTCACATGTGAATGAATAAATGAATGAATGAATGAAAACTTATATAGCGTGGCACATGCTAACTAAATCGCCTCTGGGTGCTTGTTGTTTCTGTCTCCTTTGGTATCAAAAGAGATGAGTCTTGATCTTTCTCCTGAATGCTAAGTGGTTCTCCTCCAACCGAATGCTGGTTAGTAAAGCGTTCCATAGTCTGGGACCTTGGACCGCGAATCTTCTTTGTCCTTTGGGATTGTAGTTGGCTTTCAGTATCTGGAGTAGATTTTGATTGGTGGATCGCAGAACGCGATTGGGATTATGAGCTTTTATTTTTTCGCATAAATAATGGGGAGCATTCCCATGAATACATCTATGCGTTAGACAGAGTGCTTTAAAAGTGATTCTGTCTTTTACTGGTAACCAATGAAGGGATCTCAGTGAAGGTGAGATTGATTCCCAAGGTTTTTTCCCAGTCACAAATCTAGCGGCCGTATTTTGAATGACTTGCAGATGAGCGATTTGGTACTTGGGGAGTCCGAGGTAAAGGGCATTTGCATAATCCAATCTTGAGTTTACAATTGCTCCCACCATGACCGCTATGTCTTCTTTGGGAATAAAAGGAATAAGTCTGCGTAGTAGGCGCAGCAGATGGTGAGATCCGCTGACTACTGACCCTATTTGTGCGTCCATTGTCAAGTAGGAGTCGAAGATGACCCCGAGACTTTTGACTTTGGCGCTAGGGGTGATGATTTTTCCCAGAATGGGCGGGGGGGGGGTCCAAGTTGTTGCAGGTTGATTCATATGCTTGGTGTGAAAGAGGAGAAGTTCTGTTTTCGCTCCGTTGAGTTTAAGATAACTCTTTGTCATCCAGTCCTCTATCAAAGAGAGGCATGTCTCTAGACTGAGATGATGATCCTTTTTATTGCAAATGCGGAAATACAGTTGTGTGTCGTCTGCATATGAGTGATAGAGCAGTTTTTGGCTGCTGATGATTTCAAAAAGAGGACAGGATAGATGTTGAATAACACCAGCGACAGAGGGGATCCTTGAGGGACTCCGCACGATAATGTGCGTTTTTCAGAAGTGAAAGGTCCTAACTTCACTATTTGCGATCGGTTTTCCAAAAAAGAGGAGAACCAAGATAAATCGCCTTCTGCGACTTTGGCTACTTCAGCTAGCCGAGTCAATAAAAGCTTGTGGTCTACTGTGTCGAAGGCTGCGCTTAGGTCCAACAGAACCAAAAGACAAGATTCTCCTTTGTCTGCGGCCTCGAGAGCGTCGTCCCATATCTTGAGCAATGCTGTTTCCGTCCCGTGTCCGGGCCAGAATCCCGATTCAAATGGATCAAGTAGGTTGTGGGTATCTAGATGCTGTTGCAGCTGTTGTACCACTACTTTCTCCATTACCTTGGAGAGAGCGTTTAGGCCTGTTATGGGACGGCGGTGGAGTGGGTCCTTGGGGTCCAGGGTGGGTTTCTTCAAAATGGGTCGAATTATGCCCTCCCTGAAAGATTGGTTAAGAAGCTGTGTGATATGAGGTGCCAGGATGTCGGCGCATTCCTTCTGCAGTTTGGTGGGGATGATATCATTCGGCGCAGTGCTGTTATGCAAAGTACCGATGAGATTTTTAGTGGCATGGATAGAGATGGGTTCCAGCGTGAACTTACCTGGTTGTGGTGAATTACTGCAGGTGTTGTGTAAATAATTACGGGGGGGGGGGGGTAACGGGGGGAATTGTTTTGCTGAATGCTTTGCTGGATTCCCTCGATTTTATTAATGAAGTAATCAGATAATTCATTGCAAAATTCTTGTGTGTCCGAATTGGGGGCTTCGAGACAGCCTGGATTCATGGTCTGAGTGACCAGCTTGAAGAGCTTGCGGGGGCGGTTGAGGGCGCTGTTGATAGCCTCAGAAAAATAGTTTTTCTTGGCTTTGAAGATTTCTTTGTGGTATTTTCTTGTTTTTGCCTTGTAGATGGAGAGGTTCTCATCTAAAGAGCTTCTTTTCCAGGCGGCTTCCGCCCTTCTGTGCTCTTGCTTCAGTAACACCAGCTGGCTGTTGAACCAGCTGGAGTTATTTTTATGGATGTGGGTTTTACGTTTTGGCGCTATTAAGTCAGCTGACTGTAATAGGGCTGTGTTTATGGCATCCAGTGTTTCTTCAGCCGTTTGATGCGGCTGAATTGTTTTTTTTTTTTTCCTTAACGTGGCTTTGAAGAGTTCCGAGTGGAGCTTCTTCTGACATCTAGTCCAGTGTCTTGTCATTGGATTTGATGTTTTTGTTAAGGGGGGGAATTCGGAAATAATGAATTTAATTGCATGGTGATCTGTCCATGGCAACGGTTCACTTTCCAAGATTTTTATTTCCAGATCTTGTCTGAAAATAAGATTGAGCGTGTGACCTGAAGCATGTGTGGGCCCACATACTAGTTGCTGAAGCCCTAATCCTTCCAGGTGGTCAATGCAGGTGTCGGCAACAGGGTCTTGTGGGGAGTTGGCCCAGAGGTTGAAGTCCCCGAGCAGCAAAAGTTGTTTGCTGTTAAGGGTATAGGTGGAGATAAAGTCCGTCAATGATGGGAGAAGCTGCGATTTTGGGCCAGGTGGCCTATAGCAGAGTAGAATCCGGACGGTTTCCTGGGAGTTTGCTTGCAGTTGCAGAGTAAGGGTTTCCATGACTGGAAGAGGGTTTTGAAGGACTGGTTTTGTGATCGCAAGATGAGTCTTATGGATCACCGCCAGTCCTCCTCTTTGCCCTATTCTGTTTTCCGTTATAATACGATAGTTTTCTGGCACCAATTCTCCTAGAATGGTGTTACAGTCGGCTGTGAGCCAGCTGTCTGTAATAAAGAGGCAGTCTAAATCGTATTGTAGGATGAAATCATGGATTTCTAGTCAGTGTTTTACTGCCGATCTTGTGTTGATCAAAGCACATGATATGTGCTTAGGCTGGGGTAAACGGCTGAGATTTTTGATAGTTGTTCATCGATTGATTCTCAAAAGTCGCTCAGTTCGAAGGGCTTTTTTGGTGATGGCTGGTAGTTTTGCGGCAAATCGCCTCAGATCCCAAATGGTCTCTGCCGAGTATTGCAGATTAAACATGGTCGCCAAACACCGGGGGGGGGGGGGGGAGGATTTTGAAGGATTAACTGAATCCTCTAACCTGGCTTGGTCCAGAGGAAGGCAAAAAAAAATGACTGTGCTATGCCAATATGCTGCGGCAGGGAAAAAAATTCCTTCCTGACCCCTTGAGAGGCGATCGGGCGAACCCTGGATCAAGTTGTAATGGTGTTGAGAAAGGGGAGATTGGGGCTGGGTGTAGCAAGATGGCCACCGATCAAGCAGCAGGATCCAGGCTGGGGGCTCCCAGATTGAGTGGATCGGTGCTGCCGTGGGGGCCTGGATCGATTAACAGGGGGTAGAAGGTGATTTCTTGGGGTATGGGGGGGGTTTGTGGGCCGTTTGGGCAGTTTGGTGACAATTGCCGGGGGTGAGGAGCGGCGCACCACTAGGCCGCGGGTAAAGCCGCGGCCTTTACTAGATCGCGGCTGACGCGATTGCTCACAGTCCGACGCGGAGGTGTGGGAAGAAGCCCGAAAAGGCGAGAATTGTGGCGGATAGGTGGCGGAGGGGCAGCTTGAGTGGGGGTGGTAGTGTGGGGGTATAGGAGGGGAGGTATGGAGAGGGGGAGAGCCGAAGGTTTGGGTAAGCTGCAACAGCTTGTCCTGAAAAGGATGGCCGCCTACAGTCCCAGTGGATGGCTTACCTGCTGGTTCCCCTGGAGAAGGGGTGAAGGAGGGAGCCAGGGGGGTCAGGTGAAGCCGGGGGAAGCTGGGGGAAGCCAAGTGGTGAGTCTCTGGGGGGATAAAGAGAGCCTGCCTAACAGTCTGCCTGATCCCTGTCAGTCTGTCTGTCTGGTCCCTGGCGAGAGCAGACTCGTGCGGAAGGCCGGAGCGTCCTACTCTCCCACTGACACTGACTAACTAGCAGATCCCTGTTTGGATGTTGATTGAGAAATCAGGCTCCAATAAATACCACTGCAAACTGTTTTGTTCACACTGCATCTGGAGGTTCATTTGTCCTGTTTGCACATAAATCCCCATGCACTGTACACTGTTCAGGAGTCTTCCTAATTATTTCTCCTGCTGTTTGATTATTCTTAGCCTCTAGAGTGTTAGCGTATTTTCTCTATTGGTGAATGTTAACTATCGTGGTTGAATGTTCTTACAGTATAGCTATTTGTATTGTGAACAGATTGCAAACATTATTTGTTACACATGCCTGAATGCTGAAACATGCACTCCAGTGTGTGAAATGATTTGCTATATACCTTTTGTGTTATAGACTCCATTCTGTATGTAGCACCTGGCTACTTTCAGAGCCGGTGCTATGTTAAATTTAGGGAAGAATTCAGAGAAATAGATAGCTCTGAACTAGTTTGACTGTTTAAATTTGGTTCTCTGCTCTAGCTTGGCTGTGCTGTGGGCTAACCTATTGTTTGGGGACTGTCGTCACCCCCGAACGGCAGGTGGCAGCAGTGGGGTCAAGTGAGTCTGAGTACCACTCCTTAGCAGCCAGTCAGGGGTTGGCCGCCTCACTGTGCATACTGGAGAAGGGTATAAAGGGGGCAGACCCCATCGCCTCAAGCTTCTTCCTCATGTGGCTCCCACCATTGAGGTAGCCATTCCACGACACCCCCGCATATGGCCCTCCTGGCCGGGGTGTGCGTGGGTAGCAGTGTTCCTGGGTCCTAGCCCACGTTGGCCCAGAGAAATTGATCTGCTGTGTGGGCCCAGTGATCGTCTGGGTCTCCAATCTGGAAGGGGTCCCGAGCTGTCTATCCAATTGAAGGAAGCTGACCAACAAGGAGTCTGTCTGAAGGATCCAAGCACGAGGCTGGTGTTCCAGGAGGGACCTATCCATTCATCGGGGGATAACCTGGGATCTGACAGACTGGATGTTGGTCGCCTGTCAGTCGCTACCTTTGCAAAACTACCTGAAGAAGATCCGGATGCTGAATCTACTGAGAAATGATTTTGGACCATTATTGTCTCCATTCTTTTAGGAGGGTCTGTGGCAGAGACTTGATCCTAAGTTGGAGTGACACTCTAGCTGCCCAGCTGAAGTGGTGAAGTAAAGTGTTGTTGGAAGCAGGACTGTTTCCCGTATGCAGTTACACCTGGGTCTGCTGTCTCCTATTTGCTATCCCTATACCTTTCCACTGTTAAATCGTTTTTACCCGGCTGGGTAATAAAAACACAGAAAAGACACCTGTGGACATTCCCTTTACAACTCTCATTGAGTACCCTAGACAGCGGAGATACAGAGGTAACACGCCACTCAAAAACAAACCAGCAGCTCCTTCGGGGGTAGTGCTACACATACATGAAGTTCTTTAAAAAAAATATAGTCTGATGATGTACACAACATTTTGTCTCGTAAAGTTTTTTTTTCAATCAAATCATCTTTTTATTTCTTTTATATACAAACAACAAATATAACAAAAACAACATACAACCCTGGCCAGTATTAAGAGGGTACTTTTGTCCGCTCCTCTCTCGTCATGCCTCCAAAATATCAGACCATCTTCTCCATATTTTTTAAAATGTCCCTAAACATCCTCTATGTATAGAGTTTAGGGCATCTTCATAACAATTAAATTGGCTGCTCTCCCTTTACATCTAGGACATTGGTCTGTGTCTCTACGTTTCCATTTCAATAATTTCTCTGGTGTATAATGTGCCCCGTGTAGGATGAATAATTGTGTTACATTTTTGTGTTGGGGATAGAGAAGCCTGGGGTATTGCTAAAAGTGCCAATGCCCATTGTTCGCCTGAGATTGGCCCTATATCGCCTGACCAGGCTATTATTGCAGGTATATCCACAGTACCTTTAAATTTATCAACTAATATATCATATAATTGTGATATCAACCACTGATTTATTAAACTTCAATTCAAGCGTACTACCCTGTGCTTTTAATGCATGCCTAAGCTGTAAAAATTGGAAGAATCTTTAATTTGGAATATTATATTAATTTCTTAATTCACTAAAGGTTTTCATCTCGTCTTCCTCAAACCCCTCCAGTTTCATCAGTTCCACATAACTACTATTGTTCCATATTGGATTATATGACGTATATCCCTTTTTTTCTGTAACTCTCTTCATTTCCTGCCATACCTTATCAAATAATTTTCACATAAGGAAACCTTTATCACACGCTTGATTTCTCGATTCTAAGAAAGAAATGAATTAACTTCATAAGTTGATAACAGTAGCCTTTGTATAGGATCAAAGTCTAAGGCCGCGTAAACACGATGAGACCACGTCACCACTCCAGGAAGTAAAATACTTCCACGCATGCGTCTAATCCATATGACGCATGCGCGGACAGTTCTGTACACTAACCAGTGGACATATCCGACGGACAGGTTTGTAGCGGACAAATTTCAAAGCATGCTTTGAAATTTGTCCGATGGACAAACCTGTCTGCTCGCCCGTACACACGACCGAGCAACTCGTCGTAAATGGAACATCATTTTCCTCGACGAGTTCCTTGTCAAAGCTTTCTTTGCATACACACTGTCAAGACCAAATCTCGTCGTTCTCAAATGCGGTGATGTACAACATGTAAGACGGCACTATAAAGGGGAAGTTTGATTCCACCGGCGCCACCCTTCTGAGCATGTGCGGCTTTTTAAGCATACACACGAACATGTTTCTTGTCGAAAACCAGCCCGACGAGGAACACAACAAGGAAATTGAGACAGGTTCAGCAAAAAAGCTCTGCCACCAAGTTTCTTGATGGATTCTGTTGAGGAAAAAGGTTGTGTGTACGAGGCCTAATACTGTTGTCCACCCATAAAAATGTTGTAATTGTGAGGCCAAGAAGTCATTTTTGGGATGGGGAATCGCCAAACCTCCCTCTTCTTTGTTTTTTTTAATCCAATATTGTATTGAAAAGAATGGTAGTAGTACAGACAATATACTGCAACGGTAAGGTAACGCAGGAAGCAAGGAAGCGGACACAGATGCATTATATCAAACTTTATTTAAACAATATATAAACCATAAACAGAGGAGACTTCCATAGCTACATTAGAACATTGTGAAAAACCTGCTTGACATAAGACCAGTCATCGGTAGAGGGAGGCGAGAAGGGGCAAGCTCGGTGTTGCGTGGGTGGCTCGCCGTATCAGGGATGGTCAAAGGCATAGTGGTAAGCCAATCTACTGAATTAGAATGGTGAAACGGGTCTGACATGTGAAGAATACAGAATGTAACATAGAGGGGTCATGAGGGAGTAATATGCGAAATCCTGAATAGAATTGGGACCAGGTAGAGCCCAGGGGATCTGGTGTGGGACAAGGAAAGGGAAAGAGGAGAGGAGCAGTTGGGAGGGGGGGTTGTGAGGTAGGCAGGTGCGAAGAATTGTCAAGTGTATAATTATGTTTCCCACCACAGCTCTCAGGAGTCCGCTTAAGACACAGCCTTCTTATATTCATCTGTTGAGGTAAAGTGTATCCAGCAAACCCACATTTCCGTAAATTTAGACGGTGTGTCATGTGCTTGGTGGATCAGGTTTTCCATGTCTGCCATTCAGTTTATGCATCTGAACCAGTCAGCCAAAGTCGGGGGTTCAAGAGCCCGCCACTTTGCGGGGATGCAAAGTTTTGATTCGTTTATCATGTGCGTTGCCAAAGAACGTGAATAGGTTTTCAGAGGCATGTTGGAGTGGTGCAGCAGAAACTGCGCTGGTGAGAAGTCTAGGTCATATGTGGAAATGCTGTTGGTGAGTCTATGGACTTCTGTCCAAAACGTCTGTAGTTAAGAGCATGACCACCAAATGTGTAGTAGGGAGACCCTCTCGGTCCCGCATCTCCAACACAATGGGGAGACTGAGGGGTAGATATAGTGCAAACTTAGGGGGGTGCTGTACCAATGTGAAAATAATTTGAAAGTTTTTTCCTGGGTGTGCACATTCACCGTACCCTTGTGAATGCAAGAGAATATAGCTTCCTATTTCCGATCTGATAGGTCTATAGATAGTTCCGTTTCCCATTTTTGGCTGGCCCAATTGGTTTTAGGGTTACAATCTGGGAACAACTATGTGTACGTAGAGGAGATTAAGTGGGTCAAAGATTCTGTACCCGAACATATCATTTCAAAGGGGGTGGGTTGGTGGAACCAAGCCGGTTTCGGACGAGGTTTGTCAAAGTAGTGCCTAAGTTGGACGTATGTCCAGAATGGGAACGATCCGTTCCTCATCTTGGACTTCAGAATGTCATAGGATAGAAGTTGGTCGTCGTTGAAGAAGTGGCTCGCACTCATGCGAGCGCGAGGCCAAGCCTCTGCTAAAAAGGAGGGAGAGAGACCTGGGGAGAAGTCAGGGTTGAGCCTAATCGGAGTCATAGGGCCTAAAAGAGAGGAAACACGATACTTAGTGCATGTTATTTTGAAAGTGGTTAAATTTGACGATATTAGAGGGTGAGTCTGACATGAAGATGGGAGGAGTTGTGGTTTGATCCATGGGGTTTGAGACAGTGGTATAGGCGAGAATGCGTGCTCCAGTCCCACCCAAGCTTTAGTAGTGCTGTGGTGATTCCAATCAGCAATTCTGGAAAGGTGGCATGCCTGGTGGTATTTGTCTAGATCCCTCTTCTTTGGTTAACATTAATCTTGTTAACTTTATATGTGGTTGTTTTTTTCTCCAGATCAGCTCTCTAAAGAGAGATTCTATTTTTCTAAACCAAAGCGCTGAGATCCATATAGGTGAATTATTAAACACATAAAGTAATTGAGGGGCCCAAATCATTTTGACAAGGTTTGCTCTACCTATCACCGACAGGGGTAACTTACACCAACTTCAGCATTTATCCTTAAATTTTCCCAATAGAGGTTTCAAATTCAAGTTAATATAGTCTTTTAAATCCCGAGAGATCTCTATCCCCAAATATTCACTGTATCCTTTATTTGAATTTTAGAGGCTTGATTTAAAAGAGGTTTTTTTTACTCATCTAGTGGTAATAATATAGATTTGTCCCAGTTAATATGGAGATAAGGCTCATAAGTTCCATTAAGGAGTTTGAGGTGTACCCTAGAAAAATAAGAGATACATTATTATCTCTTCCTGTCCGTCGAAACCCAACTATTTTTGTTGATTGTCTAATGCCAAAGGCAAGAGGCTCCACTGCGATAGCAAACAGCAGTGGAGACAGTGAACAACCCTGCCTTGTCCCTCTGTTCTCATACATTTAAAAAAAAGAAGTTCCACAATGTCCCATAAAAGTCCCAAAATGTCCAAAAATAATGTCTCATTAAATAAATGTCCCATGATGATCCTCTCCCACCAAAACACTCACCACAAAAGTACTAAAACCAGCCAGGGTGCTTGACGTCATTGACTAAATATAGTCATCATGACCTTATCAGTCAATGATGTCAGCCAGCATCCCAAGCACCTTTGTTTATATTCAAATGGTAGCAATTTGCAGCCACAGTGTTGGTGGGAGCAGATTGCCGGTGTGGGTCATTGTGTTTGTGCTGGTGAGTTATTGTGGTGTCACTCAATGTGTTTCACAATTGATTACTGGGCAATGTGATTGACATTATATTTTCATCATGAGACATTATTTGGGGATTTATTTGTTTTTATTTACTATTTACATAGTATTTTTTTGTCACTGAGCAACCAAGGGTACTATGTACCCCTAACTCATTTTCTTTGGGGAGTGGATATCTGAAAGCCTACTTTATTTAAAGGGGCAATTCCAGATTCCAAAGTGTCCTACCCTTGCAGACCACCACAGCTACTGGGCCAGGGATCTGAGGAAGAGGCCTTTGTTCCCACCAACATGAAAACAGTGTGTTTTACCAAAGGAGCTTCTGCAGCAAGGTATCCTCCACATATTAAGGGCATGTGACCTGGTATGGTTCAGGAAGGAACATGCTTGCTGCCCCTATTTTTTGGTCAGTCATGGTGCATGCTCAAAAAGGGTTCCGGTATGGATTTGGGTGGCCACGTGCATTTTTTGGAAGGGGTTCCCTCTTAAACTCCATACCAGACCCTCATCAAGTATAATGGCCTGGTATAGATTTTCTGGGGTCCCACAGGTTCCACAAAAAAATTGGAGCCTGATAGTGGTCTGGTATGGATGTCAAGGGGAATTTCTGACCCTTTGTTAAAGGGGGCTTCCAGATTCCCATAATTCCCCACCCACAGACCCCCACAACCACTGGGCGAGGGTAGTAGGGATGATGCCCCTGTCACCATCAACATAGGGATATCCTCCCCATGTTGAGGGCATGTGGCCTGGTACGGTTCAGGAGGGGGGCGCTCCGACATCCCCCCTCTTTTCCTGCAGCCTGCTAGGTTGTGTGCTCGGATAAGGGTCTGGTATGGACATGAAGGGACTGGTTATGGAATTTGGGGGGACCCCCATCCATTTTTTTTGGTTCAGGGTTCCCCTTAATATTCATACCAAACCCAAAGGTCCTGGTAATGGACTGGGGGAACCCATGTCGTTTTTTTCAATTACTTTTTTCTGTATTTCCGGGACCCGACCATTTATTATAGCAGCAAGTAGTTTTAAATTACTTTTTTTTCCTTTAGAAATGCTATTTTGTGCTGGGACTTATAGGGTTATAAACACTGGAAACATGCGCTACTTTACAGGCATACTATAGACAAACCCCTCAGGTACGAAATTTAAAGGAATATTTCACTTTTATTGTTTCACTTTAAGCATTACTAAAATCACTGCTCCTGGAAAAACTGACAATTTTAAAACTTTTTTTGCATTGATACATGTCCCCTGGGTGAGGACCCGGGTCTCCAAATGCTTTTTATGACAATAACTTGCATATTAACCTTTAAAATTAGCACTTTTAATTCTTCCCATAGACTTTTAAAAGGTGTTCCGTGGCTTTCGAATTTGCCACAAACACCCCAAATTGTTCGCTATTCGGCAAACGAGCGAACAGCCAATGTTCGAGTTGAACTCATGTTCGACTCGAACTTATAGCTTATCCCTACTCAGCAATGAATGATAAGCAGAAAAAGCATCTGTACTTCAATGACCCCCAAACTTAAAAAAAGCTCTACCAACAGCAAATAATATGATAATGTGCAGGAAAAATATAAAACCATAAAGTGCCACCTTCCAAATGAAATCCTATGGGGTGAGGGAAGGAGGGAAGGGAGAGCACTAAAAGTCACATTTGTCACTGGTGGTTGTATATTAGAGAAATAAAAGGTTATACAGCGTAAGAGCTACATGTACAGTAAGGCCGTTAAACTGACAGTAGGTCCCAGTAGCTACAACCATGACATCTGCATGTGACAGGTGTCGGAGCTGGCTAATAGAAGATATTTCACTATCTAGTTGGTAAACCATTGAAAAGCACAGTGTATCTTGAGACTATGACAAATACTTGGGGCCAGATTCACGTACATTGGTGCATATATAGACCGGCGTAGCGCATCACCTTTACGTTAGACCAGCTCAATTTCGAGCCACAAGTGCCGTATCCACAGAGTATTTGAGCCCAAATTTGCACTGGCGCAACTTAAATTCCGAGGCCTAAGGCGGTGTAATTCAAAGTGGGAAGGACATGGGCGTGTTCCATTGAAATGAGCCGTGACCCCATGCAAATAAAGGGCCAGCCAGACTGGGCATGTGCATGACGCTGACTATGGTCAGAGCCTCTCTGCACATGCTCACTACTCGGCCCGGCTCAATCAGTGAGATAGGAACTAGGCCCTGCAGACTTAGTGAGATAAGCCCATACGCCCTTCCATTGCAAAAGTACATTCATTTTTTCCCTCCCTGAAGCAAGGTGCTTTTGTTCCCTTGTCTGTTGCTGTTTGTAGGTTTGTGTCGTGTCGGTGTGTTCCATTATTTTGAGGGCCATCACCCAATTTATATACACACATACATATATATATATATATATATATATATATATATATATATATATATATATATATATATATTTAAAAAAATGTTGATAATAATAAAAAATATAATTATAATAATATTTAAAATATGAAATATATACTAGATATAAAAAATAAAAGTATATATTTATTATATTAACTAATTTAAAATATATGAAAAAGGGGGGAGGGTTTTTTGGGACTTTAAATGAGGCAATGGGTTAATTACCTCAATCCCTGGTATTTGTTATAGAGAAAGGAGCAAGCAGGACTTTAAATGAAGCATGTGCGGGAAAGGTTTGCGCTAAGTTGGGGGATATAAATAATGGTAAAAAATCTGGAATATGTTAAATATTCAAGGAAAATAGATAAACATATGTAGTTCACAGATTTGTGGAGGGAAAGGTTTATATAGGCAGTAACCCAAGTGTATACACTAATTACTGCAGTACAGTTTGTTGTACATTTTGTTTGTATACACTTGGGTTACAGCCTATATAAACCTTTCCCCCCACCACTGTGAACTACATATGTTTATCTATTTTCTTCAATAGTGCAATATAGTCATGTACGGTGCATTATGTGAAAGCAATAAAATATTTAACGTATTCCAGATTTATTACCATTATTTATATCCCCCAACTTAGTGCAAACCTTTCCCGCACATGCTTCATTTAAAGTCCCGCTTACTTCTTTCTCTATTATTTAATATATATACTAAACAGAAAAAATGTCTATAAAATATATATTTAGCCATTAGGGTGAAAAGAGCCACTGTTATGTAAATGGAGTGTTGCCAGTACCTTGTCCCGTGGCGGTCGGCAGATCCTCTCCTGTGCCCTCCTCCATGCCCTCCTCCATGCCCTCCTCCTTCTGCACTCATCTAAAGTCGTATAAAGTATAGCTATGAGCAAGGATGCCCCTGGCATGTTGGCATACAGATTGTTGTCCTGCAAGTGTGGCTGCTCAGCTCGTCCCTAACAGTGTTGCTTTAGCTGACATGTAGATGGATTGTCTAATTTAAACCTGTTTTTATAAGGTCTAATTTTAGACCGGCCATGTAGCTGATGCGCACAGGGCATAGCCTGCAAACTTACTTTTGTGGATCGGCGGTTCTCCCTCATTTGCATATTTGCATAGGAAATCAATGGTGTGGACGGAATAAATGTGCACCTAGGATGTGCAGGCGTAGGCAAGTTAGGCCGGCCGGGAATATTTTGGTGCGTATCTAGTTCTGTGGGTACGGTGCATAGATATTCCGGCGCAAATTTAGACTTACGCTCGAGATACTCCGGCGTAAGTGCTTTGTGAATCTGGCCCTTGGTCTCTTACTTTTTGTCACTACCAAAAATGTGCCAATTAAAATCGAAACAAGGGCAACTGAAAACTATATAATTATATTTTTAAGCTGCACCATCTCTAAGTTATTAATTTCCAAACACTTGCAAAATCTTTATTATAAAGAAATTTAAAACAAAATGCTGTTCATTTTATTTACTACTTTTGTTTATACATCTTTAACTTAATGAAAAACTAAAGAATAAACTAAAGATTATTTTAGGATTTTAAATGGGCTCTTGACTTTGAATGGGCAAGTGCTGACATAAGTTAACATTGTATTCTCAATAGGGAGCTCTCCAATTGTGCATGTGTAATTTTCATTACTTCCATACAATATGAAGAGCTTTTATTTTTGACTAATGTCATCTTTTGCTAGTTTTTAGTTCCAAGTTATGCACGTAAATTTTACCGTTCAATAATGAATGATATCAAACATTATCAATTTATTTTTTTGTTCATATCTGAACAACAAAATATGTTTTACTACTATAGTTAAAAGTCGTTTTCCTTATTTCCGCATTGGATGCCCACAAGAAGCAGCCTCAAGCTGCCAGCTGGCTTTAAGACTCTGGTTCAATGACAAATGATCTGAATGCAACATCTTCCCATTGAGCAGCTGCAGTAGCAGTAGGATATCCGAAGAAGAAGCAGGCAGTGAGAAGCAGCCACAGGCTCTCATGTAGCATCTGTTTTGCATGATGCCATGTTGAGATTTGTTTCTATAAATGCAAACAAATAACGACCCTGTTCAAAAACCCAAATATAGATTGTCTTCTCAGATTCCCTGTGGTTATGGGGAGACTAACTTACCTAACTCATCTTGTGAAAACAGTTAACTCAAATCTTTACATTTGTCTTGTGCAAAATGGATAGAGGGTGTAAAATGAACAATGTTTTATCAAAGGGACACTCACACATAGGTGTCCGTTTAATAAACTGTGAAGTTTTTTCACCGTTCAGTTCACAGCAGTTCACGGCAGTTCTCAGGAGGAAAATTATCTCCTCTGCAGCCGGTTTAATAAACTGAGAACTTCAGTTCTCAGATGGTGAACAGAGGTGAAGTTTTTTCTCTGAAAACAGCCGAGATCTGTGTAAAAGTGGGTGGACTGCCTGTAATCTCGTGAGATTTTGTGAGATTATGGTGCAGCCGAGTTCAAAAAGTGAAACTAAAGTTTAAAAGAACATGTAATTAATGTTTTCAGACATGTGATAACATATATATATATATATAACTACATATATATATATATATATATATAAATATTGTATATACTGTATGTGTATGTATACATATATATATAAATACTGTATATATGTGTGTGTGTACATATATATATAAATACTGTATATATGTGTGTGTGTGTGTACATATATATAAATACTGTATATATGTGTGTGTAAACATATATATAAATACTGTATTTATGTGTGTGCATACATATATATATAAATACTGTATATATGTGTGTATACATACACACACACATATATATATATATATATATATATATATATATATATATATATACATACATATATACCGAATTTATCAACCTATTGTGCGCACCCGCGTATAGCGCGCACCCCTACTCTGGACGTGAAATTCCTGATTTTTTTTTGTATTACTTTTATTATTTTTTTTATTACTTACAGTTTTGGTGTCTTGCCCGGTGTCCATCGGCGGCCTTGTCCGGTCCGGCGTCCATCTGCGGCTGTTGTGGTGTCCTCCCCGCTGCTCCCGCGCTGTCTCTGAGCCGATCCCTGCTTCCCGCGCTGTTTGAACGCCGTCACGGCCATATACCGAGCGCAGTACACTCGGGCACGCTTGGCCACGCTCGGCTCCTCTCGCATAACCGCAAGGGGAGCCGAGCCTGGCCAACTGTACCCGAGTGTACTACGCTCGGTATATGTCGGCGGCGGTGGCAGCGTTTAAACAGCGCGGGAAGCAGGGATCGGCGGCAAAGTTCAAACAGCGCGGGAAGCGAGTATCGGCGTATATCGCGCACCCACGGTTTTGCCCTGATTTTAAGGGCAAAAAAGTGCGTGGTATATGCCGATAAATACGGTATATATGCGTGTGTGTGTATATATGTGTATATATATATATATATATATATATATATATATACACACACACACACACACATGTTATATAGATACTGTATGTGTGTGTGTGTGTGTATATATATATATATATATATATACACAGTATCTATATACACACATGTATATTGTTGTTAATATTCATTTTTAACCCACTGGTGTTGATATTAGGAAGAAATAAGCCTTCTTCCTCTTATCACACCAGCTTCTCTCCCAGATTCTCCACCTCTGAGCTGGTGAATCTGAAAGGGAGATATTTCAGTGGAAGAGCTGTGAAATCTTCAGATCACGGTTTATTAAACTGGCCGTTTGTGACAAAACATCCACGTGCTGTGATGTGAAGTGGAGAATGTGTTCTCTGCTCCTTATCACAGTATATTAAACCGTCAATGCTCTGTGATAAGCCGTGATCAGCCGTGATCTCGGCTTATCACTGTTTAATAAACGTACACCTTAAATATGAAAATTAAATAATTAGACTACTCAGAACTTAAGTGTTTCATTCAGGGATTGTACCCCATCGCCTTTTGTGATACATGTGAGCTATTCCCAAACATGCCCTCTGCAGGCTTCTTGCTGTTTTTCACAAAGATTAGTGATTCTCAACTTCTGTCCTCAGGACCCACTACTGGGCCAGATTTTAAACATTACCTTGGGGAGATGCAGGCTAGAATACTGCAATCACTGAGCAGAAAATGTTATCACCTGTGATGTATTTCAGTTATCTTGCAAACCTGGCCTGTTATTGGGTTCTGAAGAAAGGAGTTGAGAACCACTGCCATAGATTTGGCGTTATGTTAAAAAAATGAAATTCACCTAGCTACCAATCAGACTAAAACTTGCCTTGGAAGTTTAAATCTGACAAAAGAAGGGGAGTGGGAGTCAACCAGGATATTAAGGGGTTGATTTATTACAATTGAAGGGTGCTGGTGCAGCTCTGCATAGAGACAAATCAAGGTGTTTTTGTCAAAGCTTAATTAAACAAGCTGAAGTTAGAAGCTGATTGGCTACTATGCACAGTTGCACCAGATTTTGCACTCTCCAGTTTTAGTAAATCAATCCCTATATGTAAAGAATATTTAAAGAAAACGATTAAAGAAAATGTACACTTAAGTGCTCCTGTTTCTCCTTCCAGCATCTGGGTTTTTGGCTATTGCATTCTCCATGTCTGTGTCCACCTGCAAGGTGATTAATATGGTCAGTCACCTGTTATAAGCATGCCAAACGCTCTGTTCCTTGCTTGCGATAGAGACAGTGATAGTTTGGATTTCCCTGTGTATGACTTGGTTTGGATATTGGACTATTCCCTGAACTCAGTCTACATTTTACCTGGACTGTCATAGAACCATGCTATCTGTCTGCTAACTGCAAGTAGTCTGTTTGCTTAGTTACCATCTGCCTTGATGTGGTGTCTAGGCACTATAGCATTGTGTATAAGTCATGGGGGCAACCAAGTACCGATAGACCCGCTTGCCTTAAGGGACAGAGGGCTGCTATAGGTGAAGAACACAGTAACCAGCTATAGTGTCTGACCACCTGCGTTGTGGTAGATGTGACAGGTAGCACGTCTGAAGTATTTGTTGGATACAATTAATTATTGATTTCACTTGTTGTTTTCACTTTTGCAACAGTAATACCATATGGGGAAATGCTTAAATGGGTGTGTAATCTACCTTTTGTTAAAAAGACAATTTTAATAGCCCAAAATAACTTTTTTTGCTAAGGTTATCACTAGAACCTTAATGGTATCTATGCATTAATGAGATAAGTTTCATTCACCTGGCCAACATAATTTAACCCTCTTCATCATCACACCTGCTAGGGCTTGCAGTACTGCAGTGGCGATGAGTCAAAAATAAGTTCAGATCACATATTTGCTGTGTTTGGATAAGATCGGAACATTGAGCGCATTCAATGGAAATTCCTCATGCTTAACATTAGGGAGGAGCTGAACACCCCCCGAACAGGCAAAAAAATTGTGCGAACACCGTTAAAGTCTATGAGACATAACCATGAAAAATATTATTCCTTTAAATATTGTGCCTGGGGGATGTCCTTACTATGCATGTAACGTACCACATATTTCCCCTGTTTAGAATAGTACCACAGAAAAATGAAATTTCTGAAGGAAGCAATTTCATTTAAAACTGCATGTAATGAATTGTCGGATCCTGGCAATATAGATAGAAATCATTGAAAAAAACGGCATGGGCTCACGCCCAGTCTATTACCAGACCCGTAATCCCACCCCTTCTGATGTCACATAATGTCAGAGGGGTTGGGGTCACCCATTTACGTCAGTTGGCCCCTCCTCAGCTATATAACAGCTGTTATTGCAAAAAGCCTGCAGTCACAGGACGCCTTCCATCGGGCAGAGTTTTTCCGTTTTTTTTCTTGGGTCATCGGCGCTCTCATCTAAGATGGAGTTACATCTCAGGACACTTTTTTTAAAATAAAGGACTTATCCCAAACTGTCACCTGTCAACTTTACCATCTTGACACTTTATTTATTTGGTTAGGGCATGTGGCATGGTATGGTTCGGGGGGGGGGGGGGGGGCACGCTCGCATCCCCTCTTTTTCCTGTGGCCTGCCAGATTGCCTGCTCGGATAAGGGTCTGGCATGGATTTTGGGGGGTCCCCCATGCCATTGTTATGCCATTGTTATTTTATATTTTGGCACAGGGTTCCCCTTAATATCCATACCAGACCTGAATAGCCTGGTAATGAACGGGGGGGGGGGGGGGCGACGATTCATGCCGGTTTTATCAATGATTTTTTATCCTTCAATACATTACAGCCGCAAGCATTTTTAAATGCCATTTTTTTCCTTTCATTCATAAAACTATGTACAGCTGCCGTATAAGCAGCCTAACATAGTGTGGGGCATAGTCCCAGCCCTCTGTGCCATGATTGGCCAAAGGCACCCTGCAATCATGGCTCTCACAGCAGAGCGCGCTGTAATTGTCCAAAGCATGCAGGTCAGGTGCATGCTTTGGCTGCACTGTGATCTTGAAGTGCATTGATGGACTCGGCCTACATTATGGAGAGTTACGCTGGTGCTCAAATATACCTTAAACGCCTCATTATGTTCGATATTCCACGAACGGGCGAACACCTGATGTTTGAGTGGAACTTACGCTCTTCTTGAACATCGGGCTCATCCCTACCAAACATCCCAAAATGCATTGCTTGAACCTCTGGAGTGCAGACAACAGCTCAATGAATTATTTGTCAGCTTCACTGGTGAATACATTCTAACCATAAATCAGTTCTAACAGCTTTTTACTATTGTTTATAGTTACACAGAATATTCACCTTTGCTGCAGGTTTCCAGTGTTTGTAAGAACTGCAAGCAGGTATTTCTGACTCAACTTTCATTACAATCTGCTGGTGAAATCTGTATCTAACAATCAAAATACAATGCTGCCTCTTGAGCCTCAGCTGAATAAAGCAGTGGGACAACACTCCTTCTGTTTAAAGGTTGCATAGAAATCTTAATTTTTTTTTTGGTAAAATTGCTGTTTGGTAACACCTTCAACATGACACAATAAAACACTATATTCAGTTGTTTTAATGATTTTTACTGATTGCTTATAATGATTATTGGTATATTTTGATTACCTGTCTTTTAAGGCCCTGTACACACGATCAGACCGGTCTGATGAAACTTGTCTGAGGGACTGTTTTCATTAGACAACTCTGAACTTGTCTGATGGTCTGATGTGTGTACACACCATCGGATCAAAAATCCGATCAGACTAGAACGCGGTGACGTAGAACACAACGATGTGATAAAAAAATGAAGTTCAATGCTTCCAAGCATGCGTTGAATTGATTCTGAGCATGCACGGGTTTTTGGTCCGATACTTTTGTGTACTAACCATCGAACCTGTTCGATGGACAGGTGTCCATCAGACAGGTTTTAAAGCATGTTTTAAAACTTTGGTCTGACGGACAGCGGTCTGATGGGCCGTACACACCATCGAACTGGTCCGATGAAACTGGTCTGCAGACCAGTTTCATCGGACATGTCTGATTGTGTGTACGCGGCCTTATATTTCTCTAGAATACTGTTGGAATTATGTGAGCAGCTATTGTGAACCTTTCCTGACATCTTATCCAAGTGTCCCCTGGTTCCTGGTTCCTAACAATATTCTTGTTTGACCTTTGTAGTGAGAATCAATATTGGAGGTGAGAATTTTAAGGATGGTTGAGGTTTTTCTCTTGAAGCAGATCAAACCACAGAGGAAGTGTGGATTTTTCTACAATTTGGGGAATGGTCATGATTTTACGTTGTGTACAAAATATGTCAATCCCCCACCCTCGATGGTCAATTGCTTATTTTTTAACACATGTCATATATATATATATATATTATATTATACTGTATATAGATATAAACTGTAGATATATATATATATATATGACTTGTCAATTTTATGGTTTATGGAACACTGATAATGATATTATCATGACAATGCTATAATTTCACACAATTGTAGTTTCTGCTTTCAGAGCAGCGCATTGTTTAAACAGTTTCACAAAAATAAATTCACTGTGCATGCAGCTTTAGTTTTTTGGACTGTTGCACAATTTCTTATTTTTCATATTTGCTACACAATATAGAGAACACAAGTAGTGATTGTTTGAAACCCACAGAAAATTACCTGCTGAAACCTGATCAGTTATGACAGATTGCTGCAGACTTTTATTTGCACTTTTTTGGTAATAACTATATAATTTATTGATGTCTATTTTTTAGTATTACAAGTTTATTTTTATTTTTTTATCAGATTAATTTCTGCTCCACAAAGGAGAATTGGTTTTATTTGATTTGAATAAACACAAATATAACCATAATGTAGTTTTTTTTTTTATTATATTATCGTACACATCTATATATATATCACATAATTAGTAAAAAAGTGACATTAAATAAATAAAATGCTTTAAAATGAATTATTTTGCAAGAGTTGCCAATTCATGCATGCTGCTGCTGAAGACAATATCTTCACTGAACAGAATAAGTCGTGTAAATATTGAGACATGGCAGGAATGACCTAATCACACTTCACCTGCTGCAGAGAAACATTCTTCTCAGTGACTGCTGTTCAGATATGACCGAAAGCGAAACTTTATCATATGGATTAATAGGCTAAAATGTGACACCTTTTTACTACTTGGGGCTCTTTTATTTATCATCATGACTGGCATGTTTTGCTCTTTTCAGTTTGCTTATACAGTATATGGACACCTGTATGTTTTTTTACATTGCCTTCTGATATATTTTAGCCACCTGCCTCTCTGATTTAATGTGTAATGATTTAACTGTGACTAGCAAGCAGTACTACAGATATAGTATAGTATATCAATGGAACTCTTTCATGATACCATGCACAATAAAACACTTGGTGTATTTTAGGTTCTTTTCCAATGTGCTTTCGGTAAATGGTAAACAGTTGGCTTCAGGGAACCACTCATAATACTGATGAGTAGATGCATTTCCATGACATGAAAAACTTTACTGACCATTTTAAGCATTTTATTTGTTATACATTTCATATTTTCCAAGACAAGTACACGTTTGCTGGTTGCATTACACATGCTGATGCTTGCCCTTCTACATCTTCCAGCTGCTGCAAAATAATGGTTGCAATTATTTCAAAATTTAGTTTTGGCAATTTGGATAACCTTGAGCTGTCATGATTGCTGATGCTCTTGGATAGCAAGACTCTCTATTACACAGTGTGGCCTTTGAGCCAGCAATTTCCACATACAACAGAAAAAGCAATACAATGCTTACTACTAAGGCTGTTTTGACATTATGTGGTTGGTAAGGTTGAATAAAGACACCAATCCATCCAGTTCAAACTGTGTGGGTGTGGATGTGTGTGTTTGTGTCAACACCATTTCCCACATCCATGTAAAATGCTTTCGCTAAAATTCCCATCTAAGAATCTTTTGAAACTATCAACACTTCCCACGAATACGGCAATTGTGGAAGGGTGTTCCACATCCTTATCGCTCTGACAGTAAAGAACCCCCCATGCAGTTTACAGGTAAACCACCTCCCCTCCAATTTCATTGAGTGGCTGCATGTCTTCTTAACCTCCCTGGCGGTATGATTCTTTCAGATTTTAGGTGCTTAAAGCGGTACCATTATTTGCAAGGGAATTTGGCGTTTTATACTGTAGGCTTGTAATTCTTAGGAATAACTCACTGAAATCTATCCAAACAAGAGTCTAATAGGTATGATTTTTTTTTTATTAAAAATTATAATATAATAAATAATTATAAAAAATTATAACAAATAATAATATAATTATAGTAAAAATTATTCAATAATGTAATCAAATCAAAATCACTGAAATTTGCTCAGTTGCAGAATTTTTGCTGTCATTATTTTATTTTTTTTTATGACGAATTTCCCCATAAATCGCTATCGCTAAATTCTGCAAGTGATTCTGATTTATTATCGCTGTTTTTTAGCTGCTCTAAAACAATTTTTGCCATAAAGGGACACTTTTGGTTGCTATGGGCAATCTACAGTTTGCAGGGAGAAAGAACAGTTTTTATTATATAAAAGGACATGTAGTGTACAGGGCAGACCACTAGGGACATGGGGGGTGTGTATTTTTTACATACAGTACTGTAATCTATAAGATTACAGTGTACTGTATGTATAGTGTTTGTTTACATTTTTGAATTTGGCGCCGTTCCCCCCCCCTACGTCACGATGCTCGCAGGGAAGGGAATCGGCGGTACACACAGCATCAGGCGGACATCCGCCCGCCGTGTACTGCGGAGATTCATCGCTGGATCGCAGAGAAAAGGTAAGTAAACTTTTTTTCTGCATCCAGCGAGGCAAGTCCGTGTGTGGCACGGGGTTACCGATCTTAGCTTAAAAATCTCACCCCGTGCCACACACGGGAAGACCGCCAGGGAGGTTAAAGTGGTTGTTTACCCACTTATACCACTTTTCATAATACTGCTGGTTGCCTAATGACATCTGCTCCTGTCTGTGTGTTTTGTTTAAAATATGCCTTGTTTACCGGGTTTCAGAGTGGCTCCTTGCAAGCTGTCTCTTCTACGAGGCTGAAAGATGCAGCGGGGCAGGGCCAAGATTCCTCTGCTGATGTCAGCCGGTGTGTGAGGGGGGAGAAGAGAGAGTGCTGGCCAGTAATGTTATTGCGGGAGCTGCTCTGAAACCTGGTAAACAAGACATTTTTTACTAAAACACAAAGACAAGAGCAGCTATCATTAGGGAACCAGCAGGATTATATAAACTTTAAACAGTTATGAGAGCATGAGGAGTTGCGGGGGTAGGCACTTACACACGGGCAGAGAGGCAGGGAGGGGAGGGGGAGGGGGACACAGGAGCACATAGGAGGACAGGAGAGCTGCAGCTGCTGGAGACACGTAAACTGACCACGGTGTCAGGCTCAGCAGCTATGATGAACCGTGGTCAGTTTACAGGGGGGAGGGTAGAAACTTTTTGTATGCTCCAGGTATTTCAGGTGATACAAGGGGCCAAATGACACAGTACTATATAAAATGCGTTAAAAGAGCGGCGTCCAATTTTTGAGGGTGTTAACTTCCATGAAACTGACATCATGAAGGTTGTTTTGAATAAGGCCATCTGAATTTATGGGACTGCCATGCTTCTAACAGTAAGGTGTGTAGCGGTGTGTTCTCATTAGTTACTAACATCCACACATATTCACCCTGCTGCTAGGCACTTGTAGGCAATGAAAAGTCTTTTGCTTTGTTTTGTTGTTTTATTTGGGGGATTAAACTTTGTTGAGGGAAGGCATATGGGATGCCCATAGAACAATTTGTATTTACAATGCTGGAGTTGATCTGGCTTCACATTGGCAAATAGTTACTCATTATCTTCACAGAATAAAAATAGTGGACTTCTAATCTTGACAGTTTTTCACCTCATAACTTCTCTCGCCTCTGCACTCTTCCTTCAGACTTCTACCTCCAGGACTTTTCACCTCCTGCGCAACACTTCCCTGTCACAGCATTTTAAGCAGACTAGGCCTCACTCTGAATAATTCCTAGCTAAAACTCCACTTGATGAATAATAGGCCAGGGGCCTGCAATACCCCTTTTTGATGGCCCTGAACATTTAATTAATAAAGCATACTTGATGATGGACTACTGATCCTAGCAAGCCCAACTTACAAATCCTGAGTCCTCAGATTGCAGCGACTTGACACAAAGCCTCACAGTCTCTTCTCTGGCTCTGCACCCAGCTCCCCTGGCATGCCTCTTCCAGATCTCCACTGTTCTTCACTCACCGACTCCTGCCCTGAGACCTTCTTCAAAGATTTACCGGAACCGTGCAACCAACTGCACCTCCAGCTTCTGTACCAGGACACCTCTCCATGCCGAATCCACCCCCCCCAGATGGGGAATGTTTTTCCAGCACGCAGTCTAGCACTCCATCTTTCAATTCACCAAGCCGACAACTGCTCCCCAGCAGGCTGACTATGAGTATTTGTGGGAGGCCTGCCCCCTGCCAATCCTAGTTGGGGATTGGTCAGGGCTTCTCACATGTACTCCATGCCACTCCAGCTCTCAGCCCTGCCCCTCTTGCAGAACATTCTCACTGAGAGCAGGGGAGGCGCCCAAGAGCTGAAGCACATGTCAGTCACACCCACTGCTACACTATCCACTCCCTGCTCCTAGATCAAAAACAAACAGGCCTAGCTTGCAGCATTAACCCTGTTTAAATTTACCTGCACTGACAGAACCTCAAACACTACACATCTAGCACCTACGGTAGAGGGTACTACAGGTGCATGTGTCCACACCTGTATGTCATGGCAGTCATTTATGGTGGCATGCACATTCTCACATTTACTTTCAGTAATCAAAAATAAAGGCATCTATCTGTTTTTTGGTAATCACCAGTAATACATATTACCAGCGGTGTAATTTTTCAACCAAAACTGATCTAGGGAGCTAAACAGACATAAGACAATTCTACTTTTATTAAACAGTGATGCATTAAAGCGGAGGTTATGCTGATTTTTTTTTTAAAGCCAGCAGCTACAAATGCGGCAGCTGCTGACTATTAAAAAATGGACACTTACCTGTTCAGTGCACCCGTGATGTCAACAGCCGAGGCTGAGCAATCGCTTGGTCCTCGGCTGCTTCCGCCGCCATCCTTGGTGAGGGAATCAGGAAGTGAAGCCTTGCAGCTTTACTGCCCGATTCCCTACTGCGCATGCGTGAGGATCGCGGCGCGCCGTCTCTGGTCCCGGCTCTCTCTTGGGAACAGTGTTTCCCAGAAGAAAGCAGGGGGGGTGACGTGACAGGCTGGATTCCCCACGGGGATCAGAACCCAGAAGTGGTGCAAATACCTGTCTTAGACAGGTATCATCCACCCCCCCCCCCTGATAGGTGTCAAATTTGACACAGGGGTGGGGGGGAATCCAAAAAGCATAGGTTCACTTTTTGTATGAACCTCCGCTTTAAGGGTCTCTGTTGATTTTTTGCTGACCACATAGAGCCAGGTTATCCACAAACTAACCTGGGCAAAACCTTATGGCTTGGCGGATGTCTAGGGGGTTCAGAGGTTCCCTCATTATCCTGCAGTAAACAAGGGGGATTGTGCAATTGGTCAAAGCCGTAAACTTGCCTGCTATTTCTCAATAGAGGATGCACTTGTAAGCTATTGTCTGATTGGATCATCCCAGTGCAGACAAGGATGATAGGGCAGCTGTTTTTTCCCTAATAAAGTCCTTATCATTGTCAATTGAAGGGTTAGTTGAGGTGAGAGGGGAAAAGCTGCTACCATGGCTGGGGCCTCCTTTGCCTTAACCTCCCTGGCGGTATGATTCTTTCAGATTTTAGGTGCTGAAAGCGGTACCGTTATTTGCATGGAAATTTGGCATTTTATACTGTAGGCTTGTAATTCTTAGGAATAACTCACTTAAATCTGACCAAACAAGAGTCTAATAGGCATTCCGGGTATGACATTTAAAAAAAATATATATAAATAATAATATAATAAATAATTATAAATAATTATAACAAATAATAATATAATTATAATAAAAACTATTTAATAATGTAATCAACTCAAAATTACTGAAATTTGCAGAATTGTCGCAGTCATTATTTCCCCACAAATCGCTATCGCTCAATTCTGCAAGTGATCAAGCAGGTGGATTAGAAACAGGAGCTCACCACGGCGCACGTCTCCTAGGAGTAGGGGCGTGTATGCTATAGCTCCAGGCAGGCTCCAGACAGGCAGGCAGGGTTCTGTCAGCTCAGCCAGCCAGCCTCACGGCAGCTTTCATTCCTGGATCAGCATCCCTCCTCCCCCCCTTTGGCACTGCACTTTCAAGGTAAGTCTGGTCTGGTCTCACTTGTCTACCCCTGGGGATTGGAAGCGGCCGTCCTTTTCAGGATAAGCCGCGGTTTCCTCTTTAATCCCCGGGAATCGGACGACCAGGCGACCGTCACCCTCCCTCCCAGCATACCTAACACCGGCCCTTTCACCCCTAAGTCATCTCCTGCCTACCACCTCACCACCGCTACCCTCAGTGGTCCCTAGGACGCCGCCGCAACGGGACCGCGGTCACGGTCGCGGCAGAGGCTTTTTAGGAAAGTCTGCGGCTTCTGCCGCGGCCTAGCGGGACACCCCACACGCCGAGGCTGACAAAGTCCCTATTACCCCCTATCACAGTAAAAACCACTATACCACCTCAGCCTCTCCCCGAGGACTCTCCATGCTGCACCTGGACAGGCCCCTCTCTCCCCCTGTACCTTAGCCTCTGGCTCGGGCCTGGTCCCAGGCAGCGGTCATCTTGGTACTCCCAAAGTTACAGCAATAATACCATCGACACTCTCACCCCCCCTTGCACAGACCGTTTCAACTAGAAATTGGGTCTCAGCGGTTAATCCAGGGGTACCCATCCCCGCGCTCCCCCTTACTCACAAAAACAATTTGATCCAGGGTTGTTACCGATCGTCAACAGGGATCAGGAAGGATTTTTTTCCCCAGTCACGGCAGATTGGCATAGCACACCTGGGTTTTTTTGCCTTCCTCTGGACCAAAAATTTCAGGGAGGGAAGACAGTTTCACTTGGTTATTCTGCCCTCCCAGCACTGCCAAACCCCCCCTCCATAATCACCGTCACTTCCCTGTGTTTTTTTCTGCAACCATGGGTTATCTGAAATACTCTGCAGAAACCATCTGGGAATTAAAACCATTCGCCTATACACTTACAACTGTCACCAAAAAACCTCTAAAAAGCGAGAAACTGTTAAGAATCAATCGACGATTAACAGTAAAAAACGGGACCCAGCTACACCAACCCAAACGCATATCCTGTGCGTTGGTTAACACAAGATCGGCAGTAAAACACCGGGAAGAAATCCATGATTTCATCCTTTTACATGATATAGATTGCCTCTTTATCACAGAAAGCTGGTTCACAGGCGATTGCAACACCATTCTGGAAGAATTGGTTCCGGCAAATTATTGCATCCAAATGCAGAACAGAGTGGGGCAAAGAGGGGAGGCCTGGCGGTGATCCATAAGATTCACCTCTCGATCACCAAACCAGTCCTCCAATACTCACTTCCATTCATGGAAACCCTCACTCTACAGCTGCAAACAAACCCCCAAGACACCGTCCATATGCTACTGTGCTATAGACCTCCTGGCCCAAAAACACACCTTGTCACATCATTAACAGAATTCATCGCCTCTTACACCCTAAGCATCAAACACCTTTTGGTGCTGGGGGACTTCAACCTCTGGGCCAACTCCTCGTTGGACCCAGTCGCTGACGCCTGCATTGACCATCTAGAAGGATTAGGTCTGCAGCAATTAATACGAGGCCCCACTCATGCCTCAGGCCATACCCTCGACCTCATTTTTAAACAGGATTTGGAAATTGAGATTGGGGAAAATGACCCACTACCATGGACCAATCACCACGCCATTAAATTTAAAATGGCCAACCACCTCAGGCCAAATAAAACAAGAAAACCAGTGATAACTCACTGGACTAGGTCCCAGAAGAAGCTCCATTCGGAAATCTTCAAAACGACCCTAGGAAATAAAATAAACACAATACAACAACAACAAACAGCCGTAGAAACACTTGACGCCATCAACAAGGCGCTACTTCAGTCCGCCGACTGGGTGACACCAAAACGCAAAACTTGCTTTCGGAAAAACAATGCCAGCTGGTTTAATGACCAGCTGACGCTGCTAAAGCAAGAGCATAGAAGAGCAGAAGCTGCCTGGAAAAGGAGCTCTTCAGATAGAAACCACACTATCTATAAGACAATAACAAAGAAATATCATAAAGAAATCTTTATGGCGAAAAAAAATCATTTCGCCAACATCATCACCAAGGCCCTAAATCACCCCGCAAACTCTTTAAGCTGGTTTCACAATCGATTAATCCAGCCTGCTTAGAGCCCCCCAATGCTGATTCACAAGAATTTTGCAACGAACTATCGGATTATTTCATTAATAAAATTGAAAGAATCCGGGTACGAATTGAGCAAAATGGAATCTGCATGAACCCCACCCTGATTCCCAACCCTGATACCATTTTATACCCGCCTCAAGCACAGAAATTCACCTTAAAACCCATCTCCATCGCTGCCACTAAAAATATCATTGCAACTCTGCGCAACAGCACAGCACCCAATGACATCATTCCCACTAAACTGCTGAAAGAAAGTGCCGATATACTGGCACCAGCTATCACGCAGCTTATAAACCAATCATTCAAGGAGGGCATGGTGCCTGCCTTGTTGAAAAACTGCCTTGTATGAAAAACTCACCCTTGACCTAAACAATAGGAGACCCAAACGGGTCTAAATGTTTTCTCCAAAATAATGGAGAAAGAAGTTGTACAACAGTTACAACAGCATTTAGAATCCCAAAAATTACTTGATACGTTTCAATCAGGCTTCCAGCCAGGGCACGGAACTGAAACGGCTCTGGTAAAAATATGGGATGACGTCCTAGAGGCAGCAGATGAGGGAGAATCTTCTCTCCTGATCCTGTTGGACCTAAGTGCGGCCTTTGACACGGTAGACCACGGACTCCTACTCACTAGGCTAGCTGAAGTGGCCAAAGTCACGGAAGCGGATCTACCTTGGTTCTCTTCCTTCTTGGAAAACAGATCACAAACAGTTAAACTGGGATCTTTCACATCAGAAATGCGTACGGTATCATGCAGAGTCCCTCAGGGATCTCCCTTGTTGCCGGTACTGTTCAATATTTATCTTCGTCTCCTCTTTGAAATCATTTGCAACCAGAAGCTACTTTACCATTCCTACGCAGATGACACACAACTGTATCTCCGCATTAGCAATGGAAAGGATCATTCGATGGGATTAGAGAGATCCCTTACTCTTATAGATAACTGGATGACATCCAGTTATCTAAAACTCAATGGTTCAAAAACAGAGCTTCTCCTGTTTCACGCAAACAGGAAAAGTCTCCCCACCTCAACTTGGACCCCACCGCCCATCCTGGGAAAAATTATCACTCTGAGCACCAAAGTCAAAAGTCTAGGAGTCATTTTTGACTCCCACATGACAATGGATGCACAAATTGGGGCGGTAGTCAGCTGATCCCACCATCTGCTGCGCCAGTTACGCCAACTCACCCCTTTTATTCCTAAAGAGCACATTGCAGTTGTAGTGGAAACAATCGTCAATTCCAGACTCGACTATGCAAATGCCCTCTATTTAGGACTTCCCAAATACCAAATCACTCGTCTGCAAGTCGTTCAAAATACGGCTGCTCGATAAGTGACTGGGAAAAAAACATGGGAGTCAATCTCCCTTTCGCTAAGATCTCTTCACTGGCTACCAGTGAAGGACAGAATCACTTTTAAGGCACTCTGCCTTACTCACAAGTGTATTCAAGGAAACGCTCCCCAATATCTATGCGAAAAAATGAAAGCCCACAACCCCAATCGCATTTTGCGATCCACAAATCAGAACCTACTGTACATCCCAAAGGCAAGAAACAAATCCAAAGGAGATCGGAGATTTGCTGTCCAAGGACCGCGACTGTGGAATGCACTACCAACCAACATCCGACTGGAGTCCGACCACTTGGCCTTCAGGAGAAAGATTAAAACTCATCTCTTCTGAAGGCAGAGCCTTCCTTTATTCCAAGGAATGGAAATAGCGCCCAGAGGCGATTCATTTCGCAAGTGTTGCGCTCTATAAGTTTTTCACTCACTCACTCACTCATTATCGCTGTTTTATAGCTGCTCTAAAACCATTTTTGACATAAAGGGACACTTTTGGTTGCTATGGACAATCTACAGTTTGCAGGCAGAAAAAACTGCTTTTATTATATACAAGTACATGTAGGGCACTGGACAGACCTCTAGGGACAAGGGCATGTGTATTTTTTACATACAGTACTGTAATCTATGAGGCCTCGTACACACGAGGCAATCTATGTGTTCAAATCGGTCGGACCGACCGATTTGAACAGAACTGTCTGCTTGGATTTTGGTTTGCTCGCGTGTACACGAGCAAACCAAAATCCCCGCCAGCAGACTGACGTGTCGGTGACGTGGCGGTGACGTTGACGCCGCCACGTCACCGCACCAGGAAGTAAAACACTTCCGCGCATGCGTCGAAATCATTTGGCGCGTGTGCGAGAAGACATGTCTGCTGGTTAGCATACTAACCAGCAGACATGTCGGGCGGACGGGTTCCCAGCCGACAGATTTCAAAGCATGCTTTGAAATCTGTCGGGTGGCCAAATCCGTCTGTTTGCCCGTACACACGATCGAATCTGTCTGCTGAAACGGTCTAGCAGACCGTTTCCAGCAGACAGATTTACTCGTGTGTACGAGGCCTTAGATTACAGTATACTGTATGTATAGAGTTTGTTTACTTTTTTGAATATGGCGCCGTTCTCCGCCCCCGTGCGTCGTAACATCGCAGGGAATGGAGCTCGGTGGCACACAGAGGCACTGTGTGAATCGAGCGAGCACTTGCTCGCTCACACAGCGCGGATGCATCGCTGGATCCAGGAACAAGGTAAGTAAACCCTGTCTGTGCACTCGGCGAGGCGAGCCCGAGTCTGACTCAGGGTTACCGATAGATATGTGCATTCCCATTCGTACGAATGTTATTTTCGTACGAAAATGTTCATTTTCGTACCCACAGGATAATGTGTACATACGAAAAAATTAAAGCACCAAAATAGGAAAACTACGAGATTACGAATGAGCCGCATAACGAACAACTGCAAATACGAACGAATGATCCGACGAAAAAAAACAACAAAACGAAAACGGCAAAAGAACAAAAATGACATCTATAACAAAAGATTTACATTTTGTATTTTGTTTGAATCCTTTTTCTGTTTGTTTTCAGTCCTATGTTCATTGTTCATATGACATCTATAACAAAAGATTTGCATTCTGTATTTTGTTTCAATCCTTTTTTTGTTTGTTTTCAGTCCTATGTTCATTGTTCATATGACATCTATAACAAAAGATTTGCATGCTGTATTTTGAATCCAAAATACGAATAGAAAAAAAGGAATTTAAAATACAAAATGCAAATCTTTTGTTATAGATGTCATATGAACATACGACTGAAAATAGCAAAAGAAAAGGGTTTCAAGATACTGCAAATCATTGACGAAAATTCACGAAAATTATTGTCTAACAAGTAACGAACATGATTTAAACAGAATAACGAACCATCCCGCATGTACGAAAATAAAACAGTAACGAAAATACGAAACGATCAGAATATGAAAAAATCGCGTCATTCGAAAAACGAACGGGAACAAACAGGAAAACGGGTTTCTTACGAAAAACGAACGAAAACGAAAAAACGGAACGATACGAAACAGAACAAAAAAAAAAACAAATTTTTTTTCTGTGCACATGTCTAGTTACCGATCGCAGCATAAAAATATAACCCTGAGTCAGACTCGGGAATACCAAGGGGGTTAATGTATCTTTGCAATTACAGACAGTTTGTATATTGCTCATGTGTCCATATTGTAAGTATGGGCCATTGGGCATCTAATGTCTAATGATGTGTATTACTTTTACATTTTATTTCTTCATCTTCATTTCAGGACAGTTAGATAGACTTTCTGCACTTTTTCTTTTAGCAAGAGAATAATGTTTTTTTTTCTTTTTAACTTCTCATGAACATTAATTGCATCCATGTTAAAAGAAAATGCACTGTCGAAACAATTATGATTAAGTGGTTAAAACATTTATACAAACATGAGTTTTAGATGTTCTGAATACCTTTGGGACAAATGACAAACATGAAAGTTTACAAGTGTGTTTACAGAAATCTAGCAGACATAAATCATTTTGTAGTACTCAAAAACTGTGTAGTTCTAAAAATAGAATCTGTTTTCAATTTGATTGTCCGGAAAAAATATTCAGATATGACTATGGCAATGGGATTCATTTGTGTTGCCAAATGAAAAAAGTAGGTGCCGTACATCTGTAAAGATTTATAGTACTTAAGAGATGATTGTAGAAGACATATGGTTTAATCATGTTTTTAAGCCTTTTTTAGCTGCTTAAGATTTCAGTGTTTCTTTCTTCAATTTAAGTTTTCCATTACTAAAAAGCAAACATAAGTAATATTCCCAAGGAATTAAGACTACAATCTAAAAGTTATTAGTGCCATTGTTCTGTAGGTTCAGTGTATGACGTTGTACTTTAAATTAGGCATCCCAGCAGTTTAAGTGTTAAGGTATGTCTTAACTTATGCCATACTACAAGTAACTGGTTCTCATTTTAAAGAATGAATGTATGAATTCATTTTAATTCTACACATATATAATGACAGTCCTTGAAAGTCTCTTATGCAGGGATTATTGAGATAGTAGTTTCAGTCAATGTTGCACCACTTTAACGCCACAAGTGCTCCAGTTTAAAGCCTCTATTTATTTTTGATATCTCTGTTCTCAAACCGACAGCTTGTTTGTTTTTAAGACATTCCCAGTAGAAATCGTAAATGTATACTTGTATAAATATGCCTGCCTGCTGCAATAATGTTTCTTTTTAATGATGTGATGAATGTTTTAACAAAAACTTTCATATAGAAAAAAAAAAAGATGAAAAAACAAAAACATTATAACAGTTTAGAAGCTCCCTTTGACTTAATTGTGTTGAATGCTTTGTGTTCTGTAAAAAAAAAGATTGTTTTTGCCTTAGCACATAAAACACCCCTTTTATTCACAATTTAACCACTGGCTATGCACATTAATACCCAATGGTTAATTAGACATGCTATTATACTCTTTTTCGAACACAGTAGCACAGTAGGCACATGTATATTTTAAGTGAATTTGCTGACAAGAAAATATTAGCTTATTGGTAAAGGAATTTTTAATTTGAAGATATCTGAAGGTTGCATTCTTCGAAGACTGTAGGTGACTATTACACATCTGAAGCCTAGCAGAGGTTGCAGCACAAAAAATGTACTTACTGCCAAGCCAGAAACTCAAAACTAAAAGGTGGCCTAACTGGCAATTTGAGTCAAATATATTTAACGATATACATATATGAAATGTGTACAGACAGCTATGTGATGAGTATAAACTGAACTCCGTAGATTGACATAAGACCCTTGCCTGACTAGCCCTGGACTTTTCCAAACCACAGAAAAAAATATACATATGTAACAATAAACGTTGTGCAAAAAAACAGGACTAGACAAAACAGTAAGCCAAACCTAATTTTTCTTGACCTCTGCTTCTTTTTTCATACTATGTTCTTAATATCTATTATGCATGGATCCCATGACCGGTAAAATCATCAGTTGACTATTTTTGTATTACAATTTAAAAAGATTGGATTAGTGAAATGTTTGAATCAAAAAGGATAATGCAGCAATAGTGAATAGAAATAGGTAATTGACAGTGGGCCAGCATTGCCAGGCCTTGCACATGGGTTTAGTGAGCATAAGCTTTAATATGACAATTCTGAAACATTACAAATAAAGATCTTTTCTACAAAAGTAAAAAGAAAGCAATCACACAAATGTCCCATCAACAGCACTCTAAAATGAGAACTGTAAAGACTATTTTGTAAACTCTAACTTACACTAGTTTCACACCATATTACCAAAAGTATTGGGTTGCCTGCCTTTACACGCACATGAACTTTAACTGCTTAAGGACCAGCGCACGACTATATACGTCGGCACAATGTCACAGCTGGGCAGATGGACCTACCTGTACGTGTCCTTTAAGATGCAGCATTGAGGGCGCCACCGGTCCCGCGGAATCGATGTCGGCGGGGATACCCGTGATCGTCTCACGGAGAGGAAAAACGGGGAAATGCTGATGTAAACAAGCATTTCCCCATTCTTCCTAGTGACAGGACACTGATCACAGATCCCTGTAATTGGGAGTGGTAATCAGTGTTGTGTCAACATAGCTCATCCCCCTAAAAGTTAGAAGCACTCCCTGGACACACTTAACCCCTTCAGCGCCCCCTACTGGTTAACCCCTACACCGCCAGTTCCATTTTTACAGTAATCAATGCATTTTTATAGCACTGATCGCTGTATCAATGACAATGGTCCCAAAATGGCGTCAAAAGTGTCCCATGTGTCCACCATAATGTCGCAGTCAGGATAAAAATCAGTTATCGCCGCCATTGCTAGTAAAATAAAAAATATTAATAAAAATGGCATAAAACTATCCCCTATTTTGTAGACACTATAACTTTTGCACAAACCAATCAGCGCTACACACATATATATATATAAGCCTAAAGATTTAACAGCGTGTAAACATTTGCTTCCGCACCTCAAGGAGGACATGGCTTGATTATGTTGGAAACTACAGATGTGGAGCCAACATATGTCCATGTTGTCCACGCATCATAAGGGGAGATAATTTTTCTTCCACCATTGGTGGCAGATCCTACAGTGTTGGTATATATATTAATTGCAACATCAGATATGTGGTCTATTTAATAACATGTAAAACATGTAATATTCAATATGTAGGTCATACCACAAGAAGGTTAGAGACCAATTAAATTATAATGTTTGTGACACTGAGAAGGAGTGGGCCACCAATGTAGCTAGACATTTTAATGATGCCCACAATGGAAACACCTCATTGATAACGATACACGGTATAGAGAAAATTAAAACACCTAGAAGAGGGGGTGATAGGTTTGGAATCCTATGTAAACGTGGTGTTTTTTGGATATTCAGTTTACAGACTAGAATTCCAAAAGGTCTAAACTTTGAATGGGACCTCACCCATTTTTATGATTAATTATGAAGCTTTTTATATAATACACTATATTTTGTGTATCTGTGTCTATATAGGTGTTTCTATGCAATATCTGTTTATGTGCACTATGTGTGTTCATGCCCGTATAATGATATTTATATCTATTATGATGAGAGTCATGTGTTGTAAGCCCCAGCATGATCTGTTTATCTCTCTTCCTTATAGATATATATATGCATCGTTGTGTCCCCATTGTGTTATGTATCTATTTTTTTTTACTAAATATACATATTTTTGCTAAGTTATTTGATATATTATGGAGCTATTGGAATTGACACATTGGACACGGATTCACATTTTACATATCTATTTTTTCTATAGTTTTTTATATGGATTTATATATGATATATTTATATGATTAGTGGTAAAAACCTTATATAAGAAAGGGATATTTGTCTTTAGACTTGCATTTATATTAATCTATGTGGTGTATATATGATTAAAACTTTCTGCATTTATCTGTTGCTGTACTATTTTTTGTTTTTAAAAGTTTTTTTAAGTTTTTAGAATTTTGGAATGGTAATTGGTATTATGTTAAATGCCCTGTTTTATATATATTCTTTCTACTTATATATTTTTACCGGGTATATACATTTATGTATCACCTGAATCCATTTATTGAGGATTTGCTGGACTGAAAAACAGGAAGTGCAATTGGGAGATTGGACACATTTGTGTTCCTTGAAAGTTATTCCCATATATACTGGGAGATTAATTACATTTCCATGTGATTATAAAGCACGTTACAGAGCTGTCACATCAATATGAAGGACACACCCAGATTGTGAGGACGTCACATGTGAGGATTATGGGGAGGATAACATAATGCTGTATTTGGACGATATTCTACTTTTTGGGCGATACCAAACATTCCCTTGGTGCATTAACCACTTCCTTACTGGGCACATATACCCCTTCCTGACCAGGTGAAATTTCAGCTTGTGGCACTGCGTCACTTTAACTAACAATTGCGCGGTCGTGCGATGTGGCTCCCAAACAAAATTGACGTCCTTTTTTCCCCACAAATAGAGCTTTCTTTTGGTGGTATTTGATCACCTCAGCGTTTTTTATTTTTTGCGCTATAAACAAAAATAGAGCGAGAATTTTTTTTTTTAAAAAAACAATATTTTTTACTTGTTGCTATAATAAATAGCCCAATTTTTGTAAAAAAATATTTTTTTTTCTCAGTCTAGGCGATACGTATTCTTCTACATATTTTTGGTAAAAAAAAAAAATCGCAATAATCGTCTGGTTTCGCAAAAGTTATTGCGCTTACAAAATAGGGGACAGAATTATTATTATTTTTTATTATTTTATTTTTTTACTACATTATGGCGAAGACATCGGACACTTTTGACACATTTTTGGCGCCATTCACATTTATACAGCGATCAGTGCTATAAATATGCACTGATTACTGTATAAATGTGACTGGCATTGAAGGGGTTAACACTAGGGTGTGAGGAAGGGGTTAATGTGTACCCTGAATTGTGTTCTAACTGTGGGGGGAGGGGGGGTGACTGGGGGAGGTGACCGATGCTGTGTCCCTATGTACAAGGGACACAGATCGGTCTCCTCTCTCCCCTAACAGGACATGGATCTCTGTGTTTACACACAGAGATTCACGTCTTGTCCCTGTAGCCGCCGATCCCGAGTGCCTGGCGGACATCACGGCCACCAGGCACACGCATCGCGATGTCAGCGATGCGGCGGGCACGCGTGCCCCCCAGTGGCCTGGTGGAGCGCAGGCCGTAAAAACACGGCCAGTTAGAGATTTAGAACCACCCTGTGGCCGTACAAAGTCATACAGCCGCAGGGTAGTGGTTACTATCCCTAATTACTACTTTTAGGAGATTCTCTGGGTTTTCCAATAATTGGGACACTGGGAAAGTCAGTGTTTCTTTGGTGCAATTTACCATTGTCAGTGGGGAGGAGGGTCAACTTAATAAAAATGGTGTGGATGCCCCAGCTTATGTTTATGCTACATAATTTTCCAGTTTAGATGCCCCAATGCATATTTAGAGAAATAGATACGTTATTTTGAGAACTCATATGGAAACATGGGAAGGGCAGGATTCATCTAATTGCTTTATAGCTTCCTAAAGACGGTGGTGGGTAGGCAGTTTCCAATGCTAGATCATATTTCTAGGCATCTCAACAGATGGCAATGGAGCTTCATGAGCTTCCAGTCCAGAAAGATCTTCTTTCCTTTTTGTCTAATGCTGCGTACACACGATCAGTCCATCCGATGAGAACGGTCTGATGGACCGTTTTCATTGGTTATCCGATGAAGCTGACTGATAGTTCGTTGTGCCCACACACCATCGGTTAAAAAAACGATTGTGTCAGAATGCGGTGACATAAAACACAACGACGTGCTGAAAAAAAATGAAGTTCAGCTCTAAAACCTTGATTAAATGTAGACCAATATGGTGTCAAGATATAGGTGATCTAGATAAGGATCAGTGGACAGCAGCATTAGAGCTCCTTCCAGAAAATGTGCGTTTCCCCTCCAAAAAGCTAACTCAAAATTGTATGCTCCATAAGGACTTTGATACCCCTCAAAAATCGTTTTCTTATGGTCACCAACCTTCACCTAAAAGCCCTTGCTTAAATATGCATACAGGCATGGTAATTCATATGCTATGGCACTGTCCTAAATAATTTTGCCACTGGATAGATATATTTTGAATTTTATTGGAAATTTGTTCAATTCAATTGACTCCTGATCCCATATTCCCAAAGGACTGATTATTTTCTACCAGAAATGTTTTTTATCCACCAACCTGTGTTTAGTGGTGAGCAGCCGTGAATGCTGTGCTGGATAAAAAGCAACTTTCTGAATAAATGCAATAAGATTTGGTCCTCTTGGCTATCCTCCCCATACGTAGCCTCCACTAGTGTAGATGATCTCCCTGACAATGATAGCATATGATGGGTCTATGGTGGGAAACTTGAATTACTGATTGTGTTGTAACACTAAGGCCGCATACACACGATCGGTCCATCCGATGAGAATGGGCCGACGAACCGTTTTCATCGGGTCACTGCTAAAGTGGCCTGATGGTCTGATGTGCGTGCACACCATTAGTTCAAAAACCGATCGTGTCAGAACGCGGTGACGCAAAACACAACAACGTGCTGAAAAAACCCCGAAGTTCAATGCTTCCAAGCATGCGTCGATTTGATTCTGAGCATGCACAGGTTTTGAACCGATGCTTTTGTGTACTAACCATCGGTTTGGACCGATCGGTCAGCGGGCCATCGGGTCGATTTTAAAGCAAGTTTTAAAATTTTGGTCCAAAGGACAAAAGGCCGATGGGCCGTACACACGGTCTTGGACCGATGAAACTGAACTTCGGGCCGTTTTCATCGGTTTGGACCGATCGTGTGTACGCGGCCTTACACATTTGAGTGCTATATACCGGAACTAATTATTGTTATTTTTTTTATTTTATTTTTTTGTTTTGTATGGACATTTGTTCTATGTTCTGTTTGTATATTTTGTAAAATATATGTTTTTATATGTAGGTATATAGTATATTACTGTAGGGTACAACTAAACAGAATATCTGAAAACAATCCTTTAATAATATCATAGTGATAGACTGTAATCACTGCAATTTTAAGGGGCATTGCTTTTTTACAACAGTGTTGGGCACAATTAATCCTCTATTTGATTAAAATGTATTCAGATTGAATATGTTCTTTCTGGCTGTATCTTTTAGGCCTCGTACACACGATCGGACATATCCGATGAAAACGGTCCACGGACCATTTCCATCGGATATGTCCGATCAGGAGTTTGATCCGATGGCGTGTACACACCATCGGATCAAATTCCCCGCTAGCTGTCCGCTAGCCCATACACACGATCGGAGATGTCTGCTGAAACGGTCCATCGGACCGTTTTCAGCGGACATATCCCCTCGTGTGTACGAGGCCTTAGTGTATGGTTGAAAAAGGGCCAGGATATTATTACACTAAACTCAGCCTTACAACAATTTTTTTTATTAATTAATATTATTATTTTTTTAGGGGAAAATATATATCTATAATAAAGTGAAATAAAGTGAAATAAAATGCTTGCAAGTTACTTTGTCTTGGGAATTCATTTAGCTTGAGTATTTCCAAGAAATTTTTATTTAAATGCTTTGTTTTATACATTTTCAGATACTCTGTTATAACAGATGATTAAGAGCTATATATTTGAAACTAGACTTGATGTTCCTACAACTAAAGGGAATATGTATACATGCAATAAATAGTGATATGATAATTAGTGTATTTATGATAAATAGTTAATGATTCCCTTGTTGATGAACATATGTTGCATGATTGTTGCCATAGACATGCTTGAACTAGCTCTTCAGCAAAAATCCTCTCGGTAATATTGCCAACATCATATGCGTCTTTGCATTTAAACACAGCTGTTAACACTTGTGTTCTCTTTCGCAGTGGATAGTAAGCAAGATTTAAAATGAATGGTTATTTCCCCGTAGTACCATGTATTGCTCAGTCATCATTCAATGGTTGGCTTGTGGCAATTAGTAGAAGTCAAGCTTATATTTTATATTTTACTCCATTGTTTAAGAACTTTATTTTTCATTGCATTTAACAAATGTGGAGTAGGCATTAAACATTTTGAAAACTTTGTGTGCAGTACGCCAACCACATCAAGAAACTAGTCCAAGGGAGATGGACGCTAACTAACCCATAAAGTTGACAAAATGGTGAACACCAAGCACAAAGGTCACCTGCCACATGGATGGACTTAACTGTATCGGTACCAATCACAAGGTGTTCCTCTATGGGGGTCAGTTGTGTCCAATACCCTATCCAAAATTGTGTTTTATTTCACATGAATACACTATTATTGGGGAAATTGTAATAACCCCACACCAGAGTTAACAGAAGAATATATCATTGAGAGTACTCCTGATGTCCCAGATTATGTACCATACATACCCCATTTTGATATCAAAATTTATACCTTGTCAGTAAACCTTCACAATCTGCTTGCAAGGAAGGAGCTTGGCCTGCGGCTTCCCAGGTATTTGCAAATCTCTGCAACTAAACCTCTGTTTTAATTACACACAGTTAGACAGTTTAATTTGGTTTGTGCTTCTTGGTTTGGTATTTTTGAGCCTGGTCATTATGGAATTTTTTTTTTCTTTTTCCATATATATATATTTAATCGCATATCGCTAATCGCATCTCATTTAAAGTCCCAACCCTCCATTTTTTACACCCTTACAGGGATGGAGGCCTGTGGTGGTGCATACCACATGCCTCATACAAAGTCCCAACCCCTCTTTATTTTTTTAATAACAGCCAGGGATGGAGATGCGATTTTCAGGAGTTTAACAGAATGCCTCCACAGATCTACCACCAACAGTTAATTTATGCATTGTCATTTTTTGACTAGCTGACCCAGTTTGATGTGGTCCGCACCTATTTTGGTGGTATTTTGGTTTGGCAGGCATGTATTGGTTTCACCCCTGTTTTTTTGTCTTTCCAGTGCTCTCATTTGCCAGACCAACTATAGATAGGGGCAGGTCTAGGTTACCATCTGCTCCCTGTCTATTAATTAGCACACCTGTGCTCCTCCTTTGGAGGATATAAAAATCATAGTTAGGACTGCAGTTACACAGAGTGCCTTGACGCTTGGCCTGCAGCTTCCCAGGTATTTGCAAATCTCTGCAACTAAACCTCTGTTTTAATTACACACAGTTAGACAGTTTAATTTGGTTTGTGCTTCTTGGTTTGGTATTTTTGAGCCTGGTCATTATGGATTTTTTTTTTTCCATATATATATTTAATCGCATATCGCTAATCGCATCTCATTTAAAGTCCCAACCCTCCATTTTTTACACCCTTACAGGGATGGAGGCCTGTAGTGGTGCATACCACATGCCTCATACAAAGTCCCAACCCCTCTTTATTTTTTTAATAATAGCCAGGGATGGAGATGCGATTTTCAGGAGTTTAACAGAATGCCTCTACAGATCTACCACCAACAGTTAATTTATGCATTGTCATTTTTTGACTAGCTGACCCAGTTTGATGTGGTCCGCACCTATTTTGGTGGTATTTTGGTTTGGCAGGCATGTATTGGTTTCACCCCAGTTTTTTTGTCTTTCCAGTGCTCTCATTTGCCAGACCAACTATAGATAGGGGCAGGTCTAGGTTCCCATCTGCTGCCTGTCTATTAATTGGCACACCTGTGCTCCTCCTTTGGAGGATATAAAAATCATAGTTAGGACTGCAGTTACACAGAGTGCCTTGACGCTTGGCCTGCAGCTTCCCAGGTATTTGCAAATCTCTGCAACTAAACCTCTGTTTTAATTACACACAGTTAGACAGTTTAATTTGGTTTGTGCTTCTTGGTTTGGTATTTTTGAGCCTGGTCATTATGGAATTTTTTTTTTCTTTTTCCATATATATATTTAATCGCATATCGCTAATCGCATCTCATTTAAAGTCCCAACCCTCCATTTTTTACACCCTTACAGGGATGGAGGCCTGTGGTGGTGCATACCACATGCCTCATACAAAGTCCCAACCCCTCTTTATTTTTTTAATAATAGCCAGGGATGGAGATGCGATTTTCAGGAGTTTAACAGAATGCCTCCACAGATCTACCACCAACAGTTAATTTATGCATTGTCATTTTTTGACTAGCTGACCCAGTTTGATGTGGTCCGCACCTATTTTGGTGGTATTTTGGTTTGGCAGGCATGTATTGGTTTCACCCCTGTTTTTTTGTCTTTCCAGTGCTCTCATTTGCCAGACCAACTATAGATAGGGGCAGGTCTAGGTTACCATCTGCTCCCTGTCTATTAATTAGCACACCTGTGCTCCTCCTTTGGAGGATATAAAAATCATAGTTAGGACTGCAGTTACACAGAGTGCCTGACGCTTGGCCTGCAGCTTCCCAGGTATTTGCAAATCTCTGCAACTAAACCTCTGTTTTAATTACACACAGTTAGACAGTTTAATTTGGTTTGTGCTTCTTGGTTTGGTATTTTTGAGCCTGGTCATTATGGATTTTTTTTTTCTTTTTCCATATATATATTTAATCGCATATCGCTAATCGCATCTCATTTAAAGTCCCAACCCTCCATTTTTTACACCCTTACAGGTATGGAGGCCTGTGGGGGTGCATACCACATGCCTCATACAAAGTCCCAACCCCTCTTTATTATTTTTTTATATTTTTTTATTATTTTTTTATTTATTTATTTTTTTATATTTTTTCTTGCAAGGAAGGATACCCATATTTTTTTTTAAATTACCGTAGTAATGATATGGTGAGAACAGGGATAATTTACTTTTACATGATGGGGATTTCAGCTTAGTCACCACTAGGGCCTGGGTGGAAATGGGAATAAAAGGTCTCCTCACGTTGCAGTGTGGGTTACTGTTCTTTATGATGGCATGGTGATATATCTTGGCTGACTTCTAAGATGGCAGAGGGAGAAGATTAAATCACTATGGAGATTAGACATAAACATTTACTCACTTTAGTGTTGGCTCGTCTCGTCTGTCTCAACTGGCCACAAAGGGTTATATCTATTAGAAACTGGGAATATTTGTGTATATACAGTACAGACCAAAAGTTTGGACACACCTTCTCATTCCAAGAGTTTTCTTTATTTTCATGACTATGAAAATTGTAGAGTCACACTGAAGGGATCAAAACTATGAATTAACACATGTGGAATTATATACATAACAAAAAAGTGTGAAACAACTGAAAATATATGTCATCTTCTAGGTTCTTCAAAGTAGCCACCTTTTGCAGCAGACACATCTCTAGAACAACTGTTAAGAGGAGACTGTGTGAATCAGGCCTTCATGGTAGAATATCTGCTAGGAAACCACTGCTAAATAAAGGCAACACGCAGAAGAGACTTGTTTGGGCTAAAGAACACAAGGAATGGACATTAGACCAGTGGAAATCTGTGCTTTGGTCTGATGAGTCCAAATTTGAGATCTTTGGTTCCAACCACGTGTCTTTGTGCGACGCAGAAAAAGTGAACGAATGGACTCTACATGCCTGGTTCCCACCGTGAAGCATGGAGGAGGAGGTTTGATGGTGTGGGGGTGCTTTGCTGGTGACACTGTTGGGGATTTAGGCCGGATTCACACCTATGCGAATTTGTTTCGGCTTAAACCGCACCTAATACGCAGAACATTTCTAAATACATTGTTTTCAATGAGGCTGGTTCACATATGTGCAATGCATTCACACTGCGCATTGCAGAAAAAAACGTGTGCATATTTTATGCCTTGCGGTGCGGCTCAGGTGCGAATTCAGTCCCATTATCTTCTACGGGTACGCAGCTGATTCGCAGATGTGTTCAGTTCTCTTCAGGAATTTCTGTCATTCAGCTCAATACACTTCTTCCCCACTCTCCTCTCACCCGGAACTTCTCCCAGGTCTCCAAATTCGCAGCTAAAATGTTGCTAATCTGCTGAACACTTCCCTTATCTATCTGCTGAGATTACAGAGCTGAAATTCGCACCGCACAAGTGTGATTCCGGCCTCATTCAAAATTGAATTTTTTAGAATTTTCAGTCGTTTTTTTTATAGCGCAAAAAACAAACCCAGAGGTGATCAAATACCACCAAAAGAAAGCTCTATTTGTGTGAAAAAAAAGGACAAAAATGTCAAATGGGTACAATGTTGTATGACTGAGTAATTGTCATTCAAATTGTGAGAGCACCAAAAGCTGAAAATTGGTCTGATCAGGAAGGGGGTTTAAGTGCCCAGTGGTCAAATGGTTAAAAAGAAGAACCAGCGAGTGACACTGTCCTTCAAGCTCTATCTTTGATGCTAGTCCTTCACACGTGGTGGAGAAGTGCTGTGGGCACAATCTGAGACCCCTACAAGCAAGTTTGTTCATCTGTTATATGAACTGTGTTTTTGGTGCATGAGACTGCATAATCTGTATGTGCAGGTGAGGAAAGCTTGCATGAAGTGAAAAGCAACTTGCTAACAGTGCTAAGAGACTTGCTAAGAGACAGTGCGTAATTTTTGCTGGACTGCAAAGTTGTTTTGGAGTGACTAAGTATGGGGCGATCAAAGCTCCTAAAAGAAGCAAGGTTTGCTGAAATGATAGACAGAGCTTTGTGGCTGGAGGGGTTGTTACCAGCTGAACGTGCCCCATACATGCCTGATCAGAGTTTGCCAAGAAGAAAAAGGACTGGTGTTGTCCCTAGCAACACTGGTGCAATGAGTGCACAGGTGACTGCAAGTGTGGAGAGTCCACCAAAGTCTCAGTCTGCAGTGGATTGCTGCAAGAGGCACCTGGCAGAACTGGACCAAGTTAAAGGGGAAGTGCATGCTGTTGCTCCTGGCAACGCTGGTGCAAGCCAGCCAGCTATCAATGTGCAAAATCCCAAGCTTACAAGTGAATGCAAGTGGGGAGGCCCTGTCAAGAAACAAGAGCACTGTTTGCGGTGCAGAGAGTGGGGAAATGTTGTCTCCCCGTGCCCTTTGTCTCAGTCTCCAGTACAAGGTGACACAGCCAGACAAAGGTCTTCAATGACAGCCTGATTGGAAGTTCGAGAGGTATGTGATTGCCCGTAGCAACAGCGGTGATGTCAAGTCTGCGGCCCATATGAGAAAAGTATGGTCTGCAGAGGGTCGTGACAAGTTAAAGCAATAAGGCTTCAAGGAGAGCAAAGTCATTGTGTTTGGAGAGTCAGCAAAATACATTGTGAGAGTGCCATCTCCCATAGCAACGAGAAATCGAGTATCAACAGGAAGGAGGAGCTACAGGAAAGAGGTATCCCACTATCTAGAGATACCAGTGAGATTCTGCATGTTGGGAGAGTGCCATATTCCTTAGCAACAGGAGAAAGTCGCCAAGTACCATGCCAGGAATGTGGTCAACTGGGGCGTGGGATCTTTTCTTGTCCCAGTTCGTGGCATACAGCTGCTGATATTGTTCATGGGCTTAACTCTTCGCCTGAAAGCCCAAATTTTTGTGCAAACATGTTTTCATGTTTTCTCAATGTAGTAAACAGGGAACACTAAAACATCTGTTTGAACAAGCATGAAACATATAATACATGTCACCAAAGGATTGTACACACATAATCAATAATACACTTTTAATTGTGGGAGCAATGATGTATGGCCACAGTTATAGGCTCCCTTGTGTATAAGGTACACCAAGGGGTTTATTTACTAAGGTGCACTTGTAAGTGAAGTCGCTGTAGATCGCTGTAGATCTGAGGGAAAGCTCTCAGATCTACAGCAAATAGCTAATTAACCACTTCCTTACCGGCACATTGTAAAACGACGCCGGCAGGAACCCTTCCTCCATCCGGGAGGACGTCATATGACGTCCTATGTTCCCGGCGTTCTAGGGCACGGGCCTGCGGCAACGCTCGTAGCCCGGCAGATCCACCTCCTGTCAGAGGTGAGGAGACCAATGCTGTGTTCCCAGTACAGAGGAAAACACATCGGTCTCTTCACCTTGTGAATCCCCTCCCCACTACAGTTAGAACACACTTTAGGTAACATTTTAACCCCTTCATCGCCCCCTAGCATTAACCCCTTCCCTGCCAGTCACATTTACACAGTAATTAGTGCATATTTATAGCACTAATTGCTGTATAAATGTGAATGGTCCCAAAAAGTTTTAAAAGTGTCCGATGTGTTCGCCGCAATGTCATGGTCACAATAAAAAATCGCAGATCGCTGCCATTACTAGTAAAAAAAATTATAAAAAAAAAATGCCATAAATCTATCACCTATTTTGTAGATGCTATAACTTTTGCGCAAACCAATCAATATACGATTATTGCGAGGAAACATTTTTTTTTTTTTAACTTGGATATTTATTAAATAAAAAAGTAAAAAATATTGTGTTTTTTAAATTGTCGCTCTTCTTTTGTTTATAGCGCAAAAAATAAAAACCGCAGAGATGATCAAATACCACCAAAAGAAAGCTCTATTTGTGGGAGGAAAAATATAAAGATTTAATTTGGGTACAGTGTTGCATGACCGTGCAATTGTCATTCAAAGTGAAACAGGGCTGGAAACTAAAAATTGGTTTGGGCAGGAAGGGTGTGAAAATGCCCTGTATGGAAGGAGTTAAATGAATCATTATATCTAGTAATCCAGTGTTGAGGTGTGACAAGGTCTCTCATCCAACAGTGGAACTTTCATAGTCATCCCTTAACCATGAATGCCACCCAACATGAGGAAAACAAAAATACATTTAGTTCATATGGGTATGAAATTGTATCCATAACTACACAGAGGTGGAGTAATTATGGTTCATCAATGCAATAAAATATCAGTGTAGTGATGCTGTATGCCAAGTCTGATATTTACTAGTTCAAATAGTCCAGCAAACAAAAGCACTGTAACACTTTAAAAACCAATAGCTAGAAAAATATAGTTACCCCTTCTTCCAGAGTTTATATATACTAATGTTGTCCATCTGCCAAATGTCACAACAATGTCGTTTCCATTACAGGGCAGTATACATACATGAAGCAATGCTGCATGCCAGGATTGAAATTCATCAGTTTAAAATGGTCCAGTTGTTTTTTTGCCCAGCAAAAGAATTGTGACATATACAATCGATATCTAGACTAGTAAGGCTACCCATTTGTTCCAGAATTCATTGACTCAATCTATATATAATAATAGGGTCATCAGACAAATGTCACAGTAATGTAGTTTTTATCACAGGACAGTGTATAGAACAAAATGTATTTTCCTTTATAAATATGGCAGTTTACTCTTAGATAATGCAGCCGGGAGTCAAGTTACAAATAGTGCATACAAGTGTATCCTAGTCATAGGGCAGATTCCATACTTCCAGTTGAATAGGGTGGCACTGGCTGCTACCTTAATTCCTCTCTGTCTACATGTATTTAATTTTGTATATTTTTGTCAACTGCAACCAATGTCCTTGACATTATACTAACTCTTTTGCCAATACTAGCATTTCTAAAACCCTGATAAGAAAAGAGCCCACCTACTGTATGTAATGCATAGAATTGTAATATCCCTGTGATATCTACATTAGAATGTTTATAACAAGTTTCCAAAATGGGGGCATGGCAACCATTTACGGCAGCCCCTAGGCACTCCTCAGCCCTGACCTGCAGTTCTCCGGACAGCCCAACCTCTGCTTGACTTAGTCAACCCGTGCCTCTGAAAAAAACGTCCCAGATTCTTCCCCACCTTGCGCCTTGATAGTGAACTTGGTGTTGAGTTATCTTTAAACATGGAAACATTTCTTCACAGTAAGAGCTGAGAAAATGTGGAATAGACTCCCACCAGAGGTGGTTCTGGTAAGCTCAGTAGATTGCTTTAAAAAAAGGCCTGGATTCTTTCCTAAATGTACATAATATAACTGGGTACTAATATTTTATAGGTAAAGTTAATCTAGGGAATATCTGTTTGCCTCTCGGGGGATCAAGAAGCAATTTTTTCCCCTGCTGTAGCAAATTGGAGCATGCTTCGCTGGGGTTTTTCACCTTCCTCTCGATTAACTGTGGGTAAAGGATCGTGTATATGAGATAGTATTTTTTTTTTAAACTAGACAGACTTGTGTCTTTTTTCAACTTGACTAACTATGTAACTATACATCTGTTGACCTCACAATTGATAGGGTGCACCACATCCCAAAACCAGCCTTATGATCTGCTAGAGGCCTTCAGGATAGTGGAACAACTCCCAGCACAAGCTGCCAACCTTGAGGTCCTTCCAGACTTCTCACAACACACCTTGCAACTAAAAATAAATCTAAGCTCTATTACCAAGGCAGTATGGAATCATAAAGTCATTTACAAATGGAAGTATACAGATAAACTAAGTGTCACTACAGGGGCTCATCTTATCTTATTACATCCTTGGGAGAAGGCCTCAAACTCTTTCTGGGCAATAATACCTGACACTAATGCCACGTACACACGATCACTTTTTGTGATGAAAAAAAATGACATTTTTAAAAATGTCATTTAAAATGATCGTGTGTGGCCAAAATGTAATTTTATGTCTTCTGAAAAATGACCAAAAAAAAATTCGAACATGCTTGAATTTTTTATGTCATTTTTTAAAATGTCATTTTTTGTGTCATAAAAAATGATTGTGTGTGGGCAAAATGTCATTTTATGTCTTCTGAAAAACCCGCACATGCCCAGAAACAAGTTAGGAGACGGGAGGTAAAACTACCATTCATAATGGAGTAAGCACTTTCATCACGCTGTAACAGACAAAAAAGCAGGAATCGTTTTTTACTAACAAGTAACCAGCTAAAAGCAGCCTCAAGGCAAATAGAACTTCCCCTTTAGAGTGCCGTCGTTTTGTTCATCATTTTCCAAAAATGATGGTGTGTACGCAACGTCATTTTTGAAAATGAAGTTTGAAAAATGTCGTTTTTTTTCATGAAGAAAAATGACATTTTTTTTCATCACAAGAAGTGATCGTGTGTACGGGGCATTAGATATCTACTGGATCTTCTCCATGCCAAATGCCTACCCATGTCAATTCAGACCAACAAGTAGTTAATAAGAAAACAATCTTCCTCCAAAAGTGCCTAGAGGCCTCAGATGTATGGCCTATACCAGATTATTTTTAGAGCTGGATTTCCGGAGTCAGACAAAGTATCTGTAACCATACTCCAAACCCTGGCATTGAATGGCAGTGCATGCTGTGCAAGTCAGTTCTCTAAGGATCCTTTTATCTATCTTTGTTTTAGCAGCAATTGGCTGCTTGTTACCCTTCATGTTTCCCTATACCTGCAGACATATTATTCTGTGAAGGATGTTTATTTTTGTGCTGTTTAGCCCAGCAGTGAGCTTCTCTTAATGGGAATACTGTAACCACACTCTGTCGCTTCTCTTCATGAATTGCTCCAGATACCATGTACACCATGCTTTCAAACTACACAAGTTGATTTTTGTGCCAGTGCCTTGCTAAAACAACCTTCCCATGCATCAGCTATTGCCTTCACCATCAACTGGCTAACTCACTATGGGACTTAAACTGATGTCTCTTAATATCTGTGGTCTTAACCACACAGCGAAACATCATTCTACGCAATCTTAGCCCATTACTTCACACCCTCAGCACATGTTTATACTTCAGCCCTTTTATTTAAAACCTTTTAGACCTCTAATGGAACCCACCGGGGTGCCCTCTCTCTCCCTCAATTTTCAATCTTATGATCGAACCCCTGGTGGAAACCATTTGAACTCTTTCTCATATAATCCCCATATAATGGGTTTCTGACATGTTATTACCCCTCTAATGGATGACTGACGTGAACCTCCTCCGGACTAAACTCCTAGTTTCACTCCCATTTCCTTGGGCTCTCACTGCATTCAGTTCTATATCCTTTTACAAAGTTACCTTTGTTAAATCTTAACTTTTAGACTTAGGAGTACATGCAGAGACCATAACTACCCTACCCTACATGTGGAAAAACCACAGTATCCTCTACCTAGACATCACACTGAAAGCGACTATGGCAAAACTAGTGGAGACTAATTATTAACCTCTCATTATAACTATATGGCAGGACGCATGGCATTTGACACAGGTACAATTGTCATAAGTGGGGGGGTGGGGGTTTGCATAATTTAAAATGCAGGTATTACCAAGAAATTCTTTATATAAATATTCTGTATGTTTACGATCCCATTAACCTCTTCATATCTCTCAACCTTGAGATCTATACTGTGCACCTTCCTCTGGAGTAGTAAAAGGGCCTGATGCATGCACTGTTACCTTACAAAACACTGGAAGGTGAGTGGCATTCCAGACTTTGAGGACTACTTCAGTGTCTCACAGTTGGCCCAACTTAGGTACAAGTTCAGCAGGCACCCGATGCTATGTGGGTGGATATTGAATCCTCCCTCACTGGTCCTCCTCCTCATGGACACCTGGAAACCACTGAATCTACACCAACTCCTATTGACCACAAGGGTCTCAGAACTGGCTTGGAGAAATTTGCTTCTCCAACCAGATCAGGGACACATATTATACAATTCCCAATAGACATTCTGGAACTCCTTATTCCTAATGTCTTGATTTGACACTGGAGAGCGGCAGGCATGCAATGGTTTCAGAATGGTACCCCAAAATACATGAAAACACTAGTGAAGATGTACAGAATACTCAAAACTTCAGACATTACCTACACAAGAATCATTAGCTTCCTGACCCATCATCCCCACTATGCACAGCAATTTCAGAGGACATATGGCAATTTCTCACCTTGTCACCCAAAAAAAAAAAATTCCCCTTATGTTATGTGATGAATAAAAAGTTAAGTAAAAAAAATAAAAAAATGTATTGTAAAAAATGTGAGTTGCATCCAAGCACATAATATTTTTGAGGTCCCCCACCCACACATGCACATGATTGTAAATGCAGCGTTGGGGACGCATACGCATGAAAACATTGATTGTGATACATGTGTTGCATATTGCTAGAGTGAGCAAAATATGACCTTTAGGTGGCTTTTAAAGCATCGCCAATTTATTTCATGAGACATTACTTTTGGTCATCATGGGACATTACTTTTTGGATATCATAGGACATTTTTTGGCATTGTGGGACACTTATTTGTTGGGCATCATGGGATAATGTTTTGGACTTTTTAAGATATTATAATTATTTTAATAAATTACTTTATATTCCAGACTCTTGTGTGTGCGTGTGTTTATTTACTATTACATTTTTTTGTGACTGCTTAACCATAGGTATTATTACTTACTCATCCACTCCTCCCCATGTTGAGTGCATGTGTCCTTATTGTTCAAAAGTTCTGCTAAAGGATTTTTTACACTGGTACAATGTCCCTCTGACAGTGTCCAGCTCCCCATGCCCTTTGCTTGACAATCCCTTTCCTACTTGCCTTAAAAACAGGCAAAAATAATTTTGCAGGATTCGTTCCCCTTACAATTTAAGGGGATTTTTGGAAACTTTCGTAGTTCAATGTAACTGTTCAATGAACATCATTTGATTTGAACACAGGCACATTTGGCTCATCATTGTTCTGTATGATTAAATTACAGTATTTGTGAGCATTCCACCTAGCACCTAACTTAGTTAAATGAGCTTATATTTCCATACATGATCGGACAACTAGAACATTTCTGGAATATTTAAACTGTATGTCAGCATCATGATGGCTATAGACTGAGAATGCTAATAAAAAAACTATAAGAATCAAAATATCTTATTAATTCATTAAGTCAAACTGCTTGTATCTACACTTGTATGACTAGAATTATGGTTCATTAACTTCATTTCTTTATATGAGTTAATTAGCTCAGAGGAGGCCACAAATTAATTACAAGCTTATATACTTTGTGCAGAAAGGCGTTCTGTTTATTTAGTTTCTCCTATTAACGTTTAATCTCTTTAAACAATAAAGAAAGTAATTAGTATTTAATACACAAAAATGAAGGCAGCAATGACAAATTATTGGCAAAAATGTCTAAATGTTGCATGTTTCCCCCTTTTTTTATTAAAGAGTCAAGTTATTAGTATTGTAGGTATTTTCAAAAAAGCAGCTCATAAACACCCATAGAAAATATTCAATATCTAATATCTAAACATATACATTTAGTTTCTAATTTAATGAATTATGCATAGAACATTTAATAACTTTTACACTAAAACCAAAAAGGGTTCATATCTATGAGCTAAAATTCAATGTACGTCTAATTGTTAAAATATGTTTGCTAAAAAGACTTTGCAAAGTCAGGAAAATGTCTTTGTATTTCAGGTGTTCTGTAATGTTGGAGAAATGAGAACCTAAAGCCATTTCCCAAACTAAGCTGATCAGAATTTAACAAGGGAAATGACAGCTGCAATATTTTTGTTTTGGGAATTCTCCACTTCTTGAATTTTTTTTCCAGACCCAAAATATTTCTTCTTATTTATTTTATCCTCTCTTTCTGGATTATGTCAGAAAAGGAAATTTACATATGAAAATATCGTTTTGTTGAACTTTTCAAAAATTTGCAAACTTCTAAAATTTGGAATGTTTGAGCCAGAAGTTTCAGGCTCAAAAGCTGAGGCAGATTTACTATAGCAAATTAGATGGTGCACTTTGTAGGTAATGTTGCACTTTACAAGGACATTTGCTCCAGAACTTTATAAATTATACCCGATCGTATGCAAATAATTATTTTTCAAAAAACAGCATTTTTGCTTGCACGTGATTGGATGATGGAAGTAAGCAGACATTCTACTAATTTACTAAGCTCTGGAGCAAATGCCCTTGTAGATTGCAACTGCACTTGCAAAATGCACAGTCTATTTGCCTTCAGTAAATGAATGCCTATGTTTTACAGAGCAGTAAATGATGAAATATTTATAGAATGGTTTGGGAAGCTACAGGCCCCTTGTTTAGTTAGATATACGAGCTGAAAAAAATGAACCACAGCCTTTAAAAATGCTACTAGGGGTAGGCAGGTAGAATCGTGTAACCTAACAGGACTAGAAATTAAGCTAAAGGTGCTCAGGCAATAGCTAAAGCAGATATAAGAAAAAACAGCTTTGAAGCATCAAACACTCAAATTCAGATTTAAATCTGGAATTCCAAATCCATGAAAATAATTGGGTTGGATTTACTAAAGACAAATAGATTGTGCACAGTTTCCCCAGAGCTTAGTGATTGTGCCAAACCTATGCTGATTTTTATCATCCAATCATGTGCAAGCAAAAATGCTAAACTCTGAAAATGTGAGTCTTTTGAGCTGCTATGCCAATGTATTTTTTTTTTTTAAAACCTCTAAGCAGCCCCCCCCCCCGCCCCACCTACACTCTCATGCGTTTTCACTCGAAATTGATTAACACAAGGTGTGAGAAATCACTCTAACTAATGTTGAACAAAAAAATAAAAATAAACTCATCAATAGAGATGATCATCCACCCCATTCGTTTCGCACCAAAAAGTTGAGAGCCGATCTATGAATCTCATTGATAAAGAAAAAAATTACAATTACATTTCTGGAAATACAATACGATTGCCAGCGATACAAAGATGTGAAAAAATTACAAAGGGGTCCCCCCAATACATACCAGGCCCTTAGGGTTTATACACCACAGTGCTACCCTTCACCGGATGTACTCTCACCTGAAAGCTTTTGTCCTAAACTGAATGTAAGGTCCTCAAATATTCCTCCAAATAGCTCCTACTGGAATCCTTAAGTGATGCAACTTTTACAGGCAAGTGCTGTATTCACAAAGCACTTGTGTCCAAAGTTATGGCGGCGTAGCGTAAATGGGCCGGCGTAACCGCGCCTAATTCAAAATAGGCAGGTAGGGGGCGTGATCCATGTAAATGAATCGTGACCCCACATAATCGATGCTTTTTCCGAACGGCGCATGCGCCACCTGTGGACGTATCCCAGTGCGCATGCTTAAAATTATGCCGCAACTACTCATTGGTGAACGTTACTTACGCAAAGCCCTATTCGTGAACGTTTTACGCAAACAACGTAAACGTCGTAAAATTCTACGCCGGCCTGACGTCCATATTTAACATTACGTACGCCTCATATAGCAGGGGTAACTTACGCCTGGCCGCAAGTACGTTTGTGAATTGGCGTATCTAGCTCATTTGCATATTCGACACGTAAATCGACGGAAACGCCACCTGTCACGTACCTGGTGGTCGAGCTAGGAGTGGCTGCCCTTGCTCATCTGATCCCAAGACCCCTGATAGAGCAAACAGGGGGTACGGGAGTGCAGAGTCGCACGAACGCCGGTTGCAGCGCAGGTGCTGGGCTAGAGGGGCTTCTGGAGGCTCCAGTGCTGCGTGAAGGAACAGGTGTAGACTGGTCGCTGCAGGTGGAAAGGCACTTGAAGCAGAGAAGCCACAGGAACGGGGAGGTGTTCTGTAGTACAGCGGCGATAAGTCCCAGCAGGAAGGTCCGCGGCAGACTGGTAGGTCGGTACTGGTGCGGTAGACAAGCAGAGTCAAAGTTCAGACCGGGTCGGCAACAGGCGGGCAGCAGAAGGTACAGAGGGTCAGGCAGGTGGATCGTCAGGCAGGCCGGGGTCAGGGCAGGCGGAAGACAATCAGAATCAGGAGCAAGCGGGTTGTCAGGAACAGGAATAAACAGGAACGGGCCCGCTCCATAAACCGCAAATGCGCGCGCCCGCGCCGCTGCCGCGAATGCTACTGCCACCTGGTGGCTGGGACTGCTCATGACATTGCCCCCCTCCAATGGGCAGCCTCCGGATGCCCAACTGGGACAACTTGAGAGGATGAGCATCTTTAAAGGACTGGACCAACCTTTCTGCATGGATGTTACACTCAGGCTCCCATGAGATGTCCTCGGGCCCATAACCCTTCCATTTGACTAAGAACTGAATTTGGTTGCGTCTCTTCCTACAGTCCAAAATGGATTCGACCTCAAACTCTTCTTCCCCGTCGACTAAGACTGGTTCAGGAGGCCCGATGTTTCGCCAGGGGAAGGGATCGGGAACGTCGGGTTTAAGAAGGGCAACATGGAAAACTGGGTGGATACGGAAAGTTTCCGGTAGTTCCAATTCATAGGCCACATTATTGATTTTTCTCTTAACGGGAAAAGGGCCCACGAATCTAGGGCCTAATTTCTTTGATGGGCAGGCGAGTTTCAGATTTAGGGTAGACAGCCATACTTGGTCCCTGGGTTCCAGGTTAAGCTCCCCCTCCTTCTCCTGTCAAACACCTCCTTATTGTACTCCTGCGTCCTCATCATGGTCTCCTGCAGGACTTTATTGTTCGTGGTGAAAAAGTCCAACGTTTCCTGGACAGCAGGCACCGAGCTCTCGGGGACCGAGTTAGACAGGAACAGTGGGTGAAAGCCGTAATTTGCGTAAAACGGGGATTGTCTGGTGGCGGAGTGGACGGAGTTGTTGTACGCAAACTCAGTTAGGGGCAGCAGGGGTGCCCAGTCCTCTTGAGAGAAGGACGAGAAGCAACGTAAGTATTGCTCAAGGGTCTGGTTGGTCCTTTCCGTTTGACCATTTGACTGCGGATGGTAGACCGATCTTGAGGGATTCACAGAGTGCTCTCCAAAATCACGAGGTAAATTGTACCCCCCGGTCGGATACAATATTGGTGGGGACACCATGGAGCCTCACAATTTCTTTGATGAACATCCTGGCTGTCTCAGGAGCAGAGGGTGTGCCCCTCATGGGCAAAAAGTGTGCCATTTTGGAGAGTCTGTCCACCACTACAAAGATAGTGGTAAAGCCTTCTGAAGGGGGAAGTTCCACAATGAAGTCCATGGAGATCATTTTCCAGGGTCTTTCTGGTACTGGCAATGGTTTTAGCAATCCCCAGGCTCTCGTTTTACTCCCCTTGTTTCTCATGCATGTGATACAGGACTCCACATATTTCCTGCAGTCCATTACGAGTTGGGGCCACCAGAATGTGCGCTGTAGTAGCTCGGAAGTCTTATGCACCCCAAAATGGCCGGCCAATTGGTGGTCATGGCAAAACTTTAAGACACTGACCCATAGGCCCTCCGGCACGAAAATGTTGTCCTGGTGCCACAGCAGGCCGTCTTTCAATTGTAAATCCGAACCAGGTAAGGGTGAAACACCGGACGAGGCCTGCCTGATTTGAGATAACAAGTCCTCTTGGATCAACAGGAAGTTTCCAGGCGACAAGATAGTGTCCGGAGGGGTAGTGGTTTCCGGGTCACCATACATATGAGAAAGAGCGTCAGGCTTGGAGTTCTTCGACCCGGGTCTGTACGTTATGTGAAACGAAAATCTGGTGAAGAACAGTGCCCACCTGGCCTGGTGCAGTTTCAGTCTCTTGGCGGTCTTTAACCACTTCCATACCAGGCACTTACGCACCTTCCCGCCCAAGCCAATTTTCAGCTTTCAGCACTGTCGCAATTTGAATGACAATTGCGCGGTCATGCTACACTGCACCCAAACAAAATTGGCGTCCTTTTTTCCCCACAAATAGAGCTTTCTTTTGGTGGTATTTGATCACCTCTGCGGTTTTTTTTTTTTGTGCAACAACTAAAAATAGAGCGAAGATTTTGAAAAAAAAATAAAGTTTTTATTTTTTTCTGTTAATTTTTTTGTAAATGAGTATGTTTTCTCTTTCAATTATGGGCACTGATATGGTGGCACTGATGGGCACCGATGAGGTGGCACTGATGGGCACCGATGAGGTAGTTCTGATGGGCACTGATTAGGTAGCACTGATGGGCACTGATAGGCGGCGCTGGTATTGGGCACTGATGGGCACTCATGGGCGGCACTGATGGGCACTCATGGGCGGCACTGATGGGCACTCATAGGCAGCACTGGGCACTCATAGGCAGCACAGATGGGCACTCATAGGCGGCACAGGTGGGCACTGATAGGCGGCACAGGTGGGCACTCATAGGCGGCACAGGTGGGCACTGATAGGCGGCACAGGTGGGCACTGATAGGCGGCACAGGTGGGCACTGATAGGTGGCACAGGTGGGCACTGGTAGGTGGGCACTGGGCATGGATTGGCACTGTGGGGTGGCACTGACAGACACTGGGGTGGCACTGATGATCACTGAGGGGTGGCACTGATGGATCAATGTTGCCAATCAGTGCCCATGTGTGGGCACTGATTGGCATCATTTTTTTTACTGCCCCCCCTTTTTTTTTGTCATTTTTTTTTTTTTTGTCATTTTTTTTTTTGTCTTTTTTTTGTATTTTTTTTGTATTTTTTTTATTTCCCTGGTGGTCTAGTGTGGCGATCCGAGGGGGGGCTGCGCTGATAAACAATCAGCGCGAACCCCCCCTGTCAGGAGAGCCGCTGATCGGCTCTCCTGTACTCGCGTCTGTCAGACGCGAGTGAGGAAGAGCCGTCGGCGGCTCTTCCTGTTTACATCGTGATCAGCCGTGATTGGACACGGCTGATCACGTGGTAACGAGGCTCCGCCGGAGACTCGTTACCGAGATCGGAGGTGCAGGGTGTCAGACTGACACCCCGCATCACCGATCGCCGCGCTGCGCGCCCCCACGGGCGCGCGCGGCATTGAAATCGTGCTAGACGTTTGAGAACGTCTAGTCACGATTTCATAACCACTTCCCTGCCGTAAATCGGCTATTGGCCGGGCGGGAAGTGGTTAAATATTCAAGATTCTTCTGATCTGTGTAGATCAGGATTGGGTGGGCTGCGCCTTCCAAGAGGTACCGCCACTCTTCCAGGGCGGCCTTGATTGCCAGCAATTCCCGGTCCCCCACATCATAATTTCTTTCCGACTCCGACAACTTACGAGAAAAAAAAGCAACAGGGTGTAAGAGGGCCTTGGGGCCATGCCTTTGGGAAAGAACTGCTCCGACCGCAGTTTCCGATGCATCTACCTCCAGGATGAAGGGCAAACTGGCATCAGGGTGTTTGAGGATAGATGCTGAGATGAACAAGTCCTTAAGCTTGTCAAAGGCAGTTTGAGCCTCAGAGGGCCATTGGAATCGAGTGGTTTGTTTGGTCAGGTTATCGGGGCGATGATGCTAGAGAAACCCCTGATGAATTTTCGATAAAAGTTTGCAAAGCCAACAAAACATTGGATGCCCTTCTTGTCCTTGGGTGCCAGCCAGTCCAGGATTGCAGAGACCTTTTGGGGGTCCATCTTGATACCTTCCACAGAGATTATGAGACCCAAAAACTGTATGCTTTCGTGTTCGAACTCGCACTTCTCGGGTTTGGCATAGAGTCCGTGCATTCGAAGACGGCCAAGCACACATTTGACGTGTTCCCGATGTTTGCGCAAAGATGGAGAAAAAATGAGGATGTCATCCAAGTAGATAATAACAAAAAGGTCAAGGAAGTCTCTGAAGATATCGTTCACAAAATGTTGGAACGTGGCGGGGGCGTTACAGAGCCCGAAGGGCATGACTAAATACTCGAAGTGCCCGAAGCGGGTGCGAAAGGCCGTTTTCCATTCATCCCCGTCTCGAATCCGCACCAGGTTATACGCCCCGCGGAGATCCAGCTTTGTGAAGATGACTGCAGCCCCCAAATGTTGGAACAACTCAGGCACCAAGGGGAGAGGGTACCGGTTCTTAATAGTCACTTTGTTTAATTCCCTATAGTCCACACAGGGGGCGAAGAGAATGGTCCTTTTTCTCTACAAAAAAGATCCCAGCTCCTGCCGGGGAGGTGGATGGACGGATGAATCCCTTTCTAAGGTTCTCATCAATATATGTTTTAAGGGTCTCAAGCTCAAGACCTTTCAAGGGGAAGATCCTTCCAAAGAGAATTTCAGCTCCGGGGAGAAGCTCTATCAGGCAATCGTAGGCCCTATGCAGAGGGAGAGTTTCAGCCCACTTTTGGTTGAAGACATCCAGAAAGTCGTGGTATTCACTGGGGACAGCTTGGCAGGTCTCAGCATCAGAGTCCATACAGAGTAGGGGAGACGGGAGAGATGGCTCTTGTAGGCAATGTTGACGACAATACTGGGATCCGAGAAAGACCTTCCCGGTAATCCAGTTGATTTGCGGATTATGGGCTTGTAGCCACGGGATGCCTAGGATAATGGGGAATATGGGTGAGTCAATCACATCTAGGCACAACAGTTCATGGTGAATGTTGGCGATGGTTGTGGCCAACGGCAGGGTTTCCTGGGTAACCGGCCCGGACCTCAGGGCGGATCCATCGGCAAGGTGTATGGAAAGTCCAAAGGCCCTGGGGCGCAGAGGGATGAGGTGTCTGGAGGCAAAAGACTGGTCCAGGAAACAACTGCAGGCTCCCGAGTCAATTATAGCGCTGGCCGGGATATTCCTTCCGGGGAGCTGGAAGACAATGGGGACAACCAGGTGAGAGGAGTAATTTTTGGGGGCAGCAGGTATATGAACAGACGACAAGAAGGGACACTTACGAAACTTCGCCGGACAGGACCTCACGAAGTGCCCGGGCTCCCCGCAATACAGGCACAGGTAGCTCGTCCTTTCGTCGTTGGCGCTCCTCTGGCTTTAGGGACGGACGGAGAAGACCCAGATGCATGGGTTCCAGAGTGTCCGGTGGAGCAGGAGGCGAAGAGACTGGTGGAACCGGGTTGGAGAAGGAGGGTACCCGTGGCAGCATCCAAACTGGTCGCGATGGCCCGGCGGCACGTTCTGACCGGCGCTCTCTCAGGCGCCTATCAATCTGAATGGTCAAATTGATTAGAGCGTCTAAAGTCCCAGGGACACCTACCCGAGCCAGTTCATCTTTAAGTGCCTCCGAGAGGCCCAGGCGGAATTGGTAGCATAAGGCTGCATCGTTCCAGTTAGTGTCTGAGCTCCATCTCCGGAACTCAGACACGTAGTCCTCCGCAGGCCTGCGACCCTGTTGAAGAGCATGAAGAGCGGCCTCTGCAGTGGCAGCCTGGTGTGGGTCCTCGTACAACAAGGACATGGCTTGAAAAAAGGTGGCAAGGGTATCAAGGGACACGTCCTTCTGTTCCAAAAGGCGGTGAGCCCACGTCTGTGGTTCCCCGGATAAGAGCGAAATCACGAAGCCTTGGTGGCCTCCAGCGAAAAAGTCCATGGTTGCAGCGCAAAGTAGAGCTCGCAGGCATTGCGAAAGGCTCGGTATTTGGTTCGTTCTCCAGAGAACCTCTCAGGAGTAGGGACCCTGGGTTTCGGTGGCATCATGATCACAGAAGGCGAGGCGGAGTTGCCTGTAGCAGCAGAGGTGGTAGCTGGAGCAGATAAAGCCTGGACGCGGTTCTCCAGATGCGTATAGCCTTCTTGCAGAGTCCGAACTGCCTGGGTTAGTCCATCGAGATGCCGGCAGAGTTCCTGCATAGGATCCACGATAGGAGCGCGGGCTCAGTCATGGCTGTCCGGTACTGTCACATACCTGGTGGTCGAGCCCGACGTGCTAGGAGTGGCTGCCCTTGCTCCTCTGATCCCAAGACCCCTGATAGAGCAAACAGGGGGTATGGGAGTGCAGAGTCGCACGAACGCCGGTTGCAGCGCAGGTGCTGGTCTAGAGGGGCTTCTGGAGGCTCCGGTGCTGCGTGAAGGAACAGGTGTAGACTGGTCGCTGCAGGTGGAAAGGCACTTGAAGCAGAGAAGCCACAGGAATGGGGGAGGTGTTCTGTAGTACAGCGGCGATAAGTCCCAGCAGGAAGGTCCGCGGCAGACTGGTAGGTCGGGTACTGGTGCGGTAGACAAGCAGAGTCAAAGTTCAGACCGGGTCGGCAACAGGCGGGCAGCAGAAGGTACAGAGGGTCAGGCAGGGGGATCGTCAGGCAGGCCGGGGTCAGGGCAGGCGGAAGACAATCAGAATCAGGAGCAAGCCGGGTTGTCAGGAACAGGAATAAACAGGAACGGGCACAGGCACACTTAGGAACCGCTGTAGACCGGACAGCAAGAGGTGCAGTGGTCAGGTCCCTTTTAAATCCAAGTTTGGCGCCAGAATGGCATCCTCACGTGCGCCCGTGCCGTTACCGCGAATGCGCACGCCCACGCCGTTGCCGCAAATGCGCGCGCCCGCGCCGCTGCCGCGAATGCTACTGCCACCTGGTGGCTGGGACTGGTCATGACACCACCTAGCGGCCAGCGTAAATATGCAACTAAGAAATGACGGCGTAAGAGACTTATGCCAGTCGGATCTAAGACAATCTAAGAATCAGGCGCATAGATACAACGCCACTCACTCAGAGTTACGCCGGCGTATCTGGAGATATGCCGGCATAACTCATTCCTGAATCTGGCCCAAAAGCTGGATATATCAGCTTTCAACAGTGGGAGAACAGAGCTGGTAGTTTCAATGCAGGTTTTCCAGTGTAAAAAACATTATCCTACCCTAAAGGCCATTATCATGCTAAACCTGTAATCCTAATGCTAACCCTTACACTAAAAATTCCTGTAATCCTAATGCTAAAACCTACACTACCCCTGTCTTTAGTACTAATGCTAACCCTTACCTTACCTTTACCATCATGCCAAGTCTTCCTCATTTAAAAAAGGATAACTAAAAACAAAAATGTAATATATTGTAACTTAACAGTCCTTGGATGTTGTGACTGCATTGAGCTTCCTTAATCAGGCCAAGAATATTTTAAGCATCTAACGAAAAAAAAATACCTGAAGAACGAGACAGCATTCCACTGAGATCCCACTGGTAGTTTTTTTGTGTATATCTGATTGTAGACACAGTCTTCGCCCTTAGGTCATGCTCCTTTACCAAATTTTGCCAATCTTATGGCTTAATCAAAAGCGCAAGGTGGGGTGAAATATGTTAGAGGTGTGTGAGCTAAGAACGGAGCCTAAACCAAGCTATACACAAAAAAGTTACCAGTGGCATCTCAGTGGAATGCTCTCTTGTTCTTCAATTTTGCTATATGTATTGAGCTAGAGAAGGGACAGGGAGGTGTTATTCACATTATGTCCAGGTGAAATGTTGCCTTTACACACCACTTCTACACTGGTACCATGCTATCAGTCTTTACCTAGATATGCATACAATAGATATAGTTTTGCTTGAGACAGGAGCTGTAAACATTACAGTTAATATTCCAAATTTCAACAGCATTCTTAGCTAAAAGTACCATGTTTTGTCTCTTTTCTATGAGTATAAAATCATACATTATAAATACGTTTAAATGAGATAATATGTACATATACTTTTCTAAATACAATAGCTTTATTAATTTACTCCTTTTGCTGAATGCATTTATGTTACAGTGTGGTACATAAATTAATTTTCTTAATAAGAATTATACATTTGTGCTTGTAAGTTGCAAGAATTAATGATGCCTTGAAGAATAAAGTCCCAAGGGGAACATAAATCATTTGTATGATTAATTTATATTTATTTTTATAGATGGTTTCAGTTACTAATTACTATACTGTAAACAATTAAGTGCATCTGTTTCCACCATTTTGTTTTCAAGTTACAAACTTACATAACTGGATGATACATTTCATTCTTTAGAAAAAAGATTCTTCATTGGAGCAACAAACAAAAATATTTTACTGAAATGTCATACTGGAAAATACACTGTCACCTTCATAAATAGATCTGTTAGGAGCATCTTGCCAGCTGCTAGGCTAATGCAGAAGCTTACACGTGGTGATGGACATAGAAGCCTAATTACATGATGGGGGTCACATCTACATGCAGCAGCATGCACACATTACAAAGTACATGCAGGTGTGCAAGCACAACCACTGGCGCCAAGCGGGCTATTTAAACCTGAGTTCCGGAGGGCGGAGCTTGCCGAGGACCGGAATGGCCGCGTGAGCGAGGAGCTCCGATACCGACGGGGATACAGCGCCTTTCTACAGCCTGCCCAGCGGCGTTTGAACTACACCATCTCGGCGTCTACACTTCCCTGACCTCCCGCGAGATGCCGAACAAGGGGAACGGCCCGCAACGGCCTCAAAAACTGACACAGTATTTTGCATGGGGACAGAGGCAAGATGGCGCCGACCCACCTGACCCATCTGCAGCCAGCACTCCACGGACGGATCCGCCTAAGGGGAAGGCGGCGAAACGGAACTCACCCTCGGCCAGGAAACATTCCCCCGTGCCTTCCTCTGCCTCCGGGAGCCCGGAAAAGACAAGACCTAAGCTGGATGGCAACAATCCTGCCTCTGAGGTTAGTGTGGGCCTAGATTCTGGGGATGATACCCGTGAACTCCCTGACTCCATTGACCGCTTCCCCACCACTAACCAGCCTGTATTAGACACCACTCTTAAGGATATGTTAGTTTCCCTCAGAACCTCACTCCATGGTGACATGATGTCCTGTATGCGTAAGTTTGGCCAGGAGTTACAATGCGTGTCTGCTAGAGTGGACCATGTGGAGTCCAAGATGGGGGAATACGCCGACGCCATCAACAGCCTTGTTGATGCACATGACACCAGGGATGAGGAGATGGAAGCAGTTAGGGCCAAATTGGCAGACATCGAAGACCGGGCAAGAAGGAATAACCTTAAAATAAGGGGGATCCCCGAGTCAGTTCAGCAGTCAGACCTACATGACCATGTTACCCAGATTATCACCACTGTACTGCCTGAGGTGACTGCACTGGAAGTCACTATAGACAGGATCCACAGACTGCCCAAACCTTCCCACCTATCTGACAATGTGCCGCGAGATGTCATATTGCGCCTTCATTTCTATCACATCAAAGAACGCTTGATGAAAGCAGTCCGCAACAAAGATCTTGTCCCTGACAGATATAAGGAATTGCAGTTCATTGCGGACCTTTCCCAGTTTACGCTGCAGAAACGGCGCAATCTGAATACCATATCCAAAGCCTTGCGGAACCACAATATCGCTTACAAGTGGGGGTTCCCGACTAAACTTATTATCACTAACAAGGGGAAAGACTTCATTGTTGACTCCCTACCTAAGGGACTGGATCTGCTCAAATCCTGGCTCATTATTCCTGAGGGAGAATCGCAGGGCTCAAACACAGGAAACCCATCTCGCGTTAAGGATGATTGGCACCTGGTTAATGCTAAAAACGCCCGCTCCCACCGCTAGAATGTCGCTGGGTTATACATGTACATCACTTAACCTACAGCTGTAATTCCCCGTTGGGGAGCTTGATCTTCAAGCTAAACTTTTCCCCCTAATCTGCGCTAGTGTCTGTGCACACTGAGCCCAGGTGGCCACAGACCACCGCACCTTTTCGTTGCCTTCATGTTTGTTTCTGTTTTGGTTCAAATCTCTTTTTTTTCTTCTTTCATCTGGAGCCTATCTAATGCAGTCAGAACCACCTCATCTCTTCCAACCTCAGAAGACCTATCAAGGATCCTAGGAGCATACCAAAGAGCGGGTGACTCACTTGGTCGCACTCATCCACCTGAAACTGTAAGTCATGCATTCTTCTTTTTATTCTACACCGCCATCTTCCTATATCCGCCATGCCCATCACATTCCTGACAACTAACGCCAAAGGCTTAAATCACCCGATGAAGAGGAAGTCCCTGTGGAATGAGGTTATCCTTCATAAGGGCGATGTGCTCTGCGCACAAGAAACTCATTTCCATAAACAGAAGATGCCCACTTGCACTCATCCTAAGTTTCCCCATGTGTTTACGGCGAGTGCCTCAGCTAAAAAAGGTGGAGTACTCACTGCAATTAGAGACACGGTACCGTTCACTAAACACAGTGAAACAGCTGATCCCCTGGGCCGGTATCATATCTTGGTCTGCGACATCGCCTCAACCACATATACTATTGTGAATGTCTATGCGCCCAATCAACATCAAATCCGTTTTTTACATCAAGTCATCAGGAAGGTTAAACAAGTGCAGAAGGGCTATCTTCTACTCTGTGGCGACTTTAATCTACCCCCTGACCCACTGGTTGACTCGACATCTTGCTCTAATAGACACCGCCTCTCGCTGCAGCCCTTTCTCCATTCACAAGAACTCTACGATGCCTGGAGGTGCCTTAATGGGTCGGAGCGAGACTTTTCTTTTTTTTTCAACTTGTCACCAGGTCTACACTAGACTAGATCTATTCATCACGGACACATGGTTACTTCCCAAGATTACTGCATCCAAAATTAATGACATTACATGGTCGGACCATGCCTCGGTAACGCTATCGGTTGTCGACTCGACAGGCGTGAATTCATGCTTTGTCTGGCGGTCCAACTCGAGGCTGATCCAGGCTGGTGAATCCAGGGCCCGTCTGCAGGAAGAGCTGTCTAGTTTTTTTGCTAATAATGTAGATTCTGTTGATAGCCCCATGACTCTTTGGAATGCCCATAAGGCATTTATGAGGGGGGTGCTGATAAAAATGGGTGCTGGGGTCAGGAGGAGGAGGAGACAAACCATACATGATTTGCTATCTAAAATTCACTCCCTAGAAATTCTAAACAAAAAAGCCACCTCCCCAACATTATCCAACCAGCTGTCGCAACTCCGGTACGACTTGCGAATATTGCTGCTTGACAACTTTGATCTGGCTTCCAGGCGTCTTAAAATGTCATACTATGTCAGTGGCAATAGGGCCGGAAAGCTATTAGCTAATCGCCTTAGAGGGATTAGATATAAGACCCAATTACCTTATGTCCTACATCCAGTTTCTGGAGAAAAGTTGTTCCACCCGCAGGCCATTGCGGATGCATTTAGTTGCTATTATAATTCCCTTTACAACCTAAAAGAGGACTGTACCACGGCCCAACCGACCGAATCCATTATTTCAGCTTTTCTGGATCAGGTTGCTCTCCCGCGTGTCACGTCGTCTCAACTAGTTGAACTTAACTCACCCTTCACGGTCCCGGAGATCTTAAAAGCTATCGACTCTCTCCCTATCAACAAATCTCCGGGACCGGATGGGTTCACTGGGGAGTATTTTAAAATATTTAAATTGGATTTAGCCCCACATTTGTCTAATGTATATAACGCTGCTGTCTCCTCCTCATCCTTCCCAGCTGAGATGTTACGTGCTCTCATTGTGGCGCTCCCGAAGCCGGGGAAGGAGCCGACCACACCACAGAACTTCAGGCCGATCTCTTTGTTGAACAACGATCTGAAGCTCTATGCCAGACTCATCGCAAATAGGTTAGTAGATTTGATGCCATCCCTGATCCATATGGATCAATCAGGGTTCACAAAGGGACGACACTCGGCAGACGCTACGAGGCGCCTAATAAACATTATTCATGCAGCAAATTTGTCCAAAACGCCTTCTCTGCTCCTTGCTTTGGATGCAGAGAAGGCGTTTGACAGGATACATTGGGCATACCTGGCCAAAGTCCTTACTAAATTCGGCCTTACGGGTGGAATACACTCTGCGATAATGGCACTTTATACTAACCCCTCAGCTCAGGTGTATATATCAGGCATGTTGTCTTCCCCATTCAATATCTCAAATGGGACCCGCCAGGGGTGCCCACTATCCCCGCTCATTTTTAATTTACTTATGGAGCCTCTGGCCTCGTACATCCGATCTCATCCTAGGATAAAAGGGTTCAAAAGCAAAGGTTCATCACACACTATAAGCCTCTTCGCAGATGATATCATCCTGATGCTTACAGAAGTGGAATCCTCCCTATCCTCAGTTCAGGAAGCACTGAATCTATTCTCTTCTGTGTCATACTATAAGGTCAATGACTCCAAGTCCTACATCCTAGGAATGGGCGTTCCTCCGGAAGTTCGAATGTCCTTAAGTACACGATTCCCGTATGTCTGGAAGGACACGGGGATCTCTTATTTAGGTATCACCCTCACCCCCAAGCCCTCTGAGCTAGTTAAAAGCAATTACTATCCTCTCCTACAAGCACTCCCATCTAAATTAAATAATCTGGCGAAATTTGAGCTCTCTTGGTCGGGCCGCCTAGCAGCATTCAAGATGCAAATCCTCCCCCAAATAATATACATTTTTAGGACCTTGCCTATCCCGGCCCCTGCCTCCTTCTTCTCTTCTCTCCAATCCCTCATCAATAAATTTCTATGGGGAGGCAAGAGGGCTCGCTGTGCATTTAGCAGGATTGTCAAACATAGGTGAGCGGGGGGAATAGGACACACGCACATTAGAGACTACCATTCGGCCTCTATCCTCGCCCAGCTTAAAGGTTGGTTCCCCTCTTCAATGCCTACTCTCTGGTCCATGCTGGAGGGCCACCAGATCCCGGGAGGAAATCTCTACAACTATCTTCTGGCCAGTACCTTCCTGCCCCGCCCATCTCCCTTACTATGTCCAACAATTCGGGGGGCACTGATCGCTTGGAAGTCACTAGCACTACATCCATTCCCTGAACTACATTCTTCACCTTTACAGATCCCCATCTCGGTTCTGTCACTGTTCATACCTAATTTATCTCTCTCCTCTTGGGACCGGGGAGGAGGGTTGAATATTGCAGATTTATATATAGGTCCGGCTCTTAAGACCTTCAGAACCCTCCAGTTAGAATTGAATATACAATCGGCCGACCACTACAAATATTTGCAAATTAGCCACCTTCTTAAATCGTTCAAAGAGACCACGATCTCCCTCCCGTGGCAAATCTCCCAGTACTACCTCTCCAAATCGCCGAAAGTGAGGGGTATCTCATTATTTTACTCTCTCCTACAAAATAAGTGTATATTTCAGAAGTCCCTACCTATGAGAGCTTGGGAGAAAGATTTCAACACGGTCTACTCGGAGGAGCAGTGGCAAACTGCGCTTAGAGTCACATATGCAGCTACTAGATGCGCAAACTTGTGGGAACTGTCTCAAAAGTTCCTGTTACGATGGTATCTTACCCCTTATCGCATTTCGAGGTTTGCCCTTAGAGAGTCCCCTCTGTGCTGGAGGCTGTGTGGAGGTGTTGGCACACTATACCACATACTCTGGGAGTGTCCTAAAGTCACTCAACACTGGAACCTGGTGTTCGGGCTGATACGTCAGGTGACGGGTCTCGTTCTAGACCTAAAACCGGGGATGGCACTGCTCTCCCTGGAGATGGACTCGGTGCCATACCAGATGAGAACCTTGCTGTCTCACATTTTGCTAGCGGCTAGGTTGGTTGTGGTCCGTCATTGGAGAGTTCCGTCTCCTCCGGACATGGCCGAAGTGCTACGGACAATCCACACTCATGGTAGCTATGAACAAATGTTTGATTTGGGCATGGGTGGAAGGTCTGGCATGAACAAGCACTGGGAACTCTGGAACTGCTGGTATCAATCCTAGATAAATACATGAATCTTCCGCCACACTGTGTATTAGACTTCTGTCCTGATATGGCTCCTTCTCCTCTCCTCTTCCTTGACTCTTCTATCCTCTTCTTTCCCTCTCCCTCTCTCCTTTTCCTCCCCCTCGCTCTCTGTGTCTCCCCTATTCCCTATGCTCCTCTTTCTCTCTCTTCATCCAGCAAGTAATTATTAAACAATTTAGATCGTTGGTGTTGAATTATATGACGCTCGTTTGAGGTGTACCTGGCCGCCACCTGTACAGGAGCGACTAGGTACTCAGTTTTCAGTTTTCATGTACCCAATATACTTTGTTTCAGGATAGATGGAATCCTGTCCAATCAGTTTGTTTGTTTAAGATTGAACAATTAGTCTGTCTGTGACACCAATGCATTGTAATTTTGGATGCCTTACACACTGTGATGTGACTTATCCAATGCTTGCTGTATGTGTGCACTATATGTTAAAATTTAATAAAAAACATTGAACTTAAACCTGAGTTCCACACAGGATCATTGCTGATCATTCTTTTTTACTGTATTCCTTAAACTTATACTTACCTTGATATTGATCCTCATCCACCTGACCTACTTTCAGATTACCCTTGTATTACCCATATTGATTACCTAAGTTCACTGCCTGTCTCCATTGCTTGGACTTCTGACTAAGATTCTGCCCATTGACTTTGTACCTCATTGTCTGCCATTTCCCAAACTCTGATTGTCTTCAGCTGTTACTGGACCCAGTAAGTGAACCCTGCGTGCAATTGAATTTGGTGTATCCATGTTTTACCACCAGCTATACCCCTACTCCAGTCTCCCTACTCCAGTCTTCAGTATCTGCACCTTGACACTTTTGCCCTATAATTGCCCTCAACCTCTAGAACTGTGCAAGAGGCTTCACATACATGTACGTCTAAGGGACCAAAGTGTTGGCGTATGTGTATTTTTTGGTATGAGACTTCAGTAAAACTTTTTCATCTGAATTTTATTGGAGTGCTGGCCTTTTCTGCAGATTGAAGTTTTTGTACGGTACTACCGTTAAGCTGTGGCATCCAAGGCTGCCTCTATGGATTTGGTAGAGAAGTGAACATGGTAGGGATGGGGGCTATGCTCTTCACAGGATTTCTAGGTGAAAAAAAGGAAAAAAGATCCTGAAAAAAAGAGAACACCACATCTAAGGACTGATACGCTGCAATGTTTTTTTTTTTTTTATTTAGATACATTTATCCTCTATACATAATTAACATTCCTGCACCAGGAATAGCAATGCTGTATACCTGGAATAGACATGTGACATGTATATACTACCTCTAGCCAGTGATACCAAGCTAGCAGTCTTTACATAGATATGCGTACAATAGACTTGTTATAGCTGGAGGCAGGCTGTAAACATTATAATTAATATTGCAGTTTTTACTACCATTCTTAGCTAAAAGTATTATGTTCTATCTACGAGAATCTTCTTTATAATTATAACATTATACATTATAAATACATTTAAATTAGATAATATGTAAATATGCTTTTCCAAATACAATAGCTGTATTAGTTTATTCCTTTTACTGAGTGCATTTATGTTACAGCGTGATGCGTATATAGAATTACATTTCTTAATAAGAATTAGACATTTCTGCTTGTAAATTACAGACACTAATGGTGTCTTCAAGAATAAAGTCCCAGGGGGAACACAGATCATTTGTATGATTAATTCATATTTATTTTTATAGATGGTTTCAGTTACTAATCACTATAAGGTACATAATTAAGTGCATCTATTTTAACCATTTTGCTACCAAATTACTGACTTACATATTTTTGTTTTTACATTAGATGTTTTAGAAAATGTTTTGGGAAAACATTCAAACTATAATCAAGCAGACCAAATCCAGACAAAACCTGTATTTTTTTTAAGTGTAAGAAAACTTTTTTGTATTAGATATGCTGATTTGCAAATCTTAAAATAATCTTAAAATAATTTAAAAAAAACTGCTTTCTAAGCTTATTCTGCAATACTCACCTTATCCTCAGTCTTTCTTTTTTCAGATTTATAATTTTAAGGGGTCCAGGGTCATCCTCCTTCCAGGCTGAATGACATTCAGGGTTATCCAACTTACTTCCTGGGCACCCAGACTGTAATTGCCACATGACCTGGACGTATGTTATAATACAACCCGGGTTTACTGTTCTCTTGAACTAAGTTTGCTTCAATCAGTCCAGAGTTGCTACCAACTGCCACTAACAAGGACAAGGAGCCATGACTTCAATGGTTTGGCCTGCAGGATTTAAAGTATGTACACAATTGTATTCAATAAAACAAATTGTGGGAGGGCTTTAGGAAGGAAGTAGGGGAGCCGACATATTTTTTTTTTAATCTATGGGTTAGAAAACATTTTTGGATAAAGCAAATATAAAGAGATATCCACTTACTTCCTGTTCTGATAACAACCTGGCACTAAGACAACATTAGGGGTTCTAATCAATAATTATGTTAACAACACAAGTATAAATAATGCACATTTATTAACAAAGTTGGATTCTGTGGCTGGTGGCTAGTTATCTGGCTCTACTTGGCTTTGTCAATTTCCGAGCCTGAAAAAGCATGCAGAGAGCAAATTCAGAACAGAAGCTAGTCCTCTGAATCACCATTTTTGTTCCTGGGTAGTCATTTAAACAAATGTAGACATTGGGCCTGTTTTAGTGTATCTGTGCATATGCCAGTTATTTTTTTTGCCAGGGCAACCAGATCATATGCTCACAGTATGTCACGTGCCTGGTGGAAGAGTCTGGTATGCAGAGGGAGGCCTCTCTTACACCTCTGACTCGATGCCCCTGATAGGGAAGACAGGAGGAGCAGGAGTGCAGAGTCGCACGAGAGCAGAGTCGCACGAGAGCCTGGCAAACTAGACGAGCTGGACCGGAACTGGAACAGGAAATGGAACAGACCCGGGAGCAGCTGTCAGACTGGGAACTGTAGCTCAGGCAGGTGCAGGCAGATGAATGAATGAAAAACTTATATAGCGCGGCACATGCAAACTAAATCGCCTCTGGGCTTGTTGTTCCGGTCTCTCTTGACATCAAAAGAGAAGAGTTTTGATCTTTCTTCTGAAGGTCCGGTGGTTTTCCTCCAACTGAATGCTAGTCAGTAAAGCGTTCCATAGTCTGGGACCTTGGAGCGCAAATCTTCTTTCTCCTTTGGACTTGAATTTGGCTTTGGGTATCTGGAGCAGATTTTGGTTGGTGGATCGCATAACGCGATTGGAGTTGTGAGCTTTTATCTTTTCACATAGATATTGCGGGGCCTTCCCATGGATGCACTTATGCGTCAGACAGAGTGCTTTAAAAGCAATTCTGTCTTATACTGGCAACCAGTGAAGGGATCTCAACGAAGGTGAGATTGATTCCCATGTAAAAAGAGGGAAATTTGGGACTTTAGATGAGGCTGTAGACATGGTGTGGGTTATACAAAAGGTACATGTTTATTGATCAAAAAATTGTATGGCATGTCACAAAAACAGAGAACACATAAAAGAAACAATCATTGAGGGTAAATGTCATTTCATAATGCTAACATACTCATAAGGTTATGTGCATGTGCAAAATAGGCAGGGAGGGTACAACAGTGTATAGCCTGATGCCACATAGTGATCTGTAGTGATCGATGAATACATTCCATAGATTAACATATGTACAGATAATACAATAGCAGCAATAGCAAACAAGATACAAATTCATAGTAGCTGGTGAAGCCATCACAGGTAAAGAGTAATGTTCATCAATAGGGATACTGCAGTAAAAACGTATATCCGCATCTCTACTGCCCGACGCGTTTCGTGTCGGTGACACTCATCAGGGGCTGATGCTTGGGATATCTAAAAAATAATAATTAATAATATAAAATATAATTACTGGATCTGGTTGGTGGTCGTAGCAAAAAAAATGGAGATGGAGCAAAAATTCCACCATAAGTACTTACATGGAATATGGGAAATAACCATGGTAAGTATGGAGCCGAGGCCAATTTGGTCCGTCACGGGAGCTGAGGTGATGTCTGGTCGCACACCAGCAGGGCGCACCAAGGAAAGCCCCCCCACAGATACAGAGACTAGTGTACTAGTGTGTATAGTAGCACACAGTGATACCACGATGGTGACAGCCAAAGGAAATCTGGGGGATAAAAAAGTGCCATAAAGTCAGACTGTATTGGAGCCTGATGGCAGTCAGGTATCTCAAGTATACAGATAGAGGAATTACCTTATGCTGGCATGCTGGAAACCCCTGCATACAGGGGAACAGACTGGGGTAAACTGATCTGGCGTGGTATCTCCAAACAGTGACAGGCAAGTCTGTGTCTGGGGAGGACTTATATATCAACGCCCCGCACAGGTGCACGCTGACAATCACCAGCGTCATGCTAGCACGGCACCAGGTGGAGGGAGTGCTGACGTAGGCGGAACCCCACCCACGGTACACGCCCTACACACCAGTCAAGCCGGCCAGAAGGAAAAACTCACGCCCAGCGTTCTGATGTCGATGACGTCATACTTGAGATACCTGACTGCCATCAGGCTCCAATACAGTCTGACTTTATGGCACTTTTTTATCCCCCAGATTTCCTTTGGCTGTCACCATCGTGTTATCACTGTGTGCTACTGTGTGCTACTATACACACTAGTACACTAGTCTCTGTATCTGTGGGGGGACTTTCCTTGGTACGCCCTGCTGGTGTGCGACCAGACATCACCTCAGCTCCCGTGACGGACCAAATTGGCCTTGGCTCCATACTTACCACGGTTATTTCCCATATTCCATGTAAGTACTTATGGTGGAATTTTTGCTCCATCTCCATTTTTTTGCTACGACCACCAACCAGATCCAGTAATTATATTTTATATTATTAATTATTATTTTTTAGATATCCCAAGCATTAGCCCCTGATGAGTGTCACCGACACGAAACGCGTCGGGCAGTAGAGATGCGGATATACGTTTTTACTGCAGTATCCCTATTGATGAACATTACTCTTTACCTGTGATGGCTTCACCTGCTACTACAATTTTTTATCTTGTTTGCTATTGCTGCTATTGTATTATCTGTACATATGTTAATCTATGGAATGTATTCATCGATCACTATAGATCACTATGTGGCATCAGGCTATACACTGTTGTACCCTCCCTGCCTATTTTGCACATGCACATAACCTTATGAGTATGTCAGCATTATGAAATGACATTTACCCGCAATGATTGTTTCTTTTACGTGTTCTCTGTTTTTGTGACATGCCATACAATTTTTTGATCAATAAACATGTACCTTTTGTATAACCCACACCATGTCTACAGCCTCATCTAAAGTCCCAAATTTCCCTCTTTTTACATTTTGTACCAGGGATGGAGGTGCACTACATATGTGCCTCATTTAAAGTCCCAAATTCCCCCTCTCCTTTGCGATTGATTCCCATGGTTTTCTCCCAGTCACAAGTCTGGCAGCCGTGTTCTGAATGACTTGCAGACGAGAGATTTGGTACTTTGGGAGTCCGAGGTAAAGGGCATTTGCATAGTCCAGTCTGGAGTTCACAATTGTTCCCACCACGACTGCTACATCTTTTTTAGGAATAAATGGAATAAGTCTGCGTAGTAGGCGCAGCAGATGGTGAGATCTGCTGACTACTGACCCTATTTGTGTGTTCATTGTCATGTAGGTGTCAAAAATGACCCCAAGACTTTTGACTTTGGAGCTAGGGGTGATGATTTAGCCCAGAATGGGCGGAGGTGTCCAAGTTGTTGCCAGTTGATTCTTATGACTGGCGTGAAACCGAAGAAGTTCTGTTTTGGAACTGTTGAGTTTAAGATAACTCTTTGTCATCCAGTTTTCTATGAAAGAGAGGCATGTCTCTAGACTGAGATGATGATCCTTTTTGTTGCACATGCGAAAATACAGTTGTGTGTTGTCTGCATATGAGTGATAAAGCAGTTTTTGGCTACTGATGATTTCAAAGAGAGGGCGAAGATAGATGTTGAAGAGCACCGGCGATAGAGGGGATCCCTGAAGCACTCCGCATGACACCGTGCGTTTTTCCGAAGTGAAAGGTCCCAATTTCACTGTTTGTGATCGGTTTTCCAGAAAGGAGGAGAACCATGATAAATCACCTTCTGCGACTCTAGATACCTCAGCCAGCCGAGTCAGTAACAGTTTGGGGTCTACCGTGTCGAAAGCTGCGCTTAGGTCCAACAGAACTAGAAGACAAGATTCTCTTTCGTCTGCGGCCTCGAGGGCGTCATCCCATATTTTGATCAATGCTGTTTCTGTCCCGTGTCCTGGACAGAAACCCGATTGAAATGGATCAAGTAGATTGTGGGTATCTAGATGCTGTTGCAGCTGTTGTACCACTACTTTCTTCATTACCTTGGAGAGAACGTTTAGGCCTGTTATGGGGCGGCGGTGAATTGGGTCCTTGGGGTCTAGGGTGGGTTTCTTCAAGATGGGTTGGATTGTGCCCTCTTTCAACTGGGAGGGCACTATGCCTTCCTTGAATGACTGGTTTATAAGCTGCGTGATATGCGGTGCCAGGATATCGGCACATTCCTTTAGCAGTTTGGTGGGGATTAGGCGCTGTGCTGTTTCGCAAAGTACTGATGATATTTTTAGTGGCATCGATGGAGATGGGTTCCAGAGTGAACTTTGTTGATTGTAGTAAATTTCTATGGGTGTTGTGAGAATTGAGATTGAGGGGGGGTTGAGGGGGATATTGTTTTGCTGAATGCTTTCCCGGATTCTCTCAATTTTATTGATGAAGTAATCCGATAATTCATTACAGAATTCTTGGGTATCTGAATTAGGGGCTTCAAGACAGTCTGGATTCATGGTATGAGTGACCAGCTTGAAGAGTTTGGGGGGCGGTTTATGGCGTTGGTGATGGCATTGGAAAAGTGATATTTTTTGGCTTTGAAGATTTCTTTGTGGTATTTTCTTGTTATTGCCTTGTAGATGGTGAGGTTTTCCTCTGAAGCGCTTCTTTTCCAGGCGGCTTCCGCCCTTCTGTGCTCTTGCTTCAGTAACGACAACTGGTTGTTGAATCAGCCGGAGTTGTTTTTCCGGATGCAGGTTTTGCATTTTGGTGCTATTATGTCGACTGACTGTAATAGGGCTGTGTTTATGGCATCCAGTGTTTCTGAGACTGTTTGAAGTGGTTGGATTGTTTTTATTTTATTCCCTAATGTAGATTTGAAGAGTTCCGAATATAGCTTCTTCTGAGATCTAGTCCAGTGTGTTGTCACTGGCTTAGGTGTTTATATTAATAGGGGAATTTTGGAAATTATGAATTTAATTGCATGGTGATCTGTCCATGGCAACGGTTCATTTTCCAAAATGTTTATTTCCAGATCTTGTCTGAAAATTAGGTTGAACGTGTGACCTGAAGCATGTGTGGGCCCACATATTAGTTGCTGTAGCCCTAATCCTTACAGGTGGTCAATACAGGCGTCGGCAACGGGATCCTGTGAGGAGTTGGCCCAGAGATTGAAGTCCCTGAGCAGCAAAAGGTATTTGCTGTTAAGGGTATAAGTGGAAATAAACTCCGTCAATGATGGTAGAAGCTGCGATTTTGGCCTGGGTGGTCTATAGCAGAGAAGAATATGGACGGTCTCCCGGGGGTTTGTTTGGAGATGCAGAGTGAGGGTTTCCATGAATGGAAGCGAGTACTGAAGGGCTGGTTTGATGATCGCGAGGTGAGTCTTGTGGATAACCGCCAGGCCTCCCCCTCTTTGCCCCACGTCGCTTAATTCTTAAAAGTTGCTCACTCCTTAGCGCTTTTTTCGTAACAACCGATACGTTTGCGGCGAATGGTTTTAATTTCCAGATGGTTTCTGCAGAGTAACTAAGTCGGCTGTGAGCCCATGGTCGCAGAAAAAATGCCGGGAGAGTTCTATTGATTGGTGGGAGATAGTGATGGGTGGGAAGAAATCCAAGTGGGATGCCACTCGTCAAATCCTCCCTCCCCGTTTTGATCCAGAGGAAGGCAAAAAAAAACAGGGTGCTGGCCAATCAGCAATAACTGGGGAAAAATTCCTTCCAGACCCCACAACAGATGTACTGGAGTAGTAGGCACACAAGTCCAAAGCAGGTGAACACTGGAGCAAGGTCAGATACAAGCAGGTTTGGTAACTGGCTGGTGGCAGGGTAGCAGAAGAAGTAGGCAGGAATGTCGAATCAGGTACAGGAAGGTTCGGCAATAGGCTGGCAGCAAGGTAGCAGGAGGAACAGGCAGGGACGTAGTCAACACAGGCCAATGTCAGAAGCAGGCAGATAAACAGGGTTAGTCAAAACAAGCCGAATGTGGTCAGCTGGAGCAGGATGCAGGTCAAAGACAATCAGAGGTCTCAGGTAATGCTGTAGACCGGACAGCACCGATTCAAGGAAGTAAGGCAGTTTAAATAGCCTATTACCGCCACAACGTCATTGCGGCCGGCATTTTTTGTGGCACTAGTGTGCAAGCGGGTGCGAGCCTGCACAGGCCTCCTGTGCATGCGCTTCTCAATGGGACATGCAGAACAGGGTGACAAATGTGCTATTTCCATTATAAATACAACTTTTACCGAAGGTGCGCGCGTTTTTAAGCATACACACCAACGTGTTTCTCGTGGAAAACCAGCCCGACGAGGAACACGACGACTCCATTTGAGGAAAAAGAGAACTTGCTCTCTTTTTTCCTTGTCGAGTTCCTCGACAGTTTACTCGATGAAAAGCATACATACGGCCGTTTTCCTCAGCAAAAAAGCTCTCCCGCCAAGTTTCTTGATGGATTCTGCTGAGGAAAATGGTCGTGTGTACGCGGCCTATGGCGCTTTACAGGGGCTATAGCACTATAGCGTCCTAAAGAGCCCCTGCCTATTGAAATGAATGGACAGTGCCGCTGAAGCGCCTGCAAAGCGCATACAAGCACCACAGCAGTGGTGCTTTGCACCCGATATAAACCCTTTATTTGCCCGCTAGCAGGGTTTAAGAGCACCCCACTGTGCACCCAAAAAGTGCCTCTAAAACAACAGTAAAGCACCACTAAAACTAGCGTCACTTTACCGCTAGTTTTAGTGTGAAAGTTCCCTTAGTCATAAAGTGCTAAACTAGTATCTATTCTATAATTTTCCAAAACAATTAAAGTATATATGAAGACAAATCATTCTTAGTTCAAAATTGAGTAGGAAAGGGTTAGATCACCTGCCAACTTTTATTGCTATCTGTGTCCCTGCTTGAGAGATACACCACTATTTTTGTTCTGGTGACCACTGTCACCGAGGCAGAAAGTAAAGGAAAGTCCAAAATTTTAGGTCAGTCATAAGAGCAAGAGTTGAGGAGAAACCAAGTCGGGACAAATGTTTTGATGACAACTTCTAAAATGAGCATTCCTCTGACTTGAGGGAGATTTCTTTTAACTTCCTGTTGAATCAGGACATGAAGGAAAATCCCTCCAGAATGACACAGCAAAACATAACCTATGTAACCATAGTCTATCAAAAACGATATAAAAACATTTTGGCTTTACATACACTTTAAATGGTATCAGTATGATTAAAATGCACATGTGTTTCTATCACTGATGTTGTAAATAGTAGAGAGTACAATTTTTGGTAAATGAGGCAAATTAGTTAATTGCAGTTTCATTGATTATCCTTCTTTTTTATACTGTATGAATAGTTGTCAATTTGCTGACATTCATGCAATTCATAAATCATGATTGACTAGATTCCTAGAAAACATGATTTATCACAGATTAGATGGGCTTTCTTGGAAACATCCAGGAGATTTAAAATGTAATAAAAAAACAAATCCCCTTATTGGGTCATTACTGGGTCAATATTGTGATGTATCTCCATGGTTCTTAAGGGTTAGTTGTCTGTGGATTCCACTAACTTCTGTTGTCACAGGTTAAATTCTAATTAAAACAAAAAACTATACAATGCACTGTGGAGTGGGAACAGCAATCTGTAGAGTGGGAATGGCAAAAGTAATAGTAAATGGATCCTGCCAAACTTCACAAGCTCTAAAAAGTCCTTCAAAGAAATACTAAACGCTAAAACATTGCACAAAGGAGAAGAACACATGGGATTTCAAAGATCACTTAATTTATCCAATTATTAATTATACACAATACATTCAATTAGTGTATATCCAAAACAATTGATTTCATTTTAATGGTCTAAAGACCAACAGTCTTTGTTTAAAGTGAATATAGGTGCCGCACTGGAATGTTCTAAACCTTATGAAATTATAAAGGGTAACAATCTGTAGAGTTTGCTAATGTACAAAATGCCATTCAAGGCTAATTTGTCACTGTTGGGTAGACTTTTTCTTCTAATAGGTAATTGCAATTATGAACAATACACTAAATGAAATAATGCTGTAAAACATACAGTATTGCAACTTTATTCCATTTAAAGTAACCTGAAAATTATTATACTCTCCTACAACCACCCCACTTAAATTGGAAGATAATCCTGAAGACAGACAAAATAGAACAATTAGATAAGTTTCAGATATTTCATTCACTCCCCTTCTGTTTGTCTTAGCAAGGAGGTACAAGTTTCCTTAAAGGGAGGCCTTACTAAACTATTAAAGTGGATGTAAAACCGATTCATGAAATTTGAGCTGGGCACATATACCTGCAGTATTTTGTTATCTCTTTTCAATGAGTCTTATAGCTCTCTTCTGAAAGGTTCCTCTTTTATCGGCCTGAGAACTCCTGGCATATTTTTTTACTTTTTAGACAAAAGCAGCCTGAAACTTTTGTCAACAGATTATTTCATTATTGGCGCCAAACCACCGGGTGGCTCTTCCGCTTTGGGGTGGGCGCCTCTCCTCCCCATTTCCTCACGTGCGTGACGTAGACGGGGTGTTTTGGATGGCGGCGTCTATATATGGGGGAGCTGCCTTTGGGTGTTTCAGGCATTCGGATCATTGCACTTCTTAGCATACATGCATCATTATTGACTCTACAGGTTACTTTTTCCTCATTTTCCACATTATTTTTCTTCACTGACACACACTCAGATTTACACTAATTCCTTCCCCTTTTTTTTTTTCCTTTCAAACACTAATTGTCCAGCAATTTGCACTTCACTTTCTTTTCACCTGCAGTCATTATCTTGACCCAAGTCCATATATTACTTCCTGCCATTCCAGGCATTCAGCTCATTGCACTTCCCAGCATACACGCATCATTATTGACTCTACAGGTAACCTTCTTTTTTTTTTCTCATTTTCCACATTAGTTTTTCTCACTGGCACGCACTCAGCTTTACACTATTTCCTTCTCCTTTTATGCAATTTTTTCCCCTCTTCTCTTTTTCTCTCTCTTTCTTCCTTTTTTCTTTTCCTTTCAAACACTAATTGTCCAGTAATTTGCACTTCACTCTCTTTTCACTTGCAGTCATTATCTTGACCTTTGTCAATATATTATTTCCTGCCTAATGCCTGACCATCCTGGGTGTGCGCCTCTGTGTGTGGGGAGCCGTCTGCCGTTCAGCACCCTGCCTCAGTCCTTGGCAGGATCTACGCCTATTGGGGTCTGTTTGGGCTCGACTTCCATGCCAGCTACATGGGAATACCCCAGTAAGTACCAACTGGGACTTTGATTGCTCACAGTCCCCAGAATGTCAGATGCCCTGAACCAGCCTAAATTGTGCTTTTGTCTTTACAGAAATACAATGCATATTTGCTCCATATTGCATTTTATTGCAAATAGAGGGTGCAATCAGCGCAAAAATATGTATGATCAACGTGATTAATATAGCATAAAAAATATAAATAAGTAAATAAATAAATAAAGTGAAAATATGTATCACTACAAATTAATCCATAGAAAAGATGCAGAAACCAAACAGTTAATGTATCTAGGGAATGCAAGCTAAGCACAGAGTTTAGCTTCCTTTTAAATATTTCTTTTGGACTCACATGCTGATCCATTGGACTCAATATTTTCACTGATTATTATATGATATTTGCATATCTCTTAAGATCTTTACTTCACTGTTTTTGATTGTCACCAATCATTCATAATTAATGTTTATTGATTTATTCACTTTGATTCAATTTCCAGCGCTAAACTGTTTTTACACAATGATTGAATCATGGCACATTGTAGCAAAGGATTGTGGGGTTAAGAGCTGATTCTAGAAAGATTAAAACAATATAAAGTTGGCGTATGATTAGCCAAAATGTAATATGTAAATAATTAAGACACATGATTGAGATAAGAAATTTGCATCCTGGAGCTTGATGCATGTTACACTTTATTTGCTTCTTCTTCTCCTGAGGAAGTGGAACATATTCCAAGAAATGCATCGAGATCCAGGATGCATGTTTCTTATCACAATCATGTTTCTGAATTCTGCACCAACTTTATATTGTTTTATTCTATCTAGAATCAGCTCTTAATCCAACAGTCTTTTGCCATAGTGCTCCATGTTTCAATCATTGATGTACTTATTTTACCATATGTATGTATCAATATATATAAACCGTTGATGAAATTTTAATTCAATCTGTTTTTGTGAAACCATTTGTGTGTACATATTTATGATGAGTTAATTTGCCCATTTAGTTGGCAACTGTTGTGCACTCACCTAATTTAAAATCCCAACCCCTTTTTTCTTTTAAAAAATTAATAGGGATGGAGACACAGCCATGTGCCTCATTTAAAGTCCCATAACTCCCCTTTTCCGACCACAGTTCAAAGGCCAGAAAGTGCATAATTAGTAACTGGATGTGATTAAAGTGAACTATCACAATATTATCACCACCATTTTTAAAAACCTATGGACAACTCAAGTTCCACCTAAATCTCAAGTTTCTTTCCACTGTTCGGTTTACAATTCTGTTTTCTCAGTGCGATGCCATACAAATCTTTTTTATCAATGTCTGGATCTTAAATATGAATATATCATACACCAATAACCTCCATAACGGTAACAATAATTAAATCACTTTGATCAATGTTTTGTGTAATAGTTCCTTTTTTAATTTAAATCATTGTCTAAGTCAGTGGTCTCCAAACTGCAGCCCCCTACTGACAATATCAATGGGGTACTGTTCTTCCATTGATACCATCAATGGGGCACTGTTCTTCCATTGATACTATCAATGGGGCACTTTTCTTCCATTGATACCATCAATGGGGCGCTCTCCTTCCATTGATACCAACAATGGGGTGCTATCCTTCCATTGCTACCAACAATTAGACATGTGCATTAGTTTTCGTTAGAATGCATTTTCGTCCGAAAATCATTTTATTTCGTTATCGTTTTAACAAACCATAACGAAAGCGCAAGAAACGAAAACCGAAAGATCCAACATAAAAAATGCTTTATTTTTGTTTTCGTTGCGGTAAAAATTCGATATTCGAAATTCAATAGAGATTCAACATTATAGGGAAAAGATTTGACATCATAGAGAAAAGATTCGACATTATAGAGAAAAGATTCGACACTATAGAAATAATAGATTCGACATTACAGAGAATAGATTTTGATTTATGGGAAAATAGATTAGACATTATAGAGAATAGATTCGACATTATTACTAGTCATACAACATTAGAATTATTGTAGGCGGAATATTCAAACGGAAATGTACGATTCGACGTAAAGATTCAACGTTCCGTTGAATATTCTTTTGACCATTCGACAGAAAACAAGTATTATTGGATTTTCGGATGAAAGCTATTCCCCAACGAAAAACTAAATAAATCAAAACGATTTTCGGGAGTAACGAAATAAATGTATTTTCCAAACTAAAACGAAATAAAATATTCCAGTCTGCACATGTCTACCAACAATGGGGTACTCTTTCTCCAATTAAAACCAATGATGGGGAAATGATGTCAGGGCATTTTCTACTCCTACTGGCCACAGTTCGGCCCCCCTAAAGTCTGAAGCACAGTTAACTGGCCCTTTAATTAGAACGTTTGGAGACCCCTGGTCTAAGTCAATCTTTGTATCTCTCTATCTATCTATCTATCTATCTATCTATCTATCTATCTATCTATCTATCTATCTATCTATCTATCTATCTATCTATCTACAGTGCCTTGAAAAAGTATTTATACCCCTGAAAATTTTCCACATTTTGTCACGTTACAACCAAAAACTTAAATGTATTTTATTGGGATTTTGTCTGATAGGTCAACACAAAGTGCCACATAGTGAAGTGAAAGGAAAATGATAAATTACTTTAATTTTCTTTTACAACTAGATATGTGAAGAGTGTGGCGTGCATTTGTATTCAGCCCTCCTAAATCAATACTTTGTAGAACCACCTTTCACTGCAATTACAGCTGCAAGTCTTTTTGAGTATGTCTCTACCAGCTTTGCACATCTAGAGAGTGACATTTTTGCCCATTCTTTGCAAACTAGCTCAAGCTCTATCAGATTGGACAGAGAGCTTCTTTGAACAGTCTTGCCACAGATTCTCAATTGGATTTAGGTCCAAATTTTGACTGGGCCGTTCTAACACATAAATATGCTTTGCTATGGTAGTTGTCCTGCTGGAAGCCTCTGACGGGTTTTCTTCTAAGATTGCCCTGTATTTGGCTCCATCCATGTGCAGTGTTAGTTTTCTGCCACACATAGCATTTTGCTTTTTGGCCAAAAAGTTCACTTTAGGTCTCATAAGACCAGAGCACCTTCTTCCACATATTTCCTGTGTCCCCCACATGGCTTTTCACAAAATGCAATTGGGACTTCTTATGGCTTTCTTTGAACAAGGCCAGATTTGTGGAGAGCACAACTAATAGTTGTCCTGTGGACAGATTCTCCCACCTGAGCTGTGGATCTCTGTACCTCTTCCAGCCTATTGGCTGCTTCTCTGATTAATGCTCTCCTTACCTAGCCTGTCAGTTTATGTAGATGGCCATGTCTTGGTTCGTTTGCAATGGTGCCATATTCTTTCCATTTTTGCATATTCGATTGAACAGTGCACTGTGAGATGTTCAAAGTTTGGGATTTTTTTTATAACCTAACTCTGATTTGAAATTCTCCACAACGGGGCGCATGTGCGGGCTCAGGCAGAACGGACATGCCTGACTAGAGCTCCGCTCCCTGAAGGAAGTAAGCCGCGGATATCTCTAAATTAAGCGGGCTCCCGACGGTACAAAACTCAGGCTCTTAACACTGAAAGGTGAGGGAAAGTGTTCAAGAGAACAATGGTGCTAGGAGGCGCAAGGAGTAGAGCAAAAACGAACGTTAATAGCAGCAGAGCAGAAACACCGCTAAAAAGGCGCCAGTCACCTCAGAGATGATCCCCTCAGGGATAGTGTTGAGCGGAATACGCCATATTCGATTTTCGCAATATATCACGAATATATAGTAGAATATTCGAGAAATATTCGCTAAAATCGAATATTCGTGATATTTTAGCGAAAAATATATATTGCGAAATTTCGCTAATGCGATTGCGATATTTATTGCGAAATTCTCGTTCGCGCATGCGCAAACGCCCGAACAACACGCGACCATTTCCTGGATCCTTGCCAGTTGATTTTCACATCGCATTTTTGTGCTGCCCAGTCCTTGGAAGTGAAAATGGTTGGAAGCAATTTTACACCCAGTGAGGAAAAGATGCTGATTAGTGTAAGTATTTTCACCACTGTTATTTCATTATCTTTAACTGCATTTTAGACTAGTTTAAAAGTTAGTATATAAGATCAGATATTAGTATTTCCCAAACATTGTGTCTCCTGCTGTTGCAAAACTACAACTCCCAGCATGCCTGCACAGCGGCAAGACACCCTGGTTGGTAAATGTGTATTTAGGCACTTTCCTTGCTATTTAGCATAATTAATTTAACATGTTGTGGACATTAACTTCAGGGTCCTTAAGGCCCAAGGACGTTCGAATACATATTGCCCTTTAGATGTTGCAGAACTACAACTTCCAGCATGCCTGGGCATGCTGGCACTTCTAGTTTTGCAAGTTCTGCAGGCCCACATTTTTCAGACCACTATACACGGGTCTCTAAACTGTGGCACCCTAGATGCAGCAAAAGTAAAATTCTTACCATGCACTGACAGACCATGGCTGATGGGAGTAGTAGTTTTGCAACAGCTGGAGGTGGACTGGTCTTGAAACCCTGAGTTAGGTAACAAACTCACAGTGTTTTGCAACCATTCTGCCTCCAGCTGTTGCAAAACTACAACTCCCTGCATGCAACTGGCTGCAATAACCCCCCCCCCCTCTCCCCCAATGTGAATGTACAGGGTACATTCACATGGGCTGGGGCTTACAGTGTGCTTCTAGCTGAAGCAAATTTGGCGCTGCAGCTCAAACCCTCAGTGGGAAACTACTGTGAACCCCACGCCCCTCTGACTGTACCTTAAAAACACTACACCACACTAAATATAAATTAAAAAACAAAACATATACACATACCCCTACATAGCCACCCTCCCCTCCACAATAAAAAAAAAACATCTGGTACGGCACTGTTTCCTAAACGAAGCCTACAGCTGTTGCAAAACAACTCCCCAGTATTACCGGACAGCCATTAACTGTCCAGGCATGCTGGTAGTTAAAGTATAATTGTTGTACAGCTGGTGACGGTGAGCTACATGGTGTATCAGAGCATGCTGGTAGTTGTAGTTTTTAAATAACATCAACTCCATTATTTATTCAAAATTAATTCATCAAAAAGTCAAAAGAAACAAACATATTATTGTTCCTATATAAAGATAGGGATGAAAAAAAATAATCTATTGTACAGGCCCATTGTAAGTGTCCAAAAATAATTATAGCGGTCAGATGAATAGCAACGCATTTCTCCCCTATACGTGTATCCTGTGCTGTTACTCATTTATACATTATTAGGTGGCGAGCAAAATGGCAAGATATAAAATCTGTCATGTTACCCCTGTCATTGATTAATAAGGCGAGAATGCTTCCAATTGTTGAATACCATAGATTTCCGTCATATATCCATAAGGGTTTAAACAAAAGTATTATAATATACTTTGTTCTTCATCTTGCAGAGGTTCCTGCAAAAGGGCTACGATCAGCTGCGGAGGCAGCCGGAAAAAAAAAAGTGATCAGCTCCCTAATGCAGGACTTACGCGACCAACAGGGCTGCACACACGACCGCATGGCCATATTAAAAAAATGGTCGGACCTGAAGAGGCGCCACATGGACCAGGTCAAACGTATACGGGATGAATATCATCCAGGTAAGTTATTGGTGACAGTTATGTATTTTTTTTTCTAAAGTGTATTTTGTGCGTGTACTCGAGAGAGGAGCCGGACTGCAGGAGTTGGGAGTAGGCAGGCCTCCCCCAGAGGCAATCTGCCACCTTTCTCCATGCCCCAGGTGGCAATGGCGGGTGTGAGGGGGTCCTCCCACACAGCCCGTCCTACAGTAGGTGACTGGGATATTGTGTCAATCTCGCTCCCTTTCTCGGCGAAATTGAGCACTTGCGAGCCCCATCGCGGGAGCCAGCGCCTAGCTGGCTTGCCGCGATGGAGACAAAGCCGTCATAGAAGCGACGGGGATCCGACGCGGATTCCCGCCAATTCTACACGTGGGCGGAGTTTGTTATGAATCCTGAGAAGGAAGTCCCCGCCGGATTTTAAATAAAAATCCGGCATGGGTTCCCCCCTCAGGAGCATAACAGGCCCTTAGGTCTGGTATGGGTTGTAAGGAGACCCCCCCTATGCCGAAAAAACGGCGTGGGGGTCCCCCCACAATCCATCCCAGACCCGTATCCAAAGCACGCCGGCCGGCCGGTCAGGAAGGGAGTGGGGGCGAGTGAGCACCCCCCTCCTGAGCCGTACCGGGCAGCATGCCCTCAACATGGGGGGGTCAGGTGCTCTGGGGCAGGGGGCGCACTGCAGCCCCCCACCCCAGAGCACCCTGTCCCCATGTTGATGAGGACAGGGCCCCTTCCCGACAACCCTGGCCGTTGGTTGTCGGGGTATGCGGGCGGGAGGCTTATCGGAATCTGGAAGCCCCCTTTAATAAGGGGGCCCCCAGATACCGGCCCCCCACCCTAAGTGAATGAGTATGGGGTACATTGTACCCCTACCCATTCACCTGCAAGAAAAGTTTAAACACAAAATAATACCCACACAGTGTATTGAAATATTTTATTAAGTTGGCCCGCCGGGGGGGGGGGTGTGTATGATCGCTTTTATAAAAGCGCCCCCTCCGGCGGGCTTCTGCGGGGGGGGTGGGTGCCGCTGTTCTTCACCGCCGTCTGGTTCTCTTCTGCCGCCGGGGGGGGCGCTTTGATAAAAGCGCCCACCACCCGGCGGGCTTCCTTCGACATCTTCGGCGGCGGGGGGGTCTTCTCCCACTCTCCGGGGTCTTCTCCGACTCTCCGGGGGTCTTCTCCGCTCTCCGGGGGTCTTCTTCTTCTTCAGGAATCGCCACCGCTATCTTCGTGTGTTAGCTCAATTACTGGCGGCAGCGAGTCCCCTCTTCTGTGACGTCATCTTCTCTTCTTCTTCTCCAGATGTTGACGCGATGCTTCCTTCCGCTGTTATGGCTGGCGCGCGGCTTGCAGCGAGTTATATAGGCCTGTCTTGTGATGTCGCAGTCCCATCATGCTCCGGTAGGTACCACGTGCTACCTACCGGAGCATGATGGGACTGCAACGTCACAAGACAGGCCTATATAACTCGCTGCGAGCCGCGTGCCAGCCATAACAGCGGAAGGAAGCGTCGCGTCAACATCTGGAGAAGAAGAAGAGAAGATGACGTCACAGAAGAGGGGACTCGCCGCCGCCAGTAATTGAGCTAACACACGAAGATAGCGGCGGCGAGTCCTGAAGAAGAAGAAGACCCCCGGAGAGCGGAGAAGACCCCCGGAGAGCCGTAGAAGACCCCCGGAGAGCCGGAGAAGACCCCGGAGAGCGGGAGAAGACCCCGGAGTGTGGGAGAAGACCCCCCCCGCCGCCGAAGATGTCGAAGGAAGCCCGCCGGGTGGTGGGCGCTTTTATCAAAGCGCCCCCCCCCCGGCGGCAGAAGAGAACCAGACGGCGGTGAAGAACAGCGGCACCCACCCCCCCCGCAGAAGCCCGCCGGAGGGGGACGCTTTTATAAAAGCGATCATACACACCCCCCCCCGGCGGCCAACTAATAAAATATTTCAATACACTGTGTGGTTTATTTGTGTTTAAACTTTTCTTGCAGGTGAATGGGTAGGGGTACAATGTACCCCATACTCATTCACTTAGGGTGGGGGGCCGGTATCTGGGGGCCCCCTTATTAAAGGGGGCTTCCAGATTCCGATAATCCCGCCCGCATACCCCGACAACCAACGGCCAGGGTTGTCGGGAAGGGGCCCTGTCCTCATCAACATGGGGACAGGGTGCTCTGGGGTGGGGGGGCTGCAGTGCGCCCCCTGCCCCAGAGCACCTGACCCCCCCATGTTGAGGGCATGCTGCCCGGTGCGGCTCAGGAGGGGGGGGGGGCGCGCGCGCGCCCCCCACTCCCCTCCTGACCGGCCGGCCGGCGTGCTTTGGATACGGGTCTGGTATGGATTGTGGGGGGACCCCCACGCCATTTTTTCGGCATATGGGGGGGGTCTCCTTACAACCCATACCAGACCTAAGGGCCCGTTATGCTCCTGAGGGGGGAACCCATGCCGGATTTTTATTTAAAATCCGGCGGGGACTTCCTTCTCAGGATTCATAACAAACTCCGCCCACGTGTAGAATTGGCGGGAATCCGCGTCGGATCCCCGTCGCTTCTATGACGCACTCGCTGGAATGTGCTTTTACTATTCCAGCGAGTGCGAGATGTCGGCAGCCTGTCGCCGAGAATCAGCGCGATGCTGTCGTGCTATAAACACATTCTCGGCGGCAGGCACTGTACCTGCTCCGCTTTGAAGCCCAACGGGGCAGAGGGACTCCCTATAAGGGAGTGAGAGGATTTTCCCGCTCAACCAGCCCCGTTAGTCCTTCGCCTGTCTTTTTAGAGACCGCGTGGTCAGAGTGCGTGCATGTTAACCCAATTTTGAGTGCGTCTGTAAGTGTGGTGGTTTTTGTGGGAGGGGGGTGGGCGTACTAAGCACAGGCTTACCTCGCATAGCACACCCACCGGGAGTCGGGCTGAGACCACCAAACTCAATTCACATGTAGCCGAGAGCGGGATCCGAACCCCTAGTTGCAGAGGTTAATGGCTTGTCAGCGCAGTGCCAATCGCGTTGAGCCACCACAGCTCCTTTGGTGACAGTTATGTAAGGTCATATGTAATTAATGTAAGGGCAGATGTTGTTAACCCAGACGCCATGTTGTGGTAACATATATCACCACCATCCAAGGTATTCATAGTACTGTTGAAAAAAGACATGGGACAGCAGACAGGAACACAGAAGTTATGTGGGAACATACTTTTCCCATTGCTTTGCATGGGACTTTAAACAAAAACCCCGACCCTCACAAATGGGGGTAGTTAACCACTTAAGGACCGCCTACTGCACATTTACGTCGGCAGAATGGCACGGCTGGGCACATCAACGTATATATACGTTGGTTTTAGTACCCAGCCGTGGGTCGCGGGCGCGCCACGAAGCCACGAAGCTCCAGGACCGGGACCGCGGGATTCGCGGACCCGATCGCCGCTGCAGTGCGGCGATCCGTCCCTGGAGCGGAAGAACGGGGAGAGCCGTGTGTACACACGGCTTCCCCGTGCTTCTCTGTGGCCGGAGCATCGATCGCGTCATCCCTGTAATAGGGGGACGCGATCGATGACATCACACCTACAGCCACACCCCCCTACAGTTGTAAACACACACATTAGGGCACACATTCCCTACAGCGCCACCTGTGGTTAACTCCCAAACTGCAACTGTCATTTCCACAGTAAACAATGCAATTTAAATGCATTTTTTGCTGTGAAAATGACAATTGTCCCAAAAATGTGTCAAAATTGTCCGAAGTGTCCGCCATATTGTCACAGTCACGAAAAAAATCGCTGATCGCCGATATTAGTAGTAAAAAAAAAAAAAATTAATAAAAATGCAATAAAACTATCCCTTATTTTGTAAACGCTATAAATTTTGCGAAAACCAACCGATAAACGCTTATTGCGATTTTTTTTTTTACCAAAAATATGTAGAAGAATACGTATCGGCCTAAACTGAGGAAAAAAAATGTTTTTTTATATATTTTTGGGGGATATTTATTATAGCAAAAAGTAAAAAATATTGCATTTTTTTTTTAAATTGTCGCTCTATTTTTGTTTATAGCGCAAAAAAAAAAAACCGCAGAGGTGATCAAATACCACCAAAAGAAAGCTCTATTTGTGGGAAAAAAAGGACGCAAATTTTGTTTGGGAGCCACGTCGCACGACCGCGCAATTGTCTGTTAAAGCGACGCAGTGCCGAATCGCAAAAACCCCTTGGGTCATTTGCCAGCGTATTGGTCCGGGTCTTAAGTGGTTAAGGGATAAATTAACGATCCTATACTTTAAGTGGACGTATAAGTAACATGTGACCAAGTGTTATCGAAATAGCTACAGCTGTTATGAAGTAACATGTATTTCCCATAGAGTTGAATGGGACTTTAAAGAAAAACCCCGACCATGGCAAATGGGGGTGGGTAAGGGTTAAACCACCTATCCTATGTTTGTTGCTGACATGTTTCATGTAAATATCTTTAGCCGTTTGGACGTGATGCTGGTACATACATACATACATACATACATACATACATACATACACACACACGTTGAGTTTTATATATATAGATTCCCACTAAATTCCTGTGTTAGGCGTGGGGTTGTCATAGTAATCCCGTGTGCTCCATCAGGCCCTTTTTTTAACATGAGATCGTCTGAACAAAACAAAGGAGACAAAAACAGCTCATTTTACCATGGTGGCAGCCCAGCTCACGCTGAGTCCCCTGTAGTGCCCACAAGACCCTTTAATATAACATTGTCCCATTGGTTAACTGTCTATATAAATTAATTTGTATTCATATACAATACAGCAGAGTACACAGAATTTGCATACGTCATTAGAAAACATTTTTACATATATGAACATTGTGTTATTATAGGAGCTCCTCTACCAGCTGTGCGCCCCAAAAGCACAAGGCGACAGGCCATAGAGGAGGAGGATGAAGAGGAGAAGCAGGAGGAGGATGCGGAAGAGGAGGAGAGGGATGAGGAGGAGCAGCCAGGGCCCTCCCACTCGCCAACCCCAGCTCCTGTTGAGGAGCAAGATGAGGAGCTGCACCCCCCCAAACTTCTGCTGGAGTATCGGCTGTAGGAGAAGATGAGCAGGAGGAAGAGACCGTTCCTATGAACCTCAGTCAGGAGGGTAAATATGTGCACAAAGATTAATAACATTTCAACAATAAGATGTAGATATAAAAATGGACAGCATTTAAAGCGCACCCGTCAGATTTCAGAACAATAATATGGTATTTTTGATAGAAGTATACAGGTAGTGCAGAATTATTAGGCAAGTTGTATTTTTTAATCAGTAAATTTTTATTCAGGTTTTCAGATTACATGACAGACAAACATTTAGTCACGCAAGAAGTCGCGACGTATGGGTAGAAATAATGCAGTAGTGATATGGTAGTCAAACAATGTCTCAAATAATACAATAGTGAGTAACAATGAGTAAAAAGGCACAGTAGGTACACTAGTTCCAAAGTATAGACAGGTATTGAACCAGGGGATCTATAAGGCATATATGCCAGAGGGTCTTCTCCTTCACCGGTCACCCCCAATTGGGTTCAAGGCTGCGACCGGGGCCGAGTCGACGACCTCCTTGGCTGGAGCAGCACAGGATTTCAAGGTAAAACAAGTGGAGACATGCAGTTTCGTTTATACCAGGTGGACCAATCGTGCCACTTTCTAGCTACGCTAGCTTTATTCACGTCCCTGAGTGCTAATGTCGTCTCGTAGGTGTAATGTAGTTGGGTAGTTTTGTATAACATCTCCTACAGTAGGTGGTAGTGGGCGTTTCCAGTTCCTCGTTATGCATAGTCTAGCCGATAAGAGAATGTGTAAGATAGTGTGTTTTGACTCAGCAGGGTATCCCTCCATACCTAGTGACAAAAGTGCTAGCCCAGGCTTGGGGTGAGCTACAGAGTGCGAGGCCTCGGAGATCACTTGGAAGACCGATGTCCAAAAGGGGGTTATTTTGGGGCAGCCCCAGAATATATGGAGCAGGGTCCCCTGAGAGCCACAGTGTCTCCAACACCTATCACTCTGCCCCTTACCGAATTTAGATAGCCGTGCCGGGGTCAAGTACCATCTCAGTGAAATTTTTGAAGAGAGTTCCAAAGGGTAGAGCAACTAGTAACTGTATAGACTGATTTGCAGGCTTTGGCCCATTGTTGTGAAGTGTAGGCAACCTAGGTCTGATTCCCATTTAAGTAGGGGGGTCGTTTTCTCAAATAAAGTTTTTTTTTTGGAGAACATTATAAAAGAGCGATATACCTTCTGGGAAGAGGAGGGGTTGTTGAGGAAGAGCCATGTAGGTAAGGGTATGTAGCGATCCCATTGGGGGGAAGTAGTCAGGAAGTGTGTAGTTCTAGAGTGCAGGTATATATCCTTGTCAGGCAAGTTGTATGCAAGTTGTAAGTCGGAGAAGGATTTGGGGCGACCTTTATCTAAGATATCATTTAAAAATAGTATGCCGTGGTCATGCCATTGTTTATAAGATATCATAGGTATGTGGTGTTGTAAGGTCTCAATCGGATCTTCCAAAGCTGTATTGTCGGGAGTATCCATGGCAGAGGTGGACAAATTTATTCCACGTCTTGACCGTGGCTGCCATAGTAGGAGATACAGAAGAGGGGATTTTAGTGGATGTGGTGGTAAACAGCAACCATGGGGCTAGGCCTGTGCCAGGTGTGAGGTTGGATTCCAACCGCCCCACGCGGTGCACGGTGGGCTGTTAAACCACTCCCTGGATTGGGTAAGGACGGATGCCATGTAAATAGTGTTGGAAATCAACGTATCCAGTGCCACCTGCTTTGCGAGTTTTAATAAGGGTGGAGTGAGCGCATCTAGCTCTCTTACCTTGCCAGATATAGGAGGATAAGATAGACTGGAGCGATTTAAAGTATTGGGCAGGGACAGGAATGGGTAGGGTCCTGAAGAGGTAGAGGATACGGGGTAGATGAAACATTTTGAATGCCGCCAAACGACCTGTCCAGGACAATTCCTGGGACGCTAGTTTGTGGAGATCAGATTGAAGCTTGGTGCGAATGGGATATAGTTGTGGTGGAACAGGTGATAAGGAGCTTTGGTTAATTGTATGCCCAGATATGTTATGCTTGTATCAGTCCATGAATATGGGAAACGCTGTTGTAGTAGCAGAGTTGCAGGGGTATTCACGCCTAAATTTAAAATATGGCATTTGGAATCGTTAATCTTGTAATAGGACACTCTACTAAAAGCGGGCTTAACGTCTCTTGAACAGCTGGGAGTGAGGAAGATGGGTCAGACAGCATGAGTATGACGTCATCAGCGAATAGGCTGATTTTTTGTTCATGTCCTCCTGCCCGAGATTCCAGTGACAAGCGGATTCGATCGTATGGACTGGGCTAGTGTTTCCATTAATAAGTTGAAAATTAGGGGGGACAGGGGGCACCCTTGCCTAGTTCCATTGGTAATTTTGAAGGGCGATGACAGAGAGTCTGCCGAGTAAACTTGGGCCGAGGGGTTAGAGTAAAGGGCCATGATTGTGTTATGTATCTGTCCCTTGAATCCAAACTTCAAAAGAACTGAGGATAGGAACCCCCAATGTACCCTGTCAAATGCTTTTTCAGCATCTAGAGATAGGAGTACAGAGGGGGTCCCGGAGAGTGTTGCTTGGTGAATGACGTTCACCATTCTTCTTGTGGCGTCCGACGCCTGTCGGCCTTTAGTGAAACCTGATTGATCAAAGTGGATAAGTGTAGGGAGGATGTCGGTCAATCTGTTGGCTATTAATTTGGCATATAACTTGGCATCTACATTTAGTAGGGAAATGGGGCGGAAGTTTTGAGGTAAGGATGGGTCTTTGCCCGGTTTCTTGGGAGAGTGACTATTATGGCATTCAGCATGTCTGGTGGGAAGGAAGAGACCGCTGCAGCTGAGTTGAACATTTCGCAAAGGGTGGGGGTTAGGATCTGACTGAATTTCTTATAATATTCCCCGGTGAACCCATCGGCCCCGGTGATTTAGCGTTGGGAAGGTTAGTAATAGCGCGGTTAAGTTCAGTGTGCGTAAAGGGGGCGTTAAGGGTCTCCAGTTGCTCGGGAGATAGGGGAGGGGAGGTTAACAGTCTCCAGAAATGAGTCTATGTCGTGACAGGACGGTTGATGGGTGGATGTGTCATTTTTTATATTGTATAAATCAGCGTAGTACGCACTGAAGGCCGTTAGATATTTCATCGGGTTTCATTAATTTGGCTTTGGTGTGAGGGTGAAATAGAAAAGGTATTTTTCGCCTTAAGTCTATGGCCCCGTATTTTGGACGCTAACATTTTACCTGCTTTGTTTCCCGTAGCGTAGAATGTGGCTCTAACTCTCGTATAGGCCTTCTCAAAGGATTCTAGCAGTAAAGAACGCAGTTCATGTCGTAAGTCAAAGATCTTGGCCTGAAGAGAGGGAGAGAGGGACCATAGTTTGTTTTGGGGAGTCTGCGGAGTCAAGTTCAGTAGTGAGCTGATCAATCTTTTTTGCCCTGGCTCTTTTGGCTCTAGCACCTAGCTGTATAAATACGCCCCGAATGACGGCTTTATGGGCGGCCCACACGACCACCGGGTCAGACACGGAATGGGAGTTTTATGGAGAAGTATTCCTCCAGACGTTGTTGTATAATGTTGGCAGTGGATGGGTCTCGGATCAGGGAATAATTAGCTCTCCAGAGATAGGAGTTAGTCTGTGGGGACTTTGAATCAATAGTGATGCTAATCGGGGCATGGTCCGACCAGGTGGTGGGGTGGATCACCGAGTCCGAAATTCTGTGGAGCAACGATCGGTCAGATAAAAACAGGTCTATGCGCGAGTAGGTGTTGTATCGCGGGGAAAGGTAAGTGTAATCGCGTTCCGCTCGCGTGACAACACCTCCACACGTCAAACAAATCATTAGTAGAAATAAAGTTTTTTCAGGGGAGGAGTATGTGCCTTTTTGCACCTGCTGTGGAGTCCAGATCTTGATCCGGAACAAGATTAAAGTCCCCGCAGATCAGAAGGTGCCCCTTTTGGGAGCTCTTGATTGTTTTCAAGACAGATTTAAGAAAGGACATTTGTCTTTGGTTTGGAGCATAGATAGAGGCCAATGTGTATTGGATGCTGTTGATCATGCATATTAGAATAAACATATCGGCCTTCTGGGTCAGAGATACATTTCTGTAGTTGAAAGGGAACAGTGTCTCTGATGGCGATTAGTAACTCCCCTTTGTTTTTTTCGAGTAGCATGAGTTGAAGATGTGAGGAAATTGTTGGTTTTGGCAACGTGGGTGCAGATCTTGGAGGAAGTGAGTCTCTTTGGACGCAGAGGATGTCGCATTTAAGTGAAATAGCCGTCTTCCACAAAGACGAGCGTTTTAACTGGGTGGTTTAGCCCCTTTGCGTTTAGGGACAAGATGGTGAAAGACATGGTGCTGGAACAGGGGTGTAAAGTGCAAGGATTAGACTTACAGTTAGAAGAGGAAGTGCAGCCGAATTCGGACCTCCTGAAGATGTAGTGAGACAGGTCGTGCGATGAGAGGGAGCACTCAGGGAACTGGTCTTATCAGATGGCTGTAGTGATCAGGTCTTGGACGTGTAGAGGAATCCCAGTGGCGTGTTAGGAACTACTGTGCGGCGATTAAAGATAAAAGATAGAGTTAAATGGAAAAAAAAAAGAATATTAAAACAAGTAACAGTTCTCAGCAGGTCAGGATGAATCTCGAGCTGAGTAGGTTTGGGGTAAAGTTCAGGCTCCAGGAGCAAACGTAACAACAACAATAGTAAATCGAGCAACATAACAAACTGCCTGCCGGCATAGGATTTGTGGTGCCCTAAGCCTTGTATAGGTTTAGGTAATCAATGCGAGTTGGCGGTGGAGCGAGCCTCGTGGCGGGTTTTTTTTTTTTGAGATGAGGGAGGATCTTCCTGGTGGGTCAGCGCATTCTTCCGGAGGTTCCGGGATGATGCCCATGAAAGTAGCAATTTTGTGCCCCCTTGTACTGTGGATATGGTATGCGGAATGCCGTTGTGGGTCACCAAAATCGTGGCAGGGTGACGCCATTTGTATACGATCTTGTGGTTCGCCAGAGCCTTGGTCACAGTTTTCAGTTGCCTCCGCATCTGAAGAGTGTGTTGGGACAAGTCTGCGTACATTTGAACCTCAGCATATGGGGCAGGGAGCTTCTGGATAGTGCGAGCCTTGTATAGGATTTGTTCTTTCGCTTGATAAAAATGGATGCGCATGAGGACATCCCTCGGGACCGTGTCAGCGAGGTGGCGTGGTTTAGGAATCCTGTGGATGCGGTCTATAGTCAGTTCAATAGGGGACAAGTCGGGCAATAGAGTGGAGAACAGATTAGTTGCAAAGGCGCGGAGGTCCGTAGGAAGGACAGTTTCTGGGACCCCCCTCATTTTTATATTATTGCGCCTAGATCTGTCCTCGAGGTCCGCTAGTTTTATTTTAACCCATTCAGTGTCATCCCTGTGGGCCTCATTGGCATCGACTAGGTCATTCACTATGTCGGTACATTCCTCCATCTTTTCTTCCATATATGTCACCCTGTCTCCCATATGCTGCAAATCTGTGGAGAATCCCTGCATTAGAGAGGACAGGTTGGTCATCAGAGAGGATTGCAGGAGCAGCAGCATATCCTTCATGGTTGTGTCCAACACAGGCTGCCCTGATGTGGGGAATGCTGCTATGGAAGACTGTAATGCGGCAATGGCGTCAGCGTTATGCAGGGGGTTACTCACGGTTCCGGCCTGGAGTGTGGTGTCCAAGCGCATCCGCGCTTTCGCTGGGCTCCGGGTATCCGGGGACAGTGGAGGGGCATTTGAACGTGGTGGACGTGGAGGGGATGTCAGACCTCCTACCGAATCACCCGGACCACTACCAGGAAGGTCTGTGTAGGCCGAGGATGTTCGCCGTGAGGTGCCGTCAGCGCCATCTTGGGTAGGTCCACGCCGCGCTTGCTGGAACGAGAAAGCTGAGAGCTTTTGTATAAACCGTTCCTCCTTCCGCTTGCGGGACATCGTCTCTCCGAGTTCCAGAGGGTGTCCCACGGCAGTTTAGGTAGTCGATGGAGCGGGCAATCTGCCTTTTCGTCGTCGCTTCAGAGCCGGCTAGCAGGAGCTCGGGACTTATGCTGCCATACTGCTCGCGCGCAAGCCACGCCCCTGCAAGTTGTATTTTTGAGGATTCATTTTATTATTGAACAACAACCATGTTCTCAATGAACCTAAAAAACTCATTAATATCAAAGCTGAATATTTTTGGAAGTAGTTTTTAGTTTGTTTTTAGTTTTAGCTATTTTAGGGGGATATCTGTGTGTGCAGGTGACTACTATTACTGTGCATAATTATTAGGCAACTTAACAAAAAAAAAATATATACCCATTTCAATTATTAATTTTTACCAGTGAAACCAATATAACATCTCAACATTCAGAAATATACATTTCTGACATTCAAAAACAAAACAAAAACAAATCAGTGACCAATATAGCCACCTTTCTTTGCAAGGACACTCAAAAGCCTGCCATCCATGGATTATGTCCGTGTTTTGATCTGTTCACCATCAACATTGCGTGCAGCAGCAACCACATCCTCCCAGACACTGTTCAGAGAGGTGTACTGTTTTCCCTCCTTGTAAATCTCACATTTGATGATGGACCACAGGTTCTCAATGGGGTTCAGATCAGGTGAACAAGGAGGCCATGTCATTAGTTTTTCTTCTTGTATACCCTTTCTTGCCAGCCACGCTGTGGAGTACTTGGACGCGTGTGATGGAGCATTGTCCTGCATGAAAATCATGTTTTTCTTGAAGGATGCAGACTTCTTCCTGTACCACTGCTTGAAGAAGGTGTCTTCCAGAAACGGGCAGTAGGACTGGGAGTTGAGCTTGACTCCATCCTCAACCCGAAAAGGCCCCACAAGCTCATCTTTGATGATACCAGCCCAAACCAGTACTCCACCTCCACCTCCACCTTGCTGGCGTCTGAGTCGGACTGGAGCTCTCTGCCCTTTACCAATCCAGCCATGGGCCCATCCATCTGGCCCATCAAGACTCACTCTCATTTCATCAGTCCATAAAACCTTAGAAAAATCATTCTTGAGATATTTCTTGGCCCAGTCTTGACGTTTCAGCTTGTGTGTCTTGTTCAGTGGTGGTCGTCTTTCAGCCTTTCTTACCTTGGCCATGTCTCTGAGTATTGCACACCTTGTGCTTTTGGGCACTTCAGTGATGTTGCAGCTCTGAAATATGGCCAAACTGGTGGCAAGTGGCATCTTGGCAGCTGCACGCTTGACTTTTCTCAGTTCATGGCCAGTTATTTTGCGCCTTGGTTTTTCCACACGCTTCTTGCGATCCTGTTGACTATTTTGAATGAAACGCTTGATTGTTCGATGATCACTCTTCAGAAGCTTTGCAATTTTAAGAGTGCTGCATCCCTCTGCAAGATATCTCACTATTTTTGACTTTTCTGAGCCTGTCAAGTCCTTCTTTTGAACCATTTTGCCAAAGGAAAGGAAGTTGACTAATAATTATGCACACATGATATAGGGTGTTGATGTCATTAGACCACACACCTTCTCATTACAGAGATGTACATCACCTAATATGCTTAATTGGTAGTAGGCTTTAGAGCCTATACAGCTTGGAGTAAGACAACATGCATAAAGAGGATGATGTGGTCAAAATACTAATTTGCCTAATAATTCTGCACTCCTGTATGTGCTAGACACATAACAATTGTGTATACATGATAATGATTGTTTAATAAGCAACATAAATATTTTATGTATTTGGTAACGGTCTTTGAAATCAATTTTTTTTTTCTTATATCCTAACAGCTATGAAAGAGATTTTGGTGAAACAGAGCGAAATGCAGAAGATCCAAGATAGAATTTGCGTAAATCAGCGGAAAATGCGGTATCTGGACCAACAGAATATTCAGCTGGAGCAACAGCATATGAAGAAGTATGCGGAGATGATAGAGATTCAGAAGCAGAATTTCATTGGATTTATTTTCCTCTAATACATTTTTTTTTTTTTCAATGTTTCCTTTCTTATTGAGATTGGTAGGTTTTTCAACACATCTAACTTCACATCTAACACACATCAACATCAACATCAACAGATCTAACTTCATAATAACCAAAAACATTTTATACTATTTGCTCTTATATATATATATATATATATATACTATATACAGAGTTGCTCTTGCAGACAGGCTAATGGTTGCAGTATAAAGGCCGCAAAACAAGGTTTAACATAAAGTTCAGTGTTTTAGTCACACTTGCTGTTACGGTCCGGTCTGGTAGCTTGTAGCGGAGGCTGTTGGTGGATCCGCTGTGCCAGAGAGGTCATGAAGCATTACTCAGCATGAAGGCAGCAGCAGTAGTATTAAAATATGATGTTATTATCACACAGGCACCATTTACAAGCAGTAGTGGTAATAGTACTAGATAGCATCTAAACACTTGGGCAAGACTTTACAGCAGCAGCAGTGGTAATAGTAGTATAGAGTGGCAAATAACTTGTGACATAGGTGTCTTGACTGAGCAGCAGCAGTAGTAGTAGTAGTAGACAATACAGAGTCAAATCACTTGGGCAAGAGGTGCCATGATGAGCAGCAGTGGTAATAGTAGTATAGAGTGGCAAATAACTTGTGACATAGGTGTCTTGACTGAGCAGCAGCAGTAGTAGTAGTAGTAGACAATACAGTGTCAAATCACTTGGGCAAGAGGTGCCATGATGAACAGCAGCAGCAGCAGCAGTGGTAATAGTAGTATAGAGTGGCAAATAACTTGTAACATAGGTGTCTTGACTGAGCAGCAGTAGTAGTAGTAGTAGACAATACAGTGTCAAATCACTTGGACTAGAGGTGCCATGATGAGCAGCAGTGGTAATAGTAGTATAGAGTGGCAAATAACTTGTGACATAGGTGTCTTGACTGAGCAGCAGCAGTAGTAGTAGTAGTAGACAATACAGTGTCAAATCACTTGGGCAAGAGGTGCCATGATAAGCAGCAGTGGTAATAGTAGTATAGAGTGGCAAATAACTTGTGACATAGGTGTCTTGACTGAGCAGCAGCAGTAGTAGTAGTAGTAGACAATACAGTGTCAAATCACTTGGGCAAGAGGTGCCATGATGAACAGCAGCAGCAGCAGCAGTGGTAATAGTAGTATAGAGTGGCAAATAACTTGTGACATAGGTGTCTTGACTGAGCAGCAGCAGCAGTAGTAGTACAAGACAATATAGTGTCAAATCACTCGGGCAAGAGATGCCATGATGAACAGCAGCAGCAGCAGCAGTGGTAATAGTAGTATAGAGTGGCAAATAACTTGTGACATAGGTGTCTTGACTGAGCAGCAGCAGTAGTAGTACAAGACAATATAGTGTCAAATCACTCGGGCAAGAGATGCCATGAACAGCAGCAGTGGTAAGAGTAATAAAAATGGCAAATAGCTCGGCCAAGAGGTGCCATCAGCTGCAGCAGTATTAATAGAAAGTGGCAAATCTCTTGGAAAAAAGGTGACAGCAGCAGTATGAGTAATATATCGGTACATAATCACTCAGCCTTTTGGCATTAGCAGTAGGAGCCCATATGGTGGCAAAATTACAAAAGCTTGAAGTTGCAGTAGCATGGTGATTAAATTTGAAAAGCAGAATGACACAGGCCTTAAGTAGCTGTAGCCTGACTATACCATAGTGCCTCATAATTTAAAAGTTTGATTAACGTCATTTCTATGCCATCCGTGACTTTTTAAATTCATGATGAGCAATTACTTTTCAAAATAATGTGGCAGCAGAATCAGGACTCCTTATAGTGGCTTAACCTCCCTGGCGGTATCCCCGAGCGTGACTCGGGGTGGGTTTTTTCTGCTAAGAACGGTATCCCCGAGTCACGCTCGGGGTAGCCATGCAGAGCCTGCAGCGCGCGCTGGCTTACCTTCTTCCTGGATCCAGCGATGCATCCCCGCTGTGTGAGCGAGCGAGTGCTCGCTCGATTCACACAGCGTCCCCGTGTGCCGCCGATCTCCGTTTCCTGCGACGTTACGACGCACGGAAGCGGAGAACGGCGCCAAATTCAAAAAAGTAAACAAACACTTTACATACAGTATACTGTAATCTTATACAGTAAATTACAGTACTGTATGTAAAAAATACACACCCCCCATGTCTCTAGTGGTCTGTCCAGTGCCCTACATGTTCTTTTATAAAATAAAAAGTGTTCTTTCTGCCTGGAAACTGTAGATTGCCCATAGCAACCAAAAGTGTCCCTTTATGTCAAAAATGGTTTTAGATCAGCTAGAAAACAGCGATAATAAATTTTAATCACTTGCAGAATTGAGCGATAGCGATTTGTGGGGAAATTCGCCATAAAAAAAAAAATAATAATGACAGCGACAATTCTGCAACTGAGCAAATTTCAGTGTTTTTGAGTTGATTACATTATTGAATATTTTTTATTATAATTACATTATAATTTGTTATAATTATTTATAGTTTTTTATTATATAAAAAATTATGATTTTGTTTTTCAAACTTTATCATACCCGGGATGTCTTGTTTGGACAGATTTAAGCAAGTTATTCCTAAGAATTGCAGGCCTACAGTATAAAATGCCAAATTTCCATGCAAATAATTGTACCGCTTTTGGTACGTAATTCCAGACAGAATCATACCGCCAGGGATGTTAATGACACAGCATGGAAATATTTATGCCCTTAACACTACCTGCCCACTATGAGTTTCAAAGGTATACAGTGAGGAAAATAAGTATTTGAACACCTGTCTATCAGCTAGAATTCTGAGCCTCAAAGACCTGTTAGTCTGCCTTTAAAATGTCCACCTCCACTCCATTTATTATGCTAAATTAGATGCACCTGTTTGAGGTCATTAGCTGCATAAAGAGTGACACCTGTCCACCTTATACAATCAGCAAGAATCGGACTACTAACATGGCCAAGACCAAAGAGCTGTCCAAAGACACTAGAGACAAATTTGTACACCACCACAAGGCTGGAAAGGGCTACGGGGAAATTGCCAAGCAGCTTGGTGAAAAAAGGGTACACTGTTGGAACAATCATTAGAAAATGGAAGAAGATAAACATGACTGTCAATCTCCCTCGGACTGGGGCTCCATGCAAAATCTCAACTCGTGGGGTCTCAATGATCCTAAGAAAGGTGAGAAATCAGCCCAGGACTACACGGGAGGAGCTGGTCAATGACCTGAAAAGAGTTGGGACCACCGTTTCCAAGGTTACTGTTGGTAATACACTAAGACGTCATGGTTTGAAATCATGCATGGCACGGAAGGTTCCCCTGCTTAAATCAGCACATGTCAAGGCCCGTCTTAAGTTTGCCAATGACCATTTGGATGATCCAGAGGAGTCATGGGAGAAAGTCTTGTGGTCAGATGAGACCATAATAGAACTTTTTGGTCATAATTCCACTAACCGTGTTTGGAGGAAGAAGAATGATGAGTACCATGCCAAGAACGCCATCCCTACTGTGAAGCATGGGGGTGGTAGCATCATGCTTTGGGGGTGTTTTTCTGCACATGGGACAGGGTGACTGCACTGTATTAAGGAGAGGATGACCGGGGCCATGTATTGCGAGATTTTGGGCAACAACCTCCTTCCCTCAGTTAGAGCTTTGAAGATGGGTCGAGGCTGGGTCTTCCAACATGACAATGACCCAAAGCACACAGCCAGGATAACCAAGGAGTGGCTCTGTAAGAAGCATATCAAGGTTCTGGCGTGGCCTAGCCAGTCTCCAGACCTAAACCCAATAGAGAATCTTTGGAGGGAGCTCAAACTCTGTGTTTCTCAGCGACAGCCCAGAAACCTGACTGATCTAGAGAAGATCTGTGTGGAGGAGTGGGCCAAAATCCCTCCTCCAGTGTGTGCAAACCTGGTGAAAAAGTACAAGAAACGTTTGACCTCTGTAATTGCAAACAAAGGCTACTGTACCAATTATTAACAATGATTTTCTCAGGTGTTCAAATAATTATTTTCATCACTGTAAATACATCAGGGAATGCATGACAAGGGACCCTTCAGCGTCCTGAACTGACGGCGGGTGCCAGAAAGTCACCGCCGATCCAGGACTCATTCATCTTGATGAATGTGAGTCTGTCCACGGAGTCTGTGGACAGACGGGTCCTCTTGTCCGTGACCACCCCACCTGCCGCGCTGAATGTCTGCTCAGATAGAACGCTGGAGGGGGGCAAGACAATAACTCCAGCGCATACTGAGCGAGCTCACGGCAGGTGGCCAATCTGGCAACCCAGTACTCCATGGGGTCGTCGGTGCTCATACTGTCAGAAGCACCGACGGACGCCATGTAATCTGCCACCATGTGGGCCAGCCGCTGGTGGTGACTGCTGCTGCTGCTGCTGGTACTGGGTCGCTCAGATTGGAAGAACATCCTCATCTCACCCATTAGGTCCCCTGCTCGGCTGCTACTGGGTGCAGCCACCTGCTGGGTGAGATGAGGGGGGACAACTGGAGGCCGGGGAGTTGCCTGCTCCAACCGGCTGACTATGCCTGCCTGCAGTTCCTCCATCCGGCGCTGCCTCCGGCTGGCTGGGAAGAACTGCTCCAGTTTCCCCTTGCACCTGGGATCTAAAAGGGTGGCCATCCAAAATTCATCCCTCTCCTTGATGGTCTTAACCCGGGGGTCCCTCCTGAGGCATCTCAGCATGTGGGCAGCCATGGGGAAGAGCACAGCCCGCTGTGACTCCGCAAGGCTGGGATCTAAAAGGGTGGCCATCCAAAATTCATCCCTCTCCTTGATGGTCTTAACCCGGGGGTCCCTCCTGGTCAATGACGTCCAACTCTTCATCCCGGAGCCGCTCAGAGATTCCCAACCCCCGGACTATCAGTGCCCCCAACACCGGCTCTCCCTCCTGACCAGGCCCTGACTCCAGGAAGACACCAGTAACCTCCTCATCATCATCATCCTCCTCCTCCTCGTCCTGGGCCTGGTCTTGGTGGAGCAGTGTTGCCTCCTCCTGCTCCACCAAGGCACTCTCCCCAGCTTCGAGCAGGCGATCTAGTGTCCTGTCCAGCAGGAACACTATAGGGAGCACGTCATTGAGGCCGACATGCTCCCTGCTGACCATCTTGGTCGCCTGCTCGAAAGGGCCCAACACATGGCAGACCTGGTGTATCTGCCCCCACTCCGCACTGGTGATGTACGGGAGTGTATGTGAAGGCCCGGCAGTGCATTGCTCCAGCAGGTACTCCTTCACTGCCCTTCGCTGCTCCCACAACCTCTCCAGCATGTGGAGGGTGGAGTTCCACCGCGTCACACTGTCCACAATCAGCCTGTGAAGGGGCAGGCTGTTGTCCCGCTGCAACTTGGACAGGGACGCAGTAGCGGTTGGGGAGCGCCTGAAGTGGCTGGCAATCCTACACACCCTTAGCACAATGTCACTCAACCCGGGATAGGTGCGCAGGAACTTCTGCACCACAAGGTTGAGGACATGTGCCAGACAGGGCACGTGGGTCAGACTGCCAGCCTGGAGGGCGGAGAGTAGGTTGCTGCCGTTATCACAGACAACCATACCTGCCTGGAGCCTTCGGGGTGTCAGCCACTTCTGGACCTGAGCCTGAAGTGCGGTCAGCACTTCAGGACCAGTGTGTCTCCGGTCCCCTAAACTAACAAGCTGGAGCACGGCCTGACAGCGCACGTGCCCCACACTTGAGTAGCTACGGGGGCGCTTGCTGGGAGGCTCAGCAGCTGCGGAGACAGTGGCTTGACGGAGACCAGCAGTTCTCCCCTGGCCCCCCCGGGGCGGCACCACAAAATCTGATGCCGCCAATCCCTCCCCGGCGCCTTGGAGGGAAACCCAATGAGCCGTGAAACTGATGTAGCGGCCCTGCCCATGCCTGCTGGTCCAGCCATCCATTGTGAGATGCACCCTGTCGCTGACAGCGTGATCCAGCGACAGGGTTACATTCTGCACAATGTGCTGGTGTAGGGCAGGGACACCAGTCCTGGCAAAGAAATGGCGGCTGGGGACACGCCATTGGGGTCGAGCCTGCTCAAACATCTGCCTGAAGGGGTTGCTGTCAACGATGTTGAAGGGCAGCAGATGTTGGGCAATAACCCTTGCCAGGAGCCCATTGAGGGAACGCACACGTCGGTCTCCAGGGGGGAAGGGAGTGGTGCGTTCAAATGCGTCGGAAAGCGACGCCTGGCGCCGGACAGCAGTGCAGGACACAGACGAGGAGGGTGCTGTGGAAGTAGAGGTCTGGCTGCCGGTACCAGTACCTCTACTAGAGGGAGCAGGGGGGCATGACCTGCTGGCAACAGATGAAGCTGTGGCAGGGGCTGCTGTACCCTGCTCACTTGTGGTGGTGGCGCTGCTACCACCAACAAGCTTCATCTGCTCAAACTCCCGCCAGTGATTTATTCTCAGGTGCTGGTTCAGGGCTGTGGTACCCACCCGAGCCAAGCACTTCCCTCTCTTCATCCTGGCACGACAGATCTGGCAGATGGCCACGGTAGGGTTATCTGCTACCAGGGTGAAGTAGGCCCAGACAGGTGACTTCAGCGCCGCCCTCCTGTCAGATGGGGTGACGCTGACTTGCACCTGCTGGGACTCGGTGCGCACAGGTGGAGCTGCCTGCTGCTGCTGCTGCTGCTGCTGCTGCTGACACCTCCTGCTGCCATCACCAGTGGAGACCCTGACGCTGGTCTCCCTGGTGACCTGGCGCACCGTTTCCCCAGGGTGCCTACCTTCCTCGTCGTCACTGCTGCTGTGAACCGACAAGCCAGGTGGCACCCATGTTGGGTCACCCTCCTCTTCGCCCCCAGATATGTCAGACCCAGGGCTGAAATGTGGTGGTCTGAGGGAACCAGCTGACATGGAGCCGCTATCCTGGCTCCGCTGTCCCCTCACCCACGCCTGGGTCTGACTAGGTGCTGTTGTTTCCTGCACCAAAACAGCAGCACCACTTTGAAGGGATGTCTCTGGGATACTGACAGCAGGTATCCCATCCTCCTCCTCCATCCCTTCAAAAAGGTCCTGACCATCAGGACAGAACTGGAGGTCTGCCTGATGCAGGGCCTCCCCCAAGATATCCCTCTCACTGTCGCTGTCGAACAGTAAGATGCTGGACTCTTGGGGGCTGTGGGGGGGACTAAAGGCACCGGTGTAATGGTGGTGCTACTGGTAGTCGGGACTGACGACTCAGTGGCACTGCTGTGCCCCATATAGTCCACCACTACTGGAGCCTGAGATGGCAATATCGGGCGGCTGCCTGATGAAAAAAAATCCCGGATGAGGCGGACTCCCGTTCCACCTGATCCTCTACCAATAGTAGGGGCGCGAGAGGTACCCCGTGCTGGCAGTGACCCAGCACTGGGAGTAACTCCCCTACCCCTGCTGCCACGGCCACGGCCACGTATGCCGCTCATAATTGCTGATGTGGAGGGGGGGGGTAAACTTTATTGGGGGGGGAAATGTGAGGAAGGATTTTTTTTTTTTTTAAAAGACAGGCACGTAGACAAAGACGTAGACAGACAGCTACTAAACTATAATAAAACTAGTACACCTAAAAGTTTTTTTTTTTTTTTTTACACTGACTGAGTGACAAGGACAAAGACAAGAACTACAAAAAATAAAAAATAAATGCACTAAACAAACACTAACTGCTTACACAAAGTTATATGACTATAAACTAAAGCTAATTTTATTTTATTTTTTTTACACTGACTGACAAGGACTACAACTACAAAAAAATATATATATATATATGCACTAAACAAACACTAACTACTAAAAAAATTTTTTTTTTTTTTTTACACAAAACACAGACACTAAACACACACTAAACTAAGCTAGCTTAAAGAAATATACACTTACAATATGTACACTTACTACACAGAAATCTATCTAACACTAAGCTAAACTAACATGGACAATACAACACAAAACTTAGCTTTTAAAAAAGCTGTTGGGTCTTTTACTTTGAAAAAAGAACTTTAGAATAAGGATAATATGATCTGAAATCACTAGCAAGGAAGCACAATGCTGATGCTGCAAGCTGTAAGATCACACAGAAACACTCCACACTCTCTAGCCACCTTCTGAATCTGCAATGAAATGCTGCTGGGTGTGACCTTATATAATGGCCGTGCAGGCAGGTTTCTATTGGTTGCTATGGAGGTTGCTAACCTCTGACAACTGTGGTAGGAGAACTGTGATTGGCTCTGATGCAAAAGAAGGGCGGAGAAAATAATCGCGCAATATTCCTATTGCCGAATATTCGCATTACGAATATTCGGCAATATAAAATGATCGCTTCAGCTACTCGGCCCAAGGTCTTTAATCATACCAGCAATGCGTTTAGACGTCGATGGAGATCACTAGGATGTGCTCTGTTTTAAAAATAAAATTGAAAAAATCGCTCTGATGCAAAAGAAGTGCGGAGAAAATAATCGCGCGATATTCCTATTGCCGAATAATCGCATTGCGAATTTTCAACAATATAAAATGATCGCTTCAGCTACTCGGCCCAAGGTCTCTAATCATACCAGCAATGCTTTTAGACGTCGATGGAGATCACTAGGATGTGATCTGTTTTAAAAATAAAATTGAAAAAATCCGAATATTCGGAATAGCGAATATTGACCGCGAAATTCGAAATATTCGCGAATACTCGAATATGCCATATTGGAGCCGAATATTCGCAATACGAATATTCATGAGCAACACTACTCAGGGAAAGAACAGAAGTGCTCTGTGAAACCAGCTAAACCCATGGCAGCTTTGACTAACGTTACCACGGATAGTGATGAGGAGGACACAAGTGATTTAACCCAAACCACTGCACATAAGGAGGGGGTCCCCTCAGGATTTCTGAGGCAATTTGAAAAAATGCTTCATAAAGCTTTGAAGCACACGTCTGACCAGATTATCACAAGCCTCACTAAAGAAATTAGGGAACCGTACAGAAATTCTTGAAACAAAGGTGGATGAAATTGAAGTCTATACCCAGGAATGCCTGACTGAACTTGATGCGCTCAAAGAGGAGAACCTGACCTTGCAGAACAACTGGAAGATTTTGAGAACCAAGCCAGAAGGTCCAATTTGAGATTTAGAGGCATCCCAGAATCTGTTCTGGACCTACAGGCAACCATAATGGCATTGTGTCAGGAACTGCTGCCGGGAATGCCGGTGGAAAGGTTAAAAATGGACAGAGTACACAGGGCACTCACCCCCAAAAAAGCAGACGGTCCCCCTAGGGACATAATTGCCAAATTCCACTTTTTTAGAACCAAGGAACACATTTTGGAGGCAGCAAGAGAAAAAGTCATCCTTTCATTTCAAGGCTATACCTATCTAACCATTGCCAAAAGGAGGGCCATGAAACCTCTTTTACTAGAGCTACAGCACCGCAATATCAAGTATCAATGGGGATTCCCCTTTTTCCCTGCGTTTCACATTCCAAGGTACCAAAATTGTCTGCAGAACACCTGACCAGCTACATCAGGCCCTTCTGGACTTCAAGCTTCAAAGCTAAGCTGATAATTCTTCATCAACATCCACCACACGCAGGAGATCAGCATCCGCATCCTCATACAATAACTCTTTGCAGCAAGGTCAGAGTAACGGTACCCATCAGTCAAACAAGCGTGGCAGATATATACCACAGCCTCAAGAACAAGAGGACCCAATGGACTGAGTTCCTCAAGCGGCAAATATCCTGACCTCACTTCTTTAGGTCACATATATGCTAACTGGAACTGTTCTTACTAGCTCATCTTGTTGAAAAACTCTTTCTCTCCCCTCCTCCTCATATAAATTTAACACAATGTGGTAATTGACAAACCTACACCTTACACTTTATAACATCCCTGCCTCAGCGAGAGATGGCCCCTCTCTCTCTACCCTCTAGCAGAAATGTCTACCCCACATGACTTTACAAATGATAACACTGGTGACCTCATGTGTGTTCAAACTGACCTTATCCTAACATTTGCATTTCACCTGCAACAAATACGACCCACTACCCTGATATGCAAACAAGCCAGAAAATGTATTGACATCAAGCACCCATCCTTAACATACAGTCACCTCTGTTAACCATTTAACGGATATCCAAGAAAATCTCAATAAATTGAAATAGAACTACTAAAGACTCTGATTAATTAATAAATTAATCTCCTGACAATCTCAGGGAAGGCTGACACTGTCCTACTGCAATAAGGAAAAGACCAGGATGGTTCTCAGTAGAAGGAAAAGAAAGGAATGAATGGCTGGAGCCCAGGCAGCTCCTGTTTTATTAAACAATACAACATCTTCTCATTGGTTGACATGATACAGATACACACCCTCACATGATAAAAACACACTCAGTTCCCTCCCATCCAACCATTGACACACCCCACATACTCCCTCATCCACGCCCCCACTAAAAGCACATGTCTAGTCCCTTTGTTTAAAGTTCTTATAAGGGGTTTCCCACACAAATCCTTATCCAGTTTTCCAAGGGTCTGACGTATAAGACATGGAACAGTCCAAGAGGCAAGGGGAGATTCATGTTTATAATAAAATGCCCTTGTTTAAATCAGTCCTTCAATTGGTTTCTCCCGGATACAAGAACGGCATTCCATTAACACAGCATGTGGGGGTTGGTTTTTGGCTTCTCCTTTCAGAGTTCTTCACAGTGGGGGGCATAGGAGATGAAAATGGAGTGAAGGCACTTTAAAACACAGCCCTTTATACTCAAATTCCAACAAGTAACACATCTTTTATGTAACATCATCAAGGAAAAATAGAGACGAATTGTGGTTCATAATCTCACACATGCTTACATGTATATATAAAAAAGGTATAAAAAAGATTATATAAAAGAATATATAAAAACGTAAAGGAATATAATGGAGAAACACATTAGTGGTTCTAATAAAAAATTAGCTTCAACTTATCAAATATAGTATTTTAAAATAATTCCATCACAACCTTACCACTAAGTATGATAATTTACATCTCTTCTTGATCACTATCTAAATTTTCATTATCCCTCAAAAGTCCTAGTATGAGTACACACCCAGTTTACATCATACTTTTACAAAACAGGGAAAATTTGCACCCCCTGTGGTGCACACTTCACACCTCAGTATGCGGCATTCTGACTCATGGTAAAACATGCGTCCCACTAGGCCCACCTCAGACCCCCAGGCTATTATTTGGGGGTTTGACGAAGGCCCCTTTTCCCTGGGCGGGGGACCCTTTCCCCCACCTCGGGCAAATATTGTATACTCTATCTGTACTTTGTAATGTCTTTTATTTTTCTTTCAAGGCTGATTTTTTAAGACCCCCCCCTTCCTCTCTCCCCCTCCTGTCTGCATGGAATGCTCTGGGAAAATACCTTTCAACGAATCATGGTAAGAAGATTTTATTGGTTTGGCTACCATGGCACCTTTGAATTTATTAACACTTAATGTACAAGGTTTGAACATACCGCAAAAGCGTTTAGGCTTTTTCAGGCTAAATAAGCTTACATAGTATGCCTACAAGAAACCCACTTCACCCCGAACACAACCCCTAAGTATTTTAACGCAGCCTACCCGCAAGTATACACAGCATCAGCTTCCACCAAGAAGCGAGGCACCTTAATTGCATTCCACCAAACCACGCCATTCACCTTAATATCTGAAATAAAAGACCCTGAAGGCCGATATCTCATCTTGACAGGATCTATCTTAGACACCGCAGTTACAGTAGTATCCTACTATGCTCCTAACCTTAACCCTATGCCGTTTATTTCTCACCTTCTCCAAACCATCAATGCCCACAAATTGGGCTCCCTTCTGATATGCGGAGGCTCAAATCAAGTCCTACTTCCATTCCTAGATAGATCTCTATACACCCAGCCAAAACATCAATCTAAATGGACACTTCCCAACCTCCTTTCCAAGTATAACCAAGTAGACTCTTGGAGAGAAATGAACCCAACAAAACGCAACTATACCTACTTCTCCAATCCCCACCAATCACTTAGTCGTATAGACCACATATTTCTGACAATTGGAATGCTGCCTGAAGTTTTTAACTCAGACATCATCCCCATTCCCTGGTCTGACCACAATGCAGTCTATACAACAATAGCGTCTACTATCCCCAAAAAACAGGATACCATCTGGTACCTCCAGAAATTTTACTCAAGCATCCATCCTACTGCCAAGAAATCAAACAAACTCTTCAGGAATACCTAAAATTCAATATGAACCCAGAAATTTTGGCTCTCACACTCTGGGAAGCCCATAAACCGGTGCTGAGGGGAGCTCTTCAAAGGCAATTGGGGATCCTTAAGAGAAAGCGAATACAAATGGCAAAGACACTAGAAACAGAATTTAATGTAGCCTTCTTAACTTTTCAAAGCGACCACTCCCCTTCCTCCAAAAACCGCCTAGATAAAGCATGTTTAGAGTATGACTTATTCCTCACTGAATCAGCGAATAAAACCCTAAATAGATCCAAGCATACCTTTTACAAGGAGGCCAACAAAGCAGGGGCATACTTAGCAAGAACGCTCAATTCTATCAATAAATCATAGACTCCCATAAAATTTAAGCAAGCGAATAACGTCACCTCCAGTAATCCTCATAAAATTGTACAGAAATTTAGCACCCACCTGAGAAAGCTTTACTCAGAAACAAGTACATTCAATAAAGCAGATGCCGACTCCTTTTACTCGCAAATCCAACTGCCCCAAATGACCGAATCCCAGAAAAATCAATTGGATAAACCAATCTCAATGGAGGACGTATCGGAAGCTATTAAAGAATTAAAACTAAACAAAAGACCTGGACCTGATGGGTTCTCAGCCCGATACTACAAAACTTTTAATGAACTCATCTCCCCATAATTGTCCGAAGCCTTTAATGACCTACTAAAACAAAAAACCTTCAGACAGGAATCACTTTTATCTACCATTTGTATGATCCCTAAACAACACACGGATACCACCCTCAGCGGAAACTACCGTCCTATATCCATGTTAAACATAGATATTAAACTCTTAGGTAAAATATTAGCAAACCGCCTAAATAAAATAATTGGAACCCTGATTCACCGCGATCAGGTAGGTTTCATGCCCAATCGGCAAGCGGGGGACAACATAAGGAGGGCAAATCTTTTAGAACACATTGCAAAGAAAAGGGGAATACCTGCGTGCTTCCTTTCGTTGGACATTAAGCAAGCATTCGACTCCGTATCATGGTCGTATTTGGGATACACACTACAAAACTGGGGCTTTGGTCCCAATTTCACAAAGTGGGTCATGGAACTATATAACAAACCGAAAGCCTATGTTAAATACGCAGGGTACAAGTCAGAAACTTTCACTATTAATAGAGGCACTAGGCAAGGATGCCCACTTTCCCCGTTATTATTTGCCCTCCTTATAGAGCCCCTTGCACAAAAAATCAGGTCAGATCCAACGATCTTAGGCATAGAAGTAGGCAGCTACAAGCATAAACTGTGTCTGTTTGCTGACGACATTCTTTTATTCCTTTCGTCTCCCCAAGTAACGGGTCCTAACCTAATTCCAATCCTTAACCAGTTTGCAACATTCTCAGGTCTGGTCATCAATCCCAAAAAATGCCTCGCACTAAACGTTTCACTCACAAACACAGAATTAAACGCAGCCAAGCACGGCTTACCATTTGAATGGCCAGAAAAGAGCATCCCCTACTTAGGTATACGCCTCACAGCTACATTATGGGAACTATTCTCGTCCAACTACCCCGCACTCCTAAAACATTTATCAAACCTTTTAAACTCATGGTTGCATCTCCCCTTGTCATGGTTCGGAAGACTTAATGCCGTCAAAATGACGATACTCCCAAAGCTCCTATACTTCTTTAGAGTACTCCCCATCTCAATACCGACACACTACTTAAGAATTATACAAAAGAAAGTGTCTAATTTTATCTGGAAAACCACCAGACCTAGAATAAAGCCTCAAATCTTACACCTTCCTAAAGCCAACGGTGGACTGGGTTACCCTAACTTCACTAATTACTACAGAGCAGCACAGCTAGCAACTCTGGTGAAATATCACGCTAATCAGGAACCCCCTCTATGGGTCTCGATTGAAGCTGTAGAATGCGACCCCAATTTCCAACGTATTATGGGTCCCCCCCAAATCACGCAAACACATAAACAACCCCATCATTAATCATTCGCTCTCCCTATGGGACAGAATAAAGACAAAAAGCTCTCTGCAATCCCCGCATATCCCACTGCTGTCGTTTCACAAAAACCCAGCATTTTACCCAGCATGGGTCTACCCTAACACCTTTAAGGAATGGACGCTAAGAAACTGCATATGTGTACATAAATGTATAGATTCCACCTCCTTCCTACCCTTCCCAACAATCCATGAAAGATACGGCATACCGCACTCAGAACTGTTCAGGTACCTACAAATAAAAAACTTTTTCAAACCATTTGTTGATGCCTCACCTCTACCATTTCGCATGTCTACCTTTGAAAACTTTTGCAAAAACGATCCGCACACCAGGGGAATAATCTCTGCAATATACGCCCATTTATTATCCTTCTCTAATACCGGGAAACTACTATATGTTCGTAAATGGGAAGGAAACCTCCGATTGGAAACAAATTTGGAACAACACCAAAACCGCATCCCGGAACGAACTAGCGGTTGAGACAAATTATAAGGTACTCACTAGATGGTACTTAGTGCCAGCTAAGATAGCGAAGTTTACAAAAGATTATCCTGAAAACTGTTTCAGGGGTTGCTCCTCTTCAGGGACATATCTTCACATTTGGTGGACATGCCCAAAAGCACAGTCATTCTGGGTGAAAATTTTCCATATAGTTAGTACGCTTACAAAAAAAAATATTCCCCCAGACCCCAAAACAGCGCTATTAAATTTAAAGCCGGACAACTTGTCATACGCACAATTTACGCTAATAATTCAGCTCCTCACAGCCGCAAAACAGACCTTAGCAAAGGCTTGGAAATCCCCCAATTTCTCACTAAACGAAGTGAAAAATAGGATGAACAGTGCGATGACCCATGCCAAAATGATGGCAATGGATATGGACACCACCGCCAAATTCGAGAAGATATGGAAGCCCTGGTTTACCTATGCAATCCCTAATGCTTTTAATAACGATGTATTATTACCATGGTAGCCCAGCCAATGTAATACTCCGCTCCACGTAATACCTAATGACAAGGAATCTCCGACTATTCCTGCAGACTTCGTACTTCTAACCCCCCCTCCCTTTCCCACCTCTCTCCTCTCCCTACTTGATTTTTGTTTCTTAGTATGCTAGTACTTATGTTTTTATGTACCTATACAACGATGTAAATAGTTTAAATTCCTGACAACTACGCAAATTTGTCCTGCTCCAAGTTATCATTCCGAGTTTCGTTTGAACTACACCAAATAACAGGAAAACATGTAGAGACCCTCGGTTTCTCAACTACCTGTCACATCTCTGAACACAAAGTTGATACATGTGTAATATGTTCTTCTTGAGAGAAACAACATTCTTGCTTTTACGCAAAGGAATTTCCTATGTCTTTTTCTTCTGTAAATCTTTTCGTTTATTGCACTTTTATAACTCTTTTATTATTCAAATAAAGATATTTTTACAAGGAAATTCTCCACAACTTTATCCCTGATCTGTCTGGTGTGTTCCTTGGCCTTCATGATGCTGTTTGTTCACTAAGTTTCTCTAACAAACCTCTGAGGGCTTCACAGAACACCTGTATTTATACTGAGATTAAATTACACACAAGTGCACTCTATTTACTAATTAGGTGACTTCTGAAGGCAATTGATTCCACTAGATTTTAGTTAGAAGTATCAGAGTAAAGAGGGCTGATTACAAATCCACGCCACACTTTTCACATGTTTATTTGCAAAATAATTGAAAATCATTTATCATTTTCCTTCCACTTCTCAAATACCGTTTTTGGGCGTATAAGACGACCCCCTAATTTTCCAGCTAAAATGTTGGTTTTGGGATATACTCGCTGTATAAGATGACCCCTCACTGTGCCATTATACAAGCCTCACTGTGCCATTATACATGCCTCACTGTGCCATTATACATGCCTCAGTGTGCCATTATTACATGCCTCACTGTGCAATTGCCGACCTCACTGTACTATTCCATTCCCTGCCTCGACAATCTCCCTACCTTCTCCTGTTTGCAGAGTATGTCAGACGGCGGCCATCCATTATTCAAAAGCCGCGCCTCCTCCTCAGGCTGTTCCGTGATAGGCGGAACACTAATTTTACCAGCACAGCCTCTGTTCAGTGTTCTGTCTATCACGGATGTCCTCTCATCCGAGGCCGAGGAACACCGAACAGAGGCTCTGCTGGGGAAAATTGGTGTTTTACGCCTATCACGGAACAGCCTGAGGAGGAGGCGCATCTTTTAAATAATGGATGGCCGCCGTCTGACATACTCTGCAAACAGGAGAAGGTTTTGCTTTTGAATAATGGATGGCCGCCATCTGACAGACAGGTACCAACACATAAGACAACCCCCGACTTTTGGGGCATTATTTTACATGCAAAATGTTGTCTTATACAGCAGAAAATACGGTATGTGCCACTTTGTGTTGGTCTATCACATAAAATTTCAATAAAATAAATTTCTGTTTTTGGTTGTAACATGACAAAATGTGGAAAATGTCAATGGGTATGAATACTTTTTTATGGCACTGGATCTGTGCTTAACTAGAATCATTAATTATCTGTGCTTAGCAAGACATTGTACAGCACTGAAGTATCCAATTTAGTCAAATATTTTATCTTATTGTCTGAATGGGTTTTGAACCACTTGTAAAACCTTCTATAAAACATCAATACAATGCTTTCAAACACAAACCCAAAAATGTATAAATTCCCAAATATGTTCAAGAATATTATTATATAACTTGACATAACATGATGGCCCGGATTCACATAGAGAAGCGTATCTTTGTGCGGGCGTAGCGTATCTTCTTTACGCTACACTGCGGCAACTTAGAGAGGCAAGTACAGTATTCACAAAGCACTTGCTCCATAAGTTGCGGCAGCGTAGTGTAAATTGACCGGCGTAAGTCTGCGTAATTCAAAGGAGGAAGGAGATGGGCATCATCTACCGTATTTATCGGCGTATACCGCACACTTTTTTGCCCTGAAATTCAGGGCAAAATCGTGGGTGCGCGATATACGCCGATACCCGCTTTCCCACGCCGAGTTTGTATACTGCGCCGGCATATACCGAGCGCAGTACACTCGTGTATAGTCGGGCAGGCTCGGGTCCTCTCGTGCTCACGTCCTGGACGTACAGAACGTAAGCGCGAGAGTAGCCGAGCCTGCCCGACTATACATGAGTGTACTGCGCTCGGTATATGCCGGCGCAGTATTCAAACTCGGCGCGGGAAAGCGGGGATCGAGCGGGGAGGATGCCGCAGAAGGACGCTGGACCTGGCGAAGAGGACACCCAAAGCCGCAGACGGACGCCGGACCCAACGAATAGGACACCCGAAGCTGCAGATGGACGTCAGACCCGATGAAGAGGACACCTGAAGCCACAGACGGACGCCGGACCCGACGAGCCGCCGATGGACGCCGCACAAGACACCAAAACTGTACGTACAAAAATCTTTTTTCCACTGGAATGCGGGTCCACTTTAGGGGTGCGCACTATACGCCAGAGTGCGCAATACCCCGATAAATACGGTATTTAAATTAAGCGTGACCCCATGCTAATGAATGGCCGGTCTAACTGGGCATGCGCGCGCATGCTCAGAATCACGTTGCATATACTCCCTAAGAGACGTCGGCGCAATGCCTATGATGTAAATGTCACTTACGCACAGCCCTCTTCACGTAGTACTACGTAAACAGCGTACGCAACGTAAAATTTGACGGCGTTGTTCCCTGGCCCATACCTTTGCATTAGCTGCGCCTGCTATAGCAGGGGTAACTTTACGCCGGACGTAAGCCTTACGCAAATCGCGTATATGATTCTACGTTCGTGAATCAGCGTATCTTACTCATTTGCATATTTATAATGGGAATGCCGAATGTGTCCAGCGTAACTATGCGCGCATGATACCCTGGTGAAGGCAAGTTACGTCGAATGGCTGAAGCCATGTTTTTGGACGTATTTCGCTTTGTGAATCTGCGCAAAGATGCGACGGCGCACATTTGAAATTCTGGCGGTGTATCTAGAGTTACGCCGACCTAAAACCTTTCTAAATCCCGCTATAGATCTATAAACACAAAGGTTATATGAATACACAGCATTTTTTTTATTATTTAACAGCAGGATCTTTATAACATCCTTACAGTACACTGAGGAGTATCACATAATTTCTGTAATTATGCTAATCATTTAATTGCTCCTACTAAATATAACAAGCTAACTAACACAAGCATAACATATAGCCTGGACTAAATATATGGAATCACTATAAATAGATATGTAAAAGGTAGATAGTAAATAAAATATTTTTTTTTTTTAAAAAAACCTTTTTTATTTGCTTGTCAACTAGTCTTCATGTCAAACTGGACAGCCCAATATAATACTCTGATTTTATGCAGCTGTATTCTATGAATATTGGCCTGCACACTGGAGATTAAAGCACAGCAGATGTTTCTCTGCAGGCTAACAAATATATCACCCCTGATAACGAATGACAAATGTTGTTCCATATTGTGTCAGACAAAAACACTGCTCTTGTAAAACAAGTGTTACAGCTGGAATAGGATATTTGAACACAGTTACCTAAAAGATGAGACAAGCGCCTGTTCAAAAGGTAGCAAAAACACCCACTAGCATTATTAGTAAGAATGAATGAGAAGTATGCACTGGAGGGTTTGAAAACTGCATGTGCTCTGTAATGGCATAACAAGACAGTTTGTCTATTTCAGTGATTTCTCAGGTTCTTATGTCTCATAAAAAAAAAATGTTAGTTCTTAAAACACACACACTTGACATTCGGGAATGTTCATATAACCAGGGCATTTTTTGCTATTCAGCACTGCGCTACCCTAACTGGCATTGTCTTTTTTTTATTGTTTTTTTTTATGGTATTCACCACTAGTTTTTTTATTATATAAGGGAAAAAAGACTGAAAGCCCTCTGCCCAAAAAAATGATAGTGTCTTCTTTCTGTTAAAAAACATATCTAATAAAGAATAAGCAAACTTTTTCATACATATAGGGTAATTGCTCTACGTGAAAGTTATACAATCTACAAAATATTGGTATATATACTGGAATTTACGCATAAATAGATGTTATACTGTAACGGCAGAGGTCAGCGACTTATAATGGGACTGTAGTAGTGTGGCAGGCTAACTGGTGCTAACAGACCCTCAATGGGAGGTACACTAACTGACACTGATGTCACTAGTGACATGAATGTATGTAAAATGGATATTCCTGCGTTACTAAGGAGTCTAAATAAATTGATAAGCAAAGGTGCAGCAAACACCTTATGGGCCAAACACTACCCACAGCAGAGTATAGAGAAAAATCAAGAGATGGTGTTGCGCTCCAATATATATAAAATTGTCATGCTAAAATAGGGTAAAGCACACAGACGAATGGTTTGTCCAATGAAAACAGATCGATTGACTTTTTTCATCGAACAAGCTGATCATGTGTGGGCCCCAATGGTAGCATCCTAACATACTTAAAGGGGATGTAAAGGTAAAAAATAGTTTCCCTAAGGGTCCTTTCACACATGCGGACCGTTTTTTAGATCCGTTTTTTTATCATCAGTTGATCCGTTTTTCATCAGTTTTTCATCAGTTTTTCATCAGTTTTTCATCAGTTTTCCATCCGTTTTCTTCTGTTTTTCATCCGTTTTTTCATCCGTTTTTTCATCCGATTTTTTTTTTGGTTGGAACTTTTTTTTTATTACATATTTTGATGAAAAACGGACGTTAGCGGATCGGATGATAAACGGATCGTCCGCTAACGTCCGTTTTTCGTCCGTTCCTTTTTTTTGACGGAAGAAAAATAGGGTTTTCTTCCGTTCAAAAAAACTGAGCTTAACGGAGACGGACGTTAGCGGATGCGTGTGAAAGTACCCATAGGAAAGCATTGCGGTAAAAAAACGGACGTCTAAAAACGGACGAACGGTCCGCACGTGTGAAAGGACCCTAAATAGTTTCCTTTACCTTAGTGCAGTCCTCCTTCACTTACCTCATCCTTCGATTTTGCTTTTAAATGTCCTTATTTCTTCTGAGGAATCCTCACTTCCTGTTCTGAGGTAAGTGAAGGAGGACTGCACTAAGGTAAAAAAAAGCTATGTAGGGAAACAATGTATTACTTTTACAACCCCCTTTAAAACTAGGATAGGTAATATGCTTTAAAATATAGTATGCCCTAGGACAGTGATGGTGAACCTTAGCACCCCAGATGTTTTGGAACTACATTTACCATGATGCTCAACCACACTGCAGAGCGCATGAGCATCATGGAAAATGTAGTTCCAAAACATCTGGGGTGTCAAGGTTCGCCATCACTGTCCTAGGAAGTCATCTCTGCTCTCCAATGTCCCTAATACCCAGAAATTTGTTAGGCAAAAATCTATAATATGTTGAGCTGTCTTTCATATTCTCAAAATTTCATCATACACACGCCCTACATTGGGTGACATGACATATCACAACTATTTCTATTACCAGCCTACAGAAAGCAAGAAAAAAAAATTCTGTTGCAAACCAGTTTTTATTTATTTATTTATTTCTGTCTACAATAGTAGTGTCAAACAAATAAATGGCACAATTTCCTTCATAATGAGCAGCGCGATCAGAGGTACACAAGGTAAGTAATAGCGGGCTTAACACACAGACTTGGAAAATGGTTGGAGGAGAAGAAAAAGAAAACCCTTACCACATCCCAAACTATTAGAGAAAATGTAAGGCCGCATACACCCGATCAGTCCAAACCGATAAAAACGGACTGAAGTTTGGGGGCGTGGCTACCAAGCTCCTGCATGGACACCTAAGCAGAGAGCTCCGTGCCAATTGTAGGAATGACGACGGGCTGAGGCACCATTGGCGACCCAATCCTACCTGGATCATGGAACCGCCTGAACTCCTGAGATGGCCCGAAAACGAAAGACGGCCACACAGGTACAGAAGCTTTCTCACTTCTTCCCTCCGACGCCTCGCGGCCTAGTCCAAGATGGCGCTGACGGCGCCTTGCCGTCCTCCTCCAGAGGCTCCGGTTCTTCCCCGACCAGCCCAGTCACACTACCAGGAGCTGCGCAAAGGTCCCCGGAGGCCTCCACGCCTCTAGCAAGAAGCCCAGCGAAATCCAAACCGCGGCTGTCCCCTGAATGCTCGGGCAGAAGAGCGGTCATTTTACAAGACTCCCTGAATGACACCAGGGAGCTAGCGGAGCCCATTAACTCCTTCCCCACTGCTGAAAAACCCCTGTCGGACACTATGCTAAAGGACATGCTGATGTCCCTCCGCAGCTCTCTTCACGCTGATATGATGGACTGCATGAGGGGGTTTAAAGCTGATGTCCAGGAGTTGGGTGGAAGGGTGGACCACGTGGAGCAGAAGATGGGGGAGTTTGCCTCCTCTTACAATTACCTAGTGGATGCACACAACGACCAGGCTGATGAACTGGCATGGCTCAAAGCAAAGGTCTCTGACCTGGAAGACAGATCCAGGAGGAACAACATTAAGATTCGTGGTGTTCCTGAATCTGTTCTCCCCCATCAACTGCAGCAGTATGCACAAGACCTTATGAAGATGTATGTACCTGATCTGTCAGATGCTGATTTGGCTATTGATAGGATTCACCGCCTGCCCAAGCCGTCACACCTACCTGACATTGTCCCCAGGGATGTCCTGATGCGGGTGCACTTCTTCCAGATTAAAGAATGTTTCATGATGGCCTTCAAGAAGAACAGGAACCCGCAAACTTAATACTCTTCCATCCACCTGTTTGCAGATCTTTCCCAAATTACAATGCAGAGACGCAGATCCCTCCTGCCGGTTACCAAAGCCTTGCGCAACCACAAAATTGTGTACAGATGGGCATATCCAGCCAAACTTACTGTCACTAGAGGTGACCGCACCTCCGTGATCAACAACCTCTCGGAGGGCCTGGATCTCCTGAAGTCCTGGAACATTCTTCCTGAGAAATCAGACGAAGACCCGTCCTCTGCTTCCAAGATTGCCACCCAGGACTCCTGGCACCTGGTGACCAATAAGAAAAGAGCAAAAAAAAGTCGTCCTAAGTGCCCTAGCCACAAATACATCACTATACTACCAAGTTCCTACTGACTAAGATGTTCTCCCTCTGTGATAAATGAGCAGCTCTGCTGTTCTCAGATTCAACATTGAATCTCCCTTTTTATTTTTCAGGTTTGCTCTGACTGAGCTGTTTTGTTATTTGACTGTTTTTGTTCCCCTTTTCTTTTTTTTCCCCCCTTCTGTTTTTCTTTTTCTCCTGTCAAGAGATGGACTCCTCCCTAAGGACCAGGATGCAGCGGGACCCCTGTCCCAGGATTTGACGCCTTGGATATCAGCTAAGTGTTGACTGTTTCTTCAACCTGAGGTACTGTTTCTACATCTCCCCCATTCACCATGGTGATTAACGTAGTTTCTTTTAATGTACATGGTTTAAACTACCCTGCTAAAAGATCGGCATTGTGGAAGGAGGCCCAGAAACTACAAGCGGACGTTCTGTGTGTCCAGGAGTCCCATTTTCTTTCCTCCAAACCCCCCTGCTTCAAACATAGGAACTACCCTCATATGTTTTTTGCCTCCGCCTCTAATAGGAAGCACAGAGGGGTCATTACAATAGTCAAGGACTCTGTGGCATTTAAACTTGATGAAGTGTTTTCTGATCCTGCTGGTAGATTTGTAATTCTTGTGGGTGAATTCAATAGTCGCACATATACGATTGTTAATCTGTATGCTCCGAATGTCAATCAGGCCAGATTTGTTAACAGGATGTTCAAAAAATTGCTGTCTGTTAGGAAAGGAGAGGTTATTATTTGTGGAGATTTTAATATGACGGTTGACTACAGTGTTGACACAACTTCTAAATCTAAACGGCCTCTCCCCTCATTACTCCCTGCCCTCCTCAGAGAGGACTTCTATGATGTCTGCAGGTGTCAACACTCTAGTGAACAAGATTACACTTTTCACTCCTCCAGACACAATTCTTAGGCCCCATACACACGTCCGAGCTGGGATACATATTCTGCCGAGAAGCTCGATCGTGTGTACGTTTTCGCCGAGAAAACTGTCGAGCAAGGCGTCGAGCCAAAATAGAGAGCAGATTCTATATTTCCTTGATGGACCATCGGGACTAATAGCTCGACGCCTTTTTCGACAGCCTGGTCGACGAACCCGACAGCCGGCCGAGAACCTCGTCGGGCGGAACGATGAGTTTAGCCCGACGAGGTTCTCGTACGTGTGTACGCGGCCTTACTCTCGCATCGACATGATTCTTGTTGATAGATCCCTGCTTGGGGCGGTCTCCTCCTCCATAATTCATGACATCTCGTGGTCAGACCACGCACCTGTCTCCATCTCGGAGACGCACCTGTCTCCATACGGGCTGGGTTGGAGCTGACCTCCAACCCAGCCCGTATATGGAGGGCCAATGTAGGCATGTTCCAGGTGCAGGCGCAGGTGAATGACATTACTTGGCACCTGAAAGACTTCTTTGAGATTAATGAAGGGTCAGTCTTGGATCCGACGGTCTTGTGGTGCGCCCACAAGGCCTTCATCAGAGGCATCCTACTGCAAATCAGCTCAAAACTGAAATGCCATAGGACCTTGAAAGTAGACCATCTCCTGCAAGAGATTAGATCTCTGGAAACGCAGAACATGGCCTCACCTAACCCAGATCTATCAAACAACCTAGTTAAACTTTGATGTGATCTCAGACGTCTACTATTAGAATCCCATAGCAAATTTGTTTACGCCCTGAAGTTGATGTACTACTTCTCTGGAAACAAGGCTGGCAAGTTTTTAGCACGTCACCTAAAAGACCAGAGGACACGCACGAAAACTCCCTTTATTTGGAACCCAAACAATGATAGCAAAATGTATGATCCCAAAGACATCGCCAACCAGTTCGCTGACTACTACTCGTCCCTGTACAACGTAAAAGAGGATAGTGCCACCCCGCAACCCTCAGATCCGGACATACAGATTTTTTTGGCTGATTTATCTCTCCCCACCCTGTCACCTACACAGCTACAAGCCCTAAACGCCCCCATTTCGGATGAAATCCAGAAAATGATTTCCAAGATGCCTTTGGGTAAATCCCCCGGCCCTGATGGCCTACCGATCGACTATTACAGAACATTTGGCAAACTCCTTGCCCCCGCATTGCGCTCTGTGTCCTCAGCGAGGTTTCCCCCTGAGATGTTAAACGCCTATGTAGTAACTATCCCCAAGCCGGGCAAACCCCCTGATGTCCCCTCTAATTTTCGCCCCATATCACTCTTAACCACTTGCTTACTGGGCACTTACACCCCCCTCCTGCCCAGGTCAAATTTCAGCTTCCGGCACTGCGTCGCTTTAACTCACAATTGCGCGGTCGTGCGACGTGGCTCCCAAACAAAATTTACGTCCTTTTTTCCCCACAAGTAGAGCTTTCTTTTGGTGGTAATTTTTATTTTTTGCGCTATAAACAAAAAAGAGCGACAATTTTGAAGAAAAATACAATATTTTTTACTTGTTGCTATAATAAATATCCCAATTAAAAAAAAAAAAAACATTTTTTTCTCAGCTTAGGGCGATACATATTCTTCTACATATTTTTGGTAAAAAAAAAAAAAAAAAATTGCAATAAGCGACTGGTTTGCGCAAAAGTTATAGCCCTTACAAAATAGGAGAGAGAATTATTATTTGTATTATTTTTTTTTTACTAGAAATGGCGGCGATCTGCGATTTTTATTGGTACTGCGACGTTATGGCGGACACATCGGACACTTTTGACACATTTTTGGCGCCATTCACATTTATACTGCGATCAGTGCTATAAATATGCACTAATTACAGTATAAATGTGACTGGCATTGAAGGGGTTAAAACTAGGGGGTGAGGAAGGGGTTAAATGTGTATGCTAGGTGTGTTCTAACTGTGGGGGGAGGGGGGGTGACTGGGGGGGTGACCGATCTGTGTCCCTATGTAGGAAGGAACACAGATCGGGCTCCTCCCCTCCAGAGACAGGACGCTGTCTCTGTGTAAAACGGCAATGAGAGATGATCTATGAGAGATCATCTCTCATTCGCCCACAGATCGCATCGCAAACGGCCACTCTGATTGGCCGTTTGCCGCGATCTGTGATTGGCCGTGTCCAAGGGACACGGACAACACAGGGCTTCCCCGCAGCGCGCACTACAGCGCGCGCTGGGAACGCCAGAATGACATGCCGTCAAATGACGGCATGTTGGATATTCAGGCCCGCGCTGTTGCCGTCATCCGACGGTAGCGAGGGCCTGAAGTGGTTAAACACAGATGTTAAGTTATGCGCTAAAATTCTCGCCCATTAGCTTCTAAATGTTTTACCTTCACTGATTAACCCAGACCAGTCCGGCTTTACTGTAGGTAGACAAGCATCTGACGCCACACGCAGGATTATTGGGGTAGTGCAACATGCTTGGGCCTCTCGGACACCTTCTCTGCTCCTCTCTTTGGATGCGGAGAAGGCGTTCGACAGGGTCCATTGGGGCTTTATGTCCCATACGCTAACTAAGTTTAGAATCCAGGGCCCTATTATGTCAGCTATCCTTGCCCTCTACTCCCACCCTCTGGCCCAGGTCTACACCTCCAATTGCCTCTCCCGACCTTTCTTGATCTCAAATGGGACTCGTCAAGGGTGCCCCCTGTCCCCCTCGATCTTCAATCTTTTGATTGAACCATTGGCTGAAAAAATTAGATCCCATCCCCACATCTCTGGTTTCTCTATTCACGGTATGTCCCACAAGATTAATCTGTTTGCCGATGATATCATCTTGTCCATAACCTCCCCGAATATATCGCTCCCCCACATCCAAGAAGTCCTTCAGTCCTTTAATGATATTTCATATTATAAAGTTAATTGCTCCAAGTCTATCATACTGCCTATACATCTACCTCCCTCTGTCCAGGTCTATCTAGAAGAAGCCTATCCCTATGCATGGTCCCAAAAAAGCATCTCTTATTTAGGCCTTCAGATTACTGCAGACCCCTCTGGTTTGGCGGATGCCAACTATCCAGCATTGATAGAGAAACTTTTAAAAGAGTCCACCCGGTTGGCTAAAATAGAGCTCTCTTGGTCTGGCCGTCTTGCCTCCTTCAAGATGTTACTACTACCCCAGATCTTGTATGTTTTTCGTACACTCCCTGTCCCTTTAAAGCCACCCCACCTGATATCCTTGAACGCTATCCTAAGGACTTATGTGTGGAGAGCACACAGACCTAGGTGCTCTAAGGCCTTGCTAACTAGACATAGGTCTGTGGGCGGTATGGGTCTCACAGATATAAAGAACTACTACCGGGCATCCCTCCTAAATCAACTAAAGACGTGGTTTGCAGATCCCCCGATGGTCCCATGGTGTAGCATCGAGAGATCACTGAGTCCCACTAAGGACTTACGGTCTCTGCTGCTCCTTGATAGGATTAGACCCTTTTCTCTACGGCAGTTTCCCCTATCCATTTGGGCCTCCTTGGAGGCCTGGAGGGATCTTGGGGGCATATCCAACCGCCGAGATGAGTTAGTGGAAGTGCCAATCCCCATTGAAACCCTGGCAGATGCCATTCCCAACATTAACCTTGGAGACTGGAGTGCCAGAGGCATCGCCCATGTCTCTGGCCTTTACCAGGAAGGCAGTCTTGCTTCTTTCCAGTCCCTCCAAGCAACATACTGTACGACCTTTCTTCGAAGGACATATATAAATTCTGACAGGTCTCTCACTTTCTTAATTCTGTCAACAGCCATAAAATAGCCCTTCCAGTCCAGGTTTGGAAGTTTTTTACGACCCCTACCCCCTCTATAAAAGGAATTCCCCTTTTTTACAATCTTCTCCAGAGTAGACATACCTTTGTCAAGTCCCCCCTTTATTGAAGTGGGAGGGAGACCTGGGCAGTGCCTTTACAGTCTCACAGTGGCAGGTCGCCCTCAACTCGATATACAAGGCCTCTAAATGCATTAACCACTGGGAACTTGCCCAGAAGATTTCCTTAAGGTGGTACCTTACGCCTTACAGGATGTCCACATTTTCTCAAGACAATTCCCCTATGTGCTGGAGAGGTTGTGGAGAAGTGGGTAACATTATGCATGTATTCTGGAAGTGTAAGCACCTAACAAGCTTTTGGAATAGTGTGTTTAGATGTCTCCTCAATCACGGGTGTCCTCACTCGGCCGGGACCTGAACTGGCCCTGTTGAATTTGAATATTGACCTATTTCCCCCACAGTTCCGAACAGTGGTGACACACCTACTGCTTGCAGCTAGATCCCTTATCACCCGTAATTGGAAATCCAGTGTAGTCCCTAATCTTTCAAAGGTAATTGCCCTTACTCGAGAGAACCACATTTATGAATCCCTAATAGCTTCTAGGGCTGGACAGAGGAGGAGCTTTGATAAAAGATGGCAGATTTGGACGGAGTGGACTAAATAATACAGAGCGAGCTACCCTTGGTTGAATAATTTCTTAATGCTCTCTTAATGATTACTCAGTTCTAAATGAGGGTTCCCACCCCATCGTGGTAAAACTACTCTCTTCTATTTTATTATGCACCAGAGGTCCATCTCATTCCCAACCCCCCCCCCTTACTTTTGTTCCTCTTTTATGTGTTTTCTTTTTCTTTTTTTCTTTTTCATTTTGGTTTATTATCTCATACCTACCTTCTTGTTGTATTTTCTGCCCACAGTCATGCACCCGTAACAACGTTTAGTGTAGGCGATGGGGCTCGCTTAGATGAATGCATGTCGTAATTGGAATATCCTTACTGACTCATTCTGTTCTGTTTGCATTCTTGTTCTTTGCATATGGCGTCATTGATGTTAACATGTGACTTTGTCTTACACACCTGTATTGTTTCTCTATCTGATGATGTATGACTCCTATATGTTTGTTACTGCATATCTTGAAACCCAATAAAAATTTAAATATGAAAAAAAAGAAAACGGACTGAAGTTCATTTTCATCGGTTCACAGACTGATGGTCTGATGGTCTGATGTGCGTACACACCATCAGTTCAAACATAAACACAACGACGTGCTTAAAAAAACGAAGTTCAATGCTTCCAAGCATGCGTCAACTTGATTCTGAGCATGCACAGGTGTTTGAACCGATGCTTTTGCATACTAACCATTGGTTTTGACCGATTGTCAGGCATCCATCAGTCCGATTTGAAAGCAAGTTTTAAAACTTTGGACTGAAGGACAAAAGACTGCTGGGTCATACACACGGTCGGGTTTGGACCGATGAAACTGGACTTCAGTCCGTTTTCATCGGTTTGGACCGATCGTGTGTACGCAGCCTAAGGAGTGCCCCAGGGATGGTGTGGGCAAGGTAACATAACAGGATAGGGAAAAATGATAGTACTAGAGGTGTAAAAAAGTATATATTTTAATCCAAATATAAAGGTTTTCAAGATAACATCTAAAAACATTAGATAGGACAAATATAAAATATAAATATACAGCTGCTGAATGTTGGAACACACCCGAATTCTAGATGTTAAGTCGACTGTAGATTGTGGTCACAACAGAACCCAACATGTTTCAGAAAAACCGGGGGAGGGGGGGTTACATTTTTAGCGTTTTCACTTCCTTCCTCAGGGGTTAAATGGAAGCATGATGTTATATTTCTACTGAAAAAATATAAATATAAACGTATAAGTAATTATATATCAATCAACAGGGGTAAATGTATGTAGATGCAGCAATTCATTCAAATGAGCAGAACATAAGTATCCCTTTGAAAATAAGATATTGCACAGCACCATTAAAGGTAGGAGGGACCCCAAGTCTTAGAATCGCACAATGTCACTCAAAAGGTCATATGAGTCCTTCCCAAGCCAATTAAATCTTAGTAAATTCCTTGTCTTGAAATAAGCGTCATATACTGTGAAGTTATATGAATGGCTGCGGCAGGCTCTGTCCCAGAGCCAGAGCAGCAAATCAAAACTCACAAGGACTACCAAGAATTGCAGGGGGCACAGATCTAACAGATAAAGACAGTAGATGTATAAAAATCCAATTATTGGGTTATAGGGTGTAAAATACTACTCACTATCCCTAATTACAGGGAGAAAGGAGACCATGGCTGTGAATGAAGGATAGCAAATGATCCCACAGTAATCAATCTTATGGGATGCCAGGGAATTGTAGAACCAGAGAACCAGGAGGAAAGGAATGAAGCAATAAAAAGTAGAGTATGAAAACGGTAGAAATAAAGACGAGTTTGACATCTATCTCTCACCTCTTAGCACCGTTCCTCTCTCGTTAATTCAATGGATACAGATCTCCTGGCCATGCAGCAATTGTTTTTTCTGCATGTGCCCGCTATAAGTAGTTGTAAAGATGGGGGTGGTTTGTACTAATGGCCAATCCCTGATATGGGTGTGTGCTAAGTACCTGTGTCTTGAGGTTTAACAGGTGAACCGAGCGATCCGCCAATGGTGGTATGCTCGTAGACCTGCACCTCATAGTCATCGGAAAAAGCGTCTACCCAACGGCAGTTCCCCAGCTGATGCGTCGATGGTGCGATGATGTCAAACGTCGACAGGGCCGCTGACACAGAAAGTGGGCGGCAAATACTGGCAGATGTAAACAACATCAGAGTGCATTCACGGGACAGCTGAGTGCCCCAGCGGCTGTGCCAAGGACTGCAGCTCAAAAAGGGGTTATGCCTCCAGCTTCATTAGATGGAAGCATGGAGGTCCCTGTGTTCCGGGAGCCTCAATAGGCCACAAGGCAAAGGGGCATTCTTATAATTCAGCCAAAACAAATACTGATGGTGGCAGAGCTGTAAATGTATGGTGGCATTACAAGCGATAAAGCAAAATAACAAAGACATGGGGTCACCACCTTTACATATTGTGCGAATTCAGTGTATGAGAAACACCTGAAAGGAAAAAGGCACAAAGTAACATTAGGAAGAGGGAGCTATTCATGTAAAAACAAAAACAAAAATAATACAAATAATTAAAATAAACGTAACAATACAGGCAGATAGGGAATCATGGATAATGCAAATATGATGATACAGTTAATGATCAGTACAAAGTAAAAAACAAAAAGCATTTACCAACACACTGGCAACTAATGCCCCAACAGTTATATAGAACCACATCAAAAATACAAGTTCTTAAATTACAGACAATTGAGTACAAATAACTTGGATAGTACAGAGAAAAATAAGTGAAGAAATAGTAAATAATTCTAAAGATCTTTGTCAAAGCCTCCAGTAGCAAAATCTGGTAAGAAAGGCTTTAAATTGAACGCCACATTCAAACCAGGGGTAATGGGGGCATTTAAATTGGATATCCACCTCAGCTTGTGCTGCAAGAGATATTTATTGAAGTCTCCACCGCGGGGGGCTGGGGTGTATTCGGTCCAGTACCAGGACAGACACTTTTGGGCAGATACCACTGTGGGTCTGCGCAACATGTCTGCCTAGTGGGAGGTCAGGGTTGCCAGCTTGCATTGCTCTGATATGTCAGTATAGTCTTAGCCATAACACACAGACTTGTGGAGTACCTGTACGGAAGAAGACTACACACTAATTTTGACTACCTGCAGCCTATCTATTAAAATTTCAGATCCAATTGCAGAGGATCCAAAGCACAAGTTTCTTTGAAAAAAAAGCAGTTTTTCAAAGAATTTTATCTCCTTAGCGCCAAAGTTTTGAGAATGACACAAATATAAATTTTCACAAAGTCTGCAGCTTCATCTTTTTGTCAGATGTTACTATGTTATACTGAAGTATATTTATAAGCATGTCATAAGTGTCAAAGGCTTTTATTAACAATTACATTATGTTTTTGCAAAGAGTCAATATTTGCAGTGTTGACCCTCCTTTTTTCAAGACCTCTGCAATTAAACCTGGCATGCTGTCAATCAACTTCTGGACCACATCCTGACTTGCATAATCAAAACTTGGAGTTTGTCAGAATTTGTGTTTTTTTCGTTCATCCGTCTCTTGAGGATTTACCACTAGTTGGGATTAAGGTCTGGGGAGTTTCCTGGCCAAGGGCCCAACATTTAGATGTTTTGTTACCCAATCCACTTAGTTATCACGTTTGCTTTATGGCAAGATGCTCCATCATGCTGTAAAAGGCATTGTTCGTCACCAAACTGATCTTGGATGGTTGGGAGAAGTGGCTCTCTTAGGATATTTTTGTACCATTCTTTATTCGTGACTGTGTTTTTAAGCACTTTCTTGACACCAGGCCATCCTCATTGTGCGTGCAGTTGCACTCACACCTGCCTGCTGCCATTCTTGAGCAGGCTCTGCACTGGTGATGGCCCAATCCCACAGCTGAATCAACTGTAAGAGATAGTCCTGGCACTTGCTGGACTTTCTTGGGCATCCTGAAGCCTTCCTCACAATAGTTGAACCTCTCTTCTTGAAGTTCTTCATGATCTGATAAAAGGTTAATTTAGGTGCAATCTTGGTAGCAGCAATATCCTTGCCTGTGAATCCCTTTTTGTGCAAAGCAAAGATGACTGCATGTGTTTCTTTACAGGTAATCATGGTCAACAGAGAAAGAACAATGATTTCAAGAACCACCCTCCTTTTAAAGCTTCCAGTCTATTATTCTAACTCAGTCAGCATTACATTTTCCAGCCTTGTCCTTGTCAACACTGACATCTGTTTTAACAAGAGATTCACTGATATGATGTCAGCTGGTCCTTTTTTGGCAGGGCTAAAATGCAGTGGAAATGTTTTTTTTTGGGGGGGATTAAGTTCATTTTCATGGCAAAGAAGGACTTTGAAATTAATTGCAATTCATCTGATCACTCTTCATAACATACGTCACACGTTCACTTCAGATGGTTGCCGCACAGCCCTGACATGTTTTCTCATAAAAGACTTAGTCATGGGTCATGTGATGTATCAAGGCCGATCAAGGAAGCAGAGATCCAGGAAGGAACAGCGGGGAGGTGGGGAGCGATCAGTTGACACCTTGGGTCTGCTGTGACCAATATACTTGGTTTTTGGTTAATCTCTGAACAAGTGTTTACTGTGCAGTGTATTGCTCTATTTTTTGAGAATTGAAGATTTAAGTGTGTTATTAAACTGATTTTACAGTATCATGCGATTTTGAGCACTTCTTTTATTTAAATGCGGAGCTTTCTGGCAGTGAATTGGTTGGAACTGGGATTATCTGCTATACCTACCAGTGAGGTCTTTTTGTACACGTTTACACGCCAAACACGAGAGTATAAGGCAATTTGAGTTGGTGAGTTTTGCATCTGAAGGGAGAGGATTGACTGACACCGGGTGTGGTGGAAGATTGGAAGCTATTATCATTATTTTTTCACAAACCTACTTGATGTGTTATATGGACTTATATTTAATTAATATTAAAACACATTTATATATATTTTTTGGAATTTGTGCACATATTCACTTTTGTCACATGGTGATGTTTATGGACATTAGCATTATTTTTGAATACCTGTGAAAACTGATATTTTGTCTTACATTGTTTACAGCATTGCTTATATTTTATTACACACATTTTAGGGTTTTAGACTATGTTTTTCACAGAATAAAAGTCTTCCAGCATACTTACCAGCTAGCCAGAAGCAGATTTTTTTTTTTTTTGCTCTGAGGGCAGCAAATATAGCAATAAATGAATTAAGGGCAGGTATGCCTGAAGGCAGCCTATACCTCCTCAAAGGTGAGAAACACACCAGAAGCCCAGCAACGCATAATGGCACTGCACCAATTCAAATTACGAAAAATAAATGGCAACCACCCCAACTTATAATCAGACTTTTAAGTAAGGTACACATGGCAATACTTTGTGCAGTGGAAACAAAACAAAACTTTTCCCAGAACACTTATCAGCTAGCCAAAAAATGTACACTGTCTAACAATTTGCATTAAAAACAGTAATTTCGTTTATGGGGGATCAAACATCCTTTTTATACCAATATAGGCAAATTTGGGATTTGGCCTCTAACAAACCCAACCAATTATTTCCTGAACGCCTTTCTATCCCCAATACAGATATTGGGGATAGAGCAACATTTACATATATTACTTATGTCATCTATTATCTTCTGGTATTCTCAAAACATTTAATAGACTGAAAGAGGAGTTCTCATTACATAGTCATATGTTCTTTAGATATCGGCAGGTCTGCCATGCCCTACAGACCCAATGTACCTCAACACTCCCACAGTCAATCCCAAACCCCTAATGGAATTGGTTAAAAAAAAGAACCCCACAAATTGTTTTCATCATTTTATGATATGTTACTTCTCCCCTCCTCATCCCAGTTAGCCTTTGTGAATTAAGACATGATGGGGGCATATGTGGGTGACATGGATGACAAACAATGGGGTAAAGTCCTGAACACTTGCAAAAGGATGTCACCTAGGTAATCAGACCACCTCACCCACTTGTATATTATACATCACTCCTACCTCATCCTGCTTAGCTTAGCCCGCTATAAAAGTACTATTTGTCCTATGTGTCACCTCAGCTCTGGTAACTTTTATCACGTATTCTGGTCCTGTCATCTTGTTTTTGTTTTTAGACATTGTCAAATAACTTCACGACACTATGGGTTCCCCATTAATTCTGCGCCCTAAACAATGTATACCGGGTTTATTTTCAGATTTGTACAAATTTACTACAATTTTACAACATAAAGCTCTGTTTACATTCAGGAAATTGATAGCTAGACAATGAATGAGTACCACACCTCCCAAATTGACATCTTGGATTCTTGAAATAAATAACACTTTACCCTACAAGAAATTCTTATATATTCATAGGGGATGCCCAACTAAATATAATATCTGGGATCGATAGTTACAAATATCTTCCGAAATGTGTGTATGAATATATTATCTTGGAATTGTCAATCCCTTGTATTGCATGCAGATAGATTGGCTCTAATCCCTGGACTCCTGTTTCACATATATGAGGAGTATGTATAGGGATGAGCTTCAAGTTTGAGTCGAACATGAGTTCGACTCGAACATTGGCTGTTCGCCAGCTCAGTGAACAGCAAACTATTTGGGGTGTTCGCCGGAAATTTGAAAAGCCACGGAACAGCCTGGAAAAATCTATGGGAGAATTGTAAAGTGCTAATTTTAAAGGTTAATTTTCAAGTTATTGTCCTAAAAAAGTGTTTGGGGACCTGGGTCCTGCCCCAGGGAACATGTATCAATGCAAAAAAAGTTTTAAAAACTGATTTTTTTTTTCGGGAGCATTGATTTTAATAATGCTTTAAGTGAAATAATAAAAGTAAAATATTCCTTTAAATTTTGTACCTGGGGGGTGTCTAAAGTATGCAAATAGCGCATGTTTCCCATGCTTAGAATTCTCACTGCACAAAGTGTAATTTCTGAAGGAAAAAAAGTAATTTAATAGTAATTTAAAAGTCATTTAAAACTACTAGCGGCTATTCATGAATTGTTGGTCCCAGCAATACAGAGAAAAGTAATTGAAAAAAAAATTACAGGGGTCCTCCCTGGGTCTGGTATGAATATTAAGGGGAACCCCTGCCATTTTTTTCAATGACTTTTATCTGTATTCAAAAAATCCAAAAGGAAAACACTGTGCTAGAAATAAATTAATCAAAAAACACCAAAATGATAGTGAAAATGAAAAGCTGCCAGTACCAAAAATTCAGATACAAAAATTCAAAAACATAAGTAATAAAAGGTACAGCGCTAAGGATAAACAACAAAGTAAAAAAGATCTAGTGTGAATAGATCTTGTAATAAATACCATATGGGTACTCAGTGTTTCAACATTTAGTGAAAAACCAAGAATATGTATATCAGTGACTAAAGTACATTAAATAATACATGAATATACATAAGAAATAAGTGGTTCACAACTGTGAGAGAATATAAGTGAATGAATAAAGTCCCACAACAATGAGTTGACAGGTAAATCACAGATAAAGATGGTAAATTCGAACTTTGTCCTTAAAGATTTAATCCATATTGGGGCATAGAAGGAATCAAGAAATAGAAAAAGCTTTATCCACCAGGAAGGCACCCAGAAGTGGTAATGTATTCTCCTTATGTATTCTCCTTCCCCTAACTGTGTGACCACCGTGATAGCGGTCTCTGCAAACATGGGGATTTTAGGTCTCCCTCTAGACACACTGTGAAGTATCAGGAATGGTATCTAATGTCTTAATAAATGTAATTTGCCAAAAAGAATTGCACTTACAAAGTAGCGGAAATATTGCGCAATGTGATAAAAACATGTGGCCAGCAGAGCCCTCTAATGTGGCCCGCGACCTCTTGCTCTGGAATAAAATTGAATACTGTTATTAAAGCGGTGGTTCACCCTAAAACTACTCTGTCCCATAGCATCCAGCATACAGGCGTCATCGCCAGTATGCTGTTTTTTTTTTTTAATCACTCTACTTACTGTTAAATGAAGAATTTTCTTTTCTCTCCACCGCAGGTAAATGGCGCGGCTATGTCGCGTCACGCCTTCCGAAATTGGCCGATTTAGGACTCGGCTCTTTCCGGCGCTATACGGCGCCTGCGCACAGACCTAGGAGCTGACTGCGCAGGCGCCGTATATAGCCGAGTTCTATTTTGGCTTTTTTGAAAAAAAAGTCAATATTTTTTACTTGTTGCTATAATAAATAGCCCATTTTTTTTCTCAGTTTAGGCCGATACGTATTCTTCTACATATTTTTGGTAAAAAAAAAATCATCGCAATAAGCGACTGGTTTGCGCAAAAGTTATAGCGCCTACAAAATAGGGGACATAATTATTATTAATTTTAATTGGGACTGTGACGTTATGGCAGACACATCGTACACTTTTGACACATTTTTGGCGCCATTCACATTTATACTGCGATCAGTGCTATAAATATGCACTAATTACTGTATAAATGTGACTGGCATTGAAGGGGTTAACAATAGGGGGGTTAGGAAGGGGTTAAATGTGTACCCTGAATTGTGTTCTAACTGTGGGGGGAGGGGGTGACTGGGGGAGGTGACCGATCTATGTCCCTATGTACAAGGGACACAGATCGGTCTCCTCTATCCCCTGACAGGACATGGATCTGTGTGTTTACACACAGAGATCCACATCCTTGTCCTGTAACCGGTGATCGCAAGTGCCCGGCGGACATCGTGGCCGCCAGGCATGCGCATCGGCATCTCAGGGATGCGGCGGGCACGCGCGTGCCGCCGACGGTGCTCGCGCGCCCTCTAGTGGCCTGGAGGAGCGGAGGCCATAAAAACACGGCCTCTCAGAGAATAAGAGCCACCCTGCAGCAGTACAAAGTCGTACGGCCGTCGGGAAGTAGTTAAACATCAGCCTGGGTTATTCATAACTGTTTGCACAATCAGTGATTACTAACAGTGATCATGGGTGGGTGATTTTTTTGTGCATCCAGACAAAATCTCAGCAGTTGCTGCCACAACTTCCCTTTTTTCCTTTTTTTTGCAAAATAAGGGGGAAAATTCAAATTTTTCTAAAAATTCTAAATTAAATCTAAAAACTAGCCTTAATAAATTTTACTTTGGAACGAACCAAACAGCATCAGATTCCTGCAACAACAATGTTTTACGGTCCAATGATGAGTAGGGTGATCTTACAGTATCAAAATCAATTTTAATGCAAAGTTGTCAAAATGTGTGTTTTTCCTTGTATTCCTTTTTGTTGTATACTTTAATGTTATGATGTACTTTGCTTCAAGGAATTTTTCCTTTTTTACAATATTCAGTTCCTGGCTCCACAACTGGTCACTAACCTATCAGGTGAGTAATTAATTTTTTATGTCATTTGCTGAATTATAATTGTTTTAATTGTTGAATTGTAGTTTATTTGTTTTGTACCTTATCTAATTATCTGTCTTATAGATTAGTCCTCCTGAGGAAGTGGTGTGTGTACTGTGAAACTAGTAGACGAAAGAGCAATTTATGAGACGCACTACCTCTTGGGAGTATTTGTTCATTGATTATCCAATTCTTTCTTTTTTTATGAATTTTGTATGTCATTTTATATGTAATAGATAATTAATTTTATATTAGAATTTCATTGTTGTGTATCAGTACCGAGATAGTCCACCATACCCAACTGGGCGGGAATTATTTGTAGGGTTAGCCTCAGCAACTACCCTTCTAGTCCCCTGTTTCTCTATGCTAATTTGGATGAAGGTACTTTTTAACGTCTAGTTAAGTCCCCTTTTGTGTGAGGATATACTCAAAAAACGTTAATATTCAGTTCCTGGTGGAAATAAGGTAGTACCCATCTTCCTAGGTTACCTATAATACTAGCTGTGATGCCAGATAAGGTTCCCCCATCCCCCCAGCACATGGCTGCCCGACACTACAGCTCCCTGCCTGACATCACAGCTAGTATTTTTTAATTTTCATTTAACTTAAAAATTTACTGAAGGACTTTTATTTGAAACAAGAACAGTCACATGATGGGGAATTGTTTTCTTAATCTATTTAAAGCTTAATTGAATCCCTAAAAAACACAAAAAAAAAGAACTTAATTTTACCTTGCCAATTAATTAAAATGCCCCTTTTACAAAATGGTTACATTTTGAAAAAAAATCCTGATTTTATGCAAAATGTCAGTGAAAACTCTCAAATTAGCTCATCTTTGCTCCTTATTTGATAAGATTACTAAATCATGGTCTTAGGCATGAAATTAATAAAATCAGGTGCATGTGCAGTTGCCTGAGGAAAAGGTTATGCCTCCTTAGAGCTCCGCTCCTCGGATGACAAAACCGGCGGACTACGGGTCTCAGCAGAACCGGAAAGTGATTAAAACAACAGCGGAACTGTAGGGGAACATTAAGTGCCACTTACCATGAGAGGCTCAAAAAACAAATTTAAATTGAGTCCCCTGAAGGGAGCAGTGAATAGGCTTGCAGCTGAAATGGCAGCTTCTCCCTCCCCCTGACAACACCGCTCTGCACTAAGTGAGAAACCCTCCAGCAAAAAAAAATTCCAGCGCTGGTGAGTCTTTACTAGAAGATATTGACATAACTACTGGAATTCAGCCTGACATATTCCAAAAAAAATTTGCAAATGCTGCAGAAAGCTTTAAAGCAGACTTCTGACCATATAACAGATAAGTTAACAAGGGAAATAGGAGAACTTGGTCAGAGAACCTCAGAATTGGAACAGAGAGTGGATGATATAGACAATTATACAGAACACTATAGTTGAACTCACAGCTCTTGAAGAAAATGCATCATTACAGGCACGTTTAGAAGACCAAGAGAACAGAGACCGCATGTCTAACATACATGTCAGAGGTATCCCAGAATCTGTCCAGAACCTTCATGAAACCATAACATAGCTTTTTCAAGAACTAGTTCATGGTACTCCTATGGAAAGACTTAAAATGGACACAGAGCATTGGCTCCACGCAAGCCCAACGGCCCCCCCAGAGATATCATTGCCAAACTGCATTATTACAAAACCAAAGAGCAGCTACTAACAGCAACTAGAGGTAAAGTTTTCTTCAGCTTTCTGAACTATACGTATCAGCTTTTTGCTGACCTGTCTCCACTTACTGTGGCAAAGAGACGTATGCTCAAACAGTTACTCCAAGTGCTGCAAAATAATCAAATCATTTACCACTGAGGGTTCCCTTTCAGTCTCAGATTCACTCATCTGGAGACCAAGTATGTCTGTCGCTCCTCTGAAGATTTAAAGTCAGCCCTAACTGAATTGGGTATTGCAGAAACAGCCATATCTACTGGTCAGAATCGCAGAAGTTTAACCGCTCAGCATCATCAGCAATCATCTAATTCAAGCTATACCTCATACCCCCCTGCGCATCAAAACCTCCATAAGAGTGGTCGACTTGAAAATCTATCACCTACTGTACCCCAGAGGATTCAATGGATTGACTCATTTTCTGACCTAATATATTCCTTTTTCTTTCTTTATAGGCTTTTTGGCCTTTCAAACTGTTCCAGCTGGTTATTGGTATTATACATATTCACTACCCATTGATGATAGCAATGAAAAAGCTCAAGATAAAGAGCAATAACATTTTTAGCCCCTTTTCGCCACCCGCAGACTCCTGCTTTTGTGTGGGCCTCCGTAAGTGGATTTGGATCCTGCTATACACTCCTCTGAGACGCTCCTACACCCTGTGATTTTACCTTACCTTTAATACATCATGTAACGTATTGTTCCTATAATGGGTTAACAGGTTTGTTGAATTTTTTTTCACTATTATTTTTTATTTTGCAGTATTTTATCCCCTTTTTTTTCCCGGTTGGTGACTCTGGCTCTCGGTGAGTACTCTGTATACTGTGATACAACACTTATCCAAATTGACATATGGCTCCTATAAATATTCTGTCATTAACCAAAACCAAAACCAAAGCTTTTCATAATTTTTTTTACCAAAAAGGCCAGTATTATATGCTTACAAGAAACTAATTTTACAGACAAAACTCATTCTAAATACTTCTTATCCACAATTTTACTCTGCATCCACAACTGTTAAACAACGTGGAACATTAATTGGTTTCCATCGCTCTACTCAGTTTACCCTAATTTCTCAAATAAAAGACCCGGAGGGAAGATACTGTATATAATTGTTACAGGCTATATTTCCGATAATCCAATCACAATTGTATCGTACTATGCCCCCAATAAACGTCCAACCGCATTTTGATCCCATCTTTTCCAAGTAGTAGACACTCACAAGTTTGGTACGGTTATTCTATGTGGAGACTCAAACGCTACAGTTACAGTATTCCTTTTTTAGACAAATCTCCACCAGGTCCTACTAAAGGTGTAGCGAAACTTACTCTTCAGCATATGCTTACTACACAGAGCCTGGTAGATAACTGGTGAGAAACTAATCCCACCAGCAGGCGCTACACTCATTACTCTTATCCACATAAGTCTTTTTCGCGTATAGACCATATCTTAGTCCCTCAGTGTGTTGCCAGAAATTATTTCTTCCAAAATCATTCCTTTCCCATGGACAGACCATTGTGCAGTCCTTACCTCCGTAACATCCACAGTACCCAGATCTCATGATAATACCTGGTGTATTAATGATTCTATATTAACCCATCCATGCCACCGTATTGATATTGAAAAAGCACTCACTGATTACCTGTTAATTAATGACGCAGAAGATATCTCGGCCCTTACTCTATGGGAAGCCCATAAATCTGTCATTAGAGAAAAATTGTTACAACAAGCGTCTATGCTCAAAAAAAGAACGTAAAATTACATTTGCTAAACTTGAGTCTGCCTTCAGTGCATGCCATTTGGCCTTTCAATCTTCCCCAAATGCCGTAAATAACTCTAAACTAGAAAAAGCCAGTTTAGATCTAGATCTATTCTTGACTGACTTAGCTGACAAACTTTTATGCAAACGCCAACACATCCAACAAACCTGACACCCCAATGGCAAGAAGTCTGAAGTTTGCACAACATCCACAAACACCTATCAGACTCAAAATTTCCCGTGAAGCATACTCTAGCAACCCTGTTAATATACTAGAGGTCTTTCGCTCTAATCTTGCCAATGTGTGTTCTTCTGCTCAAAATTTTGACAAGACAAAAGCTGACACTATGTTTTCTAAAATCACGCTCCCTACTTTAAGCCAAGAAACAGTTTATTCACATTCTAACACCAATCCTAACCAGAGCCTTCAACTCAATCTTGACGGGACATTCATTCAGAACGGAAACCATTACATTATTATTGCCATGATCCCCAAACCACACTCAGATACAACCTCCTGGGCTAACTATCATCCTATATCTCTCCTGAATCTAGACATAAAATGAATAGCTAAAATTCTGGAGAACAGATTGAACAATATCATTTAGAGATCAGACAGGCTTTATACCTAAACACCAACCAGGCGATAATATTAGACGTGCACTTTTACTTATCCATGCAGCCAAAACTAGAAACATCCCATCCTGCCTTGTATCTTTAGATATAAAGAAGGCATTTGACTCTGTCACCTGGCCCTATATGCAATACACACTCCGAAAATGGGGCTTTGGAAATCATTTCCTAACTTGGGTCTCCTCCCTTTACAAGAGTCCAAAAGCATATATAAAATACACTGGTTATAAATCGTCAATATTTGACATCGAAAGAGGAACTAGACAGGGATGTCCCCTTTCCCCATTGCTTTTTGCCCTATTAATAGAACCACTAGCACAATTATTTAGAACTATTGTTGAAATTAAAGGCATAGAGCTAGGGGGATACAAGCATAAGTTATGTCTTTTTCGCAGATGATATCCTCTATTTTTATGTCCAATCCACATATAACAGCCCCAAACTTGCTCAAGACTCTAGATAATTTTGCTCAAATTTCAGGACTCTGTGTTAATCCCTCTAAATCAAATGCACTAAATATCTCATTGTCCCAATCTGATCTACATCTCGCTCAAAATTCTTTACCCTTTAATTGGGTTTTGAAACAACTCCCTTATTTAGGAATTTAACTTACAGTCTCCCTTAAAGAATTGTTTGCTGCTATCTACCTCTACTGAAGCAAACAACTAGTTTAATGAAATTATGGACTTCCCTTCCACTGTCATGGACCAGCAAGATGAACACGGTTAAGATGTCAATTTTACCAAAATTTCTATACTTATTTAGAGTACTGCCTATCTCTCTACCATCTTACTTTATAAAACTTACTCAACGTAGAGTTATGTCCTTTATTTGGGGCGCAACTAAACCCTGTATTTCTAAATCTATGCTATACCTCCATAAATTAAGAGGAGGAATGGGACTACACAACTTCTCCTCTTACTTCAATGCTGCACAGATAGCATCACTATCTAAGTACCACGCTACAGATGAAATACCTTTATGGGTTGTTATAGAGTCTATAGATAGTGATCCGTTGTTAGTAACCAACTTGCTATGGCTCAGACCAGCTGATAGGTCCCATTTATCCAATCCCATAACAAAACATTCTCTAGCTATCTGGGATAAATTTACAGGTTCCCATATGCTTCAATCCTCACAAAATCCCCTGCTTTCCTTTCTTAGGAACCCTGCCTTCTATTCTGCTTGAAAATACCCCAAATCCTTTTCAGCATGGTCCTCCACTAACCTGTCTCGCCTACAAAACCTACTATCTAATTCTAACATACACTCCTTTCCTGTACTATGTGAATCCTTCGGGCTCCCTGAATTATTCAGATACTTACAAATTAAAAACTTCTATGAACCACTACTCAACACAGGCTCTTCTCTAACTCAACTCTCTCAATTTGAATGGATTTGCATCAGCAACCCACATGTCAGAGGCCTAATTTCAATTCTGTACCTACTAATAAATGAAAACTCGAACGATTCATTATCTTTGTACACGACTAAATGGACACAAGACATGAAAATAATATTAGACGCTAAAGACTGGTCGAACATCTGGTTAGCCACTAAGAACTCCTCTCCTAATTGCTTTGCTGTAGAAACAAATTATAAGGTTTTGACACAATGGTACCTAGTACCAGCTAGAATAGCAAAATTTGCTCCTGTATACTCACCGAATTGTTTTAGAGGCTGTGACGCACCAGGTACTCACTTCCACATATGGTGGCAATGTCCGGTTGTCAAGGAATTCTGGTTAAATATTTTTCGAATGGCATCTAAAGCTCTTGATATAAATATTTCTCCAGACCCGGCTACAGCACTCCTAAACCTAAAACCTGCAACGCTCACACATACTCAATTTCAACTGTTAATACATCTTAGCACTGCAGCCAAGCAAACCATTGCTAAAGCATGGAAAACAAAAACCTTAATTTTAGATGTCAGCCATTGATAATAATAAAATTAGTAAATATCATAAGATCTGGCAGCCTTGGGTAAAACATTATCTACCCACTGACTTTGACCAGTCTTTATTGTCTCCAAACTAAGATATATAAAATAGTATTCAGAATGTATATACCTGTTAGTAGCGAGCCAGACCACCACCGCGGGTGTTTATTAATTTACTATGTATTATTATTTTATTTTTTCCTTATAACTATTATTTACTCATATTCTTTTCTTTTTTTTCTCCTTGAACTACAGTTAGTGCATTTTAACTACTGTAAGTTACTAATTGTAATAGATAATGTACTAGTACATGATACAGAAAAATCTGAATTACTGAATATTGGTCTATGTACTTCTTTATACTGTATTCTCCTTTCCTTTCTGTTTCCCTCATGAAAATCTAATAAAAAACATTTGACAAGAAGAAATTAATAAAATCAGGTCAGGCTTTGTGGCTAAAAATAGAAGAATAGATTGGCAGCTTTGTGTTTAATCTCAAAAGTATAATAGTCTAACACAAAGATATTATCACCCATGTATACTGCAACTCTAAAGTATTGGTTTGATCATTTCCTGAGCTCCAGAAAAGTATTTACTAAAGGGCGTTAATGCAATGTTTTTTTCAAAAGTTTGTGAAAAAAATAATTACTTGACCTCCACAGTAATGACTTTAATTTAAGTAATTACTTGCCCTCTACTTGTCATGACAGCAAAACAATGACTGACATTACTGGAAAAGCAAACATTTGGCTTTACCACGTAACCTATATTGTTTCAGTCTTTTTTTCAGTTCTTTAATTTCATGGTAAATATCTGGGGTTTCACAAATAACTAAAAAGGGTAGGAATGGTTCTCTGCATATATTATCATGTTATCACATTGCAAGCTATTTTAAGATAAGCAACAGAACATTATGTCTTTCCCCAGAAAATTCTCCAATGTTTTAGAACATGTAAAGAAAGGAAGATAGGAAAAAGAGAACAAAAAAAGCATTAAATAAAAGATGGAACTAAGGAGGAAGAGGAGCAGATAAATTAACCCTTGCTGACCTTAGTAGTAAATGCTGTTAATTACTACAGTCACTGCAAGGTTATTATATTAGAAACTCAAGAACAATTTTTGAATTTATTGCAGCTTACCACTTAAGGACCGCTGCACAACGATATACGTCCACAGAATAGCACGGTTGGGCACAAGGGTGTACAGGTACATCCCATTTAAGAACCCAGCCGTGGGTCACGAGCGCGCCGCCGCCGCCGGCGCGCTCGTAACCCGGTCCGAAGCTCCATGACCGTGCCGTGGAACCCATGGACCAGGTTGTGGCCAGTGTCCCACACGGATAGGTAAGTGTAAACAAACATTTCCCCGTTCTTCCTAGTGGCTTGTCAGTGATCGTCTGTTCCCTGTCATAGGGAACGATGATTAGTGATGTCACACACCCAGCCACGCCCCCTACAGTAAGAATCACACACTAGGGCACACTTAACCCCTACAGCTCCCCCTAGAGGTTAACCCCTTCACTGACAGTGTCATTTTCACAGTAATCAGTGTATTTTATAGCACTGGTTGCGGTAAAAATTACAATGGTCCCAAAAATGTGTCAAACGTGTCTGATATGTCCACCATAATGTCGCAGCCTTAATAAAAATTGCTCATCGCCGCCATTAACTTCTGTACAAACCAATCAATAAACGCTTATTGCGATTTTTTTACCAAAAATATGTAAAAGAATATGTACCGGCCTAAACTGAGGAAAACATTTTTTTAAAATATATTTTTGGGGGATATTTATTATAGCAAAAAGTTAAAAATATTGATTTTTTTTTAAATTGTAGCTCTATTTTTGTTTATAGGGCAAAACATAAAGACTACAGAGTTGATCAAATACCACCAAAAGAAAGCTCTATTTGTAGGAAAAAAAGGATGTAAATTTTGTTTGGGAGCCACGTTGCATGACCGTGCGAAAGTCAGTTAAAGTGACGCAGAGTCAGATCGCAAAAATGGGCCTGGTCCTTTAGCTGCAAAATGGTCCGGGGCTTAAGTGGTTAATGTGATGGTTTATTTATTTTTTGAGCTGAGTACATTTTTTTAAGAACAGAAACATTTTTCTTGATCCTGTCAGAAGTAGGAATGAGCTTTGTATGTTCGACAGTTCAGGTACGGGCTGCTTGTGCCAAATTCGAGTTTCACTGTGGCATCGCAGTGCAATGCTGGCTGATGATTGGCCAAGCATGCACTATGACCCGCATGCTTGGCCAATCACAGCTTGCAAAAAACGGAGAGCCATAATTGGCCAAAGCCAGGGTGTTTAGTACACGCCCCACACTATAAAAGGCCTCCTGCAAGTCGGCCTTGTGTAGTGTGTTGCAGTGGTTAAGAGAAGAAAGAGAGAGAGTGTCATTTATTGCAGGTAGATAGAGCAGGCAGGAAGGCAGGCTAGTCAGTTACAGTGTGTAGAGAATATAAATGCATCCCAGGTGTTGTATATACATTCATACACTGTATTGAGTTTAGCTAGATCCGCTCTTCCTAATTTACTGACAGGCAGGCAGGTGATTGTGCTAGCTGCAGTATTCTCACGTGGTGTACTGTCTGTGTCCTCTGCAGTGTGCGCCTAAAGCTACATAGTGTGTGTACTGTCTGTGTCCTCTACACATTGTGCACCTAACGTAAAGCTGGTGTTTCTCATATTTACTCCTAGAGGCAGGGATCTGCTCATATTAATACTACAGGCAGGGGATATTTCTGCAAGTACTTTCACGTGGTGTACTGTCTGTGTCCTCTGCAGTGTGCACCTAAAGCTATGTGGTGTGAGTACTGTCTGTGTCCTCTGCACACTGTGCACCTAAAGCTACGTAAAGCGGGTGTTTCTCATATTTACTCCTAGAGGCAGGGATCTGCTCATATTAATACTACAGGCAGGGGATATTTCTGCAAGTACTTTCACATGGTGTACTGTCTGTGTCCTCTGTAGGCCATTAGTATGTCTGGAAGGACAACAAGGAGAGGCAGAGAGTCATGAGCCGATAAAAGAGGGCAAGCAGGCTCTGCATCTAGAGGCAACAGTGCTGGTCGTGGACACGGTGCATCATCATCAGAACGTGGCCATGGGACACGCTCATCCTTTTTTCGGCAGCTGGCCGCGTTGAGCCGCAACATGCCGAAGACTTGGTAGAGTGGATGACCAAGCCGTCCTCATCCTCTTCATCCTCTCTCACCCAGGCTCATGGTACTTTGTCTGGCAAAGCAGCTTCCAATGTGGCCTCTTCCCTCTGCTCAATGGCATCAGTGACTCCTTTCCTAGCCCCACTCCTCCTGAGGAGTCCCCCAAACTGTTTGACCATAGTGTTGAGTACATGCTGCAGGAGGATGCACAGCGTTTTGAAGGCTCCGATGATGGTACAAAGCTAGAGGAAGAGAGAGGGGGTGCCCAAGAAGAACAGCAATTCTGGTAGTCATGTTCCCCCAGCTGTAGCATACTGCCAGGTTTTCTACAGTGATGAGGAGGGAGGGGATGATGAGGTCACTGACTCTACATGGGTGCCTGATAGGAGAGAGGAGGAGAAGGAGGAGGCACATCTCAAATGAGGCAGGATGCCCTACAGGGGCCAGCATAAGGGCAGCACACTGACTGCATCACAACGCAGAGCTCCGCATGTGCAGGGTGCTGCGGTCTCTCAGCATTATTCCAAAAGTTCTTTGATGTGGGCCTTTTTTGAGATGAGTGCATCATATCGCACAGCTGCTATTTGCAACAAATGTCTCAAGCGTATATTGCGTGGCCAAAACATCACCCGCTTGAGCACCACAAGCTTGACCAGACATATGTCGACCTGCCATGCAGTTCGTTGGCAAGCGTACCTCAAAGACCCACACCAAAGAACAAAGCAGACCTCTCCTTGCTCCTTATCAGCTGGCATCTCCAACCCCACTATACCCTCAGTCCTCTCTGAAGCCTGCACTGATAGGACTGAAGGTGTAGAATTAGGTGTGTCACAGTCACGGGCAACCTACTATCGGTACACCAACGGCAGATTGTACCAGGCAAATTTCCCTGCCCCAGCTGCTGCAGCTCCGAAAAAAGTTCTCTCCCAGCTATCCACATGCCCAGTGGTTGAATGCTAGGTTAGCTAAATTGCTAGCGCTTCAACTGCTGCCTTTCCAGTTTGTAGATTCTGCCCCCTTCCATGAGTTTGTGGAATGTGCGGTACCTCAGTGGCAAGTTCCCAAACGCCACTTTTTCTCACGGAAGGCGATTCTGGCTCTCTACCGCAATGTGGAAGGCAATGTCCATGCAGTGGTAAGGTGCATATTACCGCTGACTCATGGTCCAGCAGGCATGGACAGGGATGTTACCTATCTTTCACGGTGCATTCTGTGATTCTGCTGGCAGCTGGGAAGGACGCAGGACAAGGTACACTACTACTGGTTGTGACACATCTCTCTCCTCCACCCCTCCTCTTCTTCTTCCTCTGTGGCCTCTTCCTGTGCTAATGTGTTCTCTATGTTTTTAGAAAAGCTTAAAAATAGATTTTTTTGGCTAGAGCTACACTTGAAAAAAGTACCAGTTCAAAATTACAAACAGATTCTACTTAACAACAAACCTACAGTCCCTGTCTTGTTTGCACCGCCTGTATACTGCTGTTCAAAGTATATAGGGTCAAAGGGGCTTGTAATTACCTAGGGGGGGAGAAACCCATGCTATTTTTCTCAATGATTTTCATTCATATTGCAGGGACCAGACATTACATTAAAGCCGCAAGCCGTTTTAAATGACCTTTTTTCTTATAGTAACCTCATTTTGTGCAGGGACAGTTCTAAACACGTGCCACTTCACAGGCATACTATAGACACCCAGCAGATACGATATTTAAAGGATTTTTTCTCAAAAAAATTCACTTTAAGCAATATTAAAATCACTGCTCCAGAAAAAAACATTTTATTTTTTTACATTGATACAAGTTCCCTGGGGTTTTACTACAATAACTTGCATATTAGGCTTTAAAATTAGCACTTTTGAATGTTCGAGTCCCATAGACTTCAATGGGGTTCTAAATGTTCGCGCGAACGTTCGGTCTGTTCGAAGGTTCTGGTGCGAACCGGATGGGGGGTGTTCGGCTCATCCCTAGCCAGAAGTTGTGTGTCCTTGTAACCTCTTGTGCACCTAACTAAAGTTTCAAAAACTGTTATTAGCTTTCCCTGTTATCTTCTGTGAACTACAAATGGAGAAAATGAAGGGGAAAAAAGGTGTTAAAAAAACAAATGCAGTCAGCACATCTAACTACTGGAAAGCTAATATACTACAGTTTTGGTTTTCAGTTTAGATATTTTGTATTTATATACATGGTACAGAAGAATAGATATGCATATCCTCTGAATGGTTAAGCAACAAAAAAATTAAATTACATGTAACTGGAAGTTAAAATCTTAAAGCAAAATCTCTTCGAGTTAGATATCATTTCTACAGATTATATATTGCTATGAACAAAGGCAGAACGTTCACTAAAAATTAAAGAAAGAGGGCAGATTGGGCATTTCAAGCATTAAACATCTCAGCTAACCATGATCCTTTGTTTACTTTAGGATCTAGACTTTTTCTGATTCTGCATTTTCCCCAACCACAATGAGACGGCAACAGTTGTTTTTCTGATAAAGCACGTACTATTTAGAACACAGATGTTTGATAATTATTTATTTCTCTCCTAAGCCCACTAATTCAATCCTAGAGTTTTTTTTTTTTTTCTGAAATTAAATTTAGAATGCATGTTTGTAGGTGACAGATATTTTCATTATCAATAGAATTCTGCAATGCACAATACTACAGTTATAGAAACCCTTCTGATGCCAAACCAAACATTAGGCTAATGAGATTATTATTATAATGTATTGTTTTAGATTCATCATTTTTATATCAATTAAAAAGTATACATTCTTTGAATGTGTGGACAGAGGGAATATGTTAATGCATTCCAGCTAAATTAGGACAGAACTGCACCACATCATATTGTGATTTTAGCATGAGTGTTTTGTAGTAGTCTTTCTTTTCATTATTCTATACAAAAAGGGGATTAAATAATATGAAAAAAAGTACATTCTAAACTAGAAGAATTTGATTCTGGAAGGAAGGAGAACATAAAGGGGAATCACGCACTGTCTAGTAAACCAAGCCTTCCTTTTAAGTTTAGCTTGACTGGTTTGAGTCCTGGCCTGGCTTGCTGCATTGAGTTCTTGTCTGGTTGGCTTTCAATAAAATGTGACCTGATTGACTGGGCTGGGTTCTGGTTTAGCTAGCTGCATTGTGTTTTAGCCTTGTTGGTTGGTCTGAGTTCTGGCCTAGCTAACCAGCTATCTGAGTTTCCTTTTGGCCTTGGTTGCTCTGGCTGAGTTCTAGCCTGCCTGGTGGTTGAATTCTGCATATATATCTATATTTGAAAAATAAAATTCTGGCCTGGATGTCACAGCAGTTTATTATTTAGCTAGAACAGTGAAAGAGTCAGATTTAAGTAATGCAGAGTGCATAGGTCAGTAACAAGTAGTGTTGGGCAAGCGGCTTGGACAGAGCATAAGTTTGCCCATTCAGTGAATTTGCAAGGCGCTTTGCCTCCAAGCACCCCACAATGCAGAGTGCATTCTAAGCTCTGATTGGCTAAAACGGTCAGGTGCAAGGCTTTGAGCAATCAGGGCACAGTGCTTTCAATAAGTAAAATCCTAATTGCAGATCACAATCCATGTTCCTCTCCTCTCCTCAGATCACAGAACAGGGATGAGATGAATGGGGCAGTGATAAGATGGTCAAAAATATTATCGCTCCCATTGTGCTGTACTAGTCCCACAATTTTAGTATTGCCTAAGTGAAAATCTGTACTATATACCGCCTGTTACAGTAATGCCCTGTACACACGATCGGTTTGTCTGATGAAAACAAACTAATGGACCCCATCCCATGGGCCCCATCGCTTTTTTTTCCATTGATGAAAAAAAAATAGAACCTGTTTTAAATTTTTCCTATGGATAAAAAAACGATAAAAAAAAAAAACATCGTCTGTGCGGAAGTTCATCAGTCAAAAATCCATGCATGCTCAGAATCAAGTCGACACATGCTCGGAAGCATTAAACTTCATTTTTCTCGGCATGTCGTAGTGTTTTACATCACCGTGTTGGACACGATCAGATTTTTAACCGATGGTGTGTAGTCAAGACTGATGAAAGTCAGCTTCATCCGATATGCGATTAAAAAATCCATCGGATTAGATTCCATCAGATATCCAATCGTGTGTATAGGGCTTAAGACTGACATTTACAAAAAAGTGTGTTTAAATTGGCAGCAAAATGACAGTTTCCAGCCACTTTGTTCTTTGTAAATAAAGTGGATGGGGATTTCGTTCATCTATAACAGAGCCTTATTTTAGATGATGGTCTTTTACAGGTGTTAATAGGGACCCACACAAAAGAAATGGCATGAGGTTCACTTCTTATTTATTGAAACAATGAAACAAATTTATCATAGCACAGAGTGGTACGGTGGATATATTAAAATAATACATGTGCCGCGTCCTCATGTAGAGTATCAAAGAAGAAAAAATAGAGGGGTTATTTTAGGACTTTGTAGGCACAGTAACAGACCATATTTTATAGAAAAATATAAAAATGTATTGAAATGATTTACATAAAATTATACTTTCCGACGCCAGAGTCTCGTCAGCGCATAATTTCGCATGGCGCATCAGTCGCGCCTATTGATTTCCCCTGCAAATATGCAAATGAGGGATATTTCCCGATTCGCCAACGGATTAGCACCATACGCTGGCTACATGCGCCGCGCGTATCTCGTCCGTCCGGCGCAAAGTTATTTCTACAAATAGCTGCTTTATCTTTACTCCAGACGGCCTCAGGTCAGCAGGAGAGCAGCTACAGCAGCAGTGTTACCGACGAAACTAGCAAGCTGAACAACCACACGTGCAAGGACAACACCTCTGTGTGCCAACATGCCAGGGGCAGTCGCGGTCCTAGCACTACTACTGGGTCCCCCGGTACGCATGAGCCTCTTTGGCATGGGGGATGAGGAGGTGTATCGCCTCTTCAGATTCAGCCCAGATGCAATACTTGAACTAACCACAACCCTGCAGGGTGACATCACCAGCAAGACACACCGCTCACAAGCAGTGCAGCCACTGGTGAAGGTACTGGCAACACTTCATTTCCTTGCAAGTGGATCATTCCAGCGTACAAGTGGAGTGGTGGCTGGGATGTCACAATCTTCCATGAGCAAATGTGTGCACCAGGTTGTCCCTGCAATCCTCAGATGCATGTCCAACCAGTTCATCAGACCCACCACTGAGGAGCTGCGGCTGAAGGCAATGACAGATTTCTACAGCATTGCCAGATTCCCATGCACTGTGGGGGCCATTGATTGCACACATGTGGCACTCCAGCCCCCCAGTGCCACAGAGCACATATACCGCAATCGGAAGCATTGGCACTCCATCAACGTACAGGTGATAGCCGATGCCCAGCGCCTCATATGGCACGTCCATGCCAAACACACCGGATCCAGCCATGACAGTTTCATATATCGTCAGAGCCCCATCCCAGCAGAATTCGAGCAGAACATGTATGGGGACAGCTGGCTGGTTGGTGAGTGACATGGGTGGCAGGCATGACTATCCCCTCCCATGATGCACACCTCACAAGGGGCACATGCATGACTAACATCCTCCTGTCTTTTCCCTTACAGGTGACTCTGCATATGCACTGGGACCCCATCTAATGACTCCTTTCCGGAACCCCCAAACCAGAGGAGAGAGAAGATACAATGAAGCACACATCAAAACCCGTGCAGTGGTGGAGCAAACATTTGGGCTCCTGAAGTCCCGTTTCCGCTGCCTGGATAAGTCCGGGGGGGCCCTATTGTATTCCCCTACCTTCGTGTGTCAGATCATCGGTGCATGTTGCATTCTGCACAACTTTGCTATGAGAAAAGGCCTGCAGATTGACATACGTGATGACCTGACCCCCGACCCACACAGTCCCCACCTGCCAGAGGAGAACCAGTCTGCTGATGGAAGAGCAGTCAGGAGGGTCCTCGCCGTAGGCATCTTTGGACACTAAACCAAAACATTAATCACACAGACAATGCATGCATGCACACCACTGATGTCCCTAGATCACACACACCACATCCACATCGCATTGGATTAGCCCAAGTCCAGCATGTAGGACTTGGGAGCAGCAACGCCAGCGTCAAGGCCCCAATGATGTCGCTGTCCATTCATACACCTTTCACACGTCATTCACACAGCCTTGGGGTTAACTTCACCACCACGGCCGAGGGTGACACCCCTTACTGGCAGGAGTGCCACCCCCTCACATTCACACACCATTCACACTGTCCCCTGCACTCCTGACCGTGTGCAGTTAAAAATAAAATATAAACTCATAACCTGAGTAATAACAGAAAAAATAAACTCATAACCTGAGTAATAACAGAAAAAATAAACTCATAACCTGAGTAATAACAGAAAAAAAACAAAAATAAAAAAAACAGAGAAAAAAAACCCTAATCTGGGATGACGGGGGCTCCTCCTTGTGGGCACTCTCAGGCTCCTCAGCTGCCTGGAGGGAGTGGGTGGGGGTGGGGGGCATCTGGAGGAGGCTGAACCCCGGGTGGGCCACTCCTGGCTGCTGTTGGCTGCATGCCCTCCAAGGCCACGGCAATCCGGCTCAGAAAATGATTGGTCTGGGCCTGCATTCTCATCTGGCGGGTGATATTATGCTGCTGGGCACGCTGCCGCTGCCTCCCCTCTTCCCGGATGGCAGCTGTGTTGGCGTGGACGGCTGCTGTGAGGTGCTGTACATCAGCCTGCACCTCCCCCAGGCTGACAACGTCCTGCAAACCACTGGGCAGCTGCGATACGGAGCACAGACTGTCAGCGAGCCGGTCCAAGTGCCCAGCAATCTCACCCATCTGTTGTGTTTGCTGGGCATGGTCCATCGCCACCTGGTCCTGGACCAGATCAGACACCCCCCTGGTGCCAGGAGAAGGTTGTCCCTGTGGGGATGTAGTCGCCCTTGAGGGGCTACCGAGGATGGGTGAGGGGATGACAGAGGGACCTGCAGAAGGGGAGGACTCAGATAACACCAAAAAAACTCCTGCTGAGGAACAGGCTCCTCCTCAACCATTTCCACAGAAGTGGTGTGGGCACTCTCCTCCACCTCGGTGTCTTCAGCACCCAGGGGCTCGTCCTCATGATCCCGTTGGGGGGTTGGGGTGGAATGGCCGGCAACAGATGATGGCCCAGCTCTGTCATCTGTGGATGACACAAAGCAGACACATGTTGGTGGTCCCACACACTTGGCACATGTACCCTCCCCCCCCACATGCAACACACCAAATAGGGGATAAAAAACACTTACCTGTCCTGGAGCCTTCCTCCACAGAATCATAGCCTGGTACCCCCTCCAATTGCTCCCTCTCCAGGCAGCGGGCGACCACCTCCTCCTCTGTGGTCAGGCTGACCGGACATGGGGGTCCACCACCTGTGCCCCGCTCATGGCTCCGAATGGTGGCCACCTTGCCATGGACCTTGCGCCGCAGGTCATTTATCTTTTTCTGGATATCACCAGCAGTCCGGGTGGAGTACCCCAACACATTCACCCTGCCAGCAATGGTGTCCAGGATGGCCTGCTTCCTCTCCCTGCTGGTCTTCCTACTTTTCTTCCCATGCAGGAAATCATTGTAAGTCTCTATAGCAGAGATGACCACAGAGACCTCCTGGGCATTAAAATTGAGGTTCCTCCTCTCTTTGGGGGTAGCGGGAGCAGCCATAACAGAGCAAAAGTAAATTCCCTGGGGTGGGGGGAAACGGAAATACTTTTGCTCCGGAATGGCGCTTCCGCTGGCGCTTTTATACGCGCAACGGAACACATTGTGCTGGCCTTTCCCGTGAAGTGGTGCCGACGGAAGTTGTGAGCATGCGCACAGGGGGCCGAGTGAAGCCTCACTTACTGCGCATGCTCCGTGGATGATGCGCTGAATGTAAGCCTCTGCGCTGGGCTCCGCCCATCATTTACATATGATCACACCCACTTCCACTTGCGTCGGGTTACGCCAGCGCATTTTCGTTACTCCGGTAAAGAAGCGTTACTCCGGTAAAGAAAGTGTCGGCGGAGTAACGTAAATGGGAAACGTTACTCCAAAGTAAAGAAGCGCCCATCTACCTGAATCTGGCCCTATGGGCCAGATTCACAAAGCACTTAAGCCGGCGTTTCAGGAGATGCGCCTGCGTAATTGGAAATATGCGCCTGCGTATCTATGCGCAGTATCCACAAAACGATATACGCCAGAAATCTAGAAATTTTCGACCGACGTAATTTCGATAGACTGGCGCATCGTGCGCGCAAAAAATGCGCTAGACACACCATTGATTTGCTAGGCAAATATGCAAATAAGGGAGATACGGCGATCCACAAAAGTACATTTGTGCGGCGCAGGCTACGCGCTGTGCACATCAGCTGCATGTCCTGTCTAAAATTAGTTAAATTAGACAATCCGTCTACATGTCAGCTAAAGCAACACCGTAAGGGGCGAGCTGAGCAGCCACACTTGCAGGACAACAATCTGTATGCAAACATGCCAGGGGCATCCTTGCTCATAGCTATACTACTGACTTTAGATGAGCGCAGAAGGAGGAGGGCACAGAGGAGGGCACGGAGGAGGGCACGGGAGAGGATATACCGCACGCGCTTGGACCTCTTTGGCATGAGTGATTCTGAGGTGTCTCGCATCTTCATATTCACCCCTCATGCCATCATGGAATTAACCACAACCCTGCAGGAGGACATCACCAGCCCAACACATGACACCACCCATGACACCCATGACAGCTACATATACAATCATAGCCCCATCCCAACAGAATTCAAACAGAATATGTATGGGGATAGCTGGCTGGTTGGTGAGTGACATGGGTGGCAGGCACATGCACTACTAACATCCTCCTGTCTTATCCCTTCAGGGTGACTCTGCATATGCACTGGGATCCCATCTCATGACTTCTATCCAGAACCCCCCATGGTACCCTGTTGTATTCCCCAAACTTTGTATGCCAAATCATCGGTGCATGTTGCATACTGCACAACTTCGCAGTGAGAAAGGGCCTGGAGGATTGACATACGTGATGACCTGACCCCCGAACCAGACAATCCCCCCCTAACCAAGGCTACCCCGTCTTCTGAGGGAAGAGCAGCTCACATTAGGCATCTTTGCACGTTAAACACACACATTAATCATGGCACAATGAGAATGCATGCATGCACACCACTGTGGTCCCTAGATCACACACACCACATCCTCATCACATTGGATTAGTACAAGCCCACCATGCAGGACTTGTGAGCAGCAACGCCACGCCACGGCTCCAATTATGTCACTGTACATTCATACACCATTCACACGGACCTGGGGATCACTTCTCCCTGGTCCTGAGGAACCCTTCTCCACCACAAATGAGGGTGACACCCCTTTTCCAGCAGGAATGTCACCCCCACATTCTAAAATCATTCACAAACAGAAAAAGAAAAAATTGCCCAGCAAAAAAAAATGACCAGCAAAAAAAAAAAAACACAGCAAAGAAAACACAGAACAGACACAAATCACTCTCCAAAACACTATCTAAAACAGTCACCAAATATCTCAAAGACATGTCACAAATCAAGAAACGCTAACAAACAACAGAACAAAAGCACCTTGTTGTAGGAAGGGAAACAAATGGATGTACTTTTGCAAAGAAGGGCGTTTCTCTCTGTCTATTTAAGCACTGTGCGTAGCTCACTAAGTTGACGAGCCTAGTTCCAATATCACTGATTGCGCCGTGCCGAGTTCTGAGCATGAGCATGCGCTGTATAGGAAGGGATACAAAGGGATGTGCTTTTGCAAAGGAAGTGCGTTTGTGTCTGTCTATCTATGCTGTCTGCATAGTTCACTATGTTGCCCTAGTCCACTTCCAATTTCACTGATTGCGCCGTTCCCGAGTTGTGAGCATGCGCAGAGAGGTGCTGACCATAGTCTGCTTCATGCGCGCATGTGCAATCCGGCCGGCCCTTCATTTGCATGGGGTCACGGCTCATTTCAATGGAACACGCCCATGTCCTTCCCAATTTGAATTACACTGCCTTACGTCTCGGAAATTACGTTGCACCAGCGCAAATTTCTGCGCAAATACTACGAGGATACGGTACTTGCGCCTCTAAATTGAGCCGGTCTAACGTAAAGGAGGTGCGCTATGCCGGTCAATATATGCGCAAATGTACGTGAATCTGGCCCTATAACCGCAGAGATGTTCAAATACCACAAGCTCTATTTGTGGGAAAAAAGGATGTCAATTTTGTTTGGGTACAACGTTGCATGACCGCACAATTGATGGTAAATGAGCAGCCAAATCTTCCAGGGCTGAAGTGGTTTAGAAGGAACCCAATACAAATATCAAGAAAAAAGCAGCGAGGTTCCCCCAAAAATCCACACCAGACCCTTATCTGAGCTTGCAGCCTGACAGGCAACGAAATGAAGGGGATAAGCATGATTTCCCCCTGAACAATACCAGGCCCTATTCCCTCAACATAGGGGGGTATCTCCTGGAAAAGTATAGTATCCTAATGTTGATGAGAACAGGGGCCTCTTCCCCACAACCCTGACCAGGTTGCTGCGGGGATCTGTGAGTGAGGGCTTAAATAATAAGGGAGTATCCAGATGCCTCCCCCCATGTAAATGAATACTCATTTACAAAAAAAGTAAAGTGTAAATACACAGACACAGGGCCAAATTCACGTACATCTGCGCATTATTGGACCGGCGTAGCGCACCGCCTTTACGTTAGACTGGCGCAATGTAGCGGCGCAATGACCCGATTCTCGTCGGTTTTGCACAGAAATTTGCGCCTGCGCAACGTTATTTCAGAGGCGCAAGGCGGAGTAATTCAAATTGGGAAGGACGTGGGCGTGTTACATTGAAATGAGCCATGACCCAATGCAAATGAAGGGCCGGCCGGCTCGCGCATGCGCGCTTGAAGCAGACCATGGTCAGCACCTCTGTGCGCATGTTCACAACTCGGGAACGGCGCAATCAGTGAAATTGGAAGTGGACTAGGGCAACTTAGTGAACTACGCAGACAGCATAGATAGACAGACACAAACGCACTTCCTTTGCAAAAGTACATCCCTTTGTATCCCTTCCTATACAGCAAGGTGCTTTTGTTCTGTTGTTTATTAGTGTTTGTTTGTTTGTTTGTGACGTGTCTTTGAGATAATTGGGGACTGTTTTGCAGAGTGATTTTTGTCTTTTATGTGTTTTCTTTGTTGTTATTTTGTTTAAATTATATTTTTGCTGGGCATTTTTTATTTTTGCTGGTCAATTTTTTTGTTTTTTTGGTTCTGTTTGTGTATGATTTGGGAATGTGGGGGTGACATTCCTGCCGGAAAAGGGGTGTCACCCTCATTTGTGGTGGAGAAGTGATCCCCAGGTCCGTGTGAATGGTGTATGAATGTACAGTGACATAATTGGAGCCGTGGCATGGCGTTGCAGCTCACAAGTCCTGCATGGTGGGCTTGTGCCAATCCAATGTGAAGAGGATGTGATGTGTCTGTGCTAGGGACCACAGTTGTGTGCATGCATGCATTCTCATTGTGCCATGATTAATGTGTGTGTTTAACGTGCAAAGATGCCTAATGTGAGCTGGCTCCTGGCTGCTCTTCCCTCAGAAGACGGGGTAGCCTTGGTTAGGGGGGTTCCGTATAGGAGTCATGAGATGGGGTCCCAGTGCATATGCAGAGTGCAGAGTCACCCTGAAGGGAGAAGACAGAAGGATGTTAGTAGTGCATGTGCCCCTTGTGATTTCAGCATCATGTGGGGGAAAGTCATGCCTGCCACCCATGTCACTCACCAACCAGCCAGCAGAATTAAAATAAATAATATCTTAAAATCATATACTTCTATTATAGTAAATGTGTATTCGGAGGCTTCAGTTTTACTCAGTAGATCCCTACTGCAAAGATTAAAGACTAAAATTATTAAGTTCTAAGTATAAAGCTTCAGGGGAAAAAAATGCTCATATGTTAAAATAATACATTAAATTCATTTATAAACTGTTTTTAAAAATATTTGACCATAAAACCAAACCAATACATTCTTAATTTCAATGTTAAACATATTGGGCCAGATTCAGGTACATCTGCGCATTATTGGACCGGCGTAGCGCACCGCCTTTACATTAGACTGGCGCAATGTAGCGGCGCAATCACCCTATTATCATCGGTTTTACGCAGAAATTTGCGCCTGCGCAACGTTATTTCAGAGGCGCAAGGCGGAGTAATACAAATTGGGAAGGACATGGGCGTGTTACATTGAAATGAGCCGTGACCCCATGCAAATGAATGGCCGGCCGGCTTGTGCATGCACGCTTGAAGCAGACCATGGTCAGCACCTCTGTGCGCATGCTCACACCTCGGGAGCGGCGCAATCAGTGAAATTGGAAGTGGACTAAGGCAAATTAGTGAACTACGCAAACTACGCATAAATAAACAGAGTCAAACGCACTTCCTTTGTATCCCTCTCTATACAGCAAGGTGCTTTTGTTCTGTTGTTTATTAGCGTTTGTTTGTTTGTTTGTTTGTTTGTGATGTGTCTTTGAGATATTTGGGGACTGTTTTGCAGAGTGATTTTTGTCTTTTATGTGTTTTCTTTGTTGTTATTTTGTTTAAATTATATTTTTGCTGTTCAATTTTTTTTGGTTCTGTTTGTGTATGATTTGGGAATGTGGGGGTGACATTCCTGCCGGAAAAGGGGTGTCACCCTCATTTGTGGTGGAGAAGTGATCCCCAGGTCCGTGTGAATGGTGTATGAATGTACAGTGACATAATTGGAGCTGTGGCATGGCGTTGCAGCTCACAAGTCCTGCATTGTGGGCTTGTGCCAATCCAATGTGATGAGGATGTGGGGTGTGTGTGCTAGGGACCACAGTGGTGTGCATGCATGCCTTCTCATTGTGCCTTGATTAATGTGTGTGTTTAACTTGCAAAGATGCATAATGTGAGCTGGCATGAGATGGGGTCATGAGATGGGGTCCCAGTGCATATGCAGAGTCACCTTGAAGGGAAAAGACAGGAGGATGTTAGTAGTGCATGTGCCCCGTGTGATGTGTGCATCATGGGGGGGGACAGTCATGCCTGCCACCCATGTCACTCACCAACCAGCCAGCTGTCCCCATACATGTTCTGTTCGAAATCTGTGGGGATGGGGCTATGATTGTATATGTAGCTGTCATGGGTGTCATGGGTGGTGTCATGTGTTGGGCTCCTGCAGGGTTGTGGTTAATTCCAGGATGGCAAGAGGGGTGAATCTGAAGATGCGAGACACCTCAGAATCACTCATGCCAAAGATGTCTATGCGTGTGTGATATATCAAGTGAAGAGTGAGGGGCTTGTATCAGATTAGATTATTATATCCATCAAGGTTTTAAAGGGCTGCTATTGAAAGATAGTGAGACCGTGTTTGTAATTTGTATGTATGTTATGTATTGATGTATATATGTATGTATATTTTTTGTAAAAATGTTTCTTAAAGCAAAGAAAAATGTATTGTAAAAAAAAAAAATCCTCTCCCGTGCCCTCCTCCGTGCCCTCCTCCTTCTTTGCTCCTCTAAAGTCAGTAGTATAGCTATGAGCATGGATGCCACTGGCATGTTGGCATACAGATTGTTGTGCAACACGTGTGACTGCTCAGCTCCTCACTAACGGTGTTGCTTTCTCTGTCATGTAGACGAATTGTCTAATTTTAGACCACCTTTTATATGGTCTAATTTTAGACAGGCCGTGCAGCTTTTGTGCACAGCGCGTAGCCTGCGCTGCACCAACGTTCTTTTGTGGATCCCCGTAAATCCCTCATTAGCATATTTTTTATGGCATTTTTATTAATATTTTTTTTACTAGTAATGGCGGCGAGCAGCATTTTTTTTCAGTACTGCGACATTATGGCGGGCACTTCGGACACTTTTGACACATTTTTGGGACCATTGGCATTTTTATAGCGATCAATGCTATAAAAATGCATTGTATTACTATAAAAATGCCATTGGCAGTGAAGGGGTTAACACTAGGGGGCAGGGAAGGGGTTAAGTGTGTTCCTGGGTGTGTTCTAACTGTATGGGGGGTGACCTCACTAGGGGAAATCACTGATCTTCTGTTCATACATTGTATGAACAGGAGATCAGCGTTTCCCCCGCTGACAGGACCGAGAGCTTTGTGTTTACACACAAAGCTCCCGGTCCCCGCTCTGTAACGAACGAGCGCGCGTGCCCGGTGGCGATCGTACCTGCCGGGCACGCGCGCGGGGGCGCACAAACGCCCCCTAGCGGCCGCTAAAGAGCGGACGTATAGCTACGGGCTCTCGCCCAGCAGAGCCACCGTCCCGCTATAATATGATGGCCGGCGGTCGCCATCTAGTTAAGCCCTGGACCAAAATGCAGATAAAGGACCAGGCCCCTTTTTGCAAATTGGCACTGCGTCGCTTTAACTAACAATTGCGCAGTCGTGCGACGTGGCTCCCAAACAAATCATCTCTGTGGTTTTTATTTTTTGCGCTATAAACAAAAATAGAGCAACAATTTTGAAAATAATGCAATGTTTTTTTACTTTTTGCTATAATAAATATCCCCAAAAAATATATAAACTGGCCTAAACTGTTGTTTTCATCAGTTTAGGCCAATACGTATTCTTCTACCTATTTTTGGTAAAAAAAAAAAAATCGCAATAAGCGTTTATCGGCTGGGTTACGCACAATTTATAGTGTTTACAAAATAGGGGATAGTTTTATTGCATTTTTATTATTCATTTATTTTTTACTACTAATGGCGGCAAACAAATCAAAACAAAACACATTTTTTCATCCTGCACATGTCTATTGATCTGTATCATTGTACAACATTATTGGCAAAGGATGTACATGGAGGGAATTTTTTTTGTTAAAAGACTTGTCAAAAACTGTGGGCCAGATTCACAGAGCGATTACACCGGCGTAACAGGAGATGCGCGGCGTAAGTCTAATTGTGCGCGTGCGTTTCGATGCACGGCATTCCCAAAACGAGATACGCAAGAAATCTATTTTTTTTGTCCAGCGTAATTTCGTTAGACAGGCGCATCCGTCCGCGCAAAACTGCGCTAGACACACCATTGATTTGCTATTCAAATATGCTAATGAGGGAGTTATGGGGATCCACAAAAGAACGTTGGTGCAGCGCAGGCTACGCGCTGTGCGCAACAGCTAAATGTCCTGTCTAAAATTAGACCATATAAAAGCTGGTATAAAATTAGACAATTCGTCTACATGTCAGATAAAGCAACATTGTTAGTGAGGAGCTCAGCAGTCACACATGTTGCCCAACAAACTGTATGCCAACATGCCAGTGTCATCCATGCTCATAGCTATACTACTGACTTTAGATGAGCAAAGAAGGAGGAGGGCACTGAGGAGGGCACTGAGGAGGGCACTAAGGAGGGCACAGGATTTTTTATTTTTTTAACTTTTTTTTTGCTTAAATAAACTTTACAATATAATCTAATCTAATACAATATTCTAATCTGATACAAGCCCCTCACTCTTCACTCTTCACGGGAGAGGATATATCACACACGCATAGACATCTATGGCATGAGTGATTCTGAGGTGTCTCGCATCTTCAGATTCACACCTCATGCCATCATGGAATTAACCACAACCCCATGGAATTAACCACATGGGTGGCAGGCATGACTGTCCCCCCCCATGATGCACACATCACACGGGGCACATGCACTACTAACATCCTCCTGTCTTTTCCCTTCAAGGTGACTCTGCATATGCACTGGGACCCCATCTCATGACCCCATCTCATGCCAGCTCACATTATGCATCTTTGCAAGTTAAACACACACATTAATCAAGGCACAATGAGAAGGCATGCATGCACACCACTGTGGTCCCTAGCACACACACCCCACATCCTCATCACATTGGATTGGCACAAGCCCACAATGCAGGACTTGTGAGCTGCAACGCCATGCCACGGCTCCAATTATGTCACTGTACATTCATACACCATTCACACGGACCTGGGGATCACTTCTCCACCACAAATGAGGGTGACACCCCTTTTCCGGCAGGAATGTCACCCCCACATTCCCAAATCATACACAAACAGAACCAAAAAAAATTGAACAGCAAAAATATAATTTAAACAAAATAACAACAAAGAAAACACATAAAAGACAAAAATCACTCTGCAAAACAGTCCCCAAATATCTCAAAGACACATCACAAACAAACAAACAAACAAACAAACGCTAATAAACAACAGAACAAAAGCACCTTGCTGTATAGGGAGGGATACAAAGGAAGTGCGTTTGACTCTGTCTATTTATGCGTAGTTTGCGTAGTTCACTAATTTGCCTTAGTCCACTTCCAATTTCACTGATTGCGCCGTTCCCGAGGTGTGAGCATGCGCACAGAGGTGCTGACCATGGTCTGCTTCAAGCGTGCATGCACAAGCCGGCCGGCCCTTCATTTGCATGGGGTCACGGCTCATTTCAATGTAACACGCCCATGTCCTTCCCAATTTGTATTACTCCGCCTTGCGCCTCTGAAATAACGTTGCGCAGGCGCAAATTTCTGCGTAAAACCGATGATAATAGGGTGATTGCGCCAGTCTAATGTAAAGGCGGTGCGCTACGCCGGTCCAATAATGCGCAGATGTACCTGAATCTGGCCCAATATGTTTAACATTGAAATTAAGAATGTATTGGTTTGGTTTTATGGTCAAATATTTTTAAAAACAGTTTATAAATGAATTTAATGTATTATTTTAACATATGAGCATTTTTTTCCCCTGAAGCTTTATACTTAGAACTTAATAATTTTAGTCTTTAATCTTTGCAGTAGGGATCTACTGAGTAAAACTGAAGCCTCAGAATACACATTTACTATAATAGAAGTATATGATTTTAAGATATTATTTATTTTAATTCTGCTTGCCTATAAATTTTTTAGGCAGTAAAAAAAATGTGCGTACATGAATAGAACAGCTTGTGGTGATCAGAGCTGAGATCTGGTGAAACTGCATTCTGGTGTTTACTGTATATTTAAATAGGGATTAGGTCATGGTTTTCCAGCCTGGATTAAAAGAAAGCAAATAAAAGTTAAAAAAAGTCAAAGTCTTTAGGTTTTATTAATTATCAAAATAAAAATAGGTGATGAAATATACACTAAAATTCTATGTATTGCCAGTCCGTCTAAAGGTTTAGTATGTCTTTCTAATGATATTGTTACACTGTTAATATAAATGTTGAAATAATTGAATGGACAACTTGTCTCTGATAACTTTTATTCATGTCAAGTATATGTATAAGTGGTGAATTTTACTGAAAGGATACAAAACATTAACAAGTCAGAAAATAATAATAATAGTAATAGAGATTAAATGCACTGCATGGCAATTTTGTGCCTCCCCAGAACTCACCAAAGGTCTTATTAACCTTCTACCATTACACTTAAAAAATGTTATTACCAGAAATTTCTGAAATGAAGCTGGTCTCTTTGAGTGCTGATTGTTCATTATAATTTTTCATCCCAATTATGGGAGCAATTAAAAGTCTACACACCATTTCTCAGTGTTAGCAATTTAGGTACTATGTTATTGTCTTTTCATTTTCCAAAAGGATCCTGCTAATTCCTTTTTAGAGAAATTCTATAGCACCCTCCTTTGCTTAATTGTATCCACTTTTTACTGCTGCCCCATTATAAACTCCTCTGGTGAAACCAACATCCACCAAAAAGCTCTTACTGTTTGATACAAGATATTTTTCTTTTGATCAGAATGATTCATGCATTTGGAATAATTCTGATCTATATAATTTAAACTAATTGTCCTGAAAACTGGAATCTTACTAATATTTTGCCAAAAGTGAATGCAATGTCTAATTTATGACTACAATTTAAAAATGTATCTAGGCAAAATAAATTATTTTAAATACATAACTAATATTAGTTTGGCAAAGGGGATTTGTGGTCAAAGCATACATATATATTTTATAACATCAGCATTGTAATAGTAATACAAACAATTGTTATCTTTGGCAATCCATTATTTCAATAATAACCTGTTGTGAGTGCTGCCTGTCTGCTAGCCATCTCCTTCATCTACTTCCTGGTTATCCATGTTTGCTTATGCTTCTCATTTGCTGTTTATATGTGGTTTCTAAGGACTACTTTTATTTTCTTACCTTGCTATCTGCAAGCTTTGATTCCAATACTGAATCTTCCTCCTGAGATTTCTCTCCTTAAAACCTCTGTAGTTCAAAAGACGGCTCTGTGAAGCCTGTAACACAGCTGTGCCTTTCAACAGGGCCTAGTGAATACATGTCACAAAATCCAAGGAAGTAAATGGGTGGAATTCTTCACACAGTAAGTTTACATACTTCAAGAACAATAATAAGAGTAGGATAGAAATATTTGAAATTCAATGTGAAAAATAATATAATGATTTGAAGTTTTGATCATCAAATACACTTTAAATACCGTATTTATTGGGGTATAGCGCGCTCCCGCATATAGCGCGCACCCCTAAAGTGGTCCCCATTCCTGTGGAAAAAAAGTTTTTTGTACTTACAGTTTTGGTGTCTTGCGCGGCGTCCATCGGTGGTCTCGTTGGTTCCGGCTGCGGCTTCGGGTGTCCCCTTCGTCGGGTATGGCGTGGGTCTGCGGCTTCAGGTGTCCTCTTCGACGGGTCCGGCGTGCGTCTGGGGCTTCAGGTGTCCTCTTCAACGGGTCCGGCGTCCTTCTGCGGCGTCCTCCATGCTCGATCCCCGCTTTCCCGTGCCGAGTTTTGAATACTGCGCTGACATATACCGAGCGCAGTACACTCGTGTATAGTCAGGCAGGCTTGGCTACTCTCGCGCTCACGTCCTGTACGTCCAGGACGTGAGCACGAGAGGAGCCGAGCCTGCCCAACTATACACGAGTGTACTGCGCTCGGTATATGTCAGCGCAGTATTCAAAACTCGGCGCGGGTATCGGCGTATATCACGCACCCACGATTTTGCCCTGATTTTCAGGGCAAAAAAGTATGCGGTATACGCCGATAAATACAGTATGTACAGGCGGTCCCCTACTTACAAACATCCGACTTACAAACGACTCCTACTTACAAACATAGGGAGACAACAGGAAGTGAGAGGAAATCTACCCCTAGGAAGGGAAATGTACTCATGTAAGAGTTAATATGGGAAAAAGATGTCTCCACTGATGCTTTATCACCAATCCTTGTTTCCCTAATAACTCAAAATTTTCAAAATCCAATTGTCATTGGGACAGAAAGTGAGGTGAAATCTTCTGAACAGGGGTACAGACAGCAAAAAAAATGTTACAGAGGTGATAACCCTTCCCTATGCTATCCAAAAATCTTAAAAATATAATTTTAATCTGGAGCTACACTTAAAAAAAATGACCTGTTCATACTTACAAACAGATTCAACTTAAGAACAAACCTACAGTCCCTATCTTGTTTGTAACCCGGGAACCGTCTGTAATAGCCATGTTATTTTGCATTTGCCAATAAACTACATCAAGTAAAAACAACTAATGAAAATGTAACTTTAGGCGTTAAAATGTGAAACATATTTAGAACTTTTTCATAATAACAACTACTACTACTTACTACCTAAAATAAAGACTACTAAAGCATATGTACTATCTTTTATCTGATGCTAAAAAGAAAATGTAACTAAAGAATATAGTGAGTAAACACATTTCCACCCACCCATTCCTTTCTTATGCAGAGTCCTTATTTTCAAACAGTTATGGTACAGTACATCTTCCTTTGTTTACAAACAAAAAAGTAAGATGGATGAAACCCCCCCCCCTCTGCCGGGACATTGTATTCTGACAGTGGGACCTGGGACTGTCAGAATACACTGAGCAGCAGCTGCAGCCACTGATCACAAAAAAGTTTTACAGCTTGTCTGTACTTAAAATTGACTTCTGCCTAACAGGTATGGACAATTACTGATCACCATTTGGTTGATCCCTGCTCAACTGGCTGAATTTCGATCCATCTATGGCCAGCTTTAGTTTCTACATGTAGTTGATGTTAAATTTAAGATTTTGATGCCAGCGTAGTGATAATGATGTCTATCCACCCCTGTGTAAGGATATTTTTAAGCTTGGGTAAAAAAAAAATTGTCCCTTTATGTAATAGATTTTTAGCTTTAGTGATGAGATAATCTACTAGCAGGTTAAGTGATAAAAATAAATATTTTACTTCTAAAAGCATTAATCCTTTAAATAGTAATGAAGATGTAACATTGTCAATACTATAATACAGAAAATAATGAAAAAGTTGCGCTAGACTTAAAAACAAATGTAGGAATATAGCAGCCAGCACCAACAATGGACCATGTTGTGTACAGAAATAAAAAAGAAAAAAAGTGCAGAGCTAAATAATATCTGGAGTGAAACCAAATATGTGATCAAGGTATTCAAATCAGGAGCCCCAATTATGGAGCAAGTATGTGAATCTATAAAATTGCACTAGACCAATACATGTAAATATCAAATAATATGCACAAACATTTTTATAAATGCTAAAAAAATAGAAATCAAAATAAGTGAGATACCAAATGGTACCACCAGGGTGCTTCACACTGAAGTGAAAATGAATTGTATCACAAATAAATGTCCCGGAAAGATACGTCAAAAGATAAAAGATCAAATGCTAATATATGTTGTAAATAGCGATATAAAAAAGCAAGAAATGGAAACTCTGGTGATGAAAAAGTCCCAATATAAAATGAACAGAATCACATTATGGCAAACGGAATTGCAAAAACGCGTAGAATAAGTCCAACACAGGAATTGGATATTTCAGTGATTTAAACAGGTAGTAAAAACCCCATCAGCGGTCAATCTCATAGGATCCACAACAACATCCAATCAGTACAGATAAAAGTTGGGTACTCTTACCGTATGGCGTGGACACACGCGTCAGCGACGGTGTGTCGATCAAGCGTGTACGAACTCCTGGAAAGCGATGGTGTCAATGGGAGACCGTTGAGCCAATAGACAATCGATCATCAGAAGCCGAGTGGATCCAAATGTGAGAGAAAATCCTTCAGAGGAAACTTATGGATAATGGCATTGTGGCAGGTAGACCCATCATAGAATCATGTAGGGAAGAAAACACACACAACTACGCATAGTGTGGTTATTTCCAGTAAAAAAGGCCTTTATTAGGCATAAAATGGTATACAGAAAAAATAGGCAAAAAATAAATAAATAATAAGCTAAAAAGTACAAGACTGCGGGAAGACCAGTACAGGTGATCACATGGGTAAGTAGCGTGGTAGGCAAATAGCGTATGGGCTTATGTACCCGACATGTTTCAAGCCATGAGCTCTTCAACTGGGGCATGCCCCAGTTGAAGAGCTAATGGCTCGAAACATGACCCCCCAGGAGGAAATTAGATATTCCCTATATCAACAATCCCTGGTGTTATTTAATTACATTTTATTAATTATTTGTTAAATGTTGAAGTAAAATACATTAAAAGTGTTATTGTTAGTATCAAGTTAATTTGAGCATTTAAGAAAGAATTCAGCTGTTTTTTTTTAAAACAATCTACTAAGCTGGCCAGAACTAGTTCTTGAGGGAGTCAATTCCACATTTTCACAGCTCTTACTGTGAAGAAGCCTTTCCATGTGAAGGTTAAAGGGGTTGTAAAGGTAAAAAATGTTTTCCCTATATATCTTCCTTAAAGGATCGCTAAAGTAATTTGTTTAGCTAAATAGCTTCCTTTACCTTACAGCAGTCCTGGTTTCATGTCCTCATTGTTCGTTTTTGCTTTGAAGTTGCTGTAATTCTGCTCTGATCTCCACACTTCCTGCTTGTCTGGCTCCTTATGAAAAATCTCATGGCAGCTTTTCACTGTGGTCCAAGCTGTCATTACTGTGTAATGACATTACTGTGCTGTCATTACCTCAGAACCAATCAGATACATTTTAAAAACAAAACACTGCCCTGGATTTGTTTGTTTTTGTTCTGGTGTCTCTCTACTTCACAGAAACATGAAACCAGTTTAAAATTGAAACTAAACTGCAGGCACATTATATGATTGATTTTTATCTATTTTTAATATTTTTTTAAAGGAATCAGTTAACTTTTATGTCTCTTCCCTGTAAACAGTCATTTCAGCAAAACATTTTTTTTCCTTTAGTGACCCTTTAAGCTTAGTGCAGTCCTCCTTCACTTACCTCATCCTTTGATTTTTCTTTAAAATTTCCTTATTTCTTCTAAGAAATCCTCACTTCCTGTTCTTCTGTCTGTAACTACACACAGTAATGCAAGGCTTTCTCCCTGGGGTGGTGAAAGCCTCTTGAGGGGGGGGGGGGGTGAGCAGGAGTGTCAGGACACCCACTAACACACAGCTCCTTTCTCTATCTGCAAAGTAGGGAGTGTCCTGACCCTCCTGCTCGCCCGCTCCCCCCTCAAGAGGCTTTCTCCACACCAGGGAGTAAGCCTCCCATGACTGTGTGTAGTTACAGACACAAGAACAGGAAGTGAGAATTTCTCAGTAGAAATAAGGACATTTAAAAGCAAAATGGAAGGATGAGGTAAGTGAAGGAGGACTGCACTAAGGTAAAGGAAGCTAATTAGGGGAACAAAATTACCTTTACAACCACTTTCAAATCTAGATGGAAAGGAATCAACGAGGAAGGGGATAGAATGGGCGGTGGGACTTTGTAATCTATTTTCTTCCAGAGGCAAAAAGTGCCCCTTGTCCTCTGTAATAACCTGAAAGTGAATAATTCAACACCAAGCTCAGTATATTGACTAACTATGTACATTTACACATGTTGATCATATCCCCCTTAATCACCTCTTCACAAGAGAGAATAAATGAAGTTCCTCATAGCTGAGCTCCTCCATGCCTCATATTAGTTTGGCTGCCCTTCTCTGCACTTTTTCTAATTCTTCAATATTATTTTTGTGAACTGGTGCCCAGAAGTGAAATGCATCTTGCAGTTTAGTAGCAAAATGATGTCTCTCTTTGTCTGGGGACTATACCTTATAGTACTTTTAATCCAATACGCTATATTATTTAATTATGCTGAAAAGTACGTGTCCTAACACTGAACCTTGAGGTACACCACTAATAACATGAGACTAGTCTTAGTATGAATCATTAATCACTACTTTCTGAAAACAGTCTTTTAGGCAGTTTTCCATCCATTTACAAACTGAATTTTCAGAGCCTGAAGACTGTACCCATTTATTAGTCATGGACTGTATCCACAGCCACTTATTTAAAAAGACTTTGGCCCAGATGCAACAGGAGATGCGCGTGCGTAAGTCGAAATGTGCGTGTGCGTTTCGATGCGCGGCATCCCCAGAACGAGATACGCCAAAAATCTACTTTTTTTGTCCCGCGGAATTTCGTTAGACTGGCGCATCTGTCCGGGCAAAAGTGCGCTAGACACACCATTGATTTGCTAGTCAAATATGCTAATGAGGGACTTACGGGATCCACAAAACAACGTTGGGGCAGCGCAGGCGACGCAGTGTGCGCAACAGCAAAATGTCCTGTCTAAAATTAGAGCATATAAAAGCTGGTCTAAAAAGAGAAAAAAAGTCTACTTGTTAGATAAAGCAACACTGTTAGTGAGGAGCTCAGCAGTCACACGTGTTGCACAACAATCTGTATGCCAACATGCCAGGGGCATCGTCGCACATAGCTATACTACTGACTTTAGATGAACAAAGAAGGATGAGGGCACGGAGGATGGCACGGAGGATGGCACGGGAGAGGATATACCGCACCCGCATAGACCTGTTTGGCATGAGTGATTCTGAGGTGTTTCGCATCTTCAGATTCACCCCTCATGCCATCCTGGAATTAACCACAACCCTGCAGGATGACATCACCAGCCCAACACACCGCTCACATGCAGTGCAGCCACTGGTCAAGGTACTGGCAACACTCCATTTCCTTGCCAGTGGCACTTTTCAGCGTACAAGTGGAGTGGTGGCTGGGATGTCACAATCCTCCATGAGCAGATGTGTGCACCAGGTTGTCCCTGCAATTCTCAGACGCATGGCCAACCAAATCATCAAACCCACCACTGAGGACCTGCGGCTGAAGGCAATGACAGATTTCTACAGAATTGCCAGATTCCCATGCACCGTGGGGGCCATTGATTGCACACATGTGGCACTCCAGCCCCCCCAGGAGACAGAGCACATGTACCGCAATCGGAAGCATTGGCATTCCATCAATGTACAGGTGATAGTCGATGCCCAAGGCCTCATATGGCACGTCCGTGCCAAACACCCAGGGTCCAGCCATGACAGCTACATATACAATCAATGCCACATCCGAATGGAATTCAATCAGAACGTGTATGGGGACACCTGGCTGGTTGGTGAGTGACATGGGTGGCAGGCATGACTATCCCCTCCCATGATGCACATCACAAGGGGCACATGCATGACTAACATCCTCCTGTCTTTTCCCTTACAGGTGACTCTGCATATCCACTGGGACCCCATCTCATGACTCCTATCCGGAACCCCCAAACCCCAGGAGAGGAAAGATACAATCAAGCACATGCCTAAACACGAGCAGTGGTGGAGCGCACCTTTGGCCTCCTAAAGTCACGTTTCCGATGCCTGGATAAGTCTGGGGGTACCCTCTTGTATTCCCCAAACTTCGTGTGCCAGATCATCGGTGCATGTTGCATGCTGCACAACTTCGCAGTAAGAAAGGGCCTGCAGATTGACCTACGTGATGACCTGACCCCTGAACCAGACAATCCCCCCCTAACCGAGGCTACCCCTTCTTCTGAGGGAAGAGCAGCCAGGAGACAGCTCACATTGGGCATCTTTGCATGTTAAACACACACATTAATCATGGCACAATGAGAATGCATGCATGCACAACACTGTGGTCCCTAGCACACACACCCCACATCCACATCAAATTGGATTGGCACCAGTCCACCATGCAGGACTTGTGAGCAGCAACGCCACGCCAAGGCTCCAATTATGTCACTGTACATTCATACACCATTCACACGGACCTGGGGATCACTTCTCCCTGGTCCTGGGGAACCCTTCTCCACCAAAATTGAGGGTGACACCCCTTTTCCGGCAGGAATGTCACCCCCACATTCACACAGCATTCACAACACAAAAAAAAAAAATTACCTGCAAAAGCAAAAAATTTCCAGCAAAAAAATAAAATAAAAAAAAAAAAAAATAAAAAGGGGGAAAAACAAATTATTGCCCTTTGCGTGAGCCACGCCTGGGGCGCCCCCGGCCATGGCCCCGGCTTCTCAGGGGAGACTCATGGGGAAGGGGTAAAACCGGGGAAGGAGGAGCAGCCCCTGATCTCTGCCCACCTGGCGGCCTGCCCTCCAAGGCCACGGCTATTCTGTCCAGGGCAGCACCAAGTGTTGCCGTGTTGGCCTGGATAGCCAGGGTAAGGGCCCTCACATCCTGCCCAACGCCTGCTGATGTCGTCTGCAGTTCGTTTAGGCAGGTTGTGAAAGCCCGGGAGTGGGAGTCCAGGTTCCCCAGCGTATCCTTGATGGAGGACAAGCTCTCCTCCATCCGCACCAATGTCTGGCTGACCAGATGGTGGGTCTGGAGGAACTGGTCCCTTCTCAGAGTGGCGGGCAGGAGATCGGCCACCCCCCTGGTGGTCTGGGATGACATCCTGCCTCCAGCTGATGCTTGTGGCCAGGGAGAAGGGGAGGCCCTTGTGAGGGGAGCCATGTTGGGGGAGGAGGGGGGGGGCTCCCCCTTAGGGAGGCCTGCCTGCTGCCAGCCAGAGGGGAAGAGTCCTCAAAAAACAAACGTCCAGTGCCTGACATGGACTCCTCCTCCTCATGATTCTCCTCCTCCTCATGATTCTCCTGCTCCTCTTGAACCTCCTCCGCGGACTCCGGCCTTGTTGGGGGGGCCTCATTAGGCTGCTGTCCTGGGGTTGGTGCGGTCAGGCCAGATGGCCCTGCACCCTCCTGCACATCTGTGGATGACACAAAACATTCACAGGTTGGAGGATCCACACACTTGCCACATATTCCCTTTCACCCCCTCCCCCACACATGCTACACACCTGATATTAAAAAAAAAAAAAAAAAAACGTAGCTGGCACCACGGGCTCCGGACTTGAATCAAAGCCGGGCAGGCCCTCAACTTCATGCCGATGAAAAGTCAGGGCCACCGCACGCTCCTCCGCTGTCAGCCTAATACGGCATGGTGGGCCCCCTCCTGTGCCCCTGGCATGGGCATGCATTCTGGCCATCTTCTGTTTGACCAGACGCCGGAGGTCATTGATTTTTTTGTCAATCCCAGACCGGGTCCGTGTCTCCCCCTGCCCCGCTGAATTGACCTGCTCAGTGATCCTATCCAAAATCTCTCTCCTCCTGGCCGGGGTGGTGTTGGCACTCTCTGGGCCGTGGAGGTAACGCCCATACTCGCTAATGGCCCGGGCAAGAATTTGTTTTTCCACAACTGTAAAATTCAGCTTTCGTTTTCTCTCAGTCATCCTTCCAAAAAAACTCAGTCCCAGTCAACAAAATTCACGCACACAAACAAGACCAACCAATCAAGCAAAAACACACACAGAGAGAAAAATACTCAGCAATAAACAGTCACAAAAAAACAAAACAAAAATACAGCAGGAAAAGAAACAAACACAAATATATCAATCAAACAAACAGTCTCTCAAACACTTATCAAAAACCACTTTCAAAAATCTACTAACAAACACTTGATCACACAGAACACTAATCTGACAACTACAAAACACACCACAACGAACAACAGGACAAAAGCACTTGGTTAAATGGGAAGGGACAAAGGGATGTACTTTTGCAAAGCAAGTGCGTTTGTGTGTGTCTATTTATGCTGTTTGCGTAGTTCACAACGTTGCCCTAGTCCATTTCCAATTTCACTGATTGCGCCGCTCTGGAGTTGTGAGCATGCGCACAGCGGAGCTGACATGGTATGCTTCAAGCGCGCATGCGCGAGCCGGCCGGCCCTTCATTTGCATGGGGTCACGGCTCATTTCAATGTAACACGCCCACGTCCTTCCCAATTTGTATTACTCCTCCTCACGCCTCTGAAAAAACGTTACACATGCGCAATTTCCTGCGCAAAAGCTACGAGAATAGGGTGATTACGCGGCAAAATTGCGCAAGTCTAACGTAAAGGCGGTGCGCTACGCCGGTCCAATAATGCGCAGATGTACCTGAATCTGGGCCTTTGATCCTTTTTTTTTAAATAGGGACCAATGACCATACGCCAATCCAGTGGTACTATGCCAATGATTAAAGAATCCCTAAAAATTGTAAACAATGGCTTACAAAATAACAGAGCCTAGCCACATCTGCTTTCATCTGTTGCAGAGAGTAACACATGGCATGCTTCTGTAATTGCTGCACCAATTTTTCCTGCTTTTTGGGCCCCTTTTGTTCCTGGGCCCCCTACAAGAGGACCTATGGTTCCCCCTTATCGATGACCCTGATCCCCATTAAGGACTTGAGCTGTCCCATCGTTCCTTTTTTATGTACAGAGTTGAAGAAGGTATTTAATACATTTACCTTCTCTTTGTCCCCAACTCAAAATTATATTGTAAATTGTCTACATGCCCAGACCTGCTATGACTAAAAACAGCAAACATCTCCTAAGTAACTCCTTTTTATACATTTTTGTCACTATAGTCACTCTATTGCTTTTTATTTATTTTTTTGAATTTCAATCAAACACTGTTGATTCAAGATGCAAACTGATATAAAAATCCCAATAAGCATATATTGATTGGTTTGTGCAAAATTTATAGCATCTGCAAACTATGGTATAATATTCTGAGATTTGGGGTTGTTTTATTTTATATACTAGTAATAGTGGTGATCAGTGACTTAAAACGCGACTGCAATATTGCAGCAGACATTCTGATACTAACTGACACTTTGTGAGAACTAGTGACAAAAAAAAATAAAAAATACTGTCAATGTAATGTAATAACACTGGTTCTTTTATTTGCACTAACATCCACATTTCAGGACTAGTGTTGAGCGGAATACGCCATATTCGATTTCGCGATATATCACGAATATATAGAAGAAAAATCGAGAAATATTCGCTAAAATCGAATATTCGTGATATTTTGTCCAAATAACAATATTGCGAAATTTCTAGTGAAATAATTGCGAAATTCTCGTCATCGCGCATGCGCATGCACGCGAACAACACGCAAAAACTGAGCTCATTTCCTGGATTTTTGCCAGTCTATTTTCGGATCGCTTTTCTGTGCTGCCCTGCGAAGCGAAGATGGTGGGAAGTAACTTTACATCCAATGAGGAAAACCTGTTGATTAGTGTGAGTAATTTCACCACTGTTATTTCATTATCTGTAACTGCATTTTAGACTATTTTAAAAGTTAGGATATAAGATCAGATATTAGTATTTCCCAAAAAGTGTGTCTCCAGCTGTTGCAAAAGTACAACTCCCAGCATGCCTGGACAGCTGCAGACGCCCTGGTTGGTAAATGTGTATTTAGGCACTTTTCTTGCTATTTAGCATAATTAACATGTTGTGGACATAGGACGTATGCGAACGTCCTGACTTCAGGGTCCTTAAGGCCCAAGGTCGTTCGAATACATATTGCCCTTTAGATTTTTGCAGAACTACAACTTCCAGCATGCCTGGGCATGCTGGGACTTCTAGTTTTGCAAGTTCTGCAGGCCCACATTTTTCAGACCACTATACACGGGTCTCTAAACTGTGGCACTCTAGATGCAGCAAAAGTAAAATTCTTAGCATGCACTGACAGACCATGCCTGATGGGAGTAGTAGTTTTGCAACAGCTGGAGGCGCACTGGTCTTGAAACCCTGAGTTAGGTAACAAACTTGCAGTGTTTTGCAACCATTGTGCCTCTAGCTGTTGCAAAACTACAACTCCCTGCATGCAACTGACTGCAAACCCCCCCCCCCTTCTCCCCCAATGTGAATGTACAGGGTACATTCACATGGGCTGGGGCTTACAGTGTGCTTCTAGCTGAAGCAAATTTTGCGCTGCAGCTTAAACCCTCAGTGGGAAACTACTGTGAACCCCACGCCCCTCTGACTGTACCATAAAAACACTACACCACACAAAATAAAAATTTAAAAACACAACATATACACATACCCCTACATAGCCACCCTCCCCTCCACAATAAAAATAAAAAAAACGTCTGGTACGGCACTGTTTCCTAAACTGAGCCTACAGCTGTTGCAAAACAACTCCCCAGTATTACCGGACAGTCATTGACTGTCCAGGCATGCTGGGAGTTAAAGTATAATTGTTGTACAGCTGGTGACGTTGAGCTACATGGTGTATCAGAGCATGCTGGTAGTTGTAGTTTTTAAATAACATCAACTCCATTATTTATTCAAAATTAATTCATCAAAAAGTCAAAAGAAACAAACATATTATTGTTCCTATATAAAGATAGGGATGAAAAAAAATAATCTATTGTACAGGCCCAGTATAATGCCGCGTACACACGGTCGTTTTTTGCGATGAAAAAAAACGATGTTTTTTAAAACGTCATTTAAATTGATCGTGTGTGGGCAAAATGTTGTTTTTTGTCTTCAAAAAAACGACCAAAAAAAAATTCCAACATGTTTGAATTTTTTGTGTCGTTTTTCAAAACGTCGTTTTTTGTTTCACAAAAAGTCACCGTGTGTAGCAAAAACGTCGTTCAAAACGACGTTTTTCAACCCGTGCATGCCCAGAAGCTAGTTATGAAGCGAGCTTCAATGGAAAAGAGTGGTGAACGTAACCTTGTTTTTTGTGAAAAAACGATGGTGTGTATGCAACATCGTCTTTGAAAGTGACGTTTCAAAAACGTCGTTTTTTACTTCACAGAAAACTTCGTTTTTTTTTCATCGCAAAAAACGACCGTGTGTACGCGGCATTAGGGTCAAAAAATAATTATAGCGGTCAGATGAATAGCAACGCATTTCTCCCCTATACGCGTATCCTGTGTTGTTACTCATATATACATAATTATGCAAATGATAATGGCTGCTATATTTATGCAAAAAAGGTGGTGACCAAAATGGCAAGATATAAAATCTCTCATGTTACCCCTGTCATTGGTTAATAAGGCGAGAATGCTTCCAATTGTTGAATACCATACATTTACGTCATATATCCATAAGGGTTTAAACAAAAGTATTATAATATACTTTGTTCTTCATCTTGCAGAGGTTCCTGCAAAAGGGATACGATCAGCTGCGGAGGCAGCAGGAAAAAAAAAGTTGTCATCTCCCTATTGCGGGAGTTACGCGATGTACATGGCCGCACACATGACCACATGGCCATCTTAAAAAAGTGGTCGGACCTAAAGAGGCGCCACATGGGCCAGGTGACACAGATCCGGGATGAATTTCATCCAGGTAAGTTATTGGTGACAGTTATGTAAGGTCATATGTAATTAACCTTAGGGCAGATGTTGTTAACCCAGACGCCATGTTGTGGTAACATATATCACCACCCAAGGTATTCATAGTACTGTTGAAAAAAGACATGGGACAGCAGACAGGAACACTTACTAACTATAATTAAACTAAATAAACAAGACACCCCATTAATGTACTAATACTGGCCGAGGCTGCTTTATTATTGGATTTCAGACATATATTTTAAATAAATACTTTAATAACTTAAAAAACAGCCTAGTCACTACGGCTCAGGCTGTACCTAAATATATTCTAACTTTAAAATGTATCCAACAACAACTAAACTAAACAGATTTGTCACCCTTTGTATAATTATTATTTTTATTTTTTTAAATAAAGGTGACCATCCCACATAATTAGCAGCCGCGACAAAAAGAAAAGAAAAAAGGGGGGGTAGGGGAACACCACAGTCCTGTCTACTGAGGCGACTGAGAGCAAGGCTGACGGAACCCTACTTATATACCCCTAAGTAACACTGGATTTTTCCAGAACCAGCAGGCCCACAGGCCTAAAAAGTGCGGGAAAAGCATGTGTAGGCCGCGTGATCACCTCGTGTTCACCAAAAAAACAGGAAAAACACGTTTTCCAGCTAACTAGGCCACGTGAGGACCAGCTTACACATAAAGAGCCCTATTAGGTTCCCAAAAGGGGAACTTGAAACCGTCACTACTAATTTTATTAAGTCCTGCCGCTTTCCCATGAGAAAAGGGGGAATTGAAACCTTCTCCCCCTTTTCTATCATTATTCCATCAAGTTAAACCATGGAATTAAAGTGGTGGTGTGGTGGGTTAAAGGGGAAGGGGTGGTATTTTATAACTCAACTAGCTGAATATTCCTATCTTAACCTTTTGTGTAGGAAAATGAAGAGACCACAGTCCCATATACTTGCATGGGACTTGAAACAAAAACCCATCTTTTATATAAGGGTGTAGGTAAGGGTTAATTTAACTGTCATATATTTTTATTTGGCATATAAGTAATATGTGTACCAGGTATTATTGAAATATCTCCAGGCGTACAGAAGTTATGTGGTAACATACATTTCCCATTGATTTGCATGGGACTTTAAACAAAAGGGATAAATTAACTATCCTATAGTTTAAGTGGACATATAAGTAACATGTGACCAAGTGTTATCGAAATATCTACAGCCGTTATGAAGTAACATGTATTTCCCATAGAGTTGAATGGGACTTTAAAGAAAAACCCCGACCATGGCAAATGGTGGTGGGTAAGGGTTAAACCACCTATCCTATGTTTGTTGCTGACATATAAGAAACATGTGTGCCAAGTTTCATGTTAACATCTTTAGCCGTTTGTACGTGATACTGGAACATACATACATACATACATACACACACACGTTGAGTTTTATATATATAGATTACCACTAAATTCCTGTGGTAGACGTGGGGTTATCATAGTAATCCCGTGTACTCCATCAGGCCCTTTTTTTAACATGAGATTGTCTGAACAAAACAAAGGAAACAAAAACAGTTCATTTTACCATGGTGGCAGCCCAGCTCACACTCAGTCCCCTGTAGTGCCAGCAAGACCCTTTAATATAACATTATCCCATTGGTTAACTGTCTATATAAATTAATTTGTATTCATATACAATACAGCAGAGTACACAGAATTTGCATATGTTATTAGAAAACATTTTTACATATATGAACAGTGTGTTATTATAGGAGCTCCTCTACCATCTGTGCGCCCCCAAGCGCACAAGGCTACAGGCCGCAGAGGAGGAGGATGAAGAGGAGGAGCAGGAGGAGCAGGAGGAGGATGCAGAGGAGGAGAGGGATGAGGAGCAGCCAGGGCCCTCCCAGTCGCCACCCCCAGCTCCTGTGGAGGAGCAAGAGGAGGAGCTGCAACCCCCCCCCCAAACTTCTGGTGGTGTATCGGATGTAGGAGAAGAGGAGCAGGAGGATGAGACCGTTCCTGTGAGCCTCATTCAGGAGGGTAAATATGTGCACAAAGATTAATAACATTTCAGCAATAAGATGTAGATATAAAAATGGACAGCATTTAAAGCGCACCCATCAGATTTCAGAACAATAATATGGTATTTATGATAGAAGTATATGTGCTAGTGTCAGGGACCTGCTGCTGGCTCCCGTCGCGCCCCTGGTGTGCGCGCGCGTGCACACGCTCGTGCGCATGCGCCGGTGGTGCGCGCGCGTGCGCGGCGGGAGCGCACGCGTGCACGTTAGCGCGAGTTTGACGCCAATGTGCTTTTAAAAGACAGACAGATGCAGCAGCCTCTTGCTGTCTGATCTGCAGTACTTACGTGACTAATCTGTATCCTGATTAACCAGTTTCTATACCGACCCGGCTACGTCTGACTATCCGAATCTCTCCAAACCCGACCTCGGCCCGCCTTGACCCTGCCTACTGCTGCTACTGTTGCCAGACCTTCTGCCTGAATACCGACTACGCCTGCCTGCTGAACCCCCTGTCTGCTTACGTGTCTGACCCGGCCTGCCTGACCCAGCCTCCGTCCAGTCCACTTGTCTTACTCTGCTCTGCACCAGCTCCAGAGTCGCTTATCATCCGCACCAGAGTCGCTTACCAAGACGCACCAGAGTCGCTAGCCATCCGCACCAGCTCCGGAGCCGCCAGCTCCCGCATCAGAGTGCCTGCTCTCCTCCTTGCTCCAGCAACCCGGAAGGACCAGCGCAGTGCTGACCCGCACCATCATCCAGGCACCCTTACCCCGCTGCGCTCCCGAGTCAGAGCTGTACGAGAGGCCGCCTCCTGCGACTAGGCTCTGATCATACATAAGAGTATCAGACAGCCATCATGTCAGATCCTGCAGGAGTCACCCCCGCTGTGGATGAGATTTGCAAACACCTGTCAGCCCTCACACAAGCTGTCAAGAACTTACAAGAAGGGTACATGAGGTTAGAGGGACAAGTCCAAAACCTGTCCGGCTCCAGCGATGCAACCCCCTCAACCTCTGCTAGATCCTCTTCGACGGCCTCCACCCCCTCAGTGGTGATGCTTCCACCCGAACCCAGAGTTCCTATACCAGAACGGTTCTCAGGCGATCGAGCGAAGTTTCGGGCCTTTCGCAACGCCTGCGAGCTGTATTTTGCTTTGCAACCTCTGACTTTTTCCTTGGAAGCCACCAAGGGGGGGTTTGTGATCTCCCTCCTCCAAAAAGAGCCTCAGACCTGGGCCCACCGACTGTTGCAAGAGAACAACGTTCAGACCCAGTCCCTGCAAGCCTTCTTTGAAGCCATGGCCCAGCTTTACGATGATCCTCAACGGGCCGCCACCGCTGAGTCTGCTCTACTCACGCTCCAGCAAGGTCGTAGAGCAGTTGAGGACTATGTTTCGGACTTCAGACGCTGGAGCGCGGATACGCTCTGGAATGACGCGGCCCTCAGACACCAGTTCCGCTTGGGCCTTTCCGAGGGTCTCAAGGATGAGCTTGCCCGGGTAAGGGTACCAGAGACCCTTGAAGACCTAATCACCAAGGCCATCCAGATTGACCGTAGACTTCGTGAACGTCGGGCCGAGCGCTCTTCTCAGCAAAACCGGCCTGTATGGATGACCGCTAGGGTGCCGATGCCCGCTTCCCGCTACCTACCTCCCACCAGCATGAGTCCTCCCAGCGCCCCTCCAGATACCTCCAAACCCATGCAACTCGGCCTCATGCGACCAACGCTGCCACCTGAAGAACGGGCACGTCGCCGCCAACTAAATCTGTGCCTCTACTGTGGCGGGGCCGGTCACTACGTGAGCAACTGCCCCACCAAGATGCGTAAGTGCCCTCCTCCGAATCCTGTTAATCTGTCAACCCTGCCTACCCATGCCTCCCATCTTGCTCTTCTTCTTTCATTTCAGCTTCAGGAAAAGACAGTGCCAGTCAACGCCATCATTGATTCGGGGGCTTGTAGCTGCTTCATCGACTGCCTTCGCTGACCTCCACCACATTCCGTTACGTAAAAAGACTCATGGACTTACCGTTTTCTTGGCTGATGGCTCCCGCATAAGCTCAGGATAAGTTACCCAAGAGACTCTTCCCTTGCTTACCACGGTTCCTCCCCTACATAAGGAACTACTTACCCTAGACGTCATCTCTTCACCTCTGTTCCCTGTAATCTTGGGCCTACCCTGGCTCCAGGCCCACGATCCCCTAATCAACTGGAGGTCCGGAGAGGTGTCATTTGCTTCTTCCTACTGTCAACAATACTGCATACCGGCTCCTCCTCGCTCACCCACTGCTCTACTCTGTATGGACACTGACCCCAACCTGCTCCAGTCTATCCCGGAACCCTACCATGAGTTTGCCGATGTTTTCAGTAAAAAGGGAGCCGACTCCATTCCGCCTCATCGTCCATACGATTGTCCAATCGAGCTCCTCCCAGGGGCCGAGATTCCCTTTGGATGCATTTTCCCATTGTCTGAGAAGGAACAGGAAGTCCTGAAGGAGTATATTGACGAGAATTTAAGTAAGGGGTTCATCCGCCCGTCTACCTCCCCAGCAGGCGCAGGAATATTCTTTGTCACTAAAAAGGACCAATCTCTCCGCCCATGCGTGGACTATCGGGAATTAAATAATATTACAATAAAGAACCGTTACCCATTGCCCTTGATACCTAAGCTTTTTCATAAACTAAGATCTGCCACCATCTTCACTAAGCTGGACCTGAGGGGAGCTTACAACTTAATTCGCATTCGGGACGGGGACGAATGGAAGACGGCCTTTCGCACCCGATTTGGACACTACGAATATCTGGTCATGCCCTTCAGTCTGTGCAATGCATCCACGACCTTCCAAAACTTTATTAATGACGTGTTTAGAGACTTCCTTGACATTTTCATCATCGTCTACCTGGACGACATATTGGTCTTCTCCGGATCGCTGGACAAACACCGGGAACACGTCCGTAGGGTCCTAAGTCGCCCATGTTGGGTCACCCTCCTCTTCGCCCCCAGATATGTCAGACCCAGGGCTGACATGTGGTGGTCTGAGGGAAACATCTGACATGGAGCCGCTAGCCTGGTTCCGCTGTCCCCTCACCGACGCCTGGGTCTGACTAGGTGCGGGTGTTTCCTGCACAAAAACACCAGCACCACTTGGAAGGGATGTCTCTGGGATACTGACAACAGGTACCCCATCCTCCTCCTCCATCAACCCTTCAAAAAGGTCCTGACCATCAGGACAGAACTGCATGTCTGCCTGATGCAGGGCCTCCCCCAAGATATCCCTCTCACTGTCGCTGTCAAACAGTAAGAGGCTGGACTCTTGGGGGCTGGGGGTGGGTAATAAAGGCACCGGTGTACTTGTGGTGCTACTGGGAGTCGGGACTGACGACTCAGTGGCACTGCTGTGCCCCATATACTCCACCACTAGTGGAGCCTGAGAAGGCAATATCGGGCGGCTGCCCGAGGGAAAAAAATCCCGGATGAGGCGGACTCCCCTTCCACCTGATCCACTACCACTAGTAGGGGCGCGAGAGGTACCCCGTGCTGGCAGCTACCCAGCACTGGGAGTAACTCCCTTACCCCTGCTGCCACGGCCACGTATGCTGCTCATATTTGTTGATGTGGGGGGGGGGGTAAACTTTATTGGGGGGGGGGAATGTGAGAAAGGAGTGTTTGTTTTTTTTGCAAGACAGGCACGCAGACAAAGACGCAGACAAAGACGTACTAGACAGCTACTAAACTAGAATAAAACTACTACACCTACAAGTTTTTTTTTTTTTTTTTTTACACTGAAGGACTCAGACAAGGACGAGGACTACAAATACTAAAATAATATGCACTAAACAATAAATCTGCTTACACAAACTTATATGACTAAACTAAAGCTAATTTTTTTTTTTTTTTTTTTTTTATATATACACAAAAAACAGACACTAAACACACACTAAACTAAGCTACCTTAAAGAAATGTACAATTACACTAAGTAAGTACACAGAAGTCTATCTAACACTAAGCTACACTAATCTGGAAAACAACAACACAAATCTGAGCTTTTAAAAAAGCTGTTTGGATTTTTGCTTTGAAAAAAGCAGTTTAGAAGTTTAGAAGAACTAGAAGCAGCCAGGAACCACAGAACTGCAAGCACTTTAGGAAGCCCAATGCTGATGCTGTAAGCTCTAAGATCGCACAGAAACACTCCACTCTCTTGCTAACATCTGACAACTGTGGTAGGAGAACTCTGATTGGCTCTGATGCAAAAGAAGGGCGGAGAAAATAATCGCGCAATATTCCTTTTGCCGAATATTCGCATTGCGAATATTCGGCAGCATAAAAGGATCGCATCAGCTACTCGGCCCAGTGTCTCTAATCATCCCAGCAATGCTTTTAGACGTCGATGGAGATCACTAGGATGTGATCTGTTTTAAAAATGAATTTGAAAAAAAAAATATTTGCTTTCGCGAATATTCACTCTTTTTGGGGTGTGCCCCACCTCTTCAAGGCCCAAGTAGTACCAATACACAAAGTTTTAGCAGAATGTAAGTAAGTAGGAAAAAAGTAAAAAAACAAAATAGGAAAAAAAAAAACTTGAGAGGATAATTTAGCTTGTATAGTTAGTAAGATACCGCTGGTAGAGTGTTATAGATTGGCAGTAGTAGTCACAGAGGTGATGGGAGTCATAAAACTGTTAGGCCCCATACACACGAGCAGACAGATTTGTTCAAATTGGTCGGACAGACCGATTTGAACAAATCTGTCTGCTGGGGACATATTGGTTTGATCGTGTACACACGATCAAACCAAAATCCCCGCCGGCAGACGGCGTGCTGACGTGGCGGTGACGTTGACGCCACCACGTCACCGCACCAGGAAGTAAAACACTTCCGCGCATGCGTCGAAACCATTCGACGCGTGTGCGAGAAGACATGTCTGCTGGTTAGCGTACTAACCAGCAGACATGTCGGGCGGACGGGTTCCCAGCCGACAGATTTGAAAGCATGCTTTCAAATCTGTTGGCTGGCCAAATCAGTCGGCTCGCCCGTACACACGATCGAATCTGTCTGCTGGGACGGTCTGGCAGACCGTTTCCAGCAGACAGATTTGATCGTGTGTACGCGGCCTTAGTGTTTTAGAAAACCAAGGTCCACATTTATTACATTATGTTTTGTGTCAAACAGAATTATCATTCTTAGTTCAAAAGTTTTCCTTTCTTGGTAGTTTTGAATTTCCCTTTAACCACCCGGACCAATATGCTGCCAAATGACCAAAGGGTTTTTTGCGATTCGGCACTGCGTTGATTTAACAGACAATTGCGCGGTCGTGCGACGTGGCTCCCAAACAAAATTTGCGTCCTTTTCTTCCCACAAATAGAGCTTTCTTTTGGTGGTATTTGATCGTCTCTGCGATTTTTATTTTTTGCGCTATATACAAAAATAGAGCGACATTTTTGAAAAAAAAACAAAATTTTTTACTTTTTGTTATAAGAAACTAAATTTTAGTCAAACATTTAGGCCAACATTTATTTAGCCACATGTCTTTAGTAAAAAAAAATCGCAATAAAAAAAAAAAATAGCTACCTAGCGGGAACAGCGACACTAATACAGCGATCAGAAAAATGATCGCTTAGTGACGCTGGCAATAGGGAGTGAAAGGGTTAACTAGGGCAGTGATCAAGGGGTTAAAACTTTATTAGGGGGGTACAGGGCTACCCTGAACCTAACACTAACTGAATTTTACAGAAAAATAGAAAATTCCCCCAGGGGAGGGGCTTTTTAGGCAACGGTAGTAAGCGTAAAAGTAGTAGTGCGAGAAACAAAAATATATTTTATAATTATTTAATCGTAAAAAATAAATCATACAATATAACACTTTCCAAATACAAAATTACAAAATCGAGACTGATCCACATGAAAAAACTCTACAAGGCCCTACGCGTTTTGGGTGTTTCCCTTCTTCGGGGGTCGGAGTCTGTGTGGAAACAAGATATATTACATCGGGTTTACATAACCGTATTATCAAATAGTTTTTACAATTATATCAAATTTTAAAACAAGCATAAAAAGTGCAAAAAGACAGAATCATGCCAGCCATGGAATGACACCTCGGTAAAAACACAGGGCAGAACGGCCCAAAAGAAAGCAAACCCTGGGCCAAAACTGCCGGACTAGAGAAAATGTATAGTCCCTAGAATAAAGGACAAATTACACAAAATTGTATGCAAAATAAAAAGGGAATATATCAATTTTTGTTAAAGTAATAAAATATAAAATATATACCTATCCAAGGGAAGTAATACTCAAGGATGGCCAGAGGGAGTCAGTATAGGGCACAGCAGAAAAAAACTAGAAAAATTCAAAAATAACATTAAGCTTGGATTAAATCTGAAGGAAGGAGTAGAAGAAAAGGCTGATGATACAGGAACAAGCCATCAGCATACCTTGTTGTGAGCCTATTGCATGGTACCACCGCCATCAGCCAGGTCAAACATTCCCGGGAGACGGCGGTGTTTAAATAGGAAAAGAGGGCGTGATCGAGGAAAGGACGTGTGTACGGCGGGCGGAGCTCTGACAGCGCGATCGCGTCACTGTCGCGTCATTGCTCACCGCCCTCTAGCCCTGGTATGATACCTTAGGGAGGGCGGAGGAGGGCGGAGAAAGTGGGTTTTTCCGGCCGCGCTGGCGTCAGGACGTAGACAGCGTCACGGCGTCGGACGCGGTGCGGATAGGCTGAAGGGACGTAAACATCGTTGCATCATGATGACATGTAATGAATATCACATGACCCAGAATAGTCATGTGAGCGGAAGTGTACACATGGAAAAACGAAAGGGATGTTCAAAGGGATATAAGAACTGTCAGCAGACAATGCTTAAGCAAAACACAATTAAAGAGTATAATATTTAAACGAATGAGGTCCGAGTAATGACACAGGACAACATAAGTAATAAATAAAAAATAAACAATATAAAGACTGTGTTTACATGAAATCTCCCTGGCTGGCAAAAAAGAGGAAATAACTTAATTAAATGGTGGCAGTGGCCAATATAAGGGTCCAGAGATAACGTATGAAGAGGGGAAAGAATAAAAAGTCCCCTGTCCAGACGGAATCACTGTATGGCGCAGGATTTGACCCAAAGTCGGGGGGCGAAGTGTGCCATACGACTGGGTCAAAGAGAAGCCGTCATCTCAGGGATGGCGGCCTGGGTGTGCCATGCTTGCAATAAGGATGGGGGTGCCCAATTCACCAAATCAACCAAAGGCAAAAAAACACTGTGTAAAATACCGAGGCGACATCACAAGTCAAGGGACATGATAACTAGATGATACTCATCAGAAAAGGCAAGAAGACAATAACAATCAAAAACAAAAACAAAAAAAAAAAAAAAAAATTTTACAATGCCTGTCACACTGACACTAAAAACAGTAATCATACATGTATGATTACTGCATTCAGTGACACTGTGACAGGGGGGAGGGGAGGGCGATCGGGGGGGTTAAATGTGCCTGTGTGTAGTGTAGTGTTGGTGCAGGACTTACTGTGGTGATCTATCCTCAGCGGTGGTTGAAAAAAATGCAGAGGGAGAGATCACATCGCTTCCTCCTTCCTGTGTTTACACAGGAGGAGGAAGTGACAGGGCGGGCGCGCGCATTGGCTGGGAGCGATCTGGAGGGGGCGGACAAAAACGAATAGCCGCCCCCTCTTGTCGGATCGCTCCTGCAGTCACGCGGACCGCCGCATGTACGGGGGAGGGTCCGATCGGACCCCCGATCCCCCCAAGGCACCAACGTATATATGCGCGGCATAAGTCTAAATTTGCGCATGCGTTTCGATACTCCGCATCCCCAAAACGAGATACGCAAGAAATCTACTTTTTTTGTCTAGCGTAATTTCGTTAGACAGGCGCATCCGTCCGCGCAAGACTGCGCTAGACACACAATTGATTTGCAATTCAAATATTCAAATGAGGGAGTTACGGGGGTCCACAAAAGAACGTTGGTGCAGCGCAGGCTACACGCTGTGCGCAACAGCTGCACGGCCTGTCTAAAAGTAGACCATATAAAAGGTGGTATAAAATTAGACAATTCGTCTACATGTCAGAGAAAGCAACACCGTTAGTGAGGAGCAGAGCAGTCACACGTGTTGCCCAACAATCTGTATGCCAACATGCCAGGGACATCCATGCTCATAGCTATACTACTGACTTTAGATGAGCAAAGAAGGAGGAGGGCACTGACGAGGGCACGGAGGATGGCACGGAGGAGGGCACGGGAGAGGATTTTTTATTTATTTTTACCAAAAAAATTCTTTGCTTTAAGAAACATTCCCAGCCAATCCCAGACGATGTCAACATATGACGAAACGCGTAGGTGTGGCCTGCGTTCTGACGTCATCACGTTTTTTGAACTGACCCAGGAAAGAGAATCAAAGAGGACGCCGAGATCCCGTGTTTGCAGAACGCATATGGTGCATCTGTTTGAGCCTGCTTTACAGTGACCTCTTGTAAGTGCAATATATTCCGTTTTTTTAAATAAAAATTGTATTGCAAAGCTGCACTATGGGCTCTCTATTTCTCTTTTATATCTGAGATATCCATCCGCTTAGGCTTATTGTGATTAGAAGCAACTCCAGCCTATAGTCGTTTGGGTGACTCTAAACAAACCCGTGTGCAGTCTGACCGCAGGTGTGGTCAGGTGGTCTGGTAAGGAGACTATATTTTCTGACACTCGGGTGTATCTTTGGTGGAAGGTGGTGCCAAGCTTTTGAACATCTCTTTGGAAGACTTCTTAAAGCTCACTTTTACACGGATACCTTTTTCATGCTTTTGGGAATATTTATGGACTTTTTCATTTGCTTCATATTTATCTTAATGTGCACGTTATTATGTTTCTTTTAGTTATAACTTTAGGTTTTGTATACCGGTGTTATATTAATTCAATTTTATGATATAATATTTATCATTTATTATACTCTTGTAATTTTTGACATATTTCACAATGTGTGTTCATATAACCAATCGTGTTGTCTAGATTGGTCTATTATTCATTTACATCATTTTCTGATATTACTATCATTAATTTCACGTATTTTGGCTTTGCGCTGTACCTCACTGCCTTTTTCCTAAATCTACTTTTTTTGTCTAGCGTAATTTCGTTAGACAGGCGCATCCGTCCGCGCAAAACTGCGCTAGACACACAATTGATTTGCAATTCAAATATGCTAATGAGGGAGTTACAGGGATCCACAAAAGAACGTTGGTGCAGCGCAGGCTACACGCTGTGCGCAACAGCTGCATGGCCTGTCTAAAATTAGACCATATAAAAGGTGGTATAAAATTAGACAATTCGTCTACATGTCAGAGAAAGCAACACCGTTAGTGAGGAGCAGAGCAGTCACATGTGTTGCCCAACAATCTGTATGCCAACATGCCAGGGACATCCATGCTCATAGCTATACTACTGACTTTAGATGATCAAAGAAGGAGGAGGGCACGGACGAGGGCACGGAGGATGGCACGGAGGAGGGCACGGGAGAGGATTTTTTTTTTTTTTTTACAAATTTTTTTTCTTGCTTTAAGAAACATTTTTACAAAAAATATACATGCATATATACATCAATACATAACATACATACAAATTACAAACACGGTCTCACTATCTTTCAATAGCCCTTTTAAACCTTGATGGATATAATAATGTAATCTGATACAAGCCCCTCACTCTTCACTTGATATATCACACACGCATAGACATCTTTGGCATGAGTGATTCTGAGGTGTCTCGCATCTTCAGATTCACCCATCATGCCATCCTGGAATTAACCACAACCCTGCAGGAGCCCAACACCAGCCCAACACATGACACCACCCATGACACCCATGACAGCTACATATACAATCATAGCCCCAGCCCCACAGATTTCGAACAGAACATGTATGGGGACAGCTGGCTGGTTGGTGAGTGACATGGGTGGCAGGCATGACTGTCCCCCCCATGATGCTGAAATCACAAGGGGCACATGCACTACTAACATCCTCCTGTCTTATCAGTTCAGGGTGACTCTGCATATGCACTGGGACCCCATCTCATGACTCCTATACGGAACCCCCCCCTAACCAAGGCTACCCCGTCTTCTGAGGGAAGAGCAGCCAGACAGCTGACATTAGGCATCTTTGCACGTTAAACACACACATTAATCATGGCACAATGAGAATGCATGCATGCACACCACTGTGGTCCCTAGCACAGACACATCACATCCTCATCACATTGGATTGGCACAAGCCCACCATGAAGGACTTGTGAGCTGCAACACCATGCCATGGCTCCAATTATGTCACTGTACATTCATACACCATTCACACGGACCTGGGGATCACTTCTCCACCACAAATGAGGGTGACATCCCTTTTCCGGCAGGAATGTCACCCCCACATTCCCAAATCATACACAAACAGAACCAAAAAAAAAAATTGACCAGCAAAAATAAAAAATGGCCAGAAAAAATATAATTTAAACAAAATAACAACAAAGAAAACACATAAAAGACAAAAATCACTCTGCAAAAATATTTCAAAGACACATCACAAACAAACAAACAAATGCTAATAAACAACAGAACAAAAGCACCTTGCTGTATAGGGAGGGATACAAAGGGATGTACTTTTGCAAACGAAGTGCGTTTGTCTCTGTCTATTTATGCTGTTTGCGTAGTTCACTAATTTGCTCTAGTCCACTTCCAATTTCACTGATTGCGCCGTTCCTGAGTTGTGAGCATGCGCACAGAGGTGCTGACCATGGTCTGCTTCAAGCGCGCATGCGCGAGCCGGCCGGCCCTTCATTTGCATGGGGTCACGGCTCATATCAATGCAACACGCCCACGTCCTTCCCAATTTGTATTACTCTGCCTTGCGCCTCTGAAATAACGTTGCGCAGGCGCAAATTTCTGCGTAAAACCGACGAGAATAGGGTGATTGCGCCGCTACATTGCGCCAGTCTAATGTAAAGGCAGTGCACTACGCTGGTCCAATAATGCGCAGATGTACCTGAATCTGGCCCTTTATGTCTAATGTTGAGTAGTTGCCTGAAAGCCAGCATTGAGGGTTGTTGGAATATTTATTTCAATGTTTCATTCTCTGTTATGATGGGTTGAAAATCTTTGATTGTCTTTCTTATGCCTTCTAGTGATGCATTGTATGTGGTTACTAGAGGTACATGCTTTTACTTAATTTTTTCTTTGTATTGGAGATTTTCTCTTCAAGTTTTCAGGGCCATGTTTATGCTTCTATTGACAGTTTTCGTCCTTGTAACCCTGCTAGTGTTCTGAAATGTTTATTTATGTCTTCTGGATCTGAGCATATTCAGTGGCATCTGAATAGCCCATTTAGTGTGCTAGGGTTGAAAGGTGGAACTGTGGAAATAGTTGCATGAGTCAGAGGGTTTTCTGTATATTGAGGTGTGCAACTTGTCATACCTGATTTACACTGTAGTGTCTAGGAAATTGACATATGTGTTTGAATAGTCCATTTTTATTCTGATTGATGGGTAAAATGTGTTGATCAATGAGTAAAATTGTTTTGGATTATCTTTGCCTTCTGTCCGTAAGATTAAAATTGTATCAATATATAGATAGTATCTATATGGCTTTTGCTGGTGGACCAATGTTGATATAAGTTGTCACAGTATGTGGTTATAAACCATTTAAAGCAGTTGTTGTACAAGGAATCATTCAATTAATTGCTAGAAAAATATGTGTCTTTTTATTCTCCCTTGCTAATGACTGGGTATTCAAAGTGGGGTTTAATCATTGACTTCTTTCAGTGTATTACCTGACACATTCTTTAGGCACTCTAGTGTGTTCTCTTTAATATGTTCCTTATTCTTCTGTGATATAATATATTTGCATCCTCCTTTAAAATAAAGATTTACAGCCCTCCCAGAGATGGATTTTAAGGGGGACCCCATGAAAAAAGGAAAAAAGTGTGCCCCCCCCCCCAAAAAAAAGGAAAGTGTGTTCCCCATCCTGAATTATACCAGGCCATATGTAGGGGTCTATGGGCGGAAGGGCTTATAGGAATCTGGAACCCCTCTTTAATATAAAAAAAGACCCATAAAGTATATCCTTCAGCAAACATGTCATCCAGCAGTGCAGATCCTTGTAAATCATTATGAGCAATGATCACCATTCCAATGTTCTGGTGCATGACACTTTAATCCCAATAGACACCATGTTGCAACTGACAGTTTCTTGGTAAAGATAAACAAATAATCTGGGATCTGTGTGACATCACTGACCAAATATGGTCATGATCATATTGATCAAAAAAATCTGCTGGGATCCCTGATGGCTTGTTTACTAGCTGGCAGGCAGAAGGGTAGTGGTTGTTAACCAAAGATGCTAGGCCGCCTGAGAAAAATACATGTATTGGTGATAGTAATAAATTATTTAATTCCCACTGCAGAAGCAGAAGGATGTTCAGTTTGATGATCTAGCTAAAAAATGTAGGCCGGACTGCGAATGCTGAACATGCAAAATTTGAGTCAAGCCCTGTCTTGGGCCAAATGTGAACCCCATCATTAGTAAGTAATATATTGCTGGAGAAATATTTTTTTTTTGTAAGTTTGCTTAAATTATTATCGATGAATGAATTATTGTAGTATCCAGTTAGATATTTACTATATTATCAATTATATATCTATCTATACTGTAAATAAATAATGCTTCTTCAAAGCTTTTTTCCAATGCTTGTATAAAATGGCTCCCGAGCAATATATATATAAAAAAAAGTTATGGCTGCGGTAATTACCCCAACAATGCCATGCCCTGTAGTAATTCCACTCTGACATAAGATGTCCTCAGTCCCTTGGGTTGAATGACAACCCACTGATATACTTTACCTTAATCCATCTAAATTCCAACCAGAGTTAACCAAAGGCCAAAATGAAAGACCCAAACCCCATTCATTTTTATTGAGGTTCCTCATAATAAAACAGCCAAAAATTAGACTAGTCTGGTTGGAAAGGATATACTATAATTTACCATTTGGAAGATCTAATGTATTGTTTTTTAATTATGATAACTAAATAATTCAATGCCATTACAAAGCACAGATGGAATAACCAAAGTAATAATTAAAAAAAAAACATTATTTACATAAAGATATGTTAACTCATATGACTCGTAATGCTGTTATATCTTACAGCATCTGTGTCAATTCAAAAGCATCATTTGAAGGAATTAAACAAATTGTTTCGAATGCTGACCCCTGCAGCATGGAATAAGATAAATGCACACTGTATTCGCATTTCAGGTCAAAGATTCTTGGCACTGTAAACACAAACTTTGCTAACAGCTTTAAACTTGGAAGGCCCGCTTTTTAAATATTTGCCGCTACATAATTGAAACAGCTGTTTTAATGAGATACCTACTGTCATCATTTTACCCTGGCTGAGCTGAGTGACAACAAAGCAGTAATAACGAATTCAATAATAATTAACTCGGGTCATCTGCTCATCTGTCATGGCTCATCAGCTTTAGGGAGAAAAATCCCAGAGAACTTCTCTCTTTTGTGAGCTTTCCAAAACTCTGCAATAAAATGCTTAGAGAGGACTCTAGGTAGCCCTTCAAAAGTTCTAAGCAAACTGGTAAGTAGGTTAATTAAATTTTATGCATGTTTAAATGCTAATGATTACATTCTCGACATTACAGTGTAATCTGTTATGGAATGATGTCATGCAAACAGTGGTTTTAGTACTAAGTATATTTTCTTCCCTGATGCTGAGCTGATGGCTCCATAATATTTATTGTGCTGCAGGAGTTTGCCATTTGCCAGCATACAGTATACATTAAGCGAGTGACTGAAGAACATCAGATATGTTCTAAATAAATTTTCCTGAAATACAATAATTTTATCCAGTTATATACTAACGATTTCACCTCAAATCACAGACACACATAAATATATTATAAAATGAACATGAATTTTCATTCTTTCTATCTAATTTAATTAAAAAAATACTCCATCTACTGTATTTAACCATTACTGAGTTATACTGTAGTAAGCATATCATATACTATATTATTATTATTATTATTATTATTATTATTATTCATAATAATAAATACAATTTAAATCGCTGGACAAAATAAAGTGATGGATTGTAAATCACTGTAGCAAAACCAATTAAATTGCCTATAGTTACTTGATATTGTAATATTGTAGTATTGTTGTATACCTTTGTTTTCTTTTTTTCCCAATCTCACTGCTCTATCACCCCGCTAGTCAAAAACTCACACTGATATATTTTAAAAAGTTATCAGCGACTGGCTTTTTCAGCCTTACTCTGCCGGCCCACCAATGACATCTGCATCAGATTTCATGTATGTGTGTACAAAAGCAGGGGCAGTTATTGTGCTAGCCAACATACCAATAAAGTTATATTTGGGGAATAAAATTACTTTATCTGGAAATTTCACAAGATTTTTGTGAAATCTTGCTAGAGATCGCAATTTAGTAAATGAGTTGTCCCTAGAAGGCACTGGTGATGTAAAACCTGATAGGCCAGGACTACATCATCAGTGATTTTAAAGACCAGGAAATAGAAAACAATTTAATGTACCTACACAAGTAATGCAATAAATGTATTTATTACTTAAGAATCATTCTTGTTTGACATGCATAACTGCACGTGGGCTTTTTAACATAAGGGGGAAAATGTCCACTTAAAGAAGAGTTACAAAATAGTTTTTTTAGATCTGTTTGCTACATCTTTGGGGAATCCAATTTTTTCCCCTTAATACTTGGGTCTGTTTGTCTATTATTTTATTTTGTGGTTTACTGTATATGAGGTTAGCAGTCACTTTTCTTCTGCTATCCCATTTATAGCAAAATGTTGTTTTTCTTTGTTGTAAGGCTTCCCTTTAAAGATAGGCTTTTGGTTTGGGAGTTGGTATTTTGGAGTTTTATTTATTTGAGGGTATATTTTGTTTTTTATATTGATAGGGTCTTTTTTAAGTTTGGTTTGATTAAAGTGACATATTTTTTTGTTAGCTTGTTAACTGTTTTTAGAGCCCCCTTAGTATCCAAAACAGCACTGCGTCTTTTGAAAGTGCAAGAACAATGTGAACATAAAACCCCTCACATTAAACCACTCGCATTCACCACACCACCCTATCCCTATAGACAAAATAAAAGTTAGGCATACTCCGGTTAGGCTTACTATCATTAATTAAAATTGTCTTTGCGCTGGCTAATTGTACACTGTTGTATCCTCTGTTATATCTTGTAGTAAAACCCCAGCCTGTGTTTTTAATCTCTATCAAACTTGGGCCATACTCATTAAAATTGTCCTGCTGCTGACCAATTTTACTGTAACATATGTGGTCTCTTGATTCTTGAAGTAAAACATCTGCCTGCAATCTTTGTCTACAGTACAGTTTGGACTAGTATCCCTTATTAAATCTGTCCTGCTACTAGGCAGTTTTACACCGCAGTGTCTTTTGTATTATCTTAATTATTGTAGTAAAGTCTCTGCCTTTGCTCTTTGTTCTGTAGTAAATGTAGGCATTGCCTTGCTGTTACAATTGATGACTTATTTTCCTGTTAGCTGCAAAAATGGTGATAATTTATTTGTTTCCCTTCCTATAGATGTCGTTGGGCATCACCTCTAAGTTTGGTTCTACTGAACTAAAGATTTGCCAAACCCTTGGCAAATTGAGAAGGGCATATTTGTCCATCACTAATATTAAAATATTTGAATAAAGGCAAACAAAAAAAACTGGATTATAAAATGAGTGTATAAATTATTATTTTTTTCTTTTCTGCATTGTTTCATTGATGTTATTTTTTTCCCTGTTAGAAATGAATCAAGACTTATATAAACATAGAAATGTGTGGATATATTTATTGTCATAACGATGCTGAATTTGCCCATCTCCCCATATTAAAAGATAGTGAAGTAGGGGCTGCAAGATTACCATAGTCCCTTTCTCCATATCTCTTAACAGTGGGTAGTGGGCTGGCTTCAACTGTGCTTTCTATCAGCTTCAGGGGATATGAAAGTGCAGATGTTATTATGCTCAACACCGATAGTAGTAACACTCACAGCAAACCCAGGCAGAGGACTACAGGGGGTGTAGTCATGATTGTCTGTACTTAAAGAAAGAAGGTTGGAAAAGTTAGGCATTATTCAAACAGAAAGTTGGATGACTTCTGAAGAAGGAGTGGCACTCACTAAAAAGCACAGATTCAGTACTCATTTATGTTATCAGGAGGAAAAAGGATTTTAAATTTATAAAAAAAAAATGAAAACTGGACTAGAAGGCTTTACTCTTTTCCACAATACAATTGGTACATCCTAGCTGTTGGTTACAATTTAAACATTCCACTTTTTAGGTGCATTGCCATTATGGAGCATGGTTAATGGACAACACTTCCCAATACATTTAACTTTGCTTGTATAAGGAGTGTATATGTTTGCAGATCTTCTGATATGAAGTTAAAACAAATCTTAAAATTAACAGGTTAAAAAAAATAACTTTAGCATTTAGAAACCTATTGCAACAAACAACCAATAAAGAGAAGAGAACCTTTGAAGTTTGAAATGTATTTAAAAACATTTCACTTTTAGATGGTGTGCTGAGTGCTTAGAATCTCCAAAGTGAAATTTACTTTGTGTTCTGGTGACCACCTGGTAAATCCTAAAACTTTGAGCTATGCCTGGAACAGAAATAAAGGGGCATTTTCCAATGGAGACAGTTGCTGTCTAGGAAGACATTTCTTTTACTTTTTTTGAGATTTCTCCCTCTTTCTGCTGTATCTATGGTACAGCAAATTAAGGTAAATCTTCCCGGGGTGGACATCAATGGCAGACATTTGGCATAAAAAAACTGGCAGAGCTTGTAAGCCTTTCCTATTCTGTCTAAAATATGAAAAAAAAAAAAGTTTTTAGCTTTGACTATAAGATAAGTAGTTTGAAGAAGGTCTTCTGTTTGATAAAACAAAAATTCTGGTCACCAGTTAGTAGAATCTGTTGTGCTGGGTCTTCAATTCAAGTATTACTAAACCCAGGACCATGCATTCACTACTATCTGTTCTCCTACAGTGAACAGAACATGGACATGCAATAGTTTTAGTTAATAAAAATTGCTAAATTCCTTTTTTCATCAGCAGTTAGAGCAGTCTTGTGACTTCTATTAGTGTCTGGCTTGTATGAAAACTTTTCATTTCCCCCTGCTTGTCCTATAAGGCTGCAAGACCTTTGGCCCTGTACTGATCACATGCACTCTCTTTTGCAATACACACCAAACTGAGCATGTGCATCTTGTCCCTTATTGCTCTTTTCTATCAAGAGATGGATTGTAGTAAGTGGAAGAACAGGAGGATCAGAAAAACATGATCACGCAGTCTTTATACATTAACCCCTTAGGTTCCACAGTGAGTATAACAAGCATGCTTTACTGCATATATAGAATGATTTTACTGTTGTGGGTTTAGTAACACTTTAGCACACACTGGGCCAGACTCTCAAAGAAGTTACGTTGGCTTATCTCGAGATAAGCCGCGTAACTTCTAGGATGCACCGGCGTATCTATTTTCTGTATTCAGAAAGCAAGATACGCCGGAATTTTGCTTAGATCTGACTGGCGTAAGTCTCTTACGCCGTCGTATCTTAGTTGCATATTTACACTGGCCGCTAGGTGACGCTTCCGACGATTTACGCGTCGAATATGCAAATGAGCTAGATACGCCGATTCACAAACTTTTCACGCATTTTTTACGTCGTTTGCGTAAGCGTAAGTCCGGCGTAAAGTCCATTACCAGGCCCTTTGTGTCTGGTATGAATATTAACCACTTGCCGACTGCGCTATAGCAAAAATACTGCTACATTGCGGTCGAGTTACTGTGACACGACGTCCCTGGGACGTCCTCGTGCACTTCCGCGTTTGCGCGTCCCCTGGGATGCGCTCGCGGAAGTGTCCGTGCTCGCCGGGTCTAGAAGACCCGGCGCATCACAGATCACGGTAAATTGCCGCTGATAGCGGCCGTTTACCACGTGATCGCTCCGTCGAATGACGGAGCGATCACTTGTAAACAAACCGGCGTCCATTGATGACGCCGGTTCCTCCTTCTCCTCCCTGTACCATTCCTTACAGTGTGAGAGGAGAGGGGGGGAGCAGGTGGCAGCAGCAGCGCTGTGGCTGGATCTGTGACAACTGCAGTCACAGATCCAGCCAGCCATCCATCCCAGCTCAGCCATCCCTGCCCCATACTGTGCAACACCCCAATACTGTGCAATACCCCAATACTGTGCAATACCCCAATACTCTGCAATACCCCAATACTCTGAAATACCCCAATACTCTGCAATACCCTGCGCAATACTCTGCAATACCCTGCGCAATACTCTGCAATACCCCAATACTCTGCGCGATACTCTGCAATATCCCAATACCCTGCGCGATACTCTGCAATACCCCAATACCCTGCGTGATACTCTGCAATACCCCAATACCCTGCGCGATACTCTGCAATACCCCAATACCCTGCAATACCCTGCGCGATACTCTGCAATACCCCAATACCCTGCGCGATACTCTGCAATACCCCAATACCCTGCAATACCCTGCGCGATACTCTGCAATACCCCAATACTCTGCAATATCCCAATACTCTGCAATATCCCAATACTCTGCAATACCCAAATACTCTGCAATACCCAAATACTCCGTAATACCCCAGTACTCCGCAATACCCCAATACTCCGCAATACCCCGGTGCTTTTACAGACTTACCGCTACGATCAAAGCCAGGATATATTTTTTTCAGTCTTCCCAGCCTAGAGGTGAGATGTGGGGTCTTATTGACCCCACGTCTCACTGTAAAGAGGACCTGTCATGCTATATTCCTATTACAAGGGATGTTTACATTCCTTATAATAGGAATAAAAGTGATAAAAAAAAATATTTTTGGGGAAAAAAGTGTCAAAATCAAGTAAATGAAGTAACATGAACAATATATATATTTTTTTTAAAGCACCCCTGTCCCCGTGTGCTCGCATGCAGAAGCGAACGCATACGTAAGTCCCGCCCACATATGAAAACGGTGTTAAAGCTACACATGTGAGGTATCTCTGCGAACGTTAGAGCGGGAGCAATCATTTTGGCCCTAGACCTCATCTGTAACTGAAAACATGTAACCAATAAAATTAATTAATGCGTCGCCTATAGGGATTTTTAAGTAGCGAAGTTTGGCGCCATTCCACGAGCGTGTGCAATTTCGAAGGGTGACATGTTGGGTATCTATTTATCTATTTACTCCGCGTAACTTCATCTTTCACATAATGAAAACAAATTGGGCTAACTTTACTGTTTTGTTTTGTTTTTAAAACACGCGTTCAAAAAATGTATGCGAAAATACCATGCGAGATAAAAAGTTGTAACGGCCACCATTTTATTCTCTAGGGTCTTTCCTAAAAAAGGATATATAATGTTTTGGGTTTCTATGTAATTTTCTAGCAAATAAATTATGATTTTTCCATGTAGAAGAGGAATGTCAGAATTGGCCTGGGTGTTCCAGAACGCCTGATGGTGCTCCCTGCATGTTGAGCCTCTGTATGTGGCCACGCTGTGTAAAAGTCCCACACATGTGGTATCGCCATACTCGGGAGGAATAGCAGAATGTGTTTTGGGGTGTAATTTTGTGGTATGCATATGTTGTGTGTGAGAAATAACCTGCTAATATGACAGAAACAAGTTTTTACAGAATTTTAAGTCGTTTTTCTTTTAAAGCGCAAAAAATAAAAAAAAACAGAAGTGATCAAATACCACCAAAAGAAAGCTCTATTTGTGTGAAAAAAAGGACAAAAATTTCAAATAGGTACAATGTTGTATGACTGAGTAATTGTCATTCAAATTGTGAGAGCACCGAAAGCTGAAAATTGGTCTGGTTAGGAAGGGGGTTTAAGTGCCCAGTGGACAAGTGGTTAAGGTAAACCCAAAATAAAAATAAAAATGCATAGGGGTCTCCCCATACTCGATACCAGGCCCTTCAGGTCTGGTATGAATAATAAGGGGAACCCTGTGCCAATTTTTTTTTTTAAATGGCATAGGGGTCCCCAGTTCCCGATCCCCCAAATGTGAAGTGGTAACAGGGGTACATTTTACTGCTACAATTTCACAAAAAAACATGTCAAAAATGTTAAAAACATCGTAGACAGCTTGGGATAAGTCCAAAAAAAGACCAACAATGTAAATCCATTCTCTAATGGAGGATACGGAGAAAAAAAATGGTGACTTGATCCGCCTCCATGGGAGATGCCCACCGAACGACGCTAATCCTGCAGTGACAGCTCTTAAATAGCTGAGGGTGGGGTCACCCGTCATGTGTGTGGGTGACCCCGCCCCCTATGACACAATGGGGAGATGCCGGGGTTACCCAGTGACATGTACTTTTTGCTATAATAAATATCCCCCAAAAACATATATACATTTTTTTTCCTCAGTTTAGGCCGATACGTATTCTTCTACCTATTTTTGGTAAAAAAATCGCAATAAGCGTTTATCGATTGGTTTGCGCAAAATTTATAGCGTTTACAAAAAAGGGGATAGTTTTATTGCATTTGTATTATTTTTAATTTTTTTACTACTAATGGCGCCGATCAGCGATTTTTTTCATGACTGCGACATTATGGCGGACACTTCGGACAATGTTGACACATTTTTGGGACCATTGTCATTTTCACAGCAAAAAATGCATTTAAATTGCATTGTTTATTGTGAAAATGACAGTTGCAGTTTAAGAGTTTACCACAGGGGGCGCTGTAGGATTTGTGTGTTCCCTGTGTGTATTTACAACTGTAGGGGGGTGTGGCTGTAGGTCTGATGTCATTGATCGAGTCTCCCTATAAAAGGGATCACTCGATCGATGCAGCCGCCACAGTGAAGCACGGGGAAGCCGTGTTTACATACGGCTCTTCCTGTTCTTCAGCTCCGGGGAGCGATCGCGAGCGGGCGGCTAGAAACGAATAGCCGCGCCTTTGTCCCGAAACGCTCCCCGCGGGTTTCCCCCGACCCGCGCAAAGGCAGGGACGTATATATACGCCCATCTGCCTTAACGTTCCCTTCTGTGGACGTATATGTACATGCGGCGGGCGTTAAGGGGTTAACCTGTAAAATTAACACTTTTGATTTTTCATGTTCATGTCCCATAGACTTTAACACATTTTTTGCCTGTTTGCATGTTTTGCTACGAACCAAACCGGGGGGGGGGGGGGGAGTGGTTGTTCAGGTCATCCATAGCTGCCAGGTGTAATAGTGAAAAAACTGTGGGGTATCACTTGAGTCAAAGCTCTAAATCTGTAAATGACACAACAGCCAAAATTGTGGGGCCAGTAGCAGTCTCAGGGTTTTTGAATGTATACACAAGGGAGGATTTTACAGGTAAATACAATGACAAAATACATTTAATAGACATTTATAGAAAATACATTAAATAGACATTTATAGAAAATACATTAAATATACATTTATGGAAAGATTGTTTTTTAGTCTGGGGACATGGCCTGTTTGATGGTTTCATAAATATGTGATTGTCTTACAAATGTATTTATTTTAATCTAAATACGTATGGCTACCTTTTTAGTTAGGCAACTTTTTAATGGTAAAGGTCATAGAAGTTCAAAATAATAAAATATGTTACTTCCATTTTACAGCATACCGTTTTAGCAGCTTCCATGTCTTATTTAGCACACTATTGTCAAAGTAAAAACCACCAAAGGAAAACATAGTGTTCTTTATCTATAATGTGATTCAGAAAGTCAGTCATTTTATTTGTTAATTAGTATTATGCCAGAAACAACCTATTCAATATGTAGCAAATATGTTTACAATCTTAGCTGCCATCTGTTTAATAGATGGAGAATACTTAAAGAAGGGTTCTGAAAGAGAGCTGTTTAAATTTGTTCCACAATTACTAAAGAAGATATTTTGATAGTGAAAGAATTTTGCATGTGCTGTGAGTATTCCTGAAATTAAACTGTGCTTTAGAATGACAATTAGTTATTGTCTCAATTTGCAGATGCTATCTTTTTACACAGGTACTTAGAAGAAGGCATATAAACTAAAAAGAATGGTTCTTAAGGTTTACAAATAAACATATCTATAAGTGTATTGTACAGGACGCCAGGGTTGGGTCCTGGATGGACGCTACATAGCGCTGATTTTTGGAGTTTGGGCCATTTGAAACACAGGTGCAGGAGGTCACCCTGAAGGGGGTGAGAGATGCCGGATAGATAAAATGGATCCAGAGAGGGCGGGCTTAAAGTCCTCTCTGTCTTCTTTTAATGATATTTGGGGATTCGGGATTTCAGAGGCTCTGAAGCGACAATTGGGAGGGAAGAGAGCCTCACCTTCTGAGTTAAAAAGAAAGGAAGTCCTGACAGAGGGTGGAGTAGTATGGAAGTGAAGCTGTGTCTGCAGGGAAGGACTGGAGGACTTCTTACTAAAACGTATGTGCCTTTTTTTTGTTTGTTTTGCTGTGCTGAAGAGACACTTTTCTAATTTATGCTGGAAACAAGCAGGACTTTTGTTGTGGCGCTTTTTCTGGTGCTGAAGGAAGCATTATTTTGTTTTGTTTTGATCGCAAATAAAAACCCTTTGCTTTACTATTACGGTTTACGCACTTGTCTCGCGGAGCTAAAGAACCCCCAAAGTTCACAACTGGTGTCGAATGCGGGCAAAGTGCATTTGCAGGCGCAAAAAAAAACGTTTAAACAACTGACATTTAAAGAGACAGTGTACTTATGGCATGTCTTGGGTGAAGTCAGCCCAGACATTACAAACAGCACGCAACGACATGGAAGAGGTCATTAGGGCTTTGGCACAAGCCACTGTGACCCAGCAGCAAGCGTCAGCAGACGCCAACCATTGCCATAAGGAAGCGATGGCTCAGCAGCAGCTGGCCCTGGCACAGGCTATAGCTGCGCAGCAGGAAAACACACGGCTGCTAGCCGCCCAGTTTACAGCCCAGCAGGATTCCACTCAAGCACAGGTGGTTGCCTTGCAGGAGGCAGTACAGCCTTTTCTTGCAAAAACTAACACCCAGCGATGACGTGGAAGCTTTTCTCACCACCTTTTAAAGGATAGCAGAGAGAGAAGGGTGGCCCCGGGACCAATGGGCTGGCATTATCTCCCCTTTTCTCACTGGTGACCCGCAAAAGGCCTATTTTGACCTCCCAGCTGAGCACAACATAGACTATGAACGTATAAAAGCTGAGATCCTGGCCCGCCTGGGGGTGACCACAGCTGTCCGGGCCCAGAGAGTGCATCGCTGGCGGGAAACAAATCAGACCAACCACCCAGGTCCCAAATGCATGAACTAATTCAATTAGTTAAAAAATGGCTGCAGCCGGAAAAGTTGTCAGGCCCACAAATGGTGGAACGGGTGGTGATGGACTGGTACCTACGGTCCCTACCAGATGACCTACAGCGCTGGGTAAGCCATGGAAACCCCACTAACGCTGACCAGCTGGTCAAGCTGGTCGAACGGTACACTGTGGTGGAGGACCTGCTTGGGCCTGCCAAGCATCGGGAACTTGTGCCAAGGACACCCAGACCAGCCACCACCCCGAGGAGAGAAGCCTTGCCAGATGTTGGCGTCCGCAGATCTACGCTATCTGCCATAGAACCACGGAGGTCGGTTCCTGTGCCAAAGATGGGAGACATACAGTGTTGGCTAAGTCGGTCCTGGGGGCATACCCGGGCACAGTGCCCGCTCCAGGAGGAGCCTATGGATTGCGGGGCTGCCCGAAGAAGCTCTTTCTATGTGTAAAGAGTGTGTGCCATGCATCTTGACCTTGTTTCCGGACAGTTCGAGTGTGAAGTGTGGGTAAACCACCTTCCTGCCAGGGCTCTACTGGACTCTGGTAGCATGGTCACGCTGGTACATGCCAGAGTACTTGGAAGGACCGGTCCAGTAACTAAGACCCTACGGGTAGTGTGTATCCATGGGGACACCAAGGAGTACCCCTTGGTTCCAGTAACTGTGTCCTATGGCCAAACCTCAGTTACCCAGGAGGTTGGGGTGGTAAAAAGCCAGATAATTGATATCATAGTGGGGCAGGACTGTCCAATATGTTTGGAACTGTGGAACCAGGTACAGATGGGTCTGCCAGTAGAACTAAGGACTCTGAGTTTGGAAGGGACAGAGTCTGGGGGGTCCGGGCCTGAAACCTCCACAACACACCCCTCTAATGTGGAGATACTTGTTAGGGATAATGATGTTGCAGCAAATCTTAGTTCTAATAATAATAGTCCTGTGTCTGGTCTCAAAACCGAGTTGACCTCTGAGGGGGGGGGGGGAGTCTCCCCACTATAAGTCATGCTGGGGGAGGATGACGAGGAGCTTGCCCCGGTTGGGGAGGGTGAGGGGGAAACATCCCAGGGGCCAGTGCATCCAGATCTGGATGTACCCAGAGATGCATTTGGCACCACCCAGTTACAGGACCCTACCTTGGTCAACGCTCGAGAGCAGGTTTCTGTCGTTGATGGGGCTTCACAAATACCAGATGCAGATCAGAGGTTTCCTCATTTTGCGTTGAAGGGGGACCTGGTCTATCGTGTGGTTGAGAGGTCCCTCAACCGTATAGGCGGATGCTCCTTGACCTGGCCCACAATGACGCACTGGGAGGACACCTGGGGGCGGAGAAAACGAAGGGTTGGATAACCGACCGGTTTTACTGGCCAGGGGTGAAGGCTGAGGTTAAAAGATATTGTGAGTCTTGTCCTGTTTGCCAGTTAACTGCCCCCAGTGCCCCGCTATAGAAACCCCCTAGTACCCTTGCTAATTATTGAGGTCCCGTTTGAACGGATCGCTATGGATCTTGTAGGACCCCTGGTAAAGTCAGCAAGGGGGCACCAATACATATTGGTCATCTTAGACTACGCCACTAGATACCCAGAAGCAGTCCCGTTGAGAAAAACGTCCTCTAAGGCCATTGCCCGGGACTTGTTTCAAATGTTCTCACGAACTGGGTTCCCCAAGGAAATATTAACGGATCAAGGCACCCCTTTTATGTCAAAAGTGATGGCGGACTTGTGCAGGCTGTTTCATATTAAGCAGTTGCGGACGTCCGTCTATCACCCGCAGACCGATGGTCTAGTTGAGAGGTTTAACACAACTCTAAAGTCTATGTTAAAAAGAGTCGTCCAGAAAGACAGGAAAGATTGGGATATGTTGCTCCCTGCCCTATTGTTCGCTATCCGGGAGGTACCACAGGCATTTGAGCTAGTTTACGGTTGGGGTTGCTTGATCTGGTAAAGGAAACGTGGGAAAGTGAGTCCTCCCCGCACAAAACCGTGGTAGAACATATTTCTCAAATGCGAGAAAGGGTGGCTAAAGAGATGCCGCTGGTAAGAGAGCACATGCAGAAGGCTCAGGATGCCCAAAGAAGGGTATATAACCGGTCGGCTAAAGTGAGACAGTTCCAAGTGGGAGACAGGGTAGCTGTCCTAATACCAACAGTAGAAAGCAAGTTCTTGGCCAAGTGGCAAGGTCCGTTTGAAATAGTGGAGAAAATGGGTGAGGTAAACTATAAGGTACACCAACCAGGGAAAAGAAAACCCTACCACATTTATCATGTGAATTTGTTAAAGCTCTGGAAAGACAGAGAACCGGTGTCCGCAGTGGTGACAGTACAGTCAGGGGACCAGGTAGGGATCGACCTGGTGCAGGTTGCGGCTACCCTAACTAGACCCCAAACCCAGCAAGTAAAAGAGTTTCTGCAAAGAAATAGGGACATGTTTTCAGGGTTGCCAGGACTCACCAACGTCATCGAGCATGACATTGTGACCGAGTCCAAGGTGACAGTCTGGCTTAAACCCTACCGTATCCCAGAAGCTCACAGGGTGGCAGTGTCTGGAGAGGTTAAAAGGATGCTCGAACTTGGGGTCATTGAAGAGTCGCAGAGCGAGTGGCCCAGTCCGATCGTATTAGTGCCCAAACCAATGGTACTCTCCGCTTCTGCAACGACTTTAGAAAACTCAACGAGGTTTCCAAGTTCGATGCATACCCCATGCCACGGGTAGATGAGCTGATTGAGAGGTTGGGTCCTGTCAGCTACATCACCACACTGGACCTCACAAAAGGTTACTGGCAGATCCCCCTAACCAAAGAGGCCAGAGAAAAAACAGCTTTCTCTACCCCAGAGAGAATGCCGTTTGGTTTACACTCCGCCCCCACTACATTCCAAAGGGCCATGGACAAAACTTTGCGTCCACACCAACGGTATGCCTCCGTTTACCTGGATGACATTGTCATTTTCAGCACGGATTGGGATTCCCACCTCCCCCGAGTACAGGCAGTGGTAGACTCCTTGAGAAGGGCAGGGTTCACCATCAATCCGGAGAAGTGTGCGGTTGGGGTGGAGGAAGCCAAGTATCTAGGGTACATTGTAGGTAGAGGGTTAGTGAAGCCCCAAATGAGCAAAGTAGAGGCCATACAGGGCTGGCCCCGCCCCTTAACAAAGAAACAGGTCAGAGCGTTTTTAGGCCTAGTTGGGTACTATAGGAGGTTTGTCCCCAACTTTGCCACCATTGAGGCACCGCTGACTGACCTCACCAAATGCCGAAAGTCCGTCATGATCAAATGGAATGCCGAGGCTGAAAAGGCATTTCAAATGCTTAAGACGGCACTATGCCAGGACCCGGTGCTTGTAGCGCCGGATTTTTCGAAAGATTTTATAGTGCAGACAGATGCCTCAAGTGAAGGGCTAGGAGCAGTTCTGTCTCAAGAAATCAACGGAGAGGAGCACCCAATAGTTTTTCTTAGCAGGAAACTGATGCTCACTGAGAGAAACTATGCGGTGGTGGAACGTGAATGTCTTGCCATCAAGTGGGCCTTTGACTCCCTACGGTATTTTCTCCTAGGTAGGAGGTTTCTCCTTGTATCAGACCATGCTCCTCTTACGTGGATGAGACAGAACAAACACACCAATGCCAGGGTAACAAGGTGGTTTCTGTCTTTGCAGGAGTTCAACTTTATGGTAGAGCACAGACCCGGGAGACAGCATCAGAATGCTGATGCCCTCTCCCGAGTCCACTGTATGATGGCGAGTGGTGCCTTCAACACCTCCGCATTGAGGCAGAGGGGGGGGATATGTACAGGAAGCCAGGGTTGGGTCCTGGATGGACGCTACATAGCGCCGATTTTTGGAGTTTGGGCCATTTGAAACACAGGTTCAGAAGGTCACCCTGAAGGGGGTGAGAGATTCCGGATAGATAAAATGGATCCAGAGAGGACAGGCTTAAAGTCCTATCTGTCTTCTTTTAATGATATTTGGGGGTCCGGGATTTCGGAGGCTCTGAAGCGACAATTGGGAGGGAAGAGAGCCTCCCCTTCTGACCCCTGGCTTCAGGCACACAAGGGGTTAACCACTTCCAGGAAGTGAGTTAAAAAGAAAGGAAGTCCTGACAGAGGGTGGAGTAGTATGGAAGTGAAGCTGTGTCTGCAGGGAAGGACTGGAGGACTTCTTACTAAAACGTATGTGCCTTTTTTTTGTTTGTTTTGCTGTGCTGAAGAGACACTTTTCTAATTTATGCTGGAAACAAGCAGGACTTTTGTTGTGGCGCTTTTCCTGGTGCTGAAGGAAGCATTATTTTGTTTTGTTTTGATCGCAAATAAAAACCCTTTGCTTTACTATTACAGTTTACGCACTTGTCTCGCGGAGCTAAAGAACCCCCAAAGTTCACAGTATGCATAGATGATTGGAAATGATATCCCACTTTGTTATGTAAATGTTTATAATGTATACTATACAATATATTCTATGCTGTGTATATATAATATATATATATATATATATATATATATATATATATATATATATATATATATATATATATCCACAAGAATTTGTGGCACCATATACGATTTATTAAAGCACCAGTGGACTAAATCATAGTAATACACTACTAAATTAAATGAATGGACTGGAAATCCAGGTGCTTGTAATTATTTACATACTACCTGTTTAGAGTATAATCAAAACACACAACAAATACAGTTGTGCCACTTCTGGTAAAGATAAGCTTGCAAAAAATCCTTTTGTGGAAGAAAACATAAAAAAAATTACACAAAAAAAATAGCACATCATTTTACAAAAATTGATTTGACCTTTTTGGTTGGAGATTTTCCAGTCACAAAATCCAGTCGAATTCCAGCTAAGGTACTCTGATGAAATGCAATGAACAGAACAGGAACATCAGATTGGTCAGCTGTCATGGGAATATCAACAGTTCTATGTGCAAAAAAGCTGGTAATTTATTAATTTGTCCCTTGAGTAAGAATTTTCAAATCATTAGACTATCATGTCTATAGTCACCTTCATAAGCGTGCGCAGCCTATTGCATTAGGGTGTGCACCCCAAAACTCAAACACACATGAATGCCACTGGCTGTCACAGGGAGGAGGCTCTGGTGGTGGGGTACAGTTGATTGGGAGCATATTAAGCTACACCATAAATACGAGTGTAATCTGTTCCTAAAGTTGAACCTAGCCTTTAATATAATGGTGGCATTTACACTGGCCCCTGGCACCTCCAACCACCCACCTGGTGCCACCCCTGGATAATGCTAATTCACATGGGGTGATTAGGGTGTGCCCAGACACACCCGGCACAGCCTGTGCGCACGCCTATGGTCACCTTCATGAAATCCTGCCAGTGCTACATAGTAGGTCTAAGGAAGGAAACTGTCACGTACCTGATGGGAGACTGAGATGACGAGGTCGGCCTATCCTGTATCTCCAGCCCTGGTACCGCTGGAGATGGAACAGAGAATACCAATGGACAGGAGGAACACGAGTGCCTGCAGGTGAAGGTTCAGACAGCCGTGGCGGGTCATGCGGAAGCCGGGTCAGGCAGCAGGCGGGCAGCGAGGTACCAAGCAGCAGGCGGTAGAAGTGTCAAATGGGTAGCCAAGATCGGAAACCGGAAGTCAGATGATAACAGAGTTCAGGATCAGGGTCAGGGCAAGCCGGGTTCAGCAACTGGAAGTAGGCAGGATGACAGCAGGAATTCCGGGTGTCAGGGTACTAGCTGAAGACCAGTCAGCAATGGGTCCGGGTCAGAGCACTTCCTTAAATAGGCAGTGAGTGCCAATTGGCGCTAGGGGCGCCCGTGTGCGCGCACATGCGCATTGGTGCGCCCAGGACAGAAGGTTACAGTTCTCTTACAGAAACAGCATGCAGCGGGGTCACAATCATTCAATGCTCTCAGTAGTGCTGAATGACCAAGAGGCCTTCCAAGGCTGCAGTGCTGGAAAAGAGGAAAGATAAGAAAATAAGACAGGACACTAACTTTAAATACAATGTCTTCTGTTGCAGGGTCTAAAACATTTAGATACCTAAATATAATAGACATGTACATTCGTTTTCGTCCAAATGCATTTGTGTCCGAATTTTTGGTATTTTCGTTATCGTTTTAACGAAAACAAACACACAGAATACGAAAAACCTGAAAGATCTGACATAAACAAATGCTTTATTTTCGTTTTCGTTGGTCGAATGTGCCTAACCTTAACTCTATTAGTCCAAGATTATTCTGCATAGAGCGAAAAGATTTGACATTATAGAGAGAAAAGATTTGACAGTATAGAGAGAAAAGATTTGACATTATAGAAAGAAAAGATTCGACATTATAGAGAGAAAAGATTCAACATTATAGAGAGAAAAGATTTAACATTATAGAGAGAAAAGATTCAACATTATATAGAGAAAAGATCGCTGCTGAAAATAAAAATAATGATGATGATGAATGTTATTTGCTGATTGTAACGAAAGAGCAGGAGCAGTAAAAAAGCTAGAACTAACTTGACATTTCAACATGAACAACGAAGATTCAAAAAAGCATCGAAAAACATTGAATCTGTCATTGAAGGCTTATGGTGTCTGTCGAAAGTTCTAAGAGGATTTGACTAAACTGTACGACGCTGCAATCACACATTTCCGGTCAAATGCTCGGCCCATAGGCTATAGAAAAATTCTATTGTTGGTTGACTAGTAATAGTAATTAATAAATATAATTATTACTAGTCATACAACATTAGAATTCTACTATAGCTTGTAGGCGGAACATTCGACCGGAAAAGTATGATTGCAGCATCGTACAGTTTCTTCTTTGAACATTCGACAGACAGTCAGACACCATAAGCCTTCAATGACAGATTCAACCTTAATTTGTTCGGATTTTCGGACTAATGCAATTTCCAACGAAAAACAAAATAAAACGAATTTCGGGAGTAACTAAATAAATTTATTTTTCGGACGAAAACTAAAATCCGAAACGAAATATTTCAGTGTGTACATGTCTAAAATATAACTTAACGTGACTATAGACATTACATGAAAGTCCAATGATTTGGAAATTCCTACCCATTTCAGGTTTAAATCTAATGTCTAGGAGCTACCACCAAATACAATGTGTATTAATAAATTTGTATTAGCGGAATAGGGGCTGGAAAAGTTTAAAACTTCATCTGATCACTGTTTCTTTCACTATAATAATTAGCTGTACTTCCCACCACCTCTCTCCTAAATAGACCTAAGTACAATAGACTGAGAGAGGTAGTCAAATGTATGTGAGCATGGGGGCCTGGCATGCAACACAGAGAAAATGGATGCATACTGTAGCAATCTAGATCTGCAATTTCTGGCGAACTCTGAATTTAAGTTTTCTCCATTGAGGACTTATTAGGAAGTCAAACATATCCACTGCCACCCTAAACAGCCAAGAGAGCTTTGCACACACCATGGAAAGGGCACATTAGAATTATTCCAGCCTAGGCCACCAGATAATGGGATCATATGGAGAATGATATGCAGATATGGCTACCACCATCCTAACCAGTGACCTTTCCCAACAGTCCCAAAAAGCAATTTTGCAGGTGCCCACCAAACAACCGCCCACTCTAGTGAATATGAATGTGATTGCTGCACATATCAAGAAAACCTCAATAGTTATATCAGCGCTCCACAAGGACTTTATGACCCTGTCAACTAGGCTGAATAGTTTGGTATGAGCAAGAAAGAAGAGAAATTAAGCCATCTTGTAATTCCAAAGAAACCTACACCATGCTAAATATACACTTATTAAATACCAACAGGCATATTGAGGACTTAGATAACTTCTGCACTATTGTGCAGAGTATTTAAATCAATAGCGCTTGAAGCTTCTTGGATACAGCAAACGGCTTTACTTTTATGGAGGATGTTCGATTATGTCTTACAGCATTAGAAACATGAACAGGAAGCAGGACAATACAGTGTACATATATTGAGGAAAGACAAGCACTTCTTATGGTTACCTTACCATAGAATAGTGTTGAGCGGAATACGCCATATTCGATTTCGCGATATTGCGCTAATATATAGAAGAATATTCGCGAATATTCGCTAATATCGAATATTCGTGATATTTTATCCAAAACAAAATTTGCGAAATTTCGCTAATGCAAAAATGATTGCGAAATTCTCATAAACGGAGATCATTTCCTGTATTACTAAACTAATATGCACTAAACACTAACTCTACACTAACTCTACTGAAAAGAAAGGAGAATAAGGGGGCAAAAGAAGGGCGGAGAAGATAATCGCGCAATATTCCTATTGCGCGATTATCTTCTCCGCCCTTCTTTTGCATCAGAGCCAATCAGAATAACTCGAATATTCGGCAAAAGGAATATCGCGCGATATTCCTTTTGCCGAATATTCGAGTTATTCTGATTGGCTCTGATGCGCCCTTCTTTTGCATCAGAGCCAATCAGAATAACTCGAATATTCGGCAAAAGGAATATCGCGCAATATTCCTTTTGCCGAATATTCAAGTTATTCTGATTGGCTCTGATGCAAAAGAAGGGCGGAGAAGATAATCGCGCAATATTCCTTTTGCCGAATATTCAAGTTATTCTGATTGGCTCTGATGCAAAAGAAGGGCGGAGAAGATAATCGCGCAATATTCCTATTGCGCGATTATCTTCTCCGCCCTTCTTTTGCATCAGAGCCAATCAGAATAACTCGAATATTCGGCAAAAGGAATATCGCGCGATATTCCTTTTGCCGAATATTCAAGTTATTCTGATTGGCTCTGATGCGCCCTTCTTTTGCATCAGAGCCAATCAGAATAACTCGAATATTCGGCAAAAGGAATATCGCGCAATATTCCTTTTGCCGAATATTCAAGTTATTCTGATTGGCTCTGATGCAAAAGAAGGGCGGAGAAGATAATCGCGCAATATTCCTTTTGCCGAATATTCGAGTTATTCTGATTGGCTCTGATGCAAAAGAAGGGCGGAGAAGATAATCGCGCAATATTCCTTTTGCCGAATATTCGAGTTATTCTGATTGGCTCTGATGCAAAAGAAGGGCGGAGAAGATAATCGCGCAATATTCCTTTTGCCGAATATTCGAGTTATTCTGATTGGCTCTGATGCAAAAGAAGGGCGCATCAGAGCCAATCAGAATAACTCGAATATTCGGCAACAGGAATATTGCGCGATTATCTTCTCCGCCCTTCTTTTGCATCAGAGCCAATCAGAATAACTTGAATATTCGGCAAAAGGAATATCGCGCAATATTCCTTTTGCCGAATATTCGAGTTTTTCTGATTGGCTCTGATGCAAAAGAAGGGCGGAGAAGATAATCGCGCAATATTCCTTTTGCCGAATATTCGAGTTATTCTGATTGGCTCTGATGCAAAAGAAGGGCGGAGAAGATAATCGCGCAATATTCCTTTTGCCGAATATTCAAGTTATTCTGATTGGCTCTGATGCAAAAGAAGGGCGGAGAAGATAATCGCACAATATTCCTTTTGCCGAATATTCAAGTTATTCTGATTGGCTCTGATGCAAAAGAAGGGCGGAGAAGATAATCGCGCAATATTCCGTTTGTCGAATATTTGAGTTATTCTGATTGGCTCTGATGCAAAAGAAGGGCCGAGTAGCTGATGCGATTCTTTTATGTTGCCGAAAATTCGCAATGCGAATTTTCGGCAACATAAAAGGATCGCCTCAGCTACTCGGCCCAGGGTCTCTAATCATACCAGCAATGCTTTTAGATGTCGATGAAGATCACTAGGATGTGATCTGTTTTAAAAATAAATTAGAAAAAATACGAATATTCGCTATAGCGAATATTCGCTGCGATATTCGAGTTATTCGCGAATACTCGAATATGCAATATTCGTAGCGAATATTCGCAATGCGAATATTCGTGATCTTTCTGATGCAAAAGAAGGGCGGAGAAGATAATCGCGCAATATTCCGTTTGTCGAATATTTGAGTTATTCTGGTTGGCTCTGATGCAAAAGAAGGGCCGAGTAGCTGATGCGATTCTTTTATGTTGCCGAAAATTCACAATGCGAATTTTCGGCAACATAAAAGGATCGCCTCAGCTAAACGGCCCAGGGTCTCTAATCATACCAGCAATGCTTTTAGATGTCGATGGAGATCACTAGGATGTGATCTGTTTTAAAAATAAATTTGAAAAAATATGAATATTCGATATAGCGAATATTCGCCGCGATATTCGAGTTATTCGCGAATACTCGAATATGCAATATTCGTAGCGAATATTCGCAATGCGAATATTCGTGAGCAACACTACCATAGAATACACATTATAACACTGCAGTGCTACCTGCTGGATAGAAAGGTATAATGCATATATATAGTTTATAGTCACATTAGAAAGCTGTTTTACATTACATGCTGTTGTTTTTCAAACAACCCTTCTTAAAAGCATGTTCTTTGTAAAATTATATTCAGCTTTTTCTAGAACTAACAATGATGTTTCTTCAACAAAGGCTTGGCAAGAACATCAGCAGTCATTTCCTCTGATGTGTAGTATTGAATGTTAATAACACCTTGCTCTTGATTGTGCCTCAGTAGGTGATACTTAACGTCTATGGGCCGGATTCAGGTAGATGTGCGCATATTTTATCCAGCGAAGCGCAGCGCATATACGTTACGCTGACGCGAACTAGTGAGTCAAGTACAGTATTCACCAAGCGCATGTTCGTTACTTTGCGGCGGAGTAACGAAAATGCGCTGGCACAACCCGACGCAAGTGGAAGTGGGTGTGATCATATGTAAATGATGGGCGGAGCCCAGCGCAGAGACTTACCTTCAGCGCATCATCCACGGAGCATGCGCAGTGAGGGAGGGCTCCACTCGCTCCCCTGTGCGCATGCTCACAACTTCCGTCGGCACCACTTTATGGGAAACAGCAGCGCAATGTGTTCCGTTGCGCGTATAAAAGCGGCCGCAGATGCGCCTTTCCGGCGCAAAAGTATATCCGGTTCCCCCCACCCCAGGGAAGTAACTTTTGCTGTGCGATGGCTGCTCCCGTTCCCCCGCAAAGAAAGGAGAAACCTCAACTTCAACGCCCAGGAGCTGTCTGTAGTGATCTCCGCTATGGAGACCTACAATGACTTCCTCCATGGCAGGAAAAGTCGGAAGACCAGCCGGGATGGGAAGCAGGCCATCCTGGAGAGCATTGCTGGCAAGGTCAATGTTTTGGGCTATTCCACCCGGACTGCTGCGGATATAGCCAAAAAAATCTATGATTTGAGGCGCAAAGTCCGGGGCAAGGTGGCCACCATCAGGAGGCATGAGAGGGGCACGGGTGGTGGACCCCCATGTGCGGTCAGCCTGACCACGGAGAAGGAGGTGGTAGCCCGCTGCCTGGAGAGGGAGCAGTTGGAGGGGGTACCGGATATGATTCCGTGGAGGAAGGCTCCAGGACAGATAAGTGTTTTTTATCCCCTATTTGGTGTGTTGCATGTGGGGGGGGGGTACATGTGCCAAGTGTGTGGGACCACCAACATGTGTCTGCTTTGTGTCATCCACAGATGACGGAGCTGGACCATCATCTGCCGGCGGCCAGTCCACCCCATCCCCCCAACGGCATCCTGAGCCCGACCGCCTGGGTGGTGAAGACACAGAGATGGAGGGGAGTGCCCACACCTCACCTGCTGAGGTGGTTGAGGAGGAGCCTGTTGTCCTCGAGCAGGACTTTGTTTTATTTTTGGAGGAGTCCTCCCCTTCAGCAGGGCCCTCTCAAATCCCCTCCCCCATCCTAGGAAGCCCCTCAAGGGTGACTCCATCCCCCCGGGGACTACCATCTCCTGGCCCCAGGAAGGCCACCCGGAAGACCAGGGGGGTGTCTAATGTGGTCCATGACCAGATGGCAAGGGACCAGGCCAAGCAGACCCAGCAGATGGGGGAGATTGATGGGCACCTGGACCGGGTAGCTAACAGCCTGTGCTCCGTGGCCCAGATGTCCAACGCAGTGCAGGATGTCAGCTGCAACTGCAGGCTGATCCTAGGCACCTCACTGCAGCCGTCCAGGCCAACACTCCTGCCATCCGGGACCAGGGGAGGCAGAGGCAGCAGGCACAACATTACCAAGTGACCCGGCAGCTGAGGATGCAGGTCCACACAAATTCCTACCTCGGCCGGATAGCCATGGCCTTGGAGGGCATGCAGGCCACACCTGCCAGGAGTGGCCCACCCGGGGATCAGCCACCTCCAGATGCCCCCCCATCCCCACCCACTCCCTCCAGGCAGCTGAGGAGCCAGAGAGGGCCCACTAGAAAGAGCCCCCGTCAGCCCAGATGAGGGCTTTTTGGATTTTTTTTTTTTATTATTATCGGCTTAGGTTATGAGTTTATTTTTTTATTTTAATGTTGCTCAGGTTATGAGCTTTTTATTTTGAGTTTAACTGCACACGGTCAGTCGTTCAGGGGACAGTGTGAATGGTGTGTGAATGTGAGGGGGTGGCACTCCTGCCAGTAAGGGGTGTAACTCTCGGCCGTTGGGGAGAAGTTATCCCCACGGCTGTGTGAATGACGTGTGAATGGTGTATGAATGGACAGCGACACCATTGGGGCCTTGACACAGCGTTGCTGCTCCCAAGTCCTGCATGTTGGACTTGGGCTAATCCAATGTGATGTGCATGTGGTGTGTGTGATCTAGGGACCTCAGTGGTGTGCATGCGTGCATTGTCCGTGTGATCAATGTATTTGTTTAGTGTCCAAAGATGCCTACGGCGAGGACCCTCCTGACTGCTCTTCCATCAGCTGAATGGGTCTCCTCTGTCAGGGGGGGGCTGTCTGGTTGGGGGGTCAGGTCATCACATATGTCAATCTGCAGGCCCTTTCTCATGGCAAAGTTGTGCAGAATGCAACATGCACCGATGATCTGACACACGAAGGTAGGGGAATACATTAGGGCCCCCCAGACTTATCCAGGCAGCGGAAACGGGACTTCAGGAGCCCAAATGTTTGCTCCACCACTGCACGAGTTTTGATATGTGCGGCATTGTATCTTCTCTCTCCTCTGGTTTGGGGGTTCCGGAAAGGAGTCATTAGATGGGGTCCCAGTGCATATGCAGAGTCACCTGTAAGGGAAAAGACAGGAGGATATTACTCATGCATGTGCCCCTTGTGATGTCAGCATCATGGGGGGGGACAGTCATGCCTGCCACCCATGTCACTCACCAACCAGCCAGCTGTCCCCATACATGTTCTGTTTGAATTCCATTGGGATGGGGCTCTGATTGTAGATGTAGCTGTCATGGCTGGATCCGGGGTGTTTGGCACGGACGTGCCATATGAGGCATTGGGCATCGGCTATCACCTGTATGTTGATGGAATGCCAATGCTTCCGATTGCGGTATATGTGCTATGTGGCACTGGGGGGCTGGAGTGCCACATGTGTGCAATCAATGGCCCCCACGGTGCGTGGGAATCTGGCAATGCTGTAGAAATCTGTCATTGCCTTCAGCCGCAGCTCCTCAGTGGTTGGTCTGATGATGTGGTGGGACTTCCGTCTGAGGATTGCGGGGACAACCTGGTGCACACATCTGCTCATGGAGGATTGTGACATCCCAGCCACCACTCCACTTGTACGCTGGAATGATCCACTTGCAAGGAAATGGAGTGTTGCCAGTACCTTCACCAGTGGCTGCACTGCTTGTGAGCGGTGTGTCTTGCTGGTGATGTCATCCTGCAAGGTTGTGGTTAGTTCAAGGATTGCATCAGGGCTGAATCTGAAGAGGCGATACACCTCCTCATCACCCATGCCAAAGAGGCTCATGCGCGTGCGGTATATCCTTTCACGTGCCCGCCTCCTCCTTAGCGGGGAACCATTAGTAGTGCTAGGACCACAGCTGCCCCTGGCATGTTGTCACACAGAGGTGTTGTCCTTGCAAGTGTGGTTGTTCAGCTTGCTATTTTCGTCGGTAACGCTGCTGCTGTAGCTGCTCTCCTGCTGACCTGTGGCCGTCAGGAGTAAAGATAAAGCAGCTGTTTGTAGGAATAACTTTGGGACAGACGGACGACATACGCGCGGCGCATGTAGCCAGCGTCTGGTGCTAATACGTTCGCGAATCGGAAAATCTCCCTCATTTGCATATTTGAATGGGAAATCAATAGGCGCGATAGATGCGCCAAGCGAAAATATGCGCTTACGATACTCTGGCGAAGGAAAGTTAAGCCGGTCGGCAAAAGCCCGTTTTCTGTCGCATCTAGTTTGGTGGGTACGGCCGCATAGATACTACGGCGCATCTTGACAGTTACGCGGCGCATATCGATATACTCCAGCGCAAGTCTTTCTGAATCTGGCCCTATGTGTTTGGTCCTAGGATTGCTTTATATATCCCTGGTTGTCTTCAAAAATGGGAATTGGTTTTGTCATGTCTATCCCAATGTCCACAAAAAGTTGACACATCGCTTCTTGACATGCATATGCTGCTGCAATGTACTCTGCTTCAGTTGAAGATAGAGCAACAGTCACTTGCTTTCAACTAGACCAGCTTACAGGTATATACAGTGCAGGCAGTATATATATATATATATATATATATATATATATATATATATATATATATATATATATATATATATATACACACAGTTTAGTGTGTATATATATATATATATATATATATTCTGCATTCAGTGTAGACTATATATACAGTGCAGGCAGTCTAGTATATACAGTGCTGTGGAAAAGTATTTGGCTCTTCCTGATTATAATTTTTTTGCATATTTCTCAGACTTAAATGATTCAGATCATCAAACTAATTTTAATATTACACAAAGATATCCCGAGTAAATCCAAGATGCAGTTTTTAAATTATTATTTAATTTCATAAGGGAAAAAAGCTTTTCAAACCTGCCATGTAAAAAAGTAATTGCCCTCTAATGCTGAATCGTGAATGAACTGTGATTAACCACAATTTTCTGAAAAGAAGAGTTACATTTCACTTGCCACACCCAGGCCTGTTTACTGCCAGACCTGTTGAATCAGGAAATCACATACATAGAAACTGTCTGACAAAGTGAAGCACACTAACAGCTCACAAAAAGCCACACATCATGCCGCAATCTAAAAAAAAATCAACAACAGATTAGAAACAAAGTAATGTATATGCAGGGCTATTTTTCAGTGGGAACGCGGGGGAACGCAGTTCTGGCACCTTCTGGACTGACTGTATGTAATGGCAAGGGATGCTGGGGTGTGCTGCAGGGTATTCATTCTCACTGCTGTGGATCTATTGTTTCTGGTGGGGGACCTATTGTTTCTAGGGGAGTGGGGGGGTCAGTTGTTGCTGAAAGAGATCTACTGTTGGGGGAGGGGTCAATTGTTGATGGCAGCCAGTGAGTAGGGTGACCATGTGTCCCGGATTGCCTGGGACAGTCCCACATTTTGCAGGTCTGTCCTGGGCACCTTCATTCCAGGACAATACAGTGTCCCGGAATGAAACTGACACAGCCACCCCAGCATCTGTTGATACTGCCAAGAGTCTATTGTTGCTGGCGGGGAAATTTTGTTGTGGGTGGTCCATTTGTTAGGGAGATCTATTGTTGCTGGCTGCAGGGGATCTATTTTACTGCTTTTCTTGATATCATTACCAAATTCCATATAAACTTGGTTCTATATTGTCTCAAAGGGGCGGTACTGGGAGGTGGGTAGTGTGCGTAGAAAAGGGGGTGACTCGGAAATGGGGAGTTCCCGCACCTATTGTCTGAGAAAAAAAGCCCTGTGTATATGTATTAGTCTAGGAAGGGTTTCAAAGTCATGTCTCTTTTTGAAAAATGGAGATTTTCCTAGCTGGTGACGGAAAATATTAGTTATATGAAGACAGGAGGCGAGTATCTTGCATTAACTTTCTTTATTAATGCTCATAGCAGAATTCCAGAATTCAATACTTTTAAGAAAAAAATTCACAAAGAGAACTTTACTACAAATCCCAGAATCCTTAGGACCGGAAACCCCTCCCCTAGGAGACCCTATATAACTCTTGCACGTAACCAGGAACTTCCTCTTTCTGGATGCGAATACCCCAAGGTGTAACTCCAACTGCTGGAACAAAAGTCCAAACCTTCTGCGGCAACCAGGACCGGAACCCGTGATCCACATAGAACAACCTCTAGGCTTCGCGAATCCTGGCGTAGAAACTTCGTATCCCATTATTCTTCAACATAAAGCGCTTCAACCGAGAGCGCAACTAACTTCGGCCCAACGGGGTCCAGAGGTGCGTCTTCGAACTGTAACCAGAACTATGTGCAGAGCTTCAGTATCCTGAAACGATAAAGAATATGCATCAAAGGGTGGGTAGGGTGGGAAGATACTCGCCTCCTGTCTTCATATAACTAATATTTTCCGTCACCAGCTAGGAAAATCTCCATTTATATTTCAGACAGGAGGCTCATATCTTGCATGTTTAAAGCACTAGTCATAGATCATGTAACAGTAAACGTATCACATACCACAAACATGTAAGCCTATAGTATTTCTATATAAATACATGTACGTTCAAGTCCCCCAGATGGCTGAAGTAAGCCCTAGACGAGTCAGAGTACCACGGTCAAGAGTTCAGTACAGATAGAGAGACATGATTCTCCGGTCTAAAGTAAAACTCGCGAAAGGTCGATTCAGGCGACCAGTCAGCTGCTAGTAAAAGGTCTGATAGAGAGCCCCCTGTGGAAACCACCTTAGTGGCCATCGCCCCCCATCTAGCCAAAGTGGCAGAATTCACCGGATGGTGTGGTTGCACGAATGAGATCAGGAGTTGTGAAAAATTTGAAGGGCGAAGAGGCGCCGTGAGAGTTTCGTATGCTTGTAGGCATCGAACAACACATAGTCGAGGATGGGCCGGGAAAAATGGGTAGAAAACTGAGTGCAAATGGGTTTTGGTCCTGCGTACTACCGAGAATCTCACCCCTTCCGGAGAAAATTGTCGTCTGGAAACATCCAGGGCTCTCACATCCGAGATACGTTTGATAGAGACTAGGCATAAAAGAGTGGTGAGCTTCAGGGATAACAGTTTCAAAGGCAGGAGGTCATTGTCCTCCCAGGAAGAAAACAGTCGAAGGACCTTGGAGACGTCCCAAGTGGAGGAATAACGGGGCCGGGGAGGCCGATTGAATTTCGCACCGCGGAGGAGGCGACGCACCAAAGGATGCTTTCCTACGGGGAGGGAATCGACCGGGCAGTGATATGCTGAAATGGCGGATCTATAGACATTTAAGGAGCTACATGCTTTGCCCGAAGCGTAGGACTCCGCGAGGTAATTTACAACCGTGGAGACAGGGGCCTGAATGGGATCAATTTGTCGTTGATCACACCAACGAGCCCACAACCCCCAGGCATATCGATAAGCCAATCTAGTCCCAGGGGCCCAGGCCAAGGCGAGGAGGTCTCTAGCTGATTCTGAAAGCTCAGTACTAGATTCTGGCACCCCGAGACTAACCATGCGAGGAGGGGTAGACTGCCCTCCAGCAGTAAAGGATGTGAACCCTTGGAAGGATTGGACAGGAGGTGAGTCAAGTGGGGAAGGAGCCTGGGATAGTCGACCGACATCCCCAAGGCCAGAGGAAACCATGGTTGGGTCGGCCACCAAGGAGTGATCAGGACCACTGTGGATCTCAGGTTGACTACATGGAGAAGTAGTCTGGTGATCATTGAGAAGGGGGGGGAAGCGTAATGTAGGCCGTCTGGCCACCATTGCAGGAACGCGTCTACAGCCACGGCTTCCGGATCCGGTCTCCAACTGTAGAAACTCGGCAGTTGTCGATTGAGACGGGAAGCGAAAAGGTCCGTATGCAATGGACCCCAGAGGTCGTGTAACGCCAGAAACACTGATCTGTCCAAGGTCCAGTAGCTGGAATCGGACAGATGACGGGAGTTCCAATCTGCCACCCAATTGGATACTCCCGGAATGTACTCCGCTACAGGGGATATGTTGCATGAGAGACAGAAATTCCAAAGTTCGGAAGCAATATCTGCCAATCGTTTGGATTTCGTGCCTCCTAAGCGATTGATATATTGCACCGCCGCTACGTTGTCTAAGCGTAAGAGAGCGCAACAATTGGATCTCTGCGAGAGAAAACTCTTGACAGCGAAGTATGCCGCCAGGAGTTCCAACACGTTGATATGGAGAGGGGACTCTTCTACGGACCACATCCCTCCTGTGGAGTCCGGGCTGCAGCGAGCTCCCCAGCCTAGGCGACTCGCGTCTGATTCCAAAACAATGTCCGGTCGAGGGCTGAAAATCGTTTTCCCATTCCATTCTAGGGCGTAGTGGAGCCATCATCGGAGTTCCGCTTCCGAATCCTGGCAAAGGGTGATTTTGTCTGAGTACCGAAGGCCTTGACGCAAGTGTAGAGCTCTTAGGCGTTGAAGAGCACGGTAGTGAAGAGGCGCAGGGAAAATAGCCTGAATGGATGCCGACAACAGTCCGACTATACGAGACAGAAGTCTGAGCGATATTTGCTCTTTGTGCAAAACCGCCCTGATTTCCTTCCGAATCAGAACCATTTTGTGGTGCGGTAAGCGTAAAACCGCTTGTCTGGTGTCCACCGAAAACCCCAAGAACTCCATCTCCTGGGCCGGAGATAGCACGGATTTATTGTGGTTTATGAGAAAACCTAGACCTTCCAAGAGAGATATCGCCCAATGTTTGTGCATTTCGGCTTGAGACTTCGAGCGAGCCAGAATGAGTAGATCGTCTAGATAGATTATCAGACGTACTCCCCTGCGACGCAACATGGCGATCACCGGTTTCATTATCTTGGTAAAGCACCAAGGGGCCGATGAAAGGCCGAAGGGAAGGCAGGTAAACTGCCACGTATGTCCCCACCATCTGAATTTCAGATACTTTTGGGAGGATCGGTGCATCTTTTAAGTCTATCTTTACGAGCCAATCCCCCTGGACCAGAAGGTCCCTCAGCATGTGGATACCCTCCATCTTGAAGTGATGATAAACCACGTATTGGTTCAGGTTTTTTAGATTTATTACCGGACGATATCCACCGTCCTTCTTCCAAACGAGGAAAACGTTGTTTATGAACCCTGGTGACACGGGATCTACCTCTATGACAGCGTGTTTTGCGATTAGGTCTCGTAGTTCTATGTCTCTGAGGTTTGCGCTGCGTTCTGAGAAGTGAATGGGGTGCGGGGCCACAGTCATGGTAGGTTGTGTCATGAAGTCTATCTGGTAGCCCTGAACTGCGGACAGAATCCAATCGTCTGCCGTAATCATGTACCAGGCATGGGTAAAATGTTTCAGTCTGCCCCCTATCGGTATGTGAATATGGTGTGGGACACTCACCGATAGGAGGTCGGGATCTTGGGAAGCCTCTGCCGCCGCGACTTCTCCATGGACGTCCTCTAGGAGGGAAGAAAGGTGCCGGTTGTGCCAGTGTAGTTGGGTACTGCTGCTGCGTAGGCGTAAAGGCCTGAGTGGGAGCCCTTGAGTAGGCCCTATAGTGATTGGCGCGGCCGGCAGAACGGCCTCTACCTCTGCCGGCCCTGGCAAAAACCCGGGTACCCGAACCGGACTTTTTCAGGGAGGATTGGGCCTTGTCCAGGCTGTTGAACAGACCCACAAACTTATTTATATTTTTCATTAGATCCTCGCCGAATAGGAGGCCCTCGGCCGAGGGACCTGGCTCAGACTCTGCTAGGTGAGAAAGCTGTGGGTCCAGCTTCATCAAAATGGACCTGCGCCGTTCAATGGCGCAGGTCGTATTGGCTGAGCCTAAAAGGCATATGGCCCGCTGGGCCCAACCCCGTAACTGCACTAAATCCACCGGCTCATCGGTGGTGGCCGCCTGTTCAGACAAGTTTAAAATCTTGGTTAGGGGTCCCAGAAGATCTAAGATGCGATCTTGGATCGACTTAAAGGAACGCTCAATGCCCTTTTTAGCATACTTGCCCGTTTTTGTAAGATACTTAAGAAGTATCGGATCAATCTCTGGCGTGACGGCCACTTTATCGGGAACGAATGGCCTGGGACATTCTGCCCTCAGTTTATTTCGGTTTGTCCTATCTAGGATCTTCCTGACCCAATGCTCCACATATTGTGACACTTGCGGAAGCGGGGCGCAGTCCCCTGACCTAGGGTGCGTGATACTTTCGGGGTTAAAAAATGTCTCACCCAGAGAGTCCAAAATAGTCTCAGACGGCAAGTCTGTGTTTGCTTCCATTTCAGGAACCATGTGCCCAGCATCCTCCATTTCTGAGTCGGAATCATCCGATGTAAGGATCTGAGATCCGTCGGGTGAATCCTCGTCTGATTCCTCGTTAAACGAGTCCGGTTTAACCCGGCGGGCAGAAATACATTTTTTATTAGGGATCTCCTTGTTTGTCAAGGGTCGCTCATTGTTCGGATGGCTGGGTCGGCAGGCCGAGGAGGGTCCTGCCTCAAGCATGAGTTTTACTTCCCCTGCCGGGGATTCGATGTGGGTAAATAAATGTTTTCTCTTGCAAGAGACTTTACCCACTTTCACTGCCTCAGGATGAGGTAAAGGGTTGGTCACAGTAGAAGCTAGCGCTGCTTGAATAGAATTGTTAATTCGTTCCTGAATTTGAGCAGCTGTGAGCAACTGTGGAGTCTCAGGGACGATCCCCTGTTCTGCTCCATGTAATGGCAGGTTCCTGGAACCTTCTGCCATTGCCCCACTTTAAATTCTAGATGTGTAAAAAAAAGGAACTGATCAGGCAATCAGCACCACAGACCACTGATTACAGTGCTCCGTTTTTCTATCAGGTTGCCTGAGATGTAACTATATATATATATATATATATCTTGAATAGTCTACTGTGCACTTACAGTGCACGACCGTTTGTAAGGGAAAGATAGAGGGAGAGAGAAAAGATGCGCCCAGCAGCCAACCCACACAGCACCTTTCACCTCACCGATCAGCCGCCGAATGCTGCGGTGAGGAGAGCGGTGAGCAGGTCCGGCACTCGGCGCGTCACAGTGACGTCACCGGCCCGCTGCGATTGGTCGGAACGAGCGCAGGTGTAAATAGGAGGGAGAGCGCCGATGATCGACCCGCCCCCTCCTACGAGAAGGGCGCGAATCGCCCTGAGGTAGAATGGAGCCCAGGGAAAAGCGCACAAGCAGGGGAAAAGGCATGAGGGACACGAATCCCCAGAACAGGTTGGCACAAAACAAAAAATGAAGCGCAGCTAGCGCCGACACCGCCAAACAACACAGTGAAACACAATAAAAAATCAAACAACAAGACAATAAAAAGGGGTACTTAACTGGCCATGAGCAGAAAGAAAGAGGAAGTTCCTGGTTACGTGCAAGAGTTATATAGGGTCTCCTAGGGGAGGGGTTTCCGGTCCTAAGGATTCTGGGATTTGTAGTAAAGTTCTCTTTGTGAATTTTTTTCTTAAAAGTATTGAATTCTGGAATTCTGCTATGAGCATTAATAAAGAAAGTTAATGCAAGATATGAGCCTCCTGTCTGAAATATAACTTTGTTTATTTGGTTACTGCACATACAGATGTATAAGGAACAAAGACACACAATCAGTTACAACTCACATATAGATTATCATAAAGACAACATCCTACATGGCAGAAGACATCATATCAAAGGAATTGATTCCCTAGGCCCCCAACGAAGGAACCCTGACAACAAGCGATCCAGTATGGTTGCCGTGGACCCTACAGGGATCCACACATTATAGCCACCTAAAACAGTAGACAGTCCTACCTAACTCAGAACAAACAAACCCAACACACACAACCATACAACCACCCCGACCCTCCCTCCACCCCCCCCATACCCACTCACCCCTCAGCCGCTTACGGCTGAGAGAGGGGTGTATCCTTCCAAAAGGAGTCTGCAATATCTAGCCAGGGCTGACATATCTTGGTAAACTTTTGAGGACACTGCCTACCTTTATATATGCACTTATACATCAGTAGAACCTTATTTATCATACGGAACAGCATTTGAATATTAGGAGCAGAGGCACTTTTCCAATGCAGCAGAATCAATTTCCTAGCATAGAACAGGATCAATCGTATCAGAATTCGGGCATGTGTCGCAGGTACAGAGTCGTTAAGCACACCCAGCAACCCAACTGCCGGAGCAAAGGGAACCGGGAGGTGCAGGGTATCCCTAAAAAAAGAAAACAATTCCGTCCAGTACGTAGACAAAACAGGGCATGACCAAAACATATGTATACAATCGGCCTCCGAGGAGCTGCACCTAGGACAGGAGACAGTAGAAATCAGCCCCATGCGGGCCAGCCTAGCCAGCGTATAGTGCAACTGGTGTATACATTTTAATTGGACATATCGTTCAAACCAATAAGATCAAGGAAGCAGACCTCCGAGGCCTCCTCCCACCCCTCCTCAGACAGCCCCGGAATGTCCACCTCTCACTTCCGCTGAGCAGTCCGGAAGGGATTAACCCCTGCCGACTGCAGGCAGCAGTAAATCGTTGTGAACAGCTTCCCAATATCTGAATAGGACATAAGCGCCTCGAGGGGCGATTCAGTGAGCCCCTGGGACAGACCCCCAAACTGCGCCCGCACCGCATGACGCAGTAACATATATTTGAACAGAGAGTTATCCGTTACGCCACTCCTCACTTTAAAGTCCTCAAAAGAAATAAATTTGTCATTAACAAATATGTGGGAAACTTGTGTGACTCCCAGTTGGGTCCACCATCGAGAGTCTGAGTGACCCAGGAGCTCAGGGAAGTTAGAGTTTTGCCACAGGGGAGCACTGGGAGACACCCCGCCCGAATCTGTGAGCATCCCATTACCTTCATGCCAGGCCAGCCAGCTAACTTCAATCGGAGAGTTACGGGAGCAGTGTCCGGGAGCAGACCTATGAAGGTCGTCAACCAGCTACTCCCTGGAGCCCCCCAGAGCTGTCAGTAGGGCAGTGGAACAGGACGGGAGGCCTCCAGGAACCAATTATACACGTACGCAAGTTGAGACGCTATAAAATACTTCCGCAAATTTGGGCAGGCCAGTCCCCCAGCCAGCGTAGCTGCCTGAAGGGAGGCCCTAGCAATTTGTGGGTTCAACCCGTGCCACAAAAAAGCAAAGATTAGCGAGTCAATTTTCTTAAAGAGTTTTTTCAACAAGAAAATTGGAGATGCCCGAAACACATATAGAAATTTGGGTAGATATATCATCTTAAAAATATTTACACGACCTATAAGGTTAAGCGGTAAAGAGGCCCAAGTTTTCAGCCTGGTCTCCATGTGCGATACAATCAGGGTAACGTTAAGATGTTCATAGGAGGACAAGTCTGCGTTAACATGTATCCCCAGGTATTTGAACGTGGGCTGGACAGACAGTTTTGATTGAGAGAGGTAGTCATAGCCAAGCATGGGGCCTATAGGAAAGGCCACCGACTTGTCCCAACTTACCTGCAACTCGGAGACCTTCCCAAACTCCTCCACCACACCCATTAGGGAATCGAAAGACCGCTCAGACCCATTTAAATAAATTAGAGCATTATCTGCATATAGAGAGATCTTATCAGAGAGGGAACCATAACAAATGCCACCCACCACCGCCGTCTGTCGCACCGCCAGAGCCAAAGGCTCAATGGCCAAAGCAAACAGGAGAGGCGACAGCGGGCAGCCCTGCCTGGTACCCCTCTGCAAAGTAAAAACATCAGAAACATCTTTATTAGTGCTGACCCTGGCCCTAGGATTGGTATAAAGTAAACAAACCCACCAAATAAATTGGGTGCCAAATCCCATACGATGCATGGTTTCCCACAGAAATGACCAATTGACAGTATCAAAGGCCTTAAGTACATCCAGTGACAACACCAGACCACTCTTCTTGACAGCAGCAGCCCTATGAATATGCAGGTAAAGTCATCGAATATTGTCATACGCACTCTTTCCAGGCATGAACCCCGCCTGATCTCTGTGAATGAGGTGGAGGATAACCTTCTGCAGACATAGGGCTAAAATTTTTGCAAGCACCTTCACATCGCTATTCAGTAGTGATATCCGATGATAGGATTCACACAGCAACCTATCCTTCTCAGGTTTAGGGAGCACCACTATCAGGGCTTCACACATGGAGGAGGAGAGCACACCCTCCTGCATCGCGTCCCAAACATAGTATAGTTTCGGTGACAGTTCCTCAACATAGTTTTTATACCATTCCGCTGGCAAGCCATCCAAACCAGGGGCCTTATTGGGAGGAAGTGAGAGAACAGCCTCCGTGACTTCCTCCACCGTAAGGAGTTTGTCCAAGATTGCAGTTTGAGACTCTGTCAGGACAGGGAGTTGAAGAGACTCAAAGAATCCCAACGTCTCCAACTCGCCTGGGGGGGGTGGGGTGTTATACAAGTTTATATAGAAGGCTTTGAATGTGTGGTTTATAAGTAGGGGATCCGAAGTGACAGAGTCGTCCGGCATCCGAAGATGGGGTATCTTCCGATCCACATACTCCGTGTGGGAAAGATAAGCCAACATCTTACCATTCTTACCACTTTTGCAACCTAGCTGACAAATATAACTGCTGTTTCCGTGTCACCTCCACCCTGTGAAGATCCAGGGCCCTGTGCGCCCCCACCAGGACCCCGTGGGTGTCCGGGGCGGGGAGCACAGAGTATTGGGCCCTGGCGTTCTCCAGGGAGGATTCCAAGGCCACAAGGGTAGCCTGGGAGGACTTCCTGTGCCGGGCAATATTAGAAATATACGAACCCCACACCGACAGAGTCCGAAGGCGTCTCATGTGGGGCCGAAGGAGGCTGAACCAGCATTGTCCCCCCAATAGTGGGACATGTCTTGCCGGACCGGCTCCTGAAACTCGGCAGTGGAGACCCAGAGAGGACTGAGCAGCCACAACCGAAAGGAGGGCCTGTGACCATATCTATAGATAGGGCAGAGTGGTCAGACAGTGTTTGAATTAAGTGGGATACCATCTGAACGCTGGGGACTAAGTCAGGGGTCCCTAGGGCATAGTCCAACCTGGAAAGAGTATGGTACGTCCGAGATTGACATGTATATTCCTGAGTCCCAGGGTGGCTGAGTCTCCATAGATCAACATAGCCAAAAGAGGTACACCATTGACTAAACAACTTAGATTTATGTTGTAGTGGTTTCATACGGTCCCGAACCGTGTCGAGCACCGAGTTGAAATCCCCCACTTTAAGGGTAGCCATCACCGGAAAGGTGGCAAGGAGCACACCCAAATCTGTAAAGATAACAGCTGTGACAGGGGGGGGGGTATATACCGCCACCAAAAGTAGTGGCGTGGCATGCACCTTGCATTGAAGAAAAATGTACTGGCCCTTAGAATCCAACACCACCCTGTCACAGGAGAAGGGGAGGTCCTTCCGCACCAGAACATACACCCCCGTGCATAATTAGAGTAGGTGGAATGATAACCATACATGACCCAACACTTTTTTAATGCCAACACCTTCGACCCCTTAAGGTGCGTCTCCTGCAGGCATAACACATGAGGGTTGTGCACTTTAAGAAAATCAAACAGTGACGCCCTCTTAAATTTTGAGTTTAGCCCCCGGACATTCCAGGAGATACACCTGAACCCAGACATGAGAAATCAATAAAAATAGTAACAAAACACCCCAGCAATTTAGAGAAGGGGTAGGTGGGATTAGAGACATGGCCGAGAACACACACACACAAGCACACCACATTCATCCCTGCATTCTGCAAAACAAGCACAACCAGAAACACACTCAGCATAGGCAACTGCCCATGCCATTTAACCCCTGCCAGACCCCAAGAACAAGGGGCTGGCTTTAGCCCAAAACTGCATGTGATTACTAGGAACATGGCCCAGACAGGTCAGCAGACTAAAGTGGAACAGTCAGTGTTCAAAAAAAAAAAAAATGAGAAAAACAGTTATCAGCGAACAGTAGCAGCACAGTCTACGTGTGGAGATTTGTATCCTCTTGACACAATAATCAAAGGAGACCTCTTGCCCCTGATGCATTCCAGTGGGGCCCGGTTGGTGCAGGGATTCAGACCAGCACAAAGCATTGGCAGGGTTTGGGAAAAATGCACCTGGCCCTAGTGCACCACTCTCAGCGTCGCAGGAAACAGCATGGAGTATTGGATGTTCTTTTCCCTCAGCTTTTGCTTGACATGCTGGTACTTTGCTCTCGAGGCGTGGACAGTAGGGGAGTAATCAGGGAACAGAGACACAGAGGCATTGTTGATCTTCAGGCTCCCTCTAATGCGGGCAGCTCGCAGGATAGAGTCACGGTCCCTATAGTTGAGGAGGCGCATTATCATGGTGCGAGGGGGCTGCCCGGAGGGAGTGGCCTACCAGGCACCCTATGCACCCGCTCCAAAACAAAGCAGGGGATAGGCAGTCCGTTCCAAATTCCTGGGCAAACCAGCTCTCCAGAAAGGCAACCGGGTCAGATCCCTCGACCCGTTCCGGAAGACCCACCAAGCGCAGGTTATTCCTGCGTAAATGGTTTTCCAAATCGTCCATTTTGTCCTCCAACGAACGGATTTTAGTGCCCTGGGCCTTAAGAGTAGGAAGGGCCGGGCCTACAGCGTCTTCCAGATCACTGATGCGGCGTTACGTTTCTGAGACCCGGTCCCGCATTTTATGTATTTCCTGGTGCATTATAGTAATGTCCAGTTTAAGTTCCTCCATCTTCCCCATAGCATCTGCATGGTTTACCTTGATAATTTTGAGGACGTCCAGCAGCGTAGGCTCCGGTTCCGGGCCGTCCTTCAGTCCCTCCTCGCTAGGTGACGGAGGGGCAGGCAGCGCCGGTGTGGTGGAGGTCCCAGGGGATGGTGGGGGAGATGAGTCAGGGTCTTCTGTAAAGAGCTCTGGCGTGGATGCGAGAGAAGAGAGCAGCACGGCGCTACGGCGGCCATCATGGCCGGAGCGCATGGTAACAATTATCCTGGCCGCGGGCTGCTTTTTACATTTTCCCATCCACCAGAATCCTGCACCGAATGTCCCAGGGGATCCACCAAAGGAGTGGTAAGGTTTTTAGCTGAGTTGAAGAGGCAGGAAAGCAGGATGGTGCAGGATTATTCAGAGGAATTTTGGAGCTGCTAGGAAAGACGTCCGCTCACATGCTGCTCCAGGCCATGCCCCTTCAAAGTCATTTCTAAGGCTTTGGCACTCCAGTGAACCATGGGGAGAGCCATTATCCACAAATAGAGATAACTTGGATAACAGTGGCAAACCTTCCCAGGAGTGGCCGGCCTACAAAAATTACTCCAAGAGCATGACGATGACACTTCCAGGAGGTCATAAAAGAACCAAGTACAACATCTAAAGAACTGAAGGCCTCACTTGCCTCAGGTAAGATCAGTGGGCAAAAATGGCCTCCAAAAAAAAAAAAAAAAAAAAAAATATATTGATATTAAGTTTAATTTACACAAATTGCACTTTTGTATACCAAGATTGTACTTCAACAATGATTTTTTTTTTATTTGCCCCTGAATTTATGTTTTTTGTTAATTTACAAAACTTTAAAACAAGCCCATGGCACTTTAAAATAATGATAATTATCCTGGTGTATTGGCTTTGTTAATTGACCCTATATTGGTAGATTAACTGGCTTTTCATCCAAACTACTGTGTGCGGAATTGTGGTAGGGACATTCTCTTATAATCTCTTTTATGACAAAAAAACAAGTAAATATTTCGTGTATTTTAGAGCAAAATGAAAAAAAAAATCAATATACAGCGCATTTCTTTAATTAATGCCCATTTCCCTGTTTTGTTGTTTTGAAGATCCTGCATGTAATTTTAGAAAAACACCCATTGCTCGACCCCCCGACTCACTGGATTTTAGGTCTGCAGGCAGCCTTCCAGCGACAGGGCAGCAGCCTGAATGAATGACAGACTTAGTGGAGCTGTATGCCTGTATCCACATGTCCAACAGTTACATGCAGCTAGAGGTTAGGCTCCAGGGCCAATTATCTGTTATTGGCTACATTGGATATATGGGAAGATTGGTGGGCAGCTGCAAATTCTTTCAGTCTGTCATTACTTTGTACGGGTTGGCCTGTACAGTGGCTGCATCTGCCTGGTTCCAGCAGCAAGATTCCACAGAAATCCATTACCAGACCTAAAATCACCAGTGTGAATGAGGCCTAAGCCCTATTATTAGCTATCAACATGCATTGTGTTGGGGGGACTAGTAGTAGTCATACTATAACAATTAAGAGGAATAATTAGACTTCTTGAGATAACATAGGTAGTGTACAGGAGGCATAGAACAGTTTTGAACTTCTGACATGGTCAACATTTTTATTTTATTTTTAAACTTATAGAACAGATAAAACACTTAAGCCCTGTACACACATCCGAGAATCCCGCCAGGCAAAAAAAACGTTGGTTTTCCTGACGGAATTCCTGGCAAGCTTGGCTTGCCAAGCCGTGCATACAGACGGACATTCAAAAGAACCGCAGTTCTTTTGAATGGCAAGAACGCGTGACGTCATTGACTATGACGAGCCGGTGCTCTTCACATTCGATGCCATAGCCGCCATCTTGCTACACCACACACTATCGTTGTATGCTACCGAGCATGCGTCAAAGTCGTATCGGGCATGCATGCATGGGTTTACCATGGAGAGGTAAGCATATAGACGACCGGTTTTCTCGGCAGGAAACACTCTGCCGGTAATCCTGACGAAAAATAGAGAGCCAGGTTCTCTTTTTTCCTGGCTGTTTTCCTGGCGGGAAAACTGCTAGGGAGCATACACACGACCAGAATTCCCGGCCAAATGCTCTCCTGGCAGTTTTCTTGCCGGGAAAACCGATCATGTGTACGAGGCTTAACAATGGTTTATGTAACAGACCAAAATGTAGAAAATAATAAAGTGAAGCATTATGTGAAGCATTACCAAAAGAAGTGTAATTTCTGTATAATTATGAAGGTACATGAAAAAATCAATTCTAGGTCATTAAAGTAAGCTAAAAATATATATCTTATTAAATACTTACTGCAGATATTATGTTAGATCAGGGACAAAGTATATTTTTCAGTTTTATTTAGGCTATATTCATAATTAAGCGGGTGAAATGAGTCCGCCCACGTACATCCACACATCTAAAATTCAGTGTATGTTCATGAGTGGGAAATCACATGGTGCTTTTGTACCATGCTACTTTCCTGTGGCTAGAACTTGAAAAAGGCGCAGGGCTGCAAATACATTGGTTTTCGACGTGAACGTAACTTACGCAAATCCCTATTCGCGAATGATTTAGGCAAACGACATAAACAACATTAAAATCAACATCCATACTTAACATTACGTACGCCTCACCTAAGCAAAGTTACCCCTCATATAGCAGGGGTAACTTTACGCTTACGCAAACGACGTAAAATACGACGACTGGGCGCAATTACGTTCGGGAACCGGCGTATCCAGCTCATTTGCATATTCAACGCAGCTAATCCACGGAATCCTCACCTAGTGGCCAGCGTATAATTGCACACAATTATACACCGGCGTAGGCTAGTTACGTCGGCGGAAGAAGCCTATTTTTTGAACATATCTGCATTTGAGAATCGGCGTAAACATATGCCGGCACAGATTTGAAATTACGGCGGCGTATCTGGAGAAACGCCGCCGTAACTGTTTTGAGAATCTGGCCCTCTATATTATATTGTTAAAAGTATTGGGAAACCCTGCCTTTACACGCACATGATCTTTAATAGCACCCCAGTCTTGGTCCGTAGGGTTCAATATTGAAATGGCCCACCCTTTGCAGCTATAACAGCTTCAACTCTTCTGGGAAGGCTGTTCACAAAGTTTAGGAGTGTGTCTATTGGAATGTTTGACCATTCTTCCAGAAGCATATTTGTGAGGTCATGTACTGATGTTGGACGAGAAGGCCTGGCTCATAATCTCTGCTCTAATTCCTCCCAAAGGTGCTCTATCGGGTTGAGATTAGGACTCCGTGCAGGCAAGTCAAGATCCTCCACCCCCAAATTCGCTCATTCATGTTTTCTTAAAGATAGTCTCAATGTTTTGTCTGGCACATTGTATTATTTCCTGCTTCAATTGATTATTTGTAAGGCAGTAGATAACATCACTGGATTCAGGATTCTATGGTGTTACCTGGGCGTGAAAAGTATGTTGTAGTCTGTCAAATTCCATCAGGGTCACAGATGAATGTCCAATGGATGTACTCCTCTTGCTCTATACCTTTCTAACCAGCAGGTGGCACTGCAGTGTTATAATGTGTATTCTATGGTAAGGTAACCAGAGGAAGTGCTTTTCTTTCCTCAATATATGTACTTGTATTGTATTGTACTTGTATTGTTTCCTGTTCATGTTTCTAATGCTGTAAGACATAATCTACAATCCTCCATAAAAGTAAAGTGGTTTTCTGTATCCAAGAAGCTTTCAGCACTATTGATTCTCTGCACAGTATGTTATGGGTCCCAGGCACCCAGGCATTGGAGAGGATATCAAGAACACCCAACAGCACTCAGAGGCACTGGAAGAATACTCAGTGAGAACAGCAAGTCAGTGAATACTGTATACAAGCTATTGAAACATGGCAAGTGGTTCAGATGTGAAGTTTGCAATAGCAAAGCTGAACAATGCCAATTACAAGCTATGGAAGTTTAAACTACAAATGGTTCTTGGCATGGATGACTTGTGGCAAATGCTGAATACAGACAGACCCACAAACGGAGAGGCAGAGGGCTGGGTCAGGAAGGATAGACAGGCAACGTAGAAACATTTACAATAATGCATTTGGGTAGCAAAAATATTAATTAAATCTACTCACTAGGGGGAGCACCTGACTGTCCTAGTAGATGACAGGCTCAACAGTGCCATGCAATGCCAAGCTGCTGAAAGCAAAGCAAACAGAATCATGGCATGCATTAAAAAGGGGGCGACACTAAGCTAAGATTTGAACAAATGAATGGGGTGGACAACTTAATGGCAAAGGTTTAATGTAGACAATTTTACCCATAGTATAACAGACGACACAACCAAATCTCCTGAGGAAGCTCTGCTGAGCGAAACATGTTGAGAAAGTGGTATCATCTGTTTAGCATGTTCTAAAGGGAACAATTGACTTGTGATTTGAATATAAAGCTGTCTCATGTTTTTTAAACTATTTTTGTAATAACATTTTTGTCCTGTGACCTCTAGTCCCTTCTATTTTGCCAGTTAAATCAACTGTTTTTTCTTTTTCCTTTGGGTATAAAGGTTTTACATTACCAAAAAAAAATCTGACCATTGTAAGCACTAGGGAAGAGCCGAACACCCCCGCGTTCAGTTCGCACCAGAACGTTCGAACAGACCACCCGTACATTTAGAACCCCATTGAAGTCTATGGGACTCGAACGTTCGAATTCAAAAATGATCATTTTAAAGCCCAATATTCAAGTTATTGTTGGAAAACGTCTTTGAGTACCCGGGTCTTGCCCGACGGAACATGTATCAATGGAAAAAAAGTTTTAAAAACGGTCGTTTTTCAGGAGCAGGACTCCTGAGCCGTACCGGGCAGCATGCCCTCAACATGGGGGGGTCAGGTGCTCTGGGGCAGGGGGCGCACTGCGGCCCCCCACCCCAGAGCACCCTGTCCCCATGTTGATGAGGACAGGGCCCCTTCCCGACAACCCTGGCCGTTGGTTGTCGGGGTATGCGGGCGGGAGGCTTATCGGAATCTGGAAGCCCCCTTTAATAAGGGGGCCCCCAGATACCGGCCCCCACCCTAAGTGAATGAGTATGGGGTACATTGTACCCCTACCCATTCACCTGCAAGAAAAGTGTAAACACAAATAAACCACACAGTGTATTGAAATATTTTATTAGTTGGCCGCCGGGGGGGGGGTGTATATGATAGCTTTTATAAAAGTGCCCCCCTCCGGCGGGCTTCTGCGGGGGGGTGGGTGCCGCTGTTCTTCACCGCCGTCTGGTTCTCTTCCGCCGCCGGGGGGGCGCTTTGATAAAAGCGCCCACCACCCGGCGGGCTTCCTTCGACATCTTCGGCGGCGGGGGGGTCTTCTCCCACTCTCCGGGGTCTTCTCCCACTCTCCAGGGTCTTCTCCGGCTCTCCGGGGGTCTTCTCCGGCTCTCCGGGGGTCTTCTCCGCTCTCCGGGGGTCTTCTTCTTCTTCAGGACTCGCCACCGCTATCTTCGTGTTAGCTCAATTACTGGCGGCGGCGAGTCCCCTCTTCTGTGACATCTTCTTCTTCTTCTCTTCTCCAGATGTTGACGCGATGCTTCCTTCCGCTGTTATGGCTGGCGCGCGGCTCGCAGCGAGTTATATAGGCCTGTCTTGTGACGTCGCAGTCCCATCATGCTTCCAGATTCCGATAAGCCTCCCGCCCGCATACCCCGACAACCAACGGCCAGGGTTGTCGGGAAGGGGCCCTGTCCTCATCAACATGGGGACAGGGTGCTCTGGGGTGGGGGGCCGCAGTGCGTCCCCTGCCCCAGAGCACCTGACCCCCCCATGTTGAGGGCATGCTGCCCGGTACGGCTCAGGAGGGGGGGGGCGCTCGCTCGCTGTATAGCTAAGCTATACAGTGTATAAATATATGTACAACTCCTAGGGATGTATATATATCCTCTACACACTGTAAATTAAGCAAAACTGACTAGCCTGCCTGCCTGCTCTATCTATCTATCTAAAAAGACTATGGCCCAGATTCACATACAATTAGATTCGCGTAGAGTATCAGAAATACACTACGCCACCGTATTTTACCTGGCTCTACGTGGAATCCCGGTAGATTTTGTCCAGTAAACTACGGCGGCGTAGTGTATTTCTCCCGGCGCAAGCCATCTACGCGAGTAGGGGGCGTGAAGCATTTAAAATAGGCGCGTTCCCGCGGCGATCGAACTGCGCATGCTCCGTTCAGAAATTTGCGCGAAATCACGTCGTTACGTCATTCGTTGTTTGAGTAGCGTCGTTTACGGACATTCCTATTCCTGAACGAGTTACGTAAAAAAAAAAAATAATAATTAAATTTGACGCGGGAACGACGGCCATACTTAACATGGGCTACGCACTGTTAGACCAGCAAATAGCTGGTCTAACAGTACGTAGAAAAAAAATGACGTAAGCGATTGCGAAGACCACTCGTATCTTCGTGGATCGCCGTAAAAAGTCATTTGCATATCCCGACGCTGAAAACGACGCGGACTCCTCCCAGCGGCCGCAAAAATATCGCAAGCGTAGATCCGAAGGCTTACGAAGACGTAAGCCTCTCGGATCGAAGCCCGAAGCCGCCGTATCATGGTTTGAGGATTCAAACTAGTGATACGGCGCGCGAAATTTGAAATTACTCCTGTCTAACACCAGTTAGACAGGCGTAATTGCTCTGTGAATCTGGGCCTATCTCTCTGTCTCTCTGACTGATCTCAGTTCAGCGCTGGAACACACTACATGAGGCCGCCCAGCAGGTGGCTTTATATAGTGTGGGGCGTGTGCTAAAGCCCTGAGCCATAATTGGCCAAAGACACCCTGGCTTTGGCCAATTATGGCTCTCTGTTTTTTGTGCGCTGTGATTGGCCAAGCATTCAGGGTCATAGTGCATGCTTGGCCAATCATCAGCGCGCAATGCTGCAGTGAATTATGGGCCGTTGAGCATCACTCGAATTTGGCGCGATTGACCCGTTTTGTTCGAAATTCGTCGAACGTACGAACAGACAATGTTCATTCGAATCGAACGCGGAGCTCATCCCTAGTAAGCACCCCTGTCATTTTTAAATGGTTTGTCTTAACCCTCTAATTGTTACATTTGCAGGATAGATTGTTCTGTTGAAACACACCAGACTTACTGGCAGGATCACCAGGTAAATATAAAAGAAAGAAAGCCTAAATAAGAAAACGAATGCAGACACCACATCTAAGATTTTGTATACTGCAATATAGTAAATGTTTTCTTTTGGGGTTAATACCACTTTAAGTCAATTGATGTATACTGATGTTTGTGCCACACATAGACTGGAGAGTTAGAGAAAATATTCAAATGAAAGAATGATAAAAAGGAAAATATGGGATTTCCAGGAAGATGTTTGTTATCTGATAATTGTTATTCGAATAAAAGGTAAAAATAAAAGTGAAAATCAAGCTACTATTCCACATAGCAAAGGCAGCTCAGCTTGGTCATGTCTTAATTATGGGAGATCCTAACTATTCAGATATTAATTGAAGTAATGAGGCTTATGGTACAACAAGGGTAACAGGTTTTTTAGCATGCTTTGGGACAGCTGCATGGCACAGATGGTAATGGAACCAACAAGGAATTAAGCTTTATTGGACCTAGTGAAAACAAATGTAGATAAGGGGGCACATTTATCAAAGTGAGAATTAGCCAGTTTGACTACCTTTTCCCCAGATTTCTCCTTGCTTGGTTATTCGCCTTTTTATTAACTTTAGAATTGTCCTACTTTGGTATAACACTAGATTGAATTCTCTTATTCAAACATGCCAATGTTCGTTAACACCTATGGAAGATTTTAGCTTGCTTCAGGAACTCTGTGGATTTTGCCAATTCTATCTCTAGATGAATCACAAATAGTTTATTTAATGTTCTATTGCTGCTGATCTTTTTTCCCTGATTTACACTACCTTTACTTTTAGCAGAGCACCACTAGTGTACTTTATTATCAATTTTTAAAGCAAATTACAATTTGTATAATTGGCATTCTAACACCTTTACACAGGAGAATTTGTTGATTAACTCTGAGGCCCCGTACACACGAGCAAATACATCTGATCAAATCGGTCGGACAGACCGATTTGAACAGATCTGTCTGCTGGGATGTATTGGTTTGATCGTGTACACACGATCTTACCAAAATCCCCGCCGGCAGACAGCGCGCTGACATGGCGGTGACATTGACGCCGCCATGTCACCGCACCAGGAAGTAAAACACTTCCGCGCATGCGTCAAATCCATTAGACGCATGTGCGAGCAGATATGTCTGCTGGTTAGCGTACTAACCAGCAGACATATTGGCCCGACGGGTTCCCAGCTGACAGATTTCAAAGCATGCTTTCAAATCTGTCGGCTGGCCAAATCCGTCTGTTTGCCCGTACACACGATCGAATCTGTCTGCTGAAACAGTACGTCAGACGGTTACAGGAATATTTGGAATTTCTGGCCATTCAGGAATGGGAGCTGGAGATCGCCTACAGGCAGCTGCTAGACTCTGCTCAGCAGCAGGGTGGGGCTTCCATTGCCTGGGACTATGAGAAAATTTTAGATGAGAACTGTGAAATCCTGGCTGATGAATCGGCAGTGGAAAATCTGAAGATTGCCATTCCCAAAGCTGAAGTGGATGATGTGGAGTTCCAGGGAGCCGGAGCAGTTGGCCCCTCTCTCCAGCAACAAGCTGAGGTGGTAAAGCTTTTACTCCCAGCTGAATCACTGGCAACAGAGCAGGATGCTACTGGCTGCTGCACACAACTGCAGCTTGGGCTGACATCAGGGGATGGGACTGTGGTCTCCCCTCACAGCAACCCAGCAGAAGAGCTGGCAACAGAGCAGAGTGCCACAAGCCTCTGCTCTCAACTAACGGAAGGGGGAGTTCCTGGGGTAGTGGATGGGAATTCAGTCTTTACTGACCATGGCTGAAAGGACTCCAGGCAGAAGGGCCAGTCCAGGCCTCTCCCCAGCGGAAGACATGTTCTCTGAGAGAGGCAGAGGTTGGCGGGGTGAGTAATGCTCAGTTTGGAGCAATTTATTTGGGGTACAGTATGGATACCAGCATTGGAGGACTGGAACTACTGACTAACTTCGGAGTCAACCCGTTTGGGGTTCCCTCCTGTTTCAGTCTCCCACCGAAAAGGGGAGAGATGTAACAGAATGGCCCGTGACACCCAGAAACTTTTGAGGGATGCGGGGTGCTCCTGTGCTGGCGTCACCAATGACTCTTATGTCTAGGGTCACCTTATGTCCAATAGGGGCATAGGGTGACTGAGAAATGATATCATAAATTACATGAGATGGGACATTACTGATAAATCATGTATTGCAGGATATCTTGAGATATTACAAGTTGTTGACTTATTCTGACCCTACCGGTCAACAGTGACTCATTCCTCTGTGTAACAGGCTGTTGAGGTGTTAATTGAGTACGCGGCCTGAAGGTCTATATTTTTGTTTTAAAGACTGCTTTAGGAGATTGGGAATCTGAAACTAAGTATTGTCTGCTATAGTATGTAGTGCCGGGCTCCCAATGACTGAGGCGCTACTTTAAATTTAGTGGGCGTCTAAGCCATAGTTGAGCTCAGACTTTACTAATCCTATGTAAATTAGCCTCTGTTCTGGCTGTGGCTGTGCTCGGTAGAAGTTTTCCCCTTTTACCTGTAGGTGGCATTACCACCTCAAGCCCATGTTGGAACTCAGGTGAACCATGATGTGTTTAAATGACCCTTCTCAGCAGCAGTCCAGTGGGAGTGGTGCCCGCTGTGCATGCTGGGAAGGAATACTTAAGGGGCAGACGCTGTTTTTCGGGGTCCTTCACCTCATGGCCCTCCTGGCGCAAGGTGCATGTGTGTGATTCCAGCCTGGGACCACGTTGGTCCGAGGCTGTGTTCCTATCAGGTAGGCCCAGTTATGCTGGCTGGGGCCTATGGTGCAAGAAGGGATCCAAAGCTGTCCATCCAAGTGGGGGAAGCTTCTTAACTAAGGAAACTGGGGGAGGACCTGCCCTGGAGGAGACCAAACAAGGTGAGCTGATGTCTCGGGATAGGCCTGGTGACCTAGTTAACTAAAGAGATCCACTACTCAATTTGTCTTACAGTCCGCCGGATCGGCTTAAAGGCTCTTTTGCTGTAAGGCAGGAAGTTCGGGACTTATATCCTGTGGCAGAGGATTCCCTGACTATCCATCTTTGTTCTCAGGTGGTCTGTGGCAGAGACTGTTTCCATACTGTCCATGCATCATTCCGGCTGCTCGGCCATGTGAGAGGGATCTATCTGGGTGAGCAATACCCACTCAGGAGTGAGTGGTGAATACTGGAACTTTACATACTTTTGGGAATTCTGTACCGTGTACCTGAACATTCCCCTTCTCTCTATACTCTCTACTTCCTTCACAAGTCTAATGCAGCAAAAATAAAACCTAACAGTTGAAGGTTTTACATCTTGTGTGGACATTGCAATTTCTACAGACTTTCTTCCCCGGACAACGAACTTAGAGGTAACGTGCAAAACCCAAAATCTAAACCAGCAGCTCCTTCGGGGGTAGTGCTACAAGTACATAAACAGTGAGGGTGTACAGTATCTCCCATAATGCTGGCTATTAACAGGTGGACCATACCTGTTTATTTATGAACCTCCCCCCAACAGGACAGTACAGTATGGTGTTGCATCCTGTTCATTAAATACAAACCTCACAACTTTCTGAGATGGGAAAGAGTAATCCCCTGTACACATGATCCGATGGACCGTTTTCATCAGACGAACCAATCGTGTGTGGGCCCCATCTTTTTTTTTCACATCGATGAAAAAACGTAGAACCTGTTTTAAAATTATCTGATGGTTAAAAAACGTTCGTCTGTGGGCAAGTCAATCGGTTAAAAATCCATGCATGCTCAGAATCAAGTCGACGCATGCTCGGAAGCATTGAACGTCATTTTTCTCAGCACGTCGTAGTGTTTTACATCTCACCGCGTTCTGACACAAACTGATTTTTAATTGATGGTGTGTAGGCAAGACTGATGAAAGTCAGCTTCATTGGTTATCTGATGAAAAAATCCATCGGTCTGTTTTCATCGGATGAACTGATCGTGTGTACGTGGCATAAAACCCATTAGCAAAAGTATGTAGGCATAGGACACACTCTCTTCCACATCCCCTAACCTCCCTGGTGATAATCCTGAGTCAGGCTCGGGGTGGAAATCCAGTACCATTAGCGGTATCCAGGCAGAGTTTACTTAGCTTGTCCCTGGATCCTGCAATGTCTTCCCGCTGTGTGATTGAGCTGTCTCCTCGCTCGATTCACACAGTGCCCGCGTGCGGCCGAGTTCCATTTCCTGCGACGTTACGACGCACAGGGCCGGAGATCGGTGCCAAAGTAAAATAAAAACACAGTACACATACAGTATACTGTAATATTACAGATTACAGTACTGTAAAAAATAGTAGTGGTCTGTCCAGTGACCTGCATGCACTTTTATATAATAAAAAAAACTTGAAAATATCTGCGCTAACTTAAATAAAGGAGAAAGCTGCTGGCACAATGTGTGGATAAGACAGATAAAATAAAGTTCAAAAGTGCAGCGCTGAGCAAGTTTTTAATAAAATGAAACAATGTCCAAAATGATTATAAGCAATCTTCAAAATATTCAAAATGTTGAGAGCGAAAAACCTCCACCAACAATTCAGTGTGCAAATGGAGAAACACACCACACCCTGTGCAGTCAAACTGCTTACCAGATCAACATCATTATAGGCATGTAGCGTTAGATAATGCAGGGATCAATAGCGGTCGCACTTCCACTCGGAAAGTCAAAATCCACAAATCACATCAAGAGTAGGAGGACATCCACAACTCAAAAGAATCCAAAGGTGTATAATGCGTTCATCAGCAAAAAAGGGGGGAACCAAGAAATGCAGAGAGGAAACACAATAGTAAAGCCCGTATGTAAAAGCAACACGCAATTTATTGTGATATACTTACAAACATAACGGGTAAACAGGCATCAAAAAACAGAGGTTCCATGGAGAGTAGCATACATGTGTCAGGTCAGCCTTACATGTTTCATCCAACAGGAGTCTATATAATAAAGACTATTCTTTCTGCCTGAAAACTGGAGATTGTCCATAGAAACCAAAAAGTGTCCCTTTATGTCAAAAGTGGTTTTAGAGCAGCTAGAAAACAGCGATAATAAAATAGAATCGCTTGCAGAATTGAGCAATAGTGATTTGTGGGGAAATTCATCATCAAACACTGAAAGTAATGACAGCGACAATTCTGCAACTGAGCAAATTTCAGTGTTTTTGATTTGATTACATTATTGAATAATGTTTATTATAATTACATTTATAGTTATTTATTATATTATAATTTATGATTTTGTGTTTCAAACTTTATCATACCCTGGATGTCTACTAGACTACATTTAAGTGAGTTATTTCTAAAAATGACAGGCCTAAAATATAAAACGCCAAATTTCCATGCAAAATAATTGTACCGCTTTCAGCACCTAAAATCTGACATAATCATACAATCAGGGAGGTTAAAGGAGAATTATACAAAAGAAAATTTATAGGTTAAACCCACAAGTGCTTTGTTGCCACCACTATTCTTTTATATTGGCTTTTGGAATTTACAAATGCAGCCATTTAGAAATGTTATGAAAGGTTTAGCACTGGAAAACACTTTTTGATAGATAATTAGTGCATTTTATATACAACGATATATATCAGACCAAAATGAGGGACAAGTGAGGAGGAAATAGGGACAGAGGCACTTTGTCCGAATGAGGGACAGTCTCTCGAAATCAGGGACAATTGGGAGCTATGTATTTAGGATGACATTTTCAAGGCCTAATAGATAGCTTGCAATCCTAAACTCAAGTTCATAAACTATGGACTGACAAAAGAGCCATGCATGCTCCGAAACGCGTTACCGCCCACCACCTTCATCTGATGACACATCGGCCACATGCATTCCAGCTTGATTCCAGAACCTGCGTCGCCTCATCACAACTTTGCCTTCTCGCTAAGCCGTGTCACCAGGGACTCTGACAGCTGCAGGATAGCTCTCTTTCTCCCCCAGACAGACAAGGATTACAGCGATCCGCATGAGGACTAATCATTATATGCCTATGACCTCTTAGGCCCTGTACACACGATCAGACATGTCTGATGAAAATGGTCTGCAGACCAGATTCATCGGACCAGTTTGATGGTGTGTACGGCCCATCAGACCATTGTCCGTCAGACCAAAGTTTCAAAACATGCTTTAAAACCTGTCTGATGGAACTTGTCCGTTGGACAGGTTCGATGGTTAGTACACAAAAGCATCGGACCAAAAACCCATGCTCAGAATCAAGTCGACGCATGCTTGGAAGCATTAAACTTCGTTTTTTCATCACAACGTTGTGTTCTACGTCACCGCGTTCTGGTCTGATCGGATTTTGGTCCGATGGTGTGTACGCACATCAGACCATCAGACAAGTTCAGAGTTGTCTGATGAAAACGGTCAGACAAGTTTCATCAGACATGTCTGATCGTGTGTACAGGGCCTTACTCTCTTGTAAGTGTTTTTTATCCCATTATGCCTATAATAAATGTTTTAACCACTGCACTTAGAGGCTCCTTTCTCTTTTCTTTATAACCCTATAGAGCTGCTTCTTCTCTACAAAATGCTGCCATCAGTGCCATCTCTCCACTGCTACTAAGGACCAGATACCCAGCCTCACCAGAGCGCCCTCTACTCTCCTTTTTTTCTACATACAGTAAGTGTGTCTCTGAATGCAGCCCTTGACTCTGAGCATTGATCTACAGCTATCATCCACTTTCATTACCCCTTATTCCAGACAGTAGCTCAAGGCACACACCCCACTCATGAGTCCTGTCAAAGTAGTGGGCAGGGTTAACTACTTGTCTATGTGATAGCCAATGGGATTCCTGTTGGTGGCCTATCAGGTTCTCTCAATTTTCCATTGCTAAGATCGGGCTCCTCTTCAGCTGTGGTAGCAGCCATTGTATGTCTTTTTACCCTTCCCATCTCTTCATATCTGTCTATCACACCAAAGGGATGGAACCTGAGTTACTTGGATTGCAACAACTGCTCTTTATGTATGGCTGTAATTTTAAAAAATATAGAGAATCAGTAAGTCACAACCTGAGATGAGGACCCTGCTTCTGTGCATATGCATTTTCTGAGAGTGGAGTGTAAGAAGAAGTAACTGGTGTTCTCCCAGAGACCCTTTTACATGGGTTTAGTCTTAGGAGATGGCTACCCCCAGGTCAGGGTGGGAGGGTGCCCAGTAAGAAGGAACTAGTGTGAGAGAGAGGCATGAGGCATTGGGTAGCTGGAAAATGGAATGAGACGATAAGCTACAGGTGCAGAATAACACAGCAGAGGTTTAGATTGTCAATGCAGAGGAATCTGCTGGTGCAGAAGTGGCAGAATGGGGGTTCAGACTGTGGCTGCAGAAGAGACTGTGGGTAAAAAGTTTGTGCAGTCAGACTCAGACTATAGATTCAGCAAATATTGTGGGGGCAGAAATGGCACAACAGAGATACAGACCATGGTTGTTGCAGGGATTGTAAGTGCAGAGATGGCACAACATTATGGATGAAGCAGAGTTGCAGTGGAGGCTGCAATGCGGGTGGAGGCTGAAGCTGTGAGTGCAGCAGAAGCTATAGGAGCAACAGAGGTGCAGTGATTATTTTAGATGCAGCAGAGGTGCATTTATAGGCTGCAGGGGCAGCTGAGGTACAGACAAGTCTGTAGGTAAATTGGGGACTGTGGATGTAGCAGAGAACAGTGGATGCGCAAGGGTGGCTGCAGGTAGCATTAGACAAAGTATAGATTTGGCAATAGGGGGAGGGAAGGGGCAGTGGGACTTTATATGAAACAAAACACTGGGGCATGATGAGTCAATCAATAAGGTAAACACAACATTTGTGGGCTCTTACTCACCAGATTACCAGTGGAAGGGCTACCCTTTACACTTATGGTTGTAACTACCTAATCTCTTAGGCCTCGTACACACCATCGGACTTATCCGATGAAAACGGTCCGCGGACCATTTCCATCGGATATGTCCGATTGGGAGTTTGATCCGATGGCGTGTACACACCATCGGATCAAATTCCCCGCCGCCGGACGGCGCGGTGACGTGGCGGTGACGCGGCGGTGACGTTGACGCCGCCACGTCACCGCTACGTCACCGCACCAGGAAGTAAAACACTTCCGCGCATGCGCCGAATACATTCGGCGGCGGCGCGGCGGCGGTGCGGGACGACATGTCTGCTGGTAAGTGTACTAACCAGCAGACATGTCGGGCGGACCGATTCCCACCGGATAGATTTCAAAGCTTGCTTTGAAATCTGTCGGGTGGAGAAATCTGTCCGCTAGCCCATACACACGAGCGGAGATGTCTGCTGAAACGGTCCATCGGACCGTTTTCAGCGGACATATCCCCTCGTGTGTACGAGGCCTTACTCTTTTTCACGGTTCCTCATTCTTATCTTGGGAGTCTTTGATTCTATATCTCTCTATAGGGTGGTTATCCCTTGGTTTCTCAATTTATTAACTTCACCTACTTCTTCCTTTCTATATGCTCTCATCACCAGCCCACTGCCTTCACTGTTTTTTATTATTTTTTATATGTCTTACAGATGCCCTTTGGGCTCTTACTTACCTGTTTACCAGTGAAAGGGCTACACTTTACACCTATGTTTCGAACTTTTATCTGGACTGTCCTGCCGCCATTTTATCACCACCTTAGCTCCCGGGTGGTCTGTATGTTGTCCCCTGGTGCCCTTCATCTTATACAATAATAGCTACTATTTTATATTATTGTACATTACAACCTACAGGTATGAGTGTTAGGATTAGACATTTTGGCCCAGATTCACGTACATCGGCGCATTATCGGTCCGGCGTAGCGCACCGCCATTACGTTAGACTTGCGCCATCTAGCCGCGTAATCCCGCGATTCACGTAGCTTTTGCGCAGGAAATTGCGCAAGCGTAAGGTTTTTTCCTGAGGCGTAAGGAGGAGTAATACAAATTGGGAGGGACGTGGGCGTGTTACATTGAAATGAGCCGTGACCCCATGCAAATAAAGGGCCGGCCGGCTCGCGCATGCGCGTGTGAAGGAGACCATGTCAGCTCCGCTGTGCGCATGCTCACAACTCGGGAGCGGCGCAATCAGTGAAATTGGAAATGGACTAGGGCAACGTTGTGAACTACGCAGACAGCATAAATAGACACACACAAACGCACTTGCATTGCAAAAGTACATCCCTTTGTGTCCCTTCCCATTTAACCAAGTGCTTTTGTTCCTGTTGTTCGTTGCAGTGTGTCTTGTAGTTGTCAGATTAGTGTTCTGTGTGATCAAGTTCTTGTTGTTATATTTGTGAAAGTGTTTTTTGATAAGTGTTTGAGAGACTGTTTGTTTGATTGATATATTTCTGAGCGTTTGTTTTCTTGCTTTATTTTTTATTTTTTATTTTTTTGCTGACATTTTTGGCATTTTTTTTTTTTGCTGACATTTTTTTTAAATTTTGGGTTGTGCATGCTGTTTGAATGTGGGGGTGACATTCCTGCTGGAAAAGGGGTGTCATCCTCAATTTTGGTGGAAAAGGGTTCCCCAGGACCAGGGAGAAGTGATTCCCAGGTCCGTGTGAATGGTGTATGAATGTACAGTGACATAATTGGAGCCTTGACGTGGCGTTACTGCTCACCAGTCGTGCATGGTGGACTGGTGCCAATCCAATTTGATGAGGATGTGGGGTGTGTGTGCTAGGGACCATAGTGGTGTGCATGCATGCATTCTCATTGTGCCATGATTAATGTGTGTGTTTAACGTGCAAAGATGCCCAATATGAGCTGTCTCCTGACTGCTCTTCCCTCAGAAGACGGGGTATCCTCGGTTAGGGGGGGATTGTCTGGTTGGGGGGTCAGGTCATCACGTAGCTCAACCTGCAGGCCCTTCCTCACTGCGAGATTGTGCAGCATGCAACATGCAACGATGATATGGCACACAAAGTTTGGGGAATACAACAGTGTACCCCCAGACTTATCCAGGCATCGGAAACGTGACTTCAGGAGGCCAAAGGTGCGCTCCACCACTGCTCGGGTTTTGATGTGTGCTTGATTGTATCTTTCCTCTCCTGGGGTTTGGGGGTTCCGGATAGGAGTCATGAGATGGGGTCCCAGTGCATATGCAGAGTAACCTGGAAGGGAAAAGACAGGAGAATGTTAGTCATGCATGTGCCACTTGTGAGGTGTGCATCACGGGAGGGGATAGTCATGCCTGACTCCCATGTCACTCACCAACCAGCCAGGTGTTCCCATACACGTTCTGATAGAATTCCATTCGGATGTGGCATTGATTGTAGATGTAGCTGTCATGGGTGGATCCGGGGTGTTTGGCACGGACGTGCCATATGAGTCCTTGGGCATCAACTATCACCTGTACGTTGATGGAGTGCCAATTCTTCCGATTGCGGTACATGTGCTCTGTGTCATGGGGGGGCTGGAATGCCACATGTGTGCAATCAATGGCCCCGATGGTGCGTGGGAATCTGGCAATTCTGTAGAAATCTGTCATTGCCTTCAGCCGCAGGTCCTCAGTGGTGGGTTTGATGATTAGGTTGGCCAAGCGTGTGAGGATTGCTGGGACAACCTGGTGCACACATCTGCTCATGGAGGAGTGTGACATCCCAGCCACCACTCCACTTGTACGCTGAAAAGAGCCACTGGCAAGGAAATGGAGTGTTGCCAGTACCTTGACCAGTGGCTGCACTGGATGTGAGCGTTGTGTTGGGCTGGTGATGTCCTCCTGCAGGGTTGTGGTTAATTCCAGGATGGCATGAGGGGGGAATCTGAAGATGCGATACACCTCAGAATCACTCATGCCAAAGAGGTCTATGCGTGTGCGGTATACCCTCTCCCGTGCCATCCTCCGTGCCCTCCTCCTTCTTTGGTCATCTAAATTCACTAGTGCAGCTATGAGCGACGATGCCCTGGCATGTTGGCAGTCAAATTGTAGTGCAACACGTGTGTGTGGTCTGCTCCTCAGTAACGGTGTTGCTTTCTGTGAGATGTAGACGTTTTTTCAAAATTTAGACCAGCTTTTATGTGCTCTAACTTTAGACAGGACATTTTGCTGTTGCGCACATCGCTTAGCCTGCGCAGCAACTGCGTTTTTTTGTGGATCCCCGCAACTCCCTCATTAGCATATTTGACTAGCAAATCAATGGTGTGTCTAGCGCATTTTTGCGCGGACGGATGCGTCTGTCTAACGAAATTACGCCGGACCAAAAAAAGTAGATTTCTGGCGTAAATCGTTTTCTGAATCACGCGCATCTAAACGCACGCGCACATTTAGACTTACGCACGCGCAACACCAGTTGCGCAGGCGTAATCGCTCTGTGAATCTGGGCCTTTGTGTTCCCTCTCTTCCTGTCTTGGTTAATTACCATTAACCAATAATTAATTCATTACTTATTCATTATAGATGACCCCGATAACTGCTCCTGATGTTACTCCACGAAACGTGCCGAGCCTCACTATCAATTGATGTCATATCACAGCAAGCACGAGGTCACCATGGGTTTTACCGAGAAGTTTGAGTCACTAATCAATGTTATTCCAATGTATTACCTTAATATGTTCAACATTTGGGTACACTACTGACATCTATGAGAATCATGGGCTACTATGCATATTATGCAACCAATTTTTACCATGTTTAATATGATTTACCAGTCATTTTATACCATACTCGGTATTATGTTATGGATGTATTATGAATGTCATTGTATGTACTATACTCATTGATGCTACTATTAAATGTTGTGTTTACCTTATTGATTGACTCATCCTGCCCCAGTGTTTTGTTTCATATAAAGTCCCACTGCCCCTTCCCTGCCCCTATTGCCATTTTCTTCTTCAAGTATTTAGGGATGGAGACCTGTGTACTGTTTAGTCATGGTCTCATAAAGTCCCAACAATCTTTTTTTTCAAAGTATAGATTTGATAGCTCAGGATAATAAAGTATAGCTTTGGTAGCTCAAGGTAGCAAAGTATAATTTCAGGGATCAGGGTAGTGTCTTAAGTGAGGACAAACTGCCTCATTCAAGTTTAAATTATGGATCCAGTGTGCTGGACATAACATTACCCCCCATATTACCCCCAACTCTTATGATGTCTCCCTACCCATCAAGGGTCTGGTTTCAAATGGAAGAGGTGATGGAATATTCAGAGTTCAAGCTCCGGAAGCATTCTTCTAGGCCAAAATCTTACCACTTAAACATGATACAACTTGGAATCTAAGATTTTTTGATACTCTCATTTCTGTGAGTAAGCTGTTTTTATTGACCATACAGTATTTCACAAAAGTGAGTACACCCCTCACATTTTTGTAAACATTTTATTATATCTTTTCATGTGACAACACTGAAGAAATTACACTTTGCTACAATATAAAGTAGTGAATGTACAGCTTGTATACAGGGATTGACTGACCTCTGGCATGCAGACGGATAGTGAGAGTGTGATATTTTTCAAAGGGTAAAGAAGAATTATCCAAAGTGTACTAGACTGCTGGAGACATTTAGTAAATAATCCTTCTTCCTAATTGCATTGGTTCAATAGATGCAGATTTCTAGCAGGAAACATCCACTTATTGATGTAGTTGGATGAGGAGCAAAGTAGAAATGGTTCTGGTGGCTACGCTCCTTGGACACACCTCTGAATGTCAATATGAATAGAAACAGAAACCGCCCATAGAGAAGGGTAGTTCTCTGCCCACCAGATTGTCCTCCTTAACACTATAGATAGACTTTGCCAGAATGCAGACATTAGGCCTCATTGTTCTTGGACAGTTTTGCCATCGGGATCCAAAATTGTAAAGTGTACTAAACCACTGTCATGCTTCCTTATCGAAAGTGTAGAAAGACACTAGAAGTAGAGACAGCAAATCCAGGCTTGTCAAACAATGGTAAAATGCAACATAGACCTATGAAAGTTGTCAGCCACCAACGTTTTTCTCCCAGAAGGCAGATGCCCAAGGCAGGGCATCGCTGGCTAAGATGAAAATTGCATTGGAAGTGGGAAAATTCTGGATCTGCAGTGCAAAGGTGGTTTCGCTCTAATTAAAGAAGCACCACCAGCTTTTATGATCCTAAAAGTAATAGTGATAAGGTGGTGGTAGAAGCAAAGTTGGAAAATAATTGGCTGCTGTTGTACATGCATGCAGGATCTTGCAAATATTACACAAGGCTGTCCTGTGTGACCTGCTGGGCTGTAAGACCAGGTAGAGGCAAATGGAAAAGGTCCATGCTTGGCTAAAGTATAATGTTCCAACCTAGAGTGAGGACCCTACTTTTCTTTGTGGTTTCTTTCTCTGAGGTCTAAAATATAGCTGGTGTTCTGCCAGGGACCCCCTTACACAAGTTTAGGCCTATCTGATGTTTACCGCCAGGTCAATGTACTTATAATTGCAGATGCAGAGGAGGAACAATGCCAAGCCATGAAGAAATGGAGTGAGAGAAATCTACAAGGCACTGGGTAGCTGGCAACATGAGTGAGTCTATAGGCTGTAGGTGTAGAGGTGACAGTGGAGGTTCAGATTGCTGAGGTAGCAGAGGCTGTGGGTGCAGTCTCTGGATAATGGAAGCAGAGCAGAGCTTTACTATAATTCTTAAGTTCAGAGAACATTAGCTGAATGAGGTGCAAAATGAATTGCCTTTATGCCTTCTATAAATTAATCCTAAAGTAAGGTTTGGTAGCTCAGAGTGACTATTCACAGATTAGTATCTCAGGGTAGCAAAGTATAACTTTGGTAGCTCAGGAATGCATCTGACACAATGCTCAGCAAGGACCGAATGTCGTTCTCAATTTTAAATGATGAGATCCAGTTCTCCATTTTTTAGGATTATTAAAAAAAGAGAAGGGGCGGAGATCATACTAGAAGGAATGTCAGGGGCGTACGATGCGGGTGGAGTTTCACGCATTCGTATTAATATATTTAACCACTTAAGGACCACCTCCTGCACATATATGTCGGCAGAATGGCACGGCTGGGCAGATCCATGTACAGGTACGTCCTGTACTACTACCTTGACCCGGTCAGAAGCTCCGGGATCGGAACCGCGGGACTGACGGACCCGATCAAATACCACCAAAAGAAAGCTCTATTTGTGGGAAAAAAGGACGCCAATTTTGTTTGGGAGCCACGTCGCATTACCGCGCAATTGTTAGTTAAAGCGGGGTTAAAAAGGGGCCTGGTCCTTTTGCTGCATTTTGGTCTGGGGCTTAAGTGGTTAGGGACCCTGATTTCCTCTGTGAATTTCTAGACAGGTACAGGGATCTGCCCTGTTTTGGGGAAATAAACCCACTCTACGAAAACAAACCAGCTAGGAAGGCAACAATGGAAAAACTGCTGGCATTTGTAAATCTGCATGTCCCCGAGGCAGTTCTTTGAAAAGTAAAGTTGGTGGGTTGAGGGGCATATACAAGAAGGAGTGGAAGAAAGTCATGGAGTCCCAGAAATCAGGAGCAGCAGCAGATGTGTATGTACCCAGTCTGTGGTACTACACATCTCCATATGACACATTTTTGGGATCATTGTCATTTTCACAGCAAAAAATACATTTAAAATGCATTGTTTACTGTGAAAATTACAATTGCAGTTTGAGAGTTAACCACTAGGGGGCGTTAAAGGGGTTGTGTGTGACCTCATTTGTGTTACTAACTGTAGGGGGGTGTGACTGTAGGTGTGACGTAATTGATTGTGATTACACACGCCTCTCCCCGTTCTTCAGCTCCGGGGACCGATTGCGGGACTCCAGCGGCGATCGGGTCCTCGGGTCCCGGTCACGAAGCTTCGGACCAGGTCATGTGCATGCACGTGTGACCCCACGGCAGGGTTTAAAGGGCCATGTACAGGTACGTGGATGTGCCCAGCCGTGCCATTCTGCTGACATATATCGGTGTGAAGGGGTCCTTAAGTGGTTAAAGACACAAATATAAGGTCAACTCCTCACCCCCTCTGATGGCCCATTGTAAAAAAAAAATTGGGGTTATAGCCTAGTTTGGGACCCCCCAAAACAGCCTCTGCCACTCTCCCTGAATTTAAGGACAACAAAAACATTTGTACACATTTTAGGGGGGTTTAGGGTAAAGCACTACAATGGAGCTGACAAAATATAATGTTGAGAGACTAGGCTAGGTGTGTATGGGCCAAGGATATCATGCTGGAGAGGTTAGTGAAGGCAAATTATGCATGTAGGCCAAAAAAGGAGCATTTAAAGCTTACAGCATGCATGAGGACAAAGGGGACATTAACAGCACTACATAAACATTACAATCATGGTAATTAGGGAATGATGAAAGAAATACAATACATTAGCAAACATTAAAAATACATAGAATGTGATGTTAAAGGCAAAAACTTACCTTAATATAGTCCTTCTGCAGGACTTGGATGATAGCAGAACAGGTCTCTGGGATAATAATCCCCAGAGCCTGGGGGAGATGCCTGTTGAGAACTTGAGGTCCTGCAGACTTCTCCCAGTCACCAGGTTTTGCAACGTGGTGACTAGCCATGGCTAGGCAGTGATGGCTTGCCGCATGTAGGTGTCCTGCTTCATGTTATAACGGGACAGCAAAGCCAACAGACAGTGAAAAAATGCGGTCATCCGGAGAAAATTCCTGAAATCATCAGGGTTATTCTCCTGGATTTCAACACCAAGCCTATGCACAGCACAAACTCTACGACGAGAACGTACTCAAAACATGGCCTAGAAAACGGTTGGCTAGTCAGTATGAATTAACAGAACACACTGAAGAACAGCAAGGCCTATGAAGAATGACCTGAAAATCAGAAACGAGTGCAAAAGAACGCACTGGAAACCAGATACACACTCACTACATGCACTGAAAAACAGATACAAACCCACAAGAACAAAGTGAACAGCAGAAAATGATCTGAAAAGCATGAAGTTGAAACACGCAAATCGTCTCTCACCAAACCTCTACTAACACAAGATCAGCAGAAGGAGCCCAAAGGGTCACACCCTTCGTATTGAACTTCCCTTTTTTAGTGCCGTAGTACACCATGTTCTTGACGGTCGGAATTTCAGCCAAGATTAGTTTGACTGTGTGTATGCAAGACAAAATTCAGTCTCCTGCTGAAAAAAATATGCGTTTTTCTTGGCGGAAATCGCGATCGTGTGTACGAGGCATAAGGCCGCGTAAACACGATCGGTCCAACCCGATGAGAATGGTCCGATGGACCGTTTTCATCGGGTCACCGCTGAAGAGGCCTGATGTGCGTACACACCATCAGTTCAAAAACCGATCGTGTCAGAACGCAGTGATGTAAAACACAACGACGTGCTGAAAAAACGAAGTTCAATGCTACCAAGCATGCGTCGACTTGATTCTGATCATGCGTGTGGGTTTTTGAACCAATGCTTTTGCGTACTAACCATTAGTTTGGACCGATCGGTCAGGCGTCCATCATTGTGATTTTAAAGCAAGTTTTAAAACTTCGATCCGAAGGACAACGGACCGATGGGCCATACACACAGTCGGTTTGGACCGATGAAACTGGACTTCAGTCCATTTTCATCGGTTTGGACCGATCGTGTGTACACGGCCTAAGGGTCCTTTCACATGGGCGGACCGTTCGTCCGTTTATTACAAGTCCGTAAACGGACTTGTAATAAACTGACCGATGGACCGTTTTCATTGGGTCACCGATGAAGTGGCCTGATGTGCGTACACACCATCAGTTCAAAAACCGATCGTGTCAGAACGCGGTGATGTAAAACACAACGACGTGCTGAAAAAACGAAGTTCAATGCTTCCAAGCATGCGTCGACTTGATTCTGAGCATGCGTGTGGGTTTTTGAACCAATGCTTTTGCGTACTAACCATCAGTTTGGACCGATCGGTCAGGCGTCAATCATTGTAATTTTAAAGCAAGTTTTAAAACTTCGATCCGAAGGACAACGGACCGATGGGCCATACACACAGTCGGTTTGGACCGATGAAACTGGACTTCAGTCCATTTTCATCGGTTTGGACCGATCGTGTGTACACGGCCTAAGGGTCCTTTCATATGGGCGGACCGTTCGTCCGTTTATTACAAGTCCGTTTACGGACTTGTAATGGTGCCCTATGTGATCACGGTTGTTAGCGGATGATGCATCTGCTAACGTCCGTAATGACCCGCCTCCGCAAAGATCCGGTTTTTCGGATGGAAGAAAACCCTATTTTTCTTCCATCTGAAGGATCGGATCGGATGAATACGGACACACGGTCCGTATTCATCCAATTCCCCATAGGGGAGAGGGGAGGAGAGACAGGGAAGTCCCTGCACAGTGTGCGGGGACCGCCCTGTCCACCGACAGCTGAGCGGGGATCCCCGCTGAGCCGACGGACACACACAGAGCGGATCGAAAAACGGTCCGCTCCGTGTGAAAGGACCCTAAGACTTGAAGGGCCATAAACAAAGGGAAGGCTGGATCCCAAAAATATGAACAAGATCCTCCCTCGTCTGTTCACCTACGAGATTTTTTGTGTCTTTGAGCTCTCCTACCCAGTAATAGACAACAAATACTTTAACAACTTGACCTTCGGAAGAATAACCCCTCTTCACGACCAGGCCATTTTTTGCAATACAGCACTGCGTTACTTTAATTGACAATTGCACGGTCATGTGATGCTGTACCCAAATAAAATGTATATCCATCTTTTCACACAAATTGAGCTTTCTTTAGGTGGTATTTGATCACCCCTGTGTTTTTATTGTTTGCATTATAAACAAAAAAGATATACAATTTTTTTATTTTATTTATTTTTTACCTTCTGCTATGAGACCTATCCAATAAAAAAATGGTAACGAATCGAATTTATTCATAAATTAAGGCCAATGTGTATTCTGCTACACACTTTTGGTAAAACATATCCAAACAAGTGTATATTGATTGATTTGCGCCAAAAAATTATAGGGCCAGATTCACGTACATCGGCACCGAGGCGTAAGGCGGTGTACAGAGGCGTAACTAGGATCTTCAGGGCCCCGGTGCAAGAAACCATGAAGGGCCCCCCCATGGGCCCACTAGAGAGCCCCCCTTACATCAGGGTCCCCAGAGAGTCTCCCCTATACATCAGGGTCCCCAGAGAGCACCCCCATACATCAGATATCACAGAGAGCCCAGCCCCCATACAGAGTCCCAAGAGAGCCCCCTATACTTCATGGTTCACAGAGAGCACCCCCATACATCAGAGTACCCAGAGAGCTGTCACCTGTTAGTCAGTGTCCACTTGGGAGGGGAGAATGGCTTGGAGAGAGAGAGAGAGAGAGAAAGAGGGAGAGAAAGAGGGAGAGAAAGAGGGAGAGAAAGAGAAAGAAAGAGAGAGAGAGAGAGAGAGAGAGAGAAGAGAGAAAAAAGAGAAAGAAAGGGAGAAAGAGAGAAAGAGAGAGAGAGAGAAAGAGAAAGAGAAGAGAGAGAGAGAGAGCGAGAGAAAGAGAGAGAGAGAGAGAGAGAGAGAAAGAGAGAGCGAGAGAAAGAGAGAGCGAGAGCGAGAGCGAGAGAGAGAGAGAGCGAGAGCGAGCGAGCGAAAGAGAGAGAGAGAGAGAGAGACAAAGAGACAAAGAGAAAGAGATGGATGAAAGAGGGGGATGGGGGGGAAAGAAGAGAAAGAAAGAAAGAAAGAAAGAAAGAAAGAAAGAAAGAAAGAAAGAAAGAAAGAAAAAAGAAAGAAAGAAAGAAAGAAGAGAAAGATGGATGAAAAGGGGGGGAGAGAGAGAAAGAGAGAAAGAGAGAAGAAAGAAGAGAGAAGAGAGAAAAGAAAGAAAGAAAAGAAAGAGAAAGGGGAAAGAAAGAGAGAAAGAAAGAGAGAAGAAAGAAAGAAAGAAAGAAATGAAAATTGAGATGAAAGAAAGAAAAGAGAAAGAAAGAGAAAGAAAAAGAAAAGAATGAAAGAGGAGAAAGATGCTGAAGAAAAAGGGAGAAAGAAAGAAATAGAGAAAGGAAAGAGAAAGAAAGAGAGAAAGAAAGAGAGAAAGAGAAAGAAAGAAATGATGAAAGAAAGAAAGAAAGATGAGAAAGAAAGACAGAAGAAAGAAAGAAAGAAAGAAAGAAAGATGGATAAGAAGAAAGAAATTGAAAGGGGGGGTGGGGGGGAAAGAGAAAGAAGAGAAAGAAAGAAAAAGAAAAGAAGAAAGAGAAAGAAAGAGAAAGAAGAAAGAGAAGAGGAAATAAAGAAAGAAAGAAAAGAGAGAAAGAAAGAAACGTGGGGGGGGGAGAAAGAGAGGAAGAAAAAGAGAGAACTAGAAAAAAGAGATTGAAGAAAGAGAGAGAGAAAGAAAAAAGAGAAGAAAAAGAAAAAAGGTATAAAAAGAGTAGAGAAGAAAAGAAAGAGAGGTTGGGGAAAGATTTTAGAAAGAAAGAAAGAAAGAAAGATATGAAATAGAAAGAACAAAGAGAGAAAGAAAGAAAAAAGATAAGAAAGAAAGAAGAAGAAAATAGAAGAAGAGAGAAAGAAAGAAGAGAGAAAGAAATGAAAGAAGAAGAAAGAGAAGAAGAGAAAGAAAGAGAGGAACGAGAGAAAGAAAGAAAGAAATGGATGAAAGAAAAGACAGAAAGAAAAGAAAGAAAAGAAAGAGAAGAAAGAAGGAAAGAAAGAAGAGAAAAATAGGATGAAAGGGGGGGTGGGGGGAGAGAGAGAAAGAGAGATGGAAGAAAGAGAGAAAGAAAGAAAGAGAGAAAGGAAAGAGAGAAAGAAAGAAAAGAGAAATAAAGAATAGAGAGAAAGACAGAAATAAGGAAACGGGGGGGGGGATGTTGTAAGAGAGAGAAGAAAGAAAGATAGAGAGAAAGAAAGAGAGAGAAAGAAAGAGAGAAAGAAAGAAAGAGAGAAAGAGAGAAAGAGAGAAAGAAAGAGAGAAAGAAAGAAATGGATGAAAGAAAGAAAGAGAGAAAGAAAGAAAGAGAAAGAAAGAGAGAAAGAAAGAAAGAAAGAGAAAGAAAGAGAGAGAGAAAGAAAGAAAGAGAGAAAGAAAGAGAAAGAAAGAGAGAAAGAGAGAAAGAAAGAAAGAAATTGATGAAAGAAAAAAAGAAAGAAAGAAAGAAAGAAAGAAAGAAAGAAAGAAAGAAAGAAAGAAAGAAAGAAAGAAAGAAAGAAATGGATGAAAGAAAGAAAGAGAGAAAGAAAGAAAGAGAAAGAAAGAAATGGATGAAAGAAAGAAAGAAAGAGAAAGAAAGAGAGAAAGAAAGAAAGAAAAAATTGGATGAAAGAAAGAAAGAAAGAAAGAAAGAAAGAAAGAAAGAAAGAAAGAAAGAGAAATAGATGAAAGGGGGGGTTGGGGAGAGAGAGAAAGAAAGAAAGATCAAGAGAAAGTAAAGAGAGAAAGAAAGAAAGAAATAGGATGAAAGGGGGGATGGGGGGGAGAGAGATAATTCAAAGAAAGAAAGAGAGAAAGAGAGAAAGAGAGAGAAAGAAAGAAGAAAAGAAAAGAAAAGAGAAATAGATAAAGAAAGAGAGAAAGAAAAAAGAGAGAAAGAAAGAAAGTAAGAAAGAAAGAGAGAAGACAGAAAGAAAGAGGAAAGAAAGAGAGAAAGAAAGAGAAAGAAGAAGAAAGAAAGGAGAGACTTGTGAAGAAAGAGAAGAGAGAGAGAGAGAGAAAGAGAAAGAAAGAAAGAAAAAAGAAAGAAAGAAAGAAAGAAAGAAGGGAGAAAGAAAAAGAGAGAAAGAGAGAAAGAAAGAAAGAGTGAGGAGAGAAAGAGAGAGACAGGAAAGAATGAAAGAAAGAGAGAAAGAAGAGAGAGAAAGAAAGAAAGAAAGGAGAGAAAGAAAGAAAGAGAGAAAGAAGAAAGGAAGAAAAGGAAAGAGAGAAAGAGAAGAGAGAACAAGAAGAAAGAGAAGAAAGAAAGAGAAGAAAGAAAAAAAGAGAGAGAGAGAGAGAAAGATTAAGAAAGAAAGAAAGAAAGATAGAGAAGAAAGATGATGGAAAGAAAGAAGGGAGAACGAGAAAGGAGAGAAGAGAAAGAATAGAGAGAGAGAGAGAGAGAGAGAAAGAAAGAGACAGAAAGAAAGAAATAAAGAAAGAAAGAGAGAAAGAAAGAAAGAAAGAAAGAAAGAAAGAAAGAAAGAAAGAAAGAAAGAAAGAAAGAAAGAAAGAAAGAAAGAGAGAAAGAAAGAAAGAGAAAGAAAGAGAGAAAGAAAGAAAGAAAGAAAGAAAGAGAAAGAAAGAAATGGATGAAAGAAAGAAAGAGAGAAAGAAAGAAAGAGAAAGAAAGAGAGAAAGAGAGAAAGAAAGAAAGAAAAAATTGGATGAAAGAAAAAAAGAAAGAAAGAAAGAAAGAAAGAAATAGATGAAAGGGGGGGTTGGGGGAGAGAGAGAAAGAAAGAAAGAGAGAAAGAACGAGAGAAAGAAAGAAATGGATGAAAGGGGGGGATGGGGGGAGAGAGAGAAAGAAAGAAAAAGAGAAAGAGAGAAAGAAAGAGAGAAAGAAAGATTGAAAGAAAGAGAGAAATAAAGAGAGAAAGAAAGAAAGAAATGGATGAAAGGGGGAGAGAAAGAGAAGAAAGAAGAAGAAAGAGAGAGAAAGATAAATGACTGAGAGAGAAAGAAAGAAGAGAAAGAAAGAAAGAAGGGAGAGAAAGAGAAAGAGAGAAAGAGAAAGAGAAAGAAAGAAAGAAAGAAAAGAAAGAAGAAAGAAAGAAAAGAGAAAGAGAGAAAGAAAGAGAGAAGAGAGAAAGAAGAAGAAAGAAGGGAGAAAGAGAGAAAGAGAGAGAGAGAAAGAGATGAAAAAGAGAGAAAGAAAGAAAGAAAAGAGAGAAGAACAGAAGGAAAGAAAGAAAGAAGGGAGAAAGAAAGAAAGAAAGAAAGAAAGAAAGAGAAGAAAGGAAAGAAAGAAAGAGAATGAAAGAGAGAAGGAAAAAGAAAGAAAGAAAGAAAGAAGAAAGAAAGGAGAAGAGAGAAAGAAAGAAAGAAAGAAAGAGAGAAAGAAAGAAAGAGAGAAAGAAGAAAGAAAAGAAAGAAGAAAGAGAAGAAAGAAAGAAAGAGAAGGAAAGAAAGAGAGAGAGAAAGAAAGAAAGAAAGAGAAAAAAGAAAGAAGGGAGAGAGGAAAGAGAGAAAGAGAAGAGAAAAGAAAGAAAGAAAGAAAAAAGAGAGCGGAGAAAGAAGAAAGAGAAGAAAGAGAAAGAAAGAAAGAAAAGCTGCGAGAAGAAAGAAAGAAAAGGAAAGAAAGAAAGAAAGAAAGAAAAAGAAAGAAAGAAGGAAAAGAAGAAGAAAGAAAAGAGAGAAAGAAAGAAAGAAAGACAGAGAGAAAGAAAGAGAGAGAGAAAGAAAGAAGGGGAGATAAGAGAAGAAAGAGAAAAGAGATGAGACGAAAGAAAGAAGGAAAGAAAGAGAAAGAAAGAGAGAAAGAAAGAAAGAAAGACAAGAAAGAAAAGAAAGAAAGAAAGAAAGAAAGAAAGAAAAGAAAGAAAGAAAACGAGAAGAAAGAAAAAAAAAAAAGAAAGAAAGATAAGAGAGAGAGGAAGAGAAAGAAAGAAAGAGAAAGAGAAAAAAGAGAGAAAGAAAGAAGACAAAAAAAGAGAAAAGAGAGGTGGGAGGAAAGAAAGAGAAAAGAAGAGAAAGGAAAGAGAGAGAAATAAAAAAGAAAAGAAAGAAATGGATGAAAGGGGGGATGATGGGAGAGAGAGGAGAAAGAAAGAGAGAAAATAGATAAAGAAAAGAGAGAAAGAAAAAGAAAGAAAAGAAAGAAAGAGAGAAAAGAAAGAAGGGGAAAGAGAAGAAGAGAAGGAGAAAGAAGAGAAAGAAAGAAAGAAAAGAAAGAAAGAAAGAGAAGAAAAGAAAGAAAAGAAAAGGAAAGAGAAAGAAGAGAAAGAAAAGAGAGGAAGAAAGAAAGAGAGAAAGAGAGAAAGAGAGAAAGAAAGAAAGAAAGAGAGAAAGAGAAAGAGAGAAGAAAGAAAGAGAGAAAGAGGAGAAAGAGAGAAAAGAAGAGAGAAAGAGAAGAAATGGATGAAAGAAAGAAAGAGAGAAAGAAAGAGAAGAAAAGAAAGGAAATGGATGAAAGAAAGAGAAGAGAAAAGAGAAAAGAAAGAAAGAGAGAAGAAAGAAAGAAAGAAAGAGAGAAAGAAAGAAGAAAGAAAGAGAGAAAGAGAGAAAGAGAGAAAAGAAAGAAAGAGAGATTGATTGAAGAGAAAAAAAGAAAGAAAGAAAAGAGAGAAAGAAAGAAAGAAATTGATGAGAAAGAAAAAAAGAAAGAAAGAAAGAAAGAAAGAAAGAAAGAAATGGATGAAAGAAAGAAAGAGAGAAGAGAAAGAAAGAAAGAAAGAAAGAAATGGATGAAAGAAAGAAAGAAAGAGAAGAAAGAGAGAAAGAAAGAGAAAGAAAAAAATTGGATGGAAAGAAAGAAAGAAAGAAAGAGAAAGAAAGAGAGAGAAAGAAAGAAAGAAAAAGAAAAAAAGAAAGAAAGAAGAAAGAAAGAAGAAAGAAAGAAAATAGATGGAAAGGGGGGGTTGGGGTAGAGAGAGAAGAGAAGAAAGAAAGAGAAGAAAGAAAGAGAGAAAGAAAGAAAGAAATGGATGAAAGGGGGGATGGGGGGAGAGAGAGAAGAAAGAAAGAGAAGAAAGAGGAAAGATGAAAGGGGGGTTGGGGGAGAGAGAGAAAGAGAGGAAAGAAAGAGAGATGAGAAAGAGAGAAGAAGGAGAGAAAGAAATGGAGAGAGAAAGAAAGAAAGAGAGAAATAGATAAAGGGGGAGAAGAGAGAAAGAAAAAGAAAGAGAAGAAAGAGAGAAAGAAAGAGAAAGAAAGAGAGAAAGAAAAGAAAGAGAGAAATAGATAAAGAAGAGAGAAAGAAAGAGGAGGAAGAGAGAAAGAAAGAGAGAAAGAAAGAAGAGGGAGAGAGAGAAAAGAGAGAAGAGAGAAAGAGAAAGAAAGAAGAGAGAGAAGAAAGAGAAGAAAGAAAGAAGGGAGAAAAGAGAGAAAGAGAGAGAGAGAGAAAGAGGGAAGAAAAGAAAAGAAAGAAAGAAAGAGAGAAAGAAGAGAGAGAGAAAAGAGATGAGAAGAAAGAAAGAGAAGAAGGAGAGAAAGAGAGAGAGAGAAAGAATGAAAGAAAGAGGAGAAGAAGAAGAGAGAAAGAAGAGAAAGAGAAGAAGAAAGAGAGAAAGAAGAAAGAAGAGAAAGAAAGAGAAGAAAGAAAAGAAAAGAAAGAGAAAGAAAGAGAGAAAGAAAGAAAGAGAAGAGAAAGAAAAGAGAGAAAGAAAGAAAGAAAGAGAGAAAAGAAAAGAAAGAAAGAAGAAAGAAAGAAAGAAAGAAAGAGAAAGAAAGAAAGAAAGAAAAGAAAGAAAGGGAGAAGAAGAGAGAGAAGAAAGAGAAGAAGAAAGAAAGAGAAGAGAGAGAGAAAGAAAGAAGAAGAAAGAAAGAAATAAAGAAAGAAGGAAGAGAACGAAAGAGAAAGAAAGAGAAAGAAGAAAGAGAAAAAAGAAGAAAGAAAGAAAGAGAGAGAGAAAGAAAGAGAGAAGAGAAAGAAAGAGAAAGAAAGAAAGAAAGAGAAAGAAAGAAAGAAAGAAAGAAAGAAGGAAAGAAAGAGAGAAAGAAAGAGAGAAAGAAAGAAAGAAAGACAGAGAGAAAGAAAGAGAGAAAGAAAGAAAGAAGGGAGATAGAGAAAGAGAAAGAAAGAAAGAAAGAGAGAACGAAAGAGAGAAAGAGAGAAAGAAAGAAAGAAAGAAAGAAAGAAAGAAAGAAAGAAAGAAAGAAAGAAAGAAGAAATGAAGAAAAGAAAGTGAAAGAAAGAAGAGAAAAAGGAGGAAGAGAAAGAAGAGAAAGAGAGAGAGAAAGAAGAGAGAGAAAAAGAAAGAGAGAAAGAAAGAAAGAGAGAAAGAAAGAGAGAAAGAAAGAGAGAAAGAAAGAGAGAAAGAAAAAAAGAAAGAAAGAAATGGATGAAAGGGGGGATGGGGGGAGAGAGAGAAAGAAAGAAAGAAAGAGAGAAATAGATAAAGAAAGAGAGAAAGAAAGAAAGAAAGAAAGAAAGAGAGAAAGAAAGAAGGGAGAAAGTTGGGGAAAGAGAGAAAGAAAAAGAAAGAAAGAAAGAGAAGAAAGAGAACGAAAGAAAAGAAGATGGAAAGAAAAGAAGGAAAAGGGGATGGGGGAGAGAGAGAAGAAGAAAGAAGAGAGAGAGAGAGAAAGAGAAAGATGAAAGATTGAGAAGAGAAAGAGAGAGAGAAGAAGAAAGAGAGAAGAGAGAGAGAAAAAGAAAAGAAATGAAATGGGGGGAGAAGAAGAAAAAAAGAAAGAAAGAAAGAAAGAAAGAGAAAGAAAGAAAGAAAGAGAGGAAAGAAAGAGAAGATAAAGAAAGAGAGAAAGAAGAAGAAGAAGAAGAGAAGAAAAAGAGAGGAAAGAAAGAAAGAAAGAAGAAAGAAAGAAAGAGAAGAAAGAAATGGATGAGAAAAGAAAGAAAGAGAAAGAGAGAAAGGAAAAGAAAAATTGATGAAAAAGAGAGAAAGAAGAAAGAAAGAAAAAAGAAAGAAAGAAAGAAGAAAGAAGAAGAAAGAAGAAAAGAAAAAGAAAGAAAGAAAGAGAAAGAGAAATAGATGAAAAGGGGGGGTTGGGGGAAAGAGAGAAAGAGAGAGAAAGAAAGAGAGAAAGAGAAAGAAAAGGATGAAAGGGGGGATGGGGGGAGAGAGAGAAAGAAAGAAAGAGAGAAAGAGAGAAAGAAAGGAGAGAGAAGAAAGAGAGAAGAGAAAGAAAGAGAAAAATAGATAAAGAGAGAAGAGAGAAAGAAAGAGAGAAAGAGAGAAAGAAAGAAAGAAAGAAAGAAAGAAGAGAGAAAGAAAGAAAGAAAGATGAGAAAGAAAGAGAGAAAGAAAGAGAAGGAGAAAAGAGAAAGAAGAAAGAGAGAAAAAGAAAGAAAGAAAGAAAGAAGGAAAAGAAAGAGAAAAGAAAGAAAGAAAGGAGAGAAAGAAAGAGAGAAAGAGAGAAAGAAAAAGAAAGGAAGGAAAAAGACGAGAGAGAAAGAAAGAAAGAAAGAAAGAGAGAGAAAGAGAGAAAGAAAGAAAGAAAGAGAGAAAGAAAGAGGAAGAAAGAGAAAAAGAGAAAGAGAAAGAAAGAAGAGGAGAAAGAAGAGAGAAAAGAAAGAAAGAGAGAAGAAAGAAGAGAGAAAGAAGAAAAGAGAGAGAGAGAGAGAAGAAAGAAGAAAGAGAAAGAAGAAAGAAAAGAAAGAGAGAAAGAAAAAAGAAAGAAAGAAAGAGGAAGAAAGAACGAGAAAGAAGGAAAGAGAAGAGAGAAAGAAAGAAAAGAGAGAAGAGAAAAGAGAAGAGACAGAAAGAAAGAAATAAAGAAAGAAAGAGAGAGAAAGAAGAAAGAAGAAAAGAAAGAAAGAAAAGAAAGAAAGAAAGAAAGAAAGAAAAGAAAGAAAGAAAGAAGAAAGAGAGAGAAGAGAGAGAGAGAAAGAAAGAGAAAAAAGATTGAGAAAAGAAAGAAAGAAAGAAGAGAAAGAAAAAATGGATGAAAGAAAGAAAGAGAGAAAGAAAGAAAGAGAGAAAGAGAAGAGAGAAAGAGAGAAAGAAAGAGAAGAAAAAATTGGATGAAAGAAAGAGAGATAGAAGAGAGAGAAGAAAGAGAGATAGATGAAAGGGGGGGTTGGGGAGAGAGAGAAAGAAGAAAGAAAAGAACGAGAGAAGAAATGGATGAAAGGGGGGGATGGGGGGAGGAGAGAGAGAAAGAAAGAAAAAGAGAAGAAGAGAGAAAGAAAGAGAGAAGAGAAGATTGAAGAAAGAGAGAAATAAAGAGAGAAAGAAAGAAAGAAATGGATGAAAGGGGGGATGGGGGAAGAAAGAGAGAAAGAAAGAAAGAGAGAAATAGATAAAGAAAGAAGAAGAGAGAAAGAAGAGAGAAGAAAGAAAGAGAGAAAGAGAGAAAGAAAGAAAGAAAGAAGAAAGAGAAATAGAGGTGAGAAAGAAAGAGAGAAAGGGGGGGATGGGGGGAAGAAAGAAGGGAGAAAGAGAAAGAGAGAGGAAGAGAAGAGAAAGAAAGAGAAGAAAGAAAAGAAGAAGAAAGAAAGAAAGAGAGAAAGAAAAGAGAGAAAGAGAGAAGAAAGAAATGGAAAGAAAGAAGATGAGAAAGAGAGAGAGAGAGAAGAAAGAAAGAAGAGAGGAGAAAGAAAAGAGAGAGAGAAAAAAGGGAAAGAGAGAAGAGAGAAAGAAAAGAAAGAAAGAAGAAAGAAAAAGAGAGAAAGAAAGAGAGAAAGAAGAAAAGAATGAGGAGAAAAGAGAAAGAGAGAGAAGGAAAGAAAGAAATTGAAAGAAAGAAGAAAAGAAATGAGAGAAAAAGAAGAAGGAGATGGAGAGAAAGAAGAAAGAAAAGAGAGAGAAAGAAAAGAGAAGATTGAATGAAAGAAAGAAAGAGAGAGAGAAAGAAAGAATGGGAGAAAGAGAAGAGAAGAAAGAGAGAGAAAGAAAAGAAAGAAAGAAGAAAAGAAAGAAAGAGAGAAGAAAAAGAAAGAGAGGAAAGAAAGAAAGTGAAAAAAGAAAGAGAGAGAAAGAAGAAAGAAAGAAAGAAAGAAAGAAAAGGAAGAGAAAGAAAGAAGGAGAAAGGAAGAAAGAGAAGAAAGAAAGAGAAGGAGAAGAGAAAGAGAGAAAGAGGGAAAGAAAGACAGAAAGAAAGAAGAAAGAGATGAGAGAGAGAAAGAAGAAAAGAAAGGAGATAGAGAAGAAAGAAAGAAGAGAAGAAAGAAAGAGAGAGAACGGAAAAGAGTGAAAGAAAGAGAAAGAAAGGAAAGAAAGAGAGAGAAAGAAAGAAAGAAAGAAAGAAAGATAAGTGAAGAAAAGAAAGGTGAAATGAAAGAAGAGAAGAAAAAAGAGATAAAAAAGAGAAAGAAAGAAAGAAAGAAGAGGAGGAAGAGAAAGAAAGAAGAAAGATAGAAAGAGAAAGAAAGAAGAGAGAAAGAAAGAAAGAGAAGGAAAGAAAGAAGGGAAGAGAAAGAGAGAAGAGAGAGAAAGAAAGAAAGAGAAAGAAAAAGAAAAAAGAAAGAAAGAAAGGAAAGAAAGGATGAAAGAAAGAAAGGAAAAGGATGGGGGGAAGAGAAGAAAAGAAGAAAGAAAGAGAGAAATAGATAGAAAGAAGAGAAAGAGAGAGAAAGAAAGAAAGAAAGTAGAAAAAAAAGAAAGAGGAGAAGGGTTGGTTGGGGGGTGGGGGAAAGAGAGAGAAAGAGAAGATAGAAAAAGAGAGAATAGATAAGGGAGGAAAGAAAGAAAGAAAGAAAAGAGAAAGAGAGAAAGTGAAAAAAGAAAGAAAGAAAAGAGAGAAAGAAAGAAGAAAGAAGAAAGTAGAAAGAAAGAGAAGAGAAGTGAGAAAGAGAGAGAGAAGAAAGAAAGAAAGAAAGAGAGAGAAAGGAACGAAGAAAGAAAGAAATGGATGAAAGGGGGGGATGGGGGGAAGAGAGAGAAAGGAAAGAGAGAAAGAAAGAGAGAAAGGGAGTGAAAAAAAGAAAGAAAGGAGAGTGAAAGAAAGAGATTGAAAGAGAAGAGAAAAGAAATAAAGAGAGAAAGAAAGAAAGAAAGAAATGAAAGAAAGAAAGAGAAAGGAAAAGATGAGAGAGAAGAAAGAATTTGAAAGTTTGAGGAAGAATAGAGAGAAAGAAAGAAGAGAGAGAAAGGAAAAGAGAGAAAAGAAAAAAGAAGAAGATGAAGAGAAAGAAGAAGAAAGAGGAGAAAGAGAGAGAAAGGAGAAGGAGAGAAAGAGAAAGAGAGAAAAGAGAAAGAGAAGAAAAGATGAAAGAAAGAAGAAGAGAAAGAAGAGGAATTTGAAAGAAAGAGAGATGAAGAAAAGAAAGAAAGAAAAGAAAGAAAAAGAAGAAGAGAGAGAGGAAAAAGGAGAGAAAAAGAAGAGAAAGAAAGAAAGAGAAAAGAAAGAAAGAAGAAAGAAAGAAAGAAAGAAAGAAAAGAAAGAAAGAAAGAAAGAAAAGGAAAGAAAGAAGAAGAAAGGATAAGTGAACGAGAAAGAGTGAAAGGGAAAGAAAGAAAGTGAAAGAAAGAAAGAAGGGAGATAGAGAAAGAGAAAGAAAGAAAGAAAGAGAGAACGAAAGAGAGAAAGAGAGAAAGAAAGAAAGAAAGAAAGAAAGAAAGAAGAAAGAGAAGAAAGAAAGAAAGAAGAAAAAGAAAGAAGAAAGAAAAGAAGAACGAAGAAAGAAAGAAAAGAGAAAGAAAGAAAGAAGAGAAAGAGAGAGAGAAAAGAAAGAGAGGAAAGAAAGAGAGAAAGAAAGAGAAGAGAAAGAAAAAGTGAGAAAGAAGAGAAAGAAAAGTTTTGAAAAGAGAGAGGAAAGAAAAGAAAGAAAGAAAATGGATGAAAGGGGGGGATGGGGGGAGAGAGTGAGAGAGAGAGAAAGAAAGAAAGAAAGAGAGAAATAGATAAAGAAAGAGAGAAAAAGAAAGAAGAAAGAAAGAAAGAGAGAAAAGAAAGAAGGGGAGAAAAGAGAGAAAGAAAAGAGAGAGAGAAAGAAAGAGAGAAAGAAAGAAAGTAAATGAAAGAAGAGAGAAAGAAAGAAAGAAAGAAAGAAGAAGAAAAGAAAGAAGAAGAGAAGAAAGAAGAAGAGAAAGTAAGAGAGAAAGAAAGAAGAAAGAAAGAAAGAAAAGAAAAGAAAGAAAGAAAGAGAAAGAAAGAGAGAAAGAAAGAATGAGGAAAGAAAGAGAGAAAGAAAGAAAGAAGAAAGAAGAGGGAGAAAGAGAAAGAGAAAGAGAGAAAGAGAAAAGAATGAAAGAAAGAGAAGAAAGAAAGAAAGAAAAGAAGAAAAGAAAGAGAAAGAGAGAAAGAAAGAGAGAAAGAGAAAAGAAAGAAAGAAGAAAGAAAGAAGAAGAAAGAAAAGAGAAGTTAGAAAGAAAGAAGGAGGGGGAGAGAAAGGAGGAAGAGAAAGAGAGAGAAGAGAGAGAAGTAAGGAAGAAAGAGAAAGAAAGAGAGAAAGAAAGAAGGGAGAAAGAAAAGAGGAGAAAGAGAGAAAGAAAGAGAAGAAAGAAAGAAAAAGAAGAAAGAATGAAGAAAAGAGAGAGAAAGAGAGAAAGAAAGAAAGAAAGAGAGAAAGTAGAGAGAGAAAGAATGAAAGAAAAGAGAGAGTATGAAAGAGAGAAAAGAAAAAGAAGAAAAGATAGAAAGAAAAGAGGAGAGAAGAAAGTGAAAGAGAGAAGAAGAGAGAGAGAGAAAGAAAGAAAGAAGAGAGAGAAAGAAAGAAAGAGAAGAAAAGAAAGGAAAGAATGAGAAGAAAGAAAGAAAGAGAAGAGAAAGAAAAGAAAGAGAAGAAAGAGAAAGAGAGAAAGAAAGAAAGAAGTGAAAGATTTATGAAGGGAGAAGAGAAGAGAGAAAGAGAAAAGAAAGAAAGAAAGAAAGAAAGAAAGGAAAGAGAAAGAAAGAGAGAGAGAATAGAAAAAGAAAGAGTAAGAAAGAAAAGAGGAGAAAGAAGAAAGAGAGAAGAAAGAGGAGAAAGAGAAAGAAAGAAAGAGAGAAAGAAAGAGAGAAAGAAAGAAAGGAAAAGAAGAAGAAAAGAGAAAGAAAGAAAGAAGGAAAAGAGAGGAAGAAGAAGAGAAAGAAAGAAAGAGAGAAAGAAAGAAAGAAAGAGAGAAAGAAAGAGAGAGAAAGGAAAGAAGAAGGGAGATAGAGAAGAGAAAGAAAGAAAGAAAGCGGAAAGAAGAGAGAAGAAAGAAAGAAAGAGAAAGAAGAAGAAGAAAGAAAGAGAGAAATAGAGAGAGAAAGAAAAGAGAAAGAGAGAGAGAAAGAAGAGAGAAAGAAGAGAAAGAAAGAAATAAAGAAAGAAAGAAAGAAAGAAAGAAAAGAAGAAAAGAAAGAAAAGGAAAGAAAGGAAAGAAAGAAAAAAGAAAGAAAGAAGAAAGAGAGAAGAGAAGAAAGAAAGAAGAAAGAAAGAGAGAAAGAAATAGAGAAAGAAAGAAAGAAAGAGAGAAAGAAAAGAGAGAGAGAAAGAAAGAGAAAGAAAGAGAAGAAAGAAAAAGAAAGAAAGAAAAAGAAAGAAAGAGAAGAAGAGAAGAGAGGAGGAGAAAGAAAGAGAAGAAGAAAGAAAGAAAGAAAGAGAGAAAGAAAGAGAGAAAGAAAGAAGGGAGATAGAGAAAGAGAAAGAAAGAAAGCGAGAACGAGAGAGAAAGAAGAAGAAAGAAGAAAGAAAGAAAGAGAGAAAGGAGAAAAGAGAGAAAAGAAAGAGAAGGAAAGGAAAGAAAGAAGAGAGAAAGAAAGAAAAAAAGAGAAAGAAAGAAGAGAGAAAAGAGAAGAAAGAAAGAAAGAAAAAGGAAAGAAAGAAAAGAGAAGAAAGAAGAGAGAAGAGAAAGAAAAGAAAGAAAGAGAAGAAATAGAGAAAAAAAGAGAGAGAAAGAAAGAAAGAAAGAGAAGAAGAAAGAAAGAAAGAGAGAGAAAGAAAAGGAGAAAGAAAGAAAGGGAGAAAGAAAGAGATGAGAGAAGAGAAAGAGAAAAGAAAGAAAGAGAGAACGAAAGAGAGAAAGAGAGAAAGAAAAAGAAAGAAAGAGAGAGAGAGAGAGATATGAAAGAGAGAAAGAAAGAAAGAAAGAAAGAAAGAAAGAAAGAAAGAAAAGAAAGAAGAAAGAAAGAAGAAAGAAAGAAAGAAAAGAAAGAAAGAGAGAAAGTAGAGAAAGAGAAGAAAGAAAGAAAGAAAGAAAGAAAGAAAGAAAGAAAGAAAGAAAGAAAGAAAGAGAGAGAAAGAGAGAAAGGAGAGAGAAGAAAGAAAGAAGAAAAGAAAGAAAGAAGAGAGAAGAAAGAAAGAAAGAGAGAAAGAAATGAGAAGAAAGGAAAGAAAAGAAAAGAAAGAAAGAAAGAAAAGAGTAAGAAAGAAAGAAAGAGAAGAGAAAAAGAAGGAGGAAAGAAAGAAAAGAAAAGAGGAGAAAGAGAGAAAGAGAGAAAGAGAAAAGAAAGAAAGTGAAGAAGAGAAAGAGAAAAGAAAGAAAGAGAGAGAGAGAGAAAGAAAGAAAGAGCCAAGCGGCTCTAGCAACCAGTGGACAGAAGGTGGAGGTGGTTCTGCGTGCAGGAGCCAGCGCTACCACGGCTTAGACTCCTCCACTGAAGTAATCATGACATGACTGTATTGTGCAATGAAGGCACCCGGGAACTAGGGCCCCCCCACAGCGGCAGAACGGCAGGGCCCAGTCGCAACTGCGACTGCAGCGACACTGAAAGTTCCGCCACTGGCGGTGTAATTCAAAGTGGGAAGGACGTGGGCGTGTTCCATTGAAATGAGCCGTGACCCCATGCAAATGAAGGGCCGGCCAGACTGGGCATGTGCACATGAAGCAGACTATGGTCAGCACCTCTCTGAATGCTCACGGCGCAATCAGTTAGATAGGAACTAGGCCTGTCAGACTTAGTAAACTATGCACAGTGCTTAAATAGACCGAGAGAAATGCCCTTCCATTGCAAAAGTACATCCAATTTTTTTCCCTTCCTACAGCAAGGTGCTTTTGTTCTGTTGTTTGTTAGTGTTTGTTGGTTTGTGACGTGTCTTTGGGATTTTTGGAGAGTGATTTGGAGAGTGTTTTTTGCTGAGTTTTTTATTTTATTTTTTGCTGTGTTTTTTTTTTATTTTGCTGGTTTTTTTTTTTTTTTTGCTAGGCATTTTTTTTTTGGCTGGGCATTTATTTTTTATTTATTTTTTGTTTTCTGTTTGTAAATGATTTTTGTATGTGGGGGTGACATTCCTGCCACCACTCCACTTGTACGCTGAAAAGAGCCACTGGCAAGGAAATTGAGTGTTGCCAGGACCTTGCCCAGTGGCTGCACTGCATGTGAGCGGTGTGTTGGGCTGGTGATGTCCTCCTGCAGGGTTGTGGTTAATTCCAGGATGGCATGAGGGGTGAATCTGAAGATGCAATACACCTCAGAATCACTCATGCCAAAGATGTGTATGCGTGTGCGGTATATCCTCTCCCGTGCCCTCCTCCGTGCCCTCCTCCTACTGTGCTCATCTAAAGTCAGTAGTATAGCTATGAGCAAGGATGCCCCTGGCATGTTGGCAGGGCCGCCATCAGGAATTATGGGGCCCCTTACACAGCTTCAGGCATGGGCCCCCTGGAGCAGAGAACTGGGGGGGTGCTGCCGCCTGAAATTGAGAAGCGGGGGGCTGCTGCTGCGAATTGAGAAGCGGGGGGGGCCTTTACAAAAAAAGAAGAAATAAAGAAAAATAGATATAAAAAAAGGGGGGTAGCCATCCAGGGACCTCGGGGCCCTTTAATAAAAATTAAAATAAAAATATCTAAAAAAATGTTTTTTTATATAAAAAATAAATAAAAAAAGAGGGGGTTCCCATCCGGGCCCCTGGGGACCCCCGGGCCCCTTACAGGTGTAATGCCTGTACCCCCTTGATGGCAGCTCTGCATGTTGGCATATAGATTGTTGTCCTGCAAGTGTGGGTGCTCAGCTCGTCCCTAACGGTGTTGCTTTAGCTGACATGTAGACGGATTGTCTAATTTTAAACCTGCTTTTATATGGTCTAATTTTAGACTTTCCGTGCAGCTGATAAGCACATCGTGTAGACTGCACCGCACAAACTTAATTTTGTGGATCGGCGTATCTCCCTCATTTGCATATTTGCATAGGAAATCAATGGTGTGGATGGGGTAAATGTGCACCTAGGATGTGCAGGCGTAGGCAAGTTAGGCCGGTCAGGAGTAGCCTATTTTGGTGCGTATCTAGTTCTGTGGGTACGGTGCAAAAAATATTCCGGAGCAAATTTAGACTTAGACGGCACATCTCGAGATACTCCGGTGTAAGTGCTTTGTAAATCAGGCTCATAGTGTCTACAAACTATGGGATATTTTTATTTCTTTTAATGTAATTTTTTTTACTAGTAATGGCAGCAATCAGTGATTTATAGAAAGACTGCGATATTGCAGTGGACATTCTGACACTAGTTGACACTTTTGACACTTTTTTGGGGACTGTGACAGACTCCGACACTCTTGTGTCTAAGGTCACCTTATGTCTAATAGGAGCATAGGGTGGCTAATAACTCATAATTCATGTATTGCAGAAGATGGGACATTACTGGTAGTTCATATTCTAGGATGTCTTGAGATATCACAGGTGATTTTATTCTGACCCCCAACCAGGTCAATAGACTCAGAAGATATACTAATTGTCCATTGTGTAACAGGCTGTTGAAATGCTAAGTGAGTTCTGCTCCAGTCAGGTCTCCTGTCAGGTGTATTGAATTAGCATGTCAATTATGTTCAAGAGAACTTGACAAGCAATGCGGGGCCAGGCTGTCTGGGTAACACATTTTGTTACAATTAGTAATTAACTCAACTAAATGTTATTATCTAAAGGAATGTGACTTCTTTAGACAGGTAGACACTTTGGCACCGAAAATCTGTATTGAAGCCCCCCCTGTGTGAGGAGGGGGTGGAGAGTTTCATTGTTCCTTTGATTACTCACAAGCTTGTAACTAGATATAAACCAGGAGAATGTACCATTAAAGCAATCCATACTTAGCACACATACAAGTCTCTTCTCGTTGTGTGTTTCAAGGCAGCTAAAATATCCGGTATCTATGTCGAGACTATGGGAAGCAGTATCTGACGTAAGCATTCGGTCTGGATGCGGGGACCTTCCGTGACAGGGACCAGTGGCACTAATACCGTGATCGGTGCTAAAAAAATCCCCCGCCACTGTACTAATGACACTGGCTGGGAAAGGGGTTAACATCGGGGCAATCAAAGGGTTAACTGTGTGCCTAACCAGTGTTTATGTGTACTGTGAGAGGTGTTTTTACTAGGGGAAGAGATGGAATTTGTTCCCTGCTTTGTAGGGACACAAATTCCATCCCTTTCCTCATGTCAGAATGAAAATCTGCCTTGTTTACATAAGCCAGATATCGTGCTGGTGGACATCGAGTCCAGACTACTGCAAGAGTCGGATCACATATATATACGTGATCTAGCGCAGAGGTGCTGTAGCAGTAAAACTTCTATAGGGCCGACTTTAAGTGGTTAACATCTTTAAACAACTTTGCCACCTTTAAAATGAATTTTCTTCGTGCTACCATGTAGTAAATCAGGTAATGTGCTGAGCACAGTGATATATTGAATAAAAACTCTTACAGAATTCTATCAGCAACTCTTTGTAAAGCAATCTTTGTTATAGGAGATGGAACTGTCCATTGAGGCATTAAATATAAACTTTTCGCCATATGTTTTTTGACAAGGATTTCAGTTCTTTTTGTCAAGGAGAAAGATTGTAAATTACCTCCTTATTGATTATTTCCATATACATATTGAAGTCTCATTAAAAGCTGAAAATAGTAACATTTATGAACTTGTAACTAGTGTTGAACGGAATATGCCATATTCGATTTCGCGATATTACGCGAATATATAGAAGAATATTCGCGAAAATGCTAATGCGAAAATGATTGCGAAATTCTCATAAACGGAGATCATTTCCTGTATTACTAAACTAATATGCACTAAACACTAACTCTACACTAACTCTACTTAAAAGAAAGGAGAATAAGGGGGCAAAAGAAGGGCGGAGAAGATAATCGCGCAATATACCTATTGCGCGATTATCTTCTCCGCCCTTCTTTTGCATCAGTGCCAATCAGAATAACTCGAATATTCGGCAAAAGGAATATCGCGCAATATTCCTTTTGCCGAATATTCAAGTTATTCTGATTGGGTCTGATGCAAAAGAAGGGCGGAGAAGATAATCGCGCAATATTCCGTTTGCCGAATATTCGAGTTATTCTGATTGGCTCTGATGCAAAAGAAGGGCGCATCAGAGCCAATCAGAATAACTTGAATATTCGGCAAAAGGAATATTGCGCGATTATCTTCTCTGCCCTTCTTTAATATTTAAGGATTTTATTAAGGCTTTTTCAGGTTACAAGAAAATCAAATGCAGAGTTACATTAAAGTATACGAACTATAACAGAAACATCCAATCTAATAGTTTCGGGTGTACCATTCCCACATAGCAAAACAGCTCATTTAAGTCCACTCCCCTGAACTAATCAGTCAGTCAGGGCTAAGTCAGCCCTACTGACGCTCCAATGGCGATCCCTCGAATATGGTATCGCCGCGGAGAAACTGTGAACCCCCTGCTCCCCGGGCGCCCCTAAAAGGGATCACGCTGCGCCCCGAGAGCCGGGCCCCCAGCCCTCCCGCCGCCTTAAGTCAACATTGTCTATCCTCCTTACGGAAAGGCTTTCGCCTGTTCAGGGGAAGTCAGCTATGTTGAGCACCCAAGACATAACACTGTAGTAAACCTAACAGCAGAGAAGCTCACCAAGAGAGGTGTGAAAGAGGACAGAGGGGAAGAAACGTGGGAAAGTAATAGAAAGAAGAGGGACAGAGAGATACAATCAAGCCGATAGTGGAGTGGACCCGCAACCAGGCTGAATCCCAGGAATGAGTGACACCTTACAGTAGGTAGCCCAGGGTTCCCAAATAGATAGGAATCTGTCTGTGTGATCTGCCCACTTAGCTACGATTTGTTCTTGGGACATTATCCAGGAGACTTTTCTTCTAAAGGCGAGGAAGGACACTGAGGGTTTCTTCCATGATTTGGCTATGGTTATTCTAGCCCCTAATAAAATAAAAAAGCTTAAAGTTTTAGAATTCTTAGGAAGGCCTGGTTTGCACTGATTCAGCAGTGCCACATTAGGTTGAGGCGCTACCACTACCCCTAGCAAGGCACCGATGGTGCGAAACACCCTTTTCCAAAATGATCTAACGCGGGGGCAAGACCACCACGTATGCAACATGTTACCCTCCAAACCGCATCCCCTGAAGCATAGTGGAGAGGTCCCTCGGAACATCCTCGCTAACCTGGAAGGGACATAATACCACCGAACCAGAAGTTTGAAACTAGCCTCTATAAGCCTTACATTAAGAATACCTTTATATGCTTGGGTCGATGCTCGGTACCATACCTCGGTGCTCCATGAGTTGTTCAGGTCCTTCTCCCAGGCAGAAGCATAAGACGGCTTATCCGACTTGGACATCAAGGCCACATATATCAGCGAGATCCCACCTCTCTGATCCTTGGTGTTTGCGCACCAGTTTTCATAGGGCGTTATGCCAGGGGGTAACGATTTGTCTGACCAAGCAGAGCGGAGAAAGTGGGAAATTTGTGAGAGCCTAAAGACTTAGCTGTCGGGCATATCTAGATGTTTTTTGCAATGGGACAAGGAAAGCGGGCCCGCTGAGGAGAGAACGTGTCCTATCCTATACAGGCCTTTGTCCGTCCACCACCGAAAAGCCCTGATATCCATCCCTGGAGGGAAGTCAGGGTTATGAAAAAGGTGCGAAAGGGGCTTCAAAAGGGAAATCAGGGTGCGCAGAGAAAATTGTTTGGTACAGAGGGCTACGGAGTGGGATAACGTGGGGGATAAAATGGCTGGTCTGCATTTGGAATCACACCCCAAAACATAGTCAATGGTATGTGCAGTGATGGCTTGTCGTTCCATCGCAATCCAGTCAGGCTTAGGACCCTGAGCGAAAACCATCGACATTTGTGACAGTTGGGCCGCTCGATAATACCCCCATAAGTTAGGGAGTCCCAGGCCTCCCTGCTTTTTCAAGCGAAAGAGGATGCTCGAGGGACACCGATATCCCTTTTTCCCCCAAACAAACCTAACAATCTCTGATTGGAATCTGGCGAGGAAAAGTTTTGTCAATGGGATCGGGAGAGCACGGAACAAATATAAAAGACGCGGCAGAAGTGTCATTTTTACCACATTCACCCTTCCAAGCCAGGACAAACCACACTTGGCCCATCTCTCCAGGTCCCCTCTACACTTGACAATCATAGGGGGGTAGTTTGCTTTAAAGAGGCTGTTGAAGTCCCTTGTTAGTTTGATGCCCAGGTATGGAATGTGTGCAGGAGCCCAAGCAAAAGTAAAGTTACTGGACAGCTTGTGGAGTAGTCTCCGCCCTTCTTTTGCATCAGAGCCAATCAGAATAACTCAAATATTCGGCAAAAGGAATATCGCGCAATATTCCTTTTGCCGAATATTCGAGTTATTCTGATTGGCTCTGATGCAAAAGAAGGGCGGAGAAGATAATCGCGCAATATTCCGTTTGCCGAATATTCGAGTTATTCTGATTGGCTCTGATGCAAAAGAAGGGCGCATCAGAGCCAATCAGAATAACTCGAATATTCGGAAAAAGGAATATTGCGTGATTATCTTCTCCGCCCTTCTTTTGCATCAGAGCCAATCAGAATAACTCGAATATTCGGCAAAAGGAATATCGCGCAATATTCCTTTTGCCGAATATTCGAGTTATTCTGATTGGCTCTGATGCAAAAGAAGGGCGGAGAAGATAATCGCGCAATATTCCGTTTGTCGAATATTCGAGTTATTCTGATTGGCTCTGATGCAAAAGAAGGGCCGAGTAGCTGATGCGATTCTTTTATGTTGCCGAAAATTTGCAATGCGAATTTTCGGCAACATAAAAGAATCGCATCAGCTACTCGGCCCAGGGTCTCTCTCTAATCATACCAGCAATGCTTTTAGACGTCGATGAAGATCACTAGGATGTGATCTGTTTTAAAAATAAATTTGAAAAAATACGAATATTCGCCATAGCGAATATTCACCGCAATATTCGAGTTATTCGCGAATACTCGAATATGCAGTATTCGTAGCGAATATTCGCAATGCGAATATTCGTGAGCAACACTACTTGTAACGTATACTTTTGATGTTTGGTTCCATTCTTCCCTCCATATAATAGCAACAGAGGACCTGTAGGAAGGTTACTGCTAGCTGGGTGGGAAAGGTTAAAAAGCTGTTCCCACCTCTTTTGAAGACAATCCAACAATCGCTGGACCAATGGAGCAGAGGCCTGCACTCCTGGCTGGGCCGCTGTAATATTCTTAAAATGGCGGTGCTGCCTAAATTTCTCTATCATATGCAGGCCCTCCCAATTCATATTCACAGTTCTTTAACCACTTGCTTACTGGGCACATAAACCCCCTTCGTTCCCAGGCGAAATTTCAGCTTCCGCCACTGCGTGGCTTTAACTGACATTTGCGGGGTCGTGGCTCCCAAACAAAATTGACATCCTTTTTTCCCCACAAATAGAGCTTTATTTTGGTGGTATTTGATCACCTCTGCGGTTTTTATTTTTTGCGTTATAAACAAAAAAAGAGCGACAATTTAAAAAAAAATATATTTTTTACTTGTTGCTATAATAAATATCCCATTTTTTTTTTTTTTTAAAACTAATTTTTTTTCACAGTTAAGGTCGATACGTATTTTTCGACGTATTTTTGTAAAAAAAAAATCGCAATAAGCGACTGGTTTGCGCAAAAGTTATAGCGCCTACAAAATGGGGAACAGAATTAAGATTTTTTTTATTATTATTTTTTTTACTAGTAATGGCGGCAATCTGCGATTTTTATTGCGACTGCGATATTGCGCCGGACATATCGGACACTTTTGACACAAATTTGGGACCATTCACATTTATTCAGCGATCAGTGCTATAAAAATGCACTAATTATTGTATAAATGTGACTGGCAGGGAAGGTGTTAACACTAGGTGGTGAGGAAGGGGTTAAATGTGTATCCTGGGTGTGTTCTAACTGTGTGTGTGGGGGGGTGACTGGGGGAGATGACCGATGCTGTGTCCCTATGTACAAGAGACACAGATCGGTCTCCTTTCCTCTGACAGCACATGGAGCTCTGTGTTTACACACAGAGCTCCACGTCCCTGCTGTCATCTGCTCGTTTTCCCGCCGATCACATGTACCCGACAGACATCGCGGCCCCCAGGTACATGCATCGGATCCCCAGCGATGCAGCGGAACAGTGTTTACCTGCCGCGCGCCACCCAGTGGCGCGTGCGGGTAATGCACTAGAAATCACGTCCAAAGACGTCTAGTTGGCGCCTCAGGTCCGCGCTGTTGACGTATTTTGTCAATAGCGCGGGTCTGAAGTGGTTAAACAAATCCATTCTATTTTTACTCATTTCTTATGGTCAGGGAAACACCCACGACTGAGTAGGGTGACACTCTCATTACCTAAATCACACGGGGGGGTTGGCATTACCAGACATGCGTCTTTATTACCAAGCATGCCACCTTAGTAGACTTCTTGACTGGGATAGGCATAAGGACATTAAATTATGGACGCAGCTGGAGCAAGACCAGAGTGAAATGCTTCTTATTAGAGTTCGCTGGTGTTATACAGCCTTACCGTCCAAAGTTAAACAACACCCCCTAATAGGTAACACAGCTGGAGAGTGCGCACGACTGTTATCGGGACCCCCCTTCTCAACCGGCGAATCCCTCTGAGACCTGTGATAGGCCACCCCCAATTCGGACCAGGCCTACATGATAAGATTTTTCGCAAATTACTGGAAGCGGAAGTTCATCAGGCGTCACATTTTAGTACTCTGGGTAGATGGAGGACGTGTTCTGAGCTGGTAGACCCTGACAGTCAGTTCAAACTAGACTCTATGAGAGCTTTGCAGTTAAGTCACTTTCTCAAGACCATTCAACCTCCCCCTGATGCTTTACAACACTCACTTACGACCATAGAAGAGCATTGCTCAAAGACCGGGGCGATTGCCCATACACTATCCTTGACGTATGCTGTATTGATAACACCTCAGGGAGACCACCAACTCCCGACTCTATTGAATAGGGGGGGGACCTAGAATGTAATTTTACTTCGAATGAGAAGGATCGGATAATTAATTTCACTCATAAGTCCTCCAGGTGCTCTAAATACCAGGAAACCAACTATAAACTTCTTACACAGTGGTATAGGACCCCTGTCCTTTTACATAAATTATTCCCGACGTCCTCAGACCTTTGTTGGAGGTGACAGAATAGCAGGGGTACCCTTTTACACATATTCTGGTCGGGCCCTCGTATTAGGGCGTTCTGGGAGGCGGTTCGTGGAATTGTACAACAATTCACGGAATGTACGATCCCGGAAGACCCGGCTTTTTTCCTTTTGCATGTAAATGATATCCCGATACAAGCTTATGGAAAATCAATTATCCGTCACCTTCTCGATGCTGCCAAACACTTAACTGGAAGTCACCGCACCCTCCGTCCATAGCCTTCTGGCTCCGGAGGGTTGATGAAATCGGTCGTCTAGAGGATTTGGTCCTCATTGGACAAAAGCAACAAGAAACTTATAAAGATATCTGGCAGCCTTGGAATATATTTAGGTATTCAATAGCGGGCCAACACCTTAGAGAGACCGATATGCTAAGTTGATGGTTTCATACATACCATTATCGGGTTCATACAAACCATATCTCATAAGAACACCTGGGAAGTGAATTGAGACAACATTACATTAAAAGACTGATATCTAAACCTCCATGCCTGCAAACCCCCTTCTTCTCCTTTCCCCCTTTGACTCCTCATTCCTCCTTTTTTTCCTCCTTTTCTCCCTTTTTCTCTTTCTTTTTTCTATTATATTTAATTATTTATTTTTTATTTTTGTTTCACCAAGAAAATGGAAAATTAATATAACTGCTAAGTTTATGATATCCATGTAGGTGCACGAGCAATATTGCTAAGTATTTATTTTTATTGTCATATTATCTTTGTTTGTAATCTTAGTGGACCAAAAAAAAAAGCTGTTGAAGTAATGGCTTTCTCGATCATAGGGTGACTATTGGACTCAGCAATTTCATTAAGTGTTGCAGTGCCGGGCTAATCATTTTTTATCTGTTTTTTTTTTTGGGAGGCCATGGTTACATATGTGTGTGTGTGGTGTGTGGCAGTGGTAGTGTGTCTGGTGTGCATGGAGGGGGGAGGGGGAGAGAGAGAGGGAGGAAAACTCCTGGGGGACATATGGATCTTTGTGTTGATCTGTTGGTGTTGTTAGCTGTAGGATGCTACCAGGTAGGTGGAGTTAGTTATACATGTCACTAACCCCTTGTGCTATCTCTTGTGAATTACCACTATACATGTTTGTATCCAGGATATGGAGGGCTGGCTGTGAATGGCTGTCAAGTTGAATTGGGTTGAGATATGTCAGCCATGTACATTCCTTGTGTATGCTGTCAGAGATACATTGGATCTGTTGAAAAGTGCCCGCCTTATTCCACCTAAGGTGTGATCCACTTTAGACTACATGATTGGGCGTTGGTCCAGTCTCCTTATTCATGGTGGAAATGACATACAGCCAGAATCTGAAAAAAAGGGTGAGCATAATATCTATTCAATGCCTTTATGGGCTAACATTTTGTTTTTTTGTTTATTGCTATTATTATATGCACTCCTGTGTGTTATGCACTCCTGAGTCCTATACAATTTTAAACGTTGTGTCATGTCCAAAATACAGTACTGAGCCTTGACCCTACCCATTATTTGGCATTGCTGTACTTTTTTTTCCCCTAAGAAAGGGCAGGGTTAGGGGTGTTGTGGAAATTTTATGAAGATGTATTTAATATGTATTGTCATAGTGTCACCCAGTGTTAGTACTTCCACAACCCGCTTTAAAGAGCTGACTGGGCAGGCTGAGACTGGTTTAGATAAACTTCCTTTTTCTAAAAAGTGGTTAAACCCCCAAAGACCAACCATAAAAGAATGGATACATCGGGTCAATTATGTTGCAGAGATGGAATACCTGAGAAGGGCAGACCTGGGAGAAGAAGAGGGGGACAGCTGTAGAGCCGCCTGGGACCAATGGAGACTATTCAAAACTACAGGAAAATATGCACAGGCAATATCAGAAATAGACGGGTAAGACAACAGAAACAGTAGGGGAAAAAAAAAACCAACACAAAAAAAACAAAACAAAAAAAACACGTGAAAATCACCAGACAGATCCGAAAGATAGAATGAATCATGAAGCTGGGAAGGAGGGGGGATTAATAGAGGAGGGAGGGAGAGATTAAGGGGGGGGGGCGGGGGGGGGAAGGAAAGGGGGAGAGAAAGGGAAAAGGAAGATGATGAGATAAAATCAAAAGGGTTGAGGGGGAATGTTATGAGCTTTTTTACCTTCTCTGGTTTATCCTTCTATTCTTTTATTATATTTGATTTACGAAAAAAACAAAAGAAAAATAATAATACAATAATAAATTAACAAATGGTTAAATAAACAATAAGAAAATGAAGTACCACAAATGATGCGAAGACCGTAGAGGAAATGCGAAGGGCGGAATTACCGTGAGCATCTCCCACGCCTCCATTTACCCGGTTGTGTCTGATGTGGAGGAAAAAAAAAAAAAAGATAAACTTCCTGATTTGAAGAAGGGGTTTGCGGAGTGGGGATGTCAGCCGGTGAAAGGGCCCCTGAGTGATGCAAAGAAATTCGCCTGTGGGATGCGTCCACTCTTGCCGGTTAAGCGGATGTGTGCTTTTGTCGTCTCTCAGTGCCTGATCAACATTGCACTATGGCGTGAGCATACACCTGCAGATAAGCTCCCCTCATCAGGAACTGTGTTCATTGGTTATTGTATTATTACTGTATCGTATCGTGTTGTTACTGTATTATTATTGTATCGTATCGTGGTGTTGTATTATATTTTGTTCATGTATTGTATGTATCTAAATATCCCCGTTAGAAGGGTTATCATGTATTATCACATCCTGTGTTGTCAAATCCATATATGGGCATCTGCTGGGTGGAGCTCACACCCTGTGAGCTCACTTCCTATGGAGGAGGTCACATGCTGTGACAACACCTCCTGCTGGGTTTTAAATAAAACCGCCTGTGCGGGTGTCGGCAAACCAGCGATTGCTGGGATGCTGAGCTGATAAAAACAGTCTGATGATGGTCTGTGACTTGATTAAATGGCAGATCGAATGAATGGTGAGTGAACTTTTAGCTTTAAAGATGGATTATTTCACTGAGACGAGATGTGTTACTATTAGAGACACGATATCTGGCTGTGTGCTCCGCATACGGCCTGATTTTGCTAACAGGGGTGGGGTTGGGGATGGGGATTTGGCTGGGGAGTGCGAGTTCCTGCACCTATTCCATGAGAAAAAAGGGCTGATATATACAGTATTATATATATATATATATATATATATATATATATATGAGGTTTATTACTTTTTGTCAGCCTGAACTTTTTGTACTTTTTATACAATTACCGTATTTATCAGCGTATAACACACACTTTTTTCCCCTTAAAATAGGGGGCAAATCAAGAGTGCATTTTATACGCTGACAGCGTACCTCAGAAGGGAAGGAGGGCGCCAGAATTTATGAGCTGCAATCTCCTGTTCACTAGGCTCTAACTTGGCTCTCACGTCACACACACACAGTTCCGCCTCCGTCACCGGCATTGGACCAGTGTTCTGTCTATCACAGAAGATGGTCCAATGCTGATGGCAGAGGTGGGACTGATCAGGCATTGATCAGGCTGCAGATGGACATTCATGGGCACTGACCCTTAATTTGATTCAAAGTTGTTTTATTTAAAAAATATGTTTTTTTCCCTGAAACTTCCCTCTTAAAATTAGGGTGCATGTTATATGCCTGTGCATGTTATACACCGATAAATGCGGTATGTTTTTTGGAATTGTGTACAATAAACTTTGATGGTTTTATATAATCTTATGATTTTGTATGGACACTAGTTCATTCTTGTGTGCCTTGAAAGAAAGTCCCCCAACCCCCCACCACACCCAACACTGTATTTTGGAAATTTTCTGTGTGTGATTGGGATGATGGTATACCTAAGCAATTAATGACCCTCTACCTTTGTTTCTAACATTAATTTATTAAAAAGATGATACAGAAGTCATTGTACTATTGTTGACATTTCTGATAGTCAGAACATTTTTGTTTTAGAACAATCCTATCCTTTAATTTATTTAAAGCAAATATTTGGCCTCAGCGTAAATTACACTAAGATACTAAGGTCAACAAGCTGGTGCTGAAATGTTTAGATGTCTGTGCTGAATAGAGCCAATCTGTGGGAAGATGTTAAGGTTGCCAGGAGCACTACATCCAGACTCATACATGTTACGCTAACAGCCAGAAAACAACATAAGGTACATTTGACTGGAGTTGCTTTCTGAGTAACCCCTGCAGAAATGACATGGTTGGCAATGAAAGGGTTTAACATATTTCATATTTCTTGTGCAGCTTGTCCTAATATATACAATGGTTAAAAACGGATATGGACAGTGCATGAAAGGTTTGCTACAGAGTGAAAATGTAATTTTACCTTACCTGGCTGGGAAGCCTCCAACTTAGTTTATTCATTTTGTCCCTAATAGCATTTCACTATTATCCAAGTAATCCCTCTGTAAAGCTTTATATGGTCTGTATTTCCAAACACCATAAAAAGTCTTGCTTTGGAGGAAAAAAAAAAAGCTTATGTTAAATCTTTTTGCAAAACAGAGGTGCAGAACTAAATGTGGGCAAGTGTATCTGCCAACATGCCATATGGGAGCCATGGTTGGGGATTTTTTTCCCTTTTTTTTAGAATAATTAAATGTTGATGGCAGAGTTCAAATGGATCATTAAAATTCGAAAGTGTAAGAAACAGATTTTTTCTTATGTTGCTGAACGCTCCAGAGGGCTGAATAGCTAGCAGAAGTGAGCCAGGCTGCAGCAGCGAGCAGCGTGTGCTGTGATGGTGCTAATTTGATCATAATATAGTCATCTCTGAAGATTACAGCTATTCAATTAAATATTCTAATTAACCTGAAGTATTAGGCAAATGATACTAATTACAAATATTCTCCTGAGATTTAGAGCAATGAAAATCCCACTTGCAACTGATACTTCGAGCCAATGTTTCGTAACACAATGTCCTATATCATAGGCTTTTAGAATATTAAAATGCAGTTAATTTGCCTAAACCTCATTTGTTTAATGGCATTAGCATTTTGTTTGAAATTGTAATAAACGTACATCCCGCTTTCAAGTAAAATTTAAAATGAGTGTACTCTTGGGGTAAGTTAAGATTCCTGTTTACAGACCTAGCACTTTATTCAGTAAGCGGAACAGTTTGAGCTTAAACTTGAGTCATTAAACATATTGAAATTGTTTAAAAATGCTAATAATTTGTCTTTTCAAATAAGAAGGGGGATATTTCTGCGGAAAATTTCATTATCCTACACATTTTATCAGTTTCCTACCGAGAGTGCCCTGATGCCTGAACTTTCCTTATAGTTTTGTCAGAATGGGAATTTCAGATGCTTTTTTTTCACAGCAAGCAATGTGAACTCTGCACAGCAGCTCTCAAGAGAGCCTTTGACTCCCTTTCTATATCAAGCTTGAACCTGCTCCAGGGTAGCACCCTTTCTATTACTGCCTCTTTATTCTTACACAGCAAGTACACTAAAATGGTTGATGTTATCAGCTCACTCAGCTTGCAGTCCCCAATCTAGGGGAAGAAAACAAAAAAAATTGATTTACCCAGATTGCAAACCAGTATAGAAGGTAGCGGAGCTCTGTATAGCAATGTTAAACATGAGCTTGTGTTACAAGCCAACAATTACAATATATATTAACCAACACTTTTTAAGTTTTATTTAAATCTTGCATAATAATACAGAATAATAACTAGAAATGTGTAATTAGGTTACTGGAATTTATAAAAAAAAACTAATTAGAGGAAAACAGAAAGAAATAAAGTGTGCTGAACATTTTAATTGCTCTGCAGGAAAATATGTTTTCATTTATTAAATATGTATTTGAAGGACTTTCAATGAAAAAAAAAAGGCTATATTAGTGTTTTCTTATTTGTAACAATAGTATAACACATTTGTTTAAAAAGTTTGTTTCAAACTGTAGCAGTAGGGAATACGCTACAGTATACAAAATATATTATTAGCAATGTACGTGTAGTTTATTATAATCATTTCCCTAGAGCTGACATGTTCTATAGAGCACTTCAGAGATCATTCTATCATTCAAACACTACCCTCCCTGTCCATAAAGAAGTCTACAATCTAATACTTCTGTCAAAATCACACACATACACACGCACTAAGATCCATTTGGATATAAGCCAATATGTTATCGATGGAACAAAAATTGATTAATATCAAACCCATAACACATTATGCTACCAATAACATTATTATTATTATTATTATTAATAATAATTTATATATATATATATATATATATATATATATATATATATATATATATATATATATATATATATATATATATATATTAATCTGCTAAAATGCATTAGAATTAAAAAAGATTATTTGTTAAAAATAGCACTAGTATAAGTAAGTGTCAAAGTAATTTATTTCTGAAGAAAACTGTGAATGACTCTGGAGTTGCATTTTGTGCTAACACAAAGTTTGAAAGGATTGTGCTACCCAACATTTACTTGATGTGATAGAGTGATTCAAAATACATTAGAGGTTGTAAAATGATACAATCTTTAAGCATGGTTTATGTATGTACAGTGATCAATTGGTGCTATCATGCAGGGAATGAATACGCTGTAGTGATTTACCTCAGTACTTAGTACTGAAAAAGAATACAGAGTTCTAATGAAATTCTCATGTCCCGCATTGATCCCTTTGCTCCATAAGACGAGATAATAGATCAATGTGTATAAAAGGACAATTGGAAAAGAAAACACGTTGATATTTAAGTAGATTTTAGTAGAAAACCTGGTACAAAGAACCGATCAAGTAAAAAAAAATACAAATAATCACATTGCAATAAACATGATATATATATATATCTATATATATCTATATATCTATATATATATAGATATATATATATATATATATATAGATATATATATAGATATATGTGTATGTATGTATATATATATATATATATATATATATATATATACACAACATATATAGAATACAAATATATGTATATACTGTATCATTTTATGGAAGAGAAGGTGGTTTATAACATTCATATTCACCTTTATTTACTTAATATTTAAAAAAAAAAGAGTTACCCAGACAGGCATTTAACACCTGTTAAAGTAGTATTGTTTGTTGAATTATATACACTTTATATCCTAGGAAACACATCCATCTGTCAGTATTTACACACAAATCTGTACATCTATGTACTTAGGAGGTCCTTTTATTGAAAGAATAGGATATGGTCTATTTTTCTATGAGCATCTCTGTTACACAAAGACTAGTGTATGAGAGAAATTCATCATACTCTTTGACATTGTACATATGTTATAATTGTGTTTCATAGTAAAAATTTCCAATATCAAAAAGTACAGAAAAGCAAGCATTTACAAAGCATTATTGATTTGTTGGGAATACAAAGTTTTGGAGTTGGGTTTTGAATAAAGTGACATGTATCAGGCCTTAAACATGGGTCCAAATATTTAAAATGGTGCTGCAATCTGCGAATAGCTAAACAGGAAAACTTCAGAAGGGGTTTCTATGGGAACCAAGTGATGCTGTTCTGCCTTTACTCCTGCAAGGGAAGGAAGAACTATTATAACCCTCTTACAGCAGGGGAAATAAATCATATAATAGTAAATTAATATACAGAACTCTCCAGAAATGAACAGGAATGTTCTATTGGCTCAGGTAATCAATAGTAAAAAAAAATAAAAAAATAAATGGAATGGTATTTGGAATTTAAATCTGGAAATACAAAAAAAATTCCAGCCATTATTTCTGGTTTTAACAGAGTTTAGATTGGATAAATCATCTGCTTTTTTTCTCTTATGCAGTTCCATAGTCAATACAGGGCAATTCTTTTTAACACAGTTCTTGCTAAAACGGGTTTCCATAGGGTGCTTCACCTTCTTCTTCTCTGCTAAACACTGGAATTCCCACTACATTCCGTACTAGTGGCAATAATCACCGGGACAAGTAAATGAAAAAAAAATGGCTAGAGATTTAATATTTAGAGCAAATTTGATGGTTATGTGCGATTTGATTTTCATAAAGTTACATGTATTAAGCAGTAGACAAAAAAATGGTGTACATTACTAAAAGCAAAGATTAGAAAATGCAATATTATAGCTAAAGCAAAGTAGGTTGTAATTAGTGATGTTGACGATAATGATATTTCATTATCATTATCATCATCATCATTATATTAGATTCATCAGATTAAAAGCTCTCTTTCCACTTTTTAGTTGTGGTTTGGTTTTGGTGTAATTAATGTCAAATACATTTTTTAATGTACAATGCTGCAAAATGTATTGGTGCGTTATAAGTAAAGAATATTTCTACTATTACATCTATAACTACTAATCATTAATATTATTAATAATAATAATAATAATAATAATAATAATAATAATAATATAAACAAAATAGACACAAATATAAATCAAATAGTTTATTTTTTTACAGCAGTACATTTGCCCTATCCATCTTCCCTAATTATGATGACGTCAATAAATATTATACTTACATATCGTACTCCGTACATGCCTAAAAATGTTATACCAAAGTAAAATATCAATGATCTCTAAAATACAAATATGTTTAAAAATGATAGCAATAAATATTTTCTTTTACTACCCTCTATGATGTTCTTTAATAATGTATGAAATTGCCCCCTAATACTTTGCCATGCCTGTTGTTTTTCTGGACTTTGAATCATTTTAGTTTATACTTTCTTATTCCCACATTGCTTCCAATATGAAATATTTTGGTTTATTATAACATAATCTAACAAGACACTTAGATTACACATTTTAGCACACAATATAATTCTTAAATTTAGATAAAGAGATAAGGGCAGAAGTATGTGTGGCTATTCTATAAAAGTACTGCACAACTAAATAGGCCATTTTGTAAGTAAATGATTTCTGCAGTAGAATATATACAACATGTAGTACAAACATGAATATTTTGAACAATACAATTACATAGACTAACCCTACGTCCATTGGTCCAATATAGGGATTGGTAAAAATCAAAAAACGCAAATACAATGAATACCAATTAAAATAAACGGCATTGCTGTAAAAAGAATACATCCTCTAAATACATTAAAAAATATAACGTTATTTTTTATTTATTTCAAGCAAAGTTTGCCCTACGCAAATCAGTGAGCATAACTGTGAGTTTCTGTTTTGGAGATTTCACCAACAGTGAAATCAGTAATTGTATTGGCAAAATCATTTTCCATTAAATCACTTCACTCATCTCTATCCATATGCTATGCAAAGCCTTTGAATGAAAACTGTGATCAGCAAGAACAGTTTAGGTGGTGGTGTTCCCTAGCAAAATTGAAAACGATTCCTAACCCTTCTCCTGATAGATATAAATTAGTGATTTCCCCAATCACCAATTCTTTTCAGTTATTCTTTTTATCCTCCTAATTATAAGCCCTATTATGCCAAAATGTTGCTCCTGTGATCAACGCGACTACTATCAAAACTCAGCTTCTTATTCTAAAAGTGTTATGCCAATTGGGCCATCCAAATGGCTGCCTAGTATGCATTTTGGCAGCAAAATATCACTCAAAAGGGTCACAAAATCTGTGAATGCATAACTAAATTTATCTAAGGGAAAACTAAGAATTTAAATAACATTTTGTAGCTGAGCTAGCATGAATTATTAATATTATTGTATTGCTGGAAGCTTCAAACACCTGCTACATTCAGAAATTAAAAGACTTTAACTGGATTAAGCTAAGCTATAGACCCTTTTCATTTTACTATGTTTACAGAATGACACAGAAACCTTCTGTCTACGGTAATAAAGCAATTTTTAAAGCGTAAGAAAAGCAAACAAAACTAGAAAGGAGAAAAACAATCTTCCCACAATATAGAATCAGGGAACTGTGAAGGACTGTGAATGACTATTCTGTTATATGTTTTTATGACATAATTATATTGATCTGAAAAACACTCATCCAGAACCACAACCTTCTATACCCAAAAGGGAAAGCCTGTATAATCTTTTCAAGTGCTTGATATTCATAGTCTTACTCAAAGGTCTCTGAATATGTCATGTGTGTAATACCAATGCAAAATTTGGCACCAGTCACTACCAGCAATATGTTTCAATAAGGTAATTTTCTTTCTGCCTAGGAACATCAGCAGGGTGCAATCCTGAACTAAAACAGAGTATGACATCTTATTCAAACATACATCTGGAGAACAAAACTATACTTTATTAAATGAAAATGGGATTTTGTTTTGACAAGCAGTAAAATGTGTGTGGTGCTTAGCATACAGTATAGAAACTTAGACGAAGCACCATTTTAAACTGTGTACTTGTGTGTGTGTGTGTGTGTGTATATATATATATATATATATATATATATATATATATATATATATGCATATACAGTATATCTATCTAACTATCTATATCTATCTATCTATCTATCTATCTATCTATCTATCTATCTATCTATCTATCTATCTATCTATCTATCTAACCATCTATATCTATCTATCTATCTATCTATCTATCTATCTATCTATCTATCTATCTATCTATCTATCTATCTATCTATCTATCTAACCATCTATATCTATCTATCTATCTATCTATCTATCTATCTATCTATCTATCTATCTATCTATCTATCTATCTATCTATCTAGCTATCTATATCTATCTAACCATCTATATCTATCTATCTATCTATCTATCTATCTATAATATATCCAGGTCAAAATGTTAAATCCATTCTGGCCATAAAGGAGGTATACATTAGTATTGAGTGTTCCCAAATAAAAGATTTTCAAACTGCTAATTTTCCATCTCTGATTACTTGGCAATGCCAGAGTGAAAGTAAGCATCTTATTTTTATCATCATTGTCATATCCAATTGTCTCAAGCGTAAGTGTAAAAAAAAATTGCATGTTTTCAAAGCATGTAAGAGAGTATATGACTAGAAATTAATATTTGGTGTTCTTGCATGTATAAGTGAAGATTTCTACATACAAACTATGTGATTTCTGTGAACGCATATATTAAAATATGTCACCAGTGATAAAGTTATTCTAGAGTGATCCTGTCTTCTTTATGTGTGAAATGAACCAGAATGACCCTGAAAAGCATCTTGACTTCAACATCACTTACAGACAAAAGATCTTTGGGGAATCACTTGACTCCAAAGATGTCAGACACAAATCTAAAGATACATTTTCAAATAAATAAAAAAAAGGTAAAATAAAATGTGCATTTGCCACATGCTAGTGTTACTTCAAAACAAAATGAACAATCACATATCAGGCATAAAGGAGGGGTAGCAAAGCCCACATAGCTGTTATGTGACTGGTAATGTTTTCCTAGACCAGATATTTTATATCAGATATTATATGTAATGTATAGTGTATAGTGTCCCTTTTTTAGCTAGGAGACTAGGCATTGGGCCTTATACAGCCTTTCTTAGATTAGTTCAATACTGTCTGCTACCCATTTTATATCTGTAATTACATTTTTCAATCAATCACACACATTTACAGTCATATGAAAATGTAAGAACGCCCCATGGAAGCTGTTGACTTTTTTTAAACCTCTTTAAACAGGCAAACATTATAACTTGATTCAAATAGTTCATATAGTGCTAACAGATACATGTGATGAACATATGATGCTTAAAAAATTACATAGCACAGAAAAACCTTGGATTGATAACATAATTTGGTCCAGAAACATGCTTGTAATCCAAAGCACTTGTATATTAAAGGACATTTCCCAATAAGAAATAATGGAAACTCAAATGATTTGTTCCATAACCATTTATTTATAAGTCCTTCAGTTTATAGTCTATATATAAAGATTATAGCAAGGTTATGTAACCATAAAATGTCCATCCAGAAATGGCATCCTCCACAAGGGGATTAGAAGCAAAATCCAGCATAAGCTACAGACTATAAAAAGAGAAGAGAGGCGCCTCTAAGTGTAGCAATATGGTTACATTTGAAGGCACAACATTTAGCACATGATTGATGATTAAAAGGCATCCGGGGTAAAGCTGTCCACACAGACCATCCCCCTCACAGCTGGCTCTCACCGCTTTCAGTCTGCAATCGTGACTGGGAACACTATCCTGAAGAAGAGTGATCTGAAAGTGTGGCTTGTACCGCTCTTGGAGCGCAGCGTGAGGAGGGTTTTTCTTTATATATCATCATGTTTTTCAAAGAAATTTATATATTTTTCTATACATTCGGTTTGAGTGCCTTAAAAGTCTTCATAGATAATATTGCTACAATATTTTTCATTAGATGTCTTTCTCCTTGCTAGTTAAGTTCCTCTTCATTATTATGTGTGGCTGTCTGTATTTGCAATTCTAGGTATTTGCTATTTGTAAGTTTATTTGTACAACACAGGCTCTGGTTTCTTTGTTTGTCCTGTATCAGACATCATTAATCTATACGTGCTGCTATTAGAATCAGTACTTATTCTTTCCACTAGATGGCATTCTCACTTATGCAATGCGGGTAACTATCCACTGTGTGTGTTTCTAGAACACCTGACATGGAAAGCCATCCAAGGATTACCTGGGCGGCTTTGAGGTGGTGGGTGGAGTCCTCCTTTGAGGCCCCCCCTGCCTCCATTTGGCTTAACAGAGAGGATTTGGCTGTTCCCATGGAGCCCACTGGGTCTGTGGCATGCCTGTTGCTTGGTGTCATAATGTTATGAATGGGAGATCCTGAGGTAGGGTATATTGATATTAAAGTAAAATGTACCATCATCCTTGCAATTTAGATAGAGAGTACTTGGGTCTGAGGTCCCCGGACCAAAGAGCCAAGAAAAGAGGAGGTTTTGGGCCAACTAGGACTATTACGGTACTGATACAGTATAAAGATGAAAAGTAAGAATAAAGAATTAAAAAATGTATACATTTATTTCAAAGCACAAACAAAACAAAATACAAAATTAAAATTATGGCAATCGTCCAGCAACATCAAGACAGAAGTCCCCAAAATGGAAGAAACAGCACGATGGGTTGAAGATTGTCACAAACTCTCAACTAGTTTCACGGTTGGTACCGCTTCATCAGGAGAAGATTTAAAAATAGTTGAACAGTAAATCAGTAATAAATAAAAAACACAATAAATACATAGGGGAACCACGGGTTGAATTGCTCACCTGGACAATTCCACCATGAGGAGGCGGAGCCAGACAAAATCCCATACGGTGGCCAGGATGGACACATGTGTGGAGGGACCTACTTGTCTAGTATGCGCATGCAAAGTGTAAAGGCGTGGCTCATAGACTGCCCAGGAGGCAATCATTGGACGGGACCCTATTTCCTTCCCCTATGTGCACACAACTGTCACTAGTCAAGGGGGGGCGGGGGGTTATGACTATTTAAAGACAGGCAATGTTAGCTTTTGAATCCAGGGCTGACGCTGGACATTACTACTGCCCATCTTATAGGATCTACACACTTTATGAGGAAAGTACTATATTTGGACATTTTATATGATTCCAATAGGTCTGAATTCATGGGTGGTAAAATGATTGTTTTGGGGTATCCGTTCAAGTTTGTAACTTGTATACTTCTTTGCAATTTTCATCTTCATCGACACACTGACTAATTCTTTCAATACATTTTGCACTTATATTTATATAGTATCTTCAACCTACATGTCAATATTGTACATGCTCAATTCATTTAGTGACATGCAGACCCAATTATTGTACATCTTAATTATTGGCATTTTATGGTGGATGGTTCAGTGATAACTGCCAGGTCATACACGCACATTATTTTGTACCACATACTGACAACATTTATTGGGTATTTAATTACCATCCTTCTGGTATGTATGTGCCTATGTATGTTAATATGTTTTGGAATTTCAGCCCTTTTTGGGGATATGCATACAATTATACTTCCAGTACCTATTATACACATTATATTCTTTCAGTGTGTGCTTTTGACCATGCTGTCAGATCTCCTCAGCTGTAGGCTTCCAATCACAGGTAGGCCTCAATACATCCTAGATGTGATGCCAGTAGGTCCTATATATTACAACATGCACTCTGTTTCTTATTATATTCTTTAGGGATGCACCGATATATTGGTGGCCGATACATATCGGCCAAAAATAGCACTTTTGGATCCCTGCCGAAACACATTACAATTGCAGATAATGAACGCCCTCCATGGGCGGTACCATTTAGTCTAGGAGGGGGCGCAGGCTGCGCAGTTCTTATACATACGCAGACCGCGGCCGTCAGACCAGTACAGAGCGTGGGCAGCGGCAGTGGCACTGTACAAATTGTGTGCTGACTGCCAAGTGTGCTCCTCCTAGCTCCATTTCCTGTTTTTTTTTTTACTCCCCTCATCACTCCCCCTCCTCTATGGGGGAGTCTCTTGGTGCAGTCCAGTGGCGTGAGCTGCGTTGACGTCACTGCCGGAGGCAAGGGAGGACTCGGAGCGCTGGGCAGGGAGGGAGCTGTGCTGCTAAAAGAGTAAGCAGAACCTGTTAGAAGTTAACTTAAAACAAACAAAATGGCTGGATTGGGGGGGAGTGGTTAACTTAATACTGAATGAGGTGACCAGCACTTTCTTAACCACTTGTGACCGGCCCCACGTTCAAAGACGTCACGTTTTTGAAGATGGATATCTCGGTAACGGCAGCAGCTGCTGCCACAACCGAGATATCCATCTCTTCGTGGGGCGGTCCTGTTAACGATAACGGCGGTCATCGCGGCGGATTCGCCGCGAGATCGCCGTTACCGGCGGCGGGAGAGGGTGCCCCCCCCCTCCCGCCGCTCTCCCGCGCCCTCCGCCGCTTACCGTAGCCGTCGGTAGCGGCGGAGGCGATCGGGTCCGCTCGTTGTCTGTCCGGGGATGTGACTGAGGGAAAAAATGTCCCTCAGCCGTCCCCCTCTCTCTGCTGGGCGGAAGTGACGTCAAAACGTCATTTCCGCCCAGCGTCTTAAAGAGACATTTAATATGTTTACATTTTGACTTATTTTTTTTTTTTTTTTTTTTGCATTTAAGCCTGAATATGAGATCTGAGGTCTTTTTGACCCCAGATCTCATATATAAGGGGACCTGTCATGCTTTTTTCTATTACAAGGGATGTTTACATTCCTTGTAATAGGAATAAAAGTGATAATTTTTTTTTTTTTTTTTTTTTTCAGTGTTAAAAATTATAAAATAAATAAAAATAAAAACCAAAACCAAAAAAAAAAATTTTTTAAAGTGCCCCGTCCCGACGAGCTCGCGCGCAGAAGCAAACGCATACGCGAGTAGCGCCCGCATATGAAAACGGTGTTCAAACCACACAAGTGAGGTATCGCCGCGATCGTTAGAGCGAGAGCAATAATTCTAGCCCTAGACCTTGTCATCTCAAAAAATGCAACCTGTAGAATTTTTTAAACGTCGCATATCGAGATTTTTAAGGGTAAAAGTTTGACGCCATGCCACGAGCGGGCGCAATTTTTATGCGTGACATGTTGGGTATCATTTTACTCGGCGTAACATTATCTTTCACAATATATAAAAAAATTGGGCCAAATTTATTGTTGTCTTATTTTTTAATTCAAGAAAGTGAATTTTTTCCAAAAAAAGTGCGCTTGTAAGACCGCTGCGCAAATACGGTGTGAGAAAAAGTATTGCAATGACCGCCATTTTATTCTCTAGGGTGTTAGAAAAAAAAATATATATAATGTTTGGGGGTTTTAAATAATTTTCTAGCAAAAAAAACTGTTTTAGTCTCGTAAGCACCGAATCTGAAAAACAGGCTCGGTAATGAAGTGGTTAATGAAAAAATGGCAGATAAGAAACAACTTTTGTATCTGCCATTTTTTCACAGTGGCTCAGTGAGGCTGCAGTTTTTTTTTAAAACCTTTGTGTGTTATTGAGCCATGCTTGCCTTCTCTGACTACCAAAAAAAACATCAATTGCAGCCTCACTGTGCCATCACATGCAGCCACTGTGCCAACACACGTCGCCACTGTGCCCATTAAATGCAGCCACTGTGCCCATCAAATGCAGCCACTGTGCCCATTAAACGCAGCCACTGTGCCCATCAAACGCAGCCACTGTGCAATCACATGCAGCCACTGTGCCAACACACGTTGCCACTGTGCCCATTAAACGCAGCCACTGTGCCCATCAAACGCAGCCACTGTGCCCATCAAATGCAGCCAATGCGCCCATCAAACGCAGCCACTGTGCAATCACATGCAGCCACTGTGCCAACACACTTCACCACTGTGCCCATCATGTAATACATACAATTATTGAAAAAAAATGAAATAGGGGGAAAACATAGAAAAGTAATTTTTGGTTTCGGTTTCGGACTGAATTTTTTTTTTTTTCGGTTTCGATTCGGTTCTGAAATTTCCATTTCGGTGCACCCCTAATATTCTTACATTCTTTATTCTTGTTGGCCCTGCCTATCTGACCTCAGTGGTCTCAAATCCACACCATCAAGCGGTGAAGTCTCCTTTGGAGACCTCCCTGTAGTTTTATGCTATGATCTAAGTTGCAGATATCAGTATATTCTAAACCTACCACAAGCAAGGTGATCAAGGAATCCCTGAGACTGTGTTTTGCTTTTAAGTTGTCATGGAATATTTATGTATACACTACAGGATTGTTTGTAAGTAAAGGGCAATGTGTATGCCTTTCACTCTATATACCTTCTGTAAAGAATATAAGCCAATTGTATGCTAATTTGCTGTGCTTACACTTTAGATGTATGATTCCCTCATCCCTGATGAAGGAGACAAATACAGACTCCAAAAGGTGTTGGGTTGAGGACATCATACTCATCTGTGATATGTTTTTAATCATGTTTTTCAAATAAATTGATATATTTTTCTATAAATACGGTTTGAGTGCCTTAAAAGTCCCACCCCAGGGGTCCACTCTCTTTCCATTAGATTTAGGGATGTGGCACATCTAGGAGTGATCATCATCAAACATTCCTGCGGTAAAGAGGATGGTCTATGTGGACAGTTTTACCCCAGATGCCTGCATACCTAGATGTGCCTGTTTTAATCATCAACCATGTGAGTTGCTAAATGTTGTACCTCCATTAAATATAACCATATTGCTACACTTAGAGGCGCCTCTTTTCTCTTTTATACTCAGTTGTGACATGACACTACTTGTATCTCAAGACATCGCTTGTATATCAAGTCAAAATGTATTAAAAATACTAGCATGTCTTGCAAAATGCTCTCAAACCAGGGTTTTAACGTATATACATTTTCATTATTAAAAATAAAGGATGCTGTAGATTTGTCATATAAAAAAATAAGTACGCCCCTACATTTACCACTAATTCAAATCTAAAAAAAAAGAACCTAGAATCTGGTATTTCAGATCAGGAGTAGTGTTGAGCGAACCCGAACTGTAAAGTTCGGGTTTGTACCGAACTTTATTTTTTTTTTACCCAAACCCGAACAATTTTCTGAAAGTTCGGGTTCGGAGTTTGGCTATGTAACGGCGCGCTGCAGGGCAGGCAGCCAATCAGCATTTCTTTTACTTGTGTAACCTAGAAGCCATCACAGCCATGCCTACTAATGGCCAGTGCAGCATGTGACCGAGCATGTGATCTCACCTCTATATAAGCTAGAGGCACACAGCACAGCTCATCACTACTTTAGCTAGGGTAGGGAAAGGCTGCAGCTGCTCTCAGGGACATATTTTCCTGCTTCAGAAATCAAATTACAATACTCAGCGATCGATCTACATAGCATTAGCTACATTAGGGAAAGGTTCCTGATTGATTGTGCTTATAGGGAGAGAAATAGTTAGGAGTCAATCCTACTTCAGAAATCTAATTGCAGCAGCACTGCATATGTTCCTTTCAAATACCCTGCATATTGCACCAGCACTTCATATGTTCCTGTAACATACTCTGCATTAGCTACATTAGGCAAAGGTTCCTGATTGTGCTTATAGGGAGAGAATTAGTTAGGAGTCAGTCCTACTTCACAAATCCAATTGCAGCAGCACTGCATATGTTCCTGTCAGATACTCTGCATATTGCACCGGCAATGCATATGTTCCTGTGAGATACTTTGAATATTCTTCTATTGTTGTATTAAAAAAACAGCCATTTAGGGCAAACATATATATTTTACAGTTTTTCCTCCAGTGTTTGCAGTCTTGCCTGCATATTTGTACATGTGAGATACACACTTTACATACTGTTTTCTATTGTGCTATTCCAAAAAACAATTATTTTGGTGTAGGTGTGAGATAAACACCTTAGCTAGTGTTCTTCTATTGTTGTTTTAAAAACAGCCATTTAGGGCAAGATCCTACATTTGAGAAATATGAGGAGAACGTCAAATAAGGGACGTGGCCGCGGTCGTGGTGCTGCTGGTGAAGCTCCTGTTGCAGGGAGAGGACGTGGTCGTTCTGTGCCAGCTACACGCATACGTGAAACACTTTTCTCAGGTGCGAGTAGGCGACAGAGCCTGCAGCGGTATTTGGTGGGGCCTAATCCGGCTCTACGAATGTTGAGGCCAGGAGCAGAACAGGCTATAGTAGATTGGGTTGCTGACAGTGCCTCCAGTTCCTTCACATTGTCTCCCAACTAGTGTTGCTCACGAATATTCGTATTGCGAATATTCGGCTCGAATATGGCATATTCGAGTATTCGCGATATATTCCGAATTTCGCGGTGAATATTCGCTATTTCGAATATTCGTATTTTTTCTAATTTTTTTTAGAACAGATCACATCCTAGAGATCCCCATCGACGTCTAAAAGCATTGCTGGTATGATTAGAGACCTTGGGCCGAGTAGCTGCAGCGATCATTTTATATTGCCGAAAAATCGCAATGCGATTATTCGGCAATAGCGATATCACGCGATTATTTTCGAGAAATTCGCAATATTGTTTTTAGCTAAAATAACACATATATTCGATTTCAGAGTGTTACTGTCGAAATTCCGCAATCAATTTCTCATTCGCATTTTTGCGAAATTACGATAAAATATCAAGAATATTCTGAGCCAATCAGAGTGCTCCTTCCGCATTTGCCGAATATTCGCAATTATTTTGTATTATAAAATATCACGAATATTCTGAGCCAATCAGAGTGCTCCATTCCGCATTTCTCGAAATTTCGCAATTATTTTGTATTATAAAATATCACGAATATTCTGAGCCAATCAGAGTGCTCCTTCCGCATTTCTCGAAATTTCATTCGCATTCGCATTCGCATTCGCAATAGCGAAATTTCGTAATTATTTCATTTACAAAAAATATCGCGAATATTCGCATTTAACGAATATATCTCGAATATTCGACTATATATTCGAGATATATTGCGAAATCGAATATGGCATATTCTGCTCAACACTACTCCCAACCAGTCTTGTGCTGAAAAATCGGAGTTGGCACCTGCAGCCGATGTCCATCAGTCTTTCACCTCACCCCCTTGCAAATCAGCCAAGCAATCTGAGCCCCAAATCATGCAGCAGTCTCTTCTGCTTTTTGATGACTCTGTAAGCATGTTTTCCCAGGGCCATCCACCTAGCCCTGCCCCAGAAGTGGAAGAGATTGAGTGAACCGATGCCCAACCACTTATGTTTCAAGATGAATACAAGGGGGACCATCACAGCACGTCTTGGATGATGAAGAAACACAGTTGCCAAATTCTGCTGCTTTCGCAATTGTGCAGACCGACAAGGAGGGCAGTGGTGAAGACTGGGTGGAAGATGATGTGGTGGACGATGAGGTCCTTGACCCCACATGGAATCAACCTCATGCAGGTGACCCATCTAGTTCGGAGGAAGAGGCGGTGGTCGCACAGAGCCACCAGCACAGCAGAAGAGGGAGCAGGGTGCCAAAGCGGAGCGTCCTTTCCTAGATAGTACGCCTGCTACTGCCGAACACAGCAAGGGACCGAGCACACCAAATCCAGGTCCAAGGAGTTCCCTAGCGTGGCAGTTCTTCAAACAATGTGCTGATGACAAGACACGAGTGGTTTGCATACTGTGCAATCAGAGGCTGAGGCAAGGCATAAACATTCTCAACCTGAGCACAACCTGCATGATAAGTGCAAAGCATGAGCTGCAGTGGAGGCCCCCCCTTTAAAAACCAAGAAAGGTCTCTTGCTCCTCCTGCTTCCTCTTCTGCCTCAGTCTCAGGCCTCTCGGCCTCTTCATCCACCTCTGTATTGACAGTGCCATCTGCCACCCCACAATTAGAGGACTGGCAAACAACACTACCGCCTGGGTCACCAAACATCTCCACATGTCCCATAGAAGCGTTAAGCTCTCTATCTCCCAAACACTGGAGCCAAAGAGGAAGTACCCCCCTACCCACCCGCGATCCCTGGCCCTGAATGCCAGCATTTCAAAATTCCTGGCTTTTGAAATGCTGTCATTCCGTCTGGTGGAGACGCAGAGTTTTAAAGCCTGATGGCATTGGCTGTACAGTACATCGTGCCCAGCCGCCACTACTTTTCCAGGCGAGCCATCCCTTCCCTGCACAACCAAGTGGGGGACAAAATCAGGTGTGCACTGCGCAACGCTATCTGTGCCAAGGTCCACCTAACTACGGATATGTTGACCAGTAAGCACGGTCAGGGACGTTATATCTCCCTAACAGCGCACTGGGTAAATGCAGTGGCGGCTGGGCCTGTGGCGGATAGCAGTTTGACGCATGTCATTCCACCACCGAGGATTGCAGGGCGCTTCAGTTTGCCTCCTGTTGCTAACTCCTCCTACTCCGCTTTCTCATCCTCTACCGCCTCCTCATCTGGTCAGCGTAACACATTCACCACCAACTTCAGCACAGCCATGGGTAAACGCCAGCAGGCAGTTTTAAAACTTTCCTGTTTGGGGGAAAAACCCCATACCGCGCAGGAGTTGTGGAGGGCGATAACGGCGAAATCTCGTAGCAGCTCTGGGCCTAGCCGGTTTGACGCACATCCCTTGCCTGGCACATGTGCTGAATTTGGTGGTGCAGAGGTTCCTTAAAGCATACCCCGATATGCCACAGCTGCTGCAGAAAGTGCGGGCCGTCTGTGCGCACTTTCGGCGTTCTCACCCTGCTGCTGCTCGCCTGGCAGCGCTGCAGCGTAACTTCGGCCTTCCTGCTCACCGCCTCATATGTGACGTGCCCACAAGGTGGAACTCCACCTTGCACATGCTGGCCAGACTGTGTGAGCAGCAGTAGGCGATAGTGTAGTTTCGGCTTGGCTTTCAGGGCAATCATTCACAGTGGCTCCAAGGGTGGGTTCCTGCACCAACAAAGGCCAGGTACACAATTGTCCAGCAATGGCACAGTTCTGGAGGATGACGCGGTGGAGGATGAGGAGGAGGAGATAGAGGAGGAACCATGTTCACAGCAGGGTGGCACCCAGACCAGCTCATGGCCATCACTGGTGCGTAGCTGGGGGTATACAGAGGACACAGATGATGCACCTCCCACAGAGGACAGCTTTTCCTTGCCTCTGGGGAGCCTGGCACACATGAGCAATTACATGCTGCACTGTCTCCGCAACGACCGCCGTGTTTCGCACATTTTAACAGGTGCTGATTACTGGATGGCCACGCTGCTGGATCCCCGTTACAAGGACAATGTACCGTCCTTAATTCCCTCACTGGAGCGTGATCGCAAGATGCGTGAGTACAAGCGAACGCTGGTAGACGCGCTGCTGGTGGAATTCCCACCTGACAGCGGGGGCACAGTGGAAGTACAAGGCAAAGGCAGAGGAGGAGGAAGAGGTCGCCAATGCAGCCGGGGCACTGCCAGCACTCAGAAGGCAGGGTTAGCATGGCCGAAATGTGGAAAAGCTTTGTCAGCACGCCACAACAAACAGCACCACCAGCTGATATAGAACATTTTAGCAGGAGGCAGCATTTCAGCAACATGGTGGAGCCGTATGTGTGCACATGTCTACACGTACTGAATGACGGGTCTGCCCCCTTAAACTTCTGGGTCTCCAAATTGGGTACATGGCCTGAGCTTGCCCTTTATGCCTCGGAGGTGCTTTATCTGAACGTGTATTTAGCACGGCAGGGGGTGTTATCACAGACAAGCGCAGCCGCCTGTCCAGAGCCAATGTGGACAAGCTCACGTTCATTAAAATTAACATGTATACCGGCCTTACCCAGCCATTTTTGTATTTCTGATCTTTCTAGGGTTGCCACCTCATCCCTTTAGAAGTGAAAACATATTAATTACACAAGTTCTCTGGCTGATTAAGGTGCTAATTAAACTCACTTGGTGCCTTATCGACATTAATTTAGCCCCAGAACCTGTGTAATTACTAATGTGTTCAGGATTAAAGGGATGAGGTGGCAACCCTAGATCTTTCTCACTCACTCTTTTGGGGTGTACCCTAATTTAAATAATAAATAAATTAAAAACAAAAAGCTGTGTTGGCTACCTTGTCCTCCTCCGCCGTTTCCACCTGCACCGTCACATCCACCGCCACCTCAACCTCCTACTCCATATATAAGTTATTTACCTATCCACATTTATTTTCAGAGTACTTGCCATGCTCTTACCGACATGTTGCTGCCATTTGCAGCCCTCTAGCCCTTTCCCTTTTTTTTAGAGTAATTTTAGTAGTCAAAAGTCCAGGTCCCCTTCAATGAACAAACCCGCTGAACCCGAACATCCAGGTGTCCGCTCAACTCTAATCAGGAGTTGATGGTTAGAACCTTCTTAGGGAGTATACAGGTTAAATCTTTGACATCTAGATGATGATTTACTAAAACTAGAGAGGGCAAAATCTGGTGCAGCTGTGCATGGTAGCCAGTCAGCTTCTAACTTTGACAGTTTGTTCAATTAAGCTTTGAAAGAAACCTGGAAGCTGATTTGTTGTTATTAAAGGCTACACCAGTTTGTGTACCCTCCAGTTTTAGTAAATCAACCCCACAATCTGGTACAGCTAAACATGGTAGCCAGTCAGCTTCTAACTTCAGCTTGTTCAATTAATCTCTGACAAAAAACATGGAAACTGATTGGTTTCTATGCATAGCTGCACCAGATTTAGCACTTTCCAATTTTAGAAAATCACCTTTGCCTGCATAAAAGTTTAAATTAAACTCAAATGGGTATTTTAATATGAAACTGTTGTGAAGCACACTAGGGAATGGTTTAAAAAGATTTTGAACTGCCCTAGTCAAAGCCCTGATATGATTCCCATTGCACCTTTGTAGGGGGATTTTAAAAACCTGCAGTTCATACAAGTTAACCCACAAATTTCTTTCAACTAAAATCATGTTTCATGTAGAAGTAGACAAACATTTAAAGTCGATGTCAGAGATTGGTGGGCAGTTATAAAAAATGCTTACAAAAAATAATTTATGCTAAAGGAGGCAATTTTAGCTTCTATAAGCAAGGGTGTCCTTACATTTTCCACTATACTATTACATGTATTGATATTTTTATTGAATATATGAGCTGTCCCTAATTTTTCACTTGACTGTATATGTATTCCATTTGGGAGCATGTCTATATTAATGTATGCATATCCCATCAGTCTGAGTCTGGTGTCTAGGGTGGCAATAATTCTAGTAAAAAAAAGTTAAAAAAAGTAGGAACTGTGGGTGGGCTATTCATCCTCTTCTGGGTGTCATAGCTATAGAAGTATGAATCAAGAATAATAAGGTTTAAATTCATCATTTAGGAAGAGCTTTTTTGTGCTTCATCATTTAAGTACATGCAGTTGTTAAAAAGGAGGGGAAAGGGGATTGGGACTTTGAATGAAGCACATAGGTATAAAGAATTCAGTTTATTATATAAATTAACATACAAACGCATAATCATGAATGTATGTATATCCAATACAATTCAAACAACTGGTACAATTCATAAAAATGTATATCTATACATACAATATAGATGGGTTGCCACATGATTATAAACGATTAATATCAAAAAGTATACATACTGACCAGTATCAATTGATTCATAGGGACACGGCATAGACTGGCTCTATGCATTTCATGGATTAATCCACTCTTCAGAAGCATGCACATGAGTTCAATAAAAAACATAATACAGGCAGTCCTTGAGTTACGAACAGGATAGGGACTGTAGGTTTGTTCTTAAGTCGAATATGTTCGTAAGTCATAACAGCGTGCACAGAATGGCAGATACGTTGTTTTCCGATGATCCGTCGAATGTGCCCGCCTTTGAAAAGTGGGCGCGAATGGGCAGAACAGCAGATACGTTCTTTTCCGATGTCCTGTCGAATGTGTCCGCCATAGAAAAGGTCCCGACGAAAGTGCCCGCCATCGAAAAGGTTCTGTCGAATGTGCCCGCCGTCGAAAAGTAGCCACGCAGCCTCCCGTTCGTAAGTAGGAGTCGTTCGCAAGTCGGATGTTCGTAACTCAGGGACTCCCTGTAGATGGAGTTGCTGTATTTTCTGACTCTGCCCAAGGAAAAAAGAAAGGAAGAATACCCCCAAGGAGGCGGGACTTTGAAGGCCAAGTTCAAAACAAAAAGTATTTTAATAGATTGTAAAATAACAGACCATATCACATACAAATAGGATACTTGTTGGGAAGGTGACCTGTATGGTCCACTACCTTGCCTGGTGCCTGTGTAGAGGGTGCCTGGCACCCTCTACACATTAGGGATAACGCTACTGAATCGTGGACACCTTGAAGAGAAAAAAACTGTCTCGCTGCCCCGATCCAAGGGGATTACTTGAACACTATCACGTAGGAGTTTCCTAGGGGTGTTTGAAACAAACTCACCCTCTCCCACATCGGGAGTGTGATTATTCATGTAGGAAGGGCCACAACCCCCTAGCGACCCAGTTCGAACCCACCCGTGACCACCGATATCCCAACAGGGGACTCCTGTCCCTCTCTCCGCAAAAGCCAGCGAATTGAGGAAAAATATTTTTATGCGGTACAACTCCCTGGCCCCTGATGACGGTCCTCTTTTGAAACTAAGAGACCAGAAACGCGTCGGGCATTTTTGACTCTGTTCCACGGAGATTGTGCTTTTTTATCATGTTGTATTATTATTTGATGTTATTTTCTTTCTAGTTCTTTCACTGGGTGCACTTCTCCTACCCCTGATGTTCCATGCCTATTTAGTGATTATCACAAAAAGGTAGTGGACCATACAGGTCACCTTCCCAACAAGTATCCTATTTGTATGTGATATGGTCTGTTATTTTACAATCTATTAAAATACTTTTTGTTTTGAACTTGGCCTTCAAAGTCCCGCCTCCTTGGGGGTATTCTTCCTTTTCTATAATTATCAGGGATGTGGCCATTTTCAGACTGTCCGGATGTGTAAAATCCTCTCCTTTGTTCTCTCAAGGAAAAAAGAAAAAACATTAATAATAAAATATAATGAAACCAAATATAAAAACCAAGGGCCAGATTCTCAGTGGCGATACGACGGAGTATCTCAAATACCCCGTCGTATCGCCGTTTTTTTTTGCCTCGTATCTATGCGCGTGATGCTTAGCATCACTTTTGCATAGATACGCTTCAACATCCGACAAGTGTAAAACCATTACACTTGCGGATCGTAGTTGTAATGACAACTCCGGCCACTAGGTGGCCTTTACGTTGTTTTCTCATTTGCATATGCAAATGAGGCTAGTACGCCGATACCCGATCGCTTTTACGCCGCCCCGTCGTCGCGTACGTCGTTTTCGTCCGCGTAAGGTTACCCCAGCTTCTATGTGGAGTAACCTTACGAAGTACCGTCGGATGCCATGTTAAGTATGGCGTCGGGTCACCGTCGGCTTTTTCCGTCGCTTACGTCGTTTTACTAACTCGTTCGCGAATAGGGAGTTGCGTAAATGACGCACACGTCGTTTTGACGTCGGTTTCAACGACGCTTTCCGACGTGAGCTGGAGCATGCGCACTGGGCTTGCGCAGTTCGTTCGACGCGGGGGCGCGCTTAATTTAAATACAAGCCGCCCCATTTGAATTGCGCGGGTTTACGCTGGGCGATTTACGCGACGCCGGCGAAAACTACGGAGCAAGTGCTTTGAGATTAAAGCACTTGCTCTAGTACGATGCGGCGGCGTAGTGTAAATGGCTTACGCTACGCCGCCGGAATTCTATGAGAATCTGGCCCCAACTCTCTACCATACTTACAAGGTTGACTATATAATAAAAGTGTGGCACTGTAGATCGGGGACCCCCAAAGGGGGTCGCTCACTTCGGTTCACTACATGAATCGCCTTGGATCCCTGGACCCTATAAACTAATCACTGTCTAATTGGTCATTCGAATTTACCTCCAGTTGCACTGCACTGCTAGATTGTTTTATTCAACTGTACTTGGTGATGCGTTTATATCCTTATCACTTTTCACTTCTTACACCTTGGCTACCACCAATACTTTCTAGTACTTAAAACCCCCTGTTCTTTACAGAGCACAGGACACCTTGCATTATATATATACACCCGTATTTATCAGAGTATAACACGCACAGGCGTATAACACGCACCCTAACTTTAAGCGGGAAGTTTCAGGGAAAAAACTTTCCATAGCCCCCTGCGTATAACACGCAGGCACAGTTTACCCTCTATTTTCAGGGTAAAAAAGTGAGTGTTATACGCCAATATATATATATATATATATATATATATATATACACTTTTTTTTTTTCAGGAGTCCTTCATTGATGGTCTCAGCACTTATGGTCACTCTGACTACTTAAATTTCTAGAAATCTATCGCCCATGGATGATTTTCCTGCTGGATAGCAGGCCATTCACACCACCTCAGCTCCCTGTGGAGATGCCCCCCTTTGGGGGTCCCTGATCTACACTTTTGTTATATAGTCAACCTTGTAAGTTTGGTAGAGAGTGGGTTTTTATACTTGGTTAGATTTACTTTTTTTTGATTTTTATTTTTTCCTTGGATCAAACCATACATCAACTCCTTCTATTATATTTGTTATAGAACTCACGTGCATGATACCGAAGAGTGGCTCAATCCACAAATGGCATAGAGCTATTATATGCCGTGTCCCTATGAAAGAATTGATATCTGTCAGTATGTATAATTTTTGATATTAATTGTTTATAATCATGTGGCAACCCGCCTAAACAGGCATACCCCACTTTTAAGTACACAGTGGGGCTTATTTACTAAAGCTGGAAAATGCAAAATCAGGCTCACTTCTGCATAGAAACCAATGAGCTTCTAATCCCAGCTTGTTTAATTAAGCCTGGTAATAAAACCTGGAAGCTCATTGGTTTTTATGCAAAAGCGAGCCTGATTTTGCGCTTTCCAGCTTTAGTAAATAAACTTCATTGTGTATTTAAAAGTGGAGTATGCCTGTATTGTATGTATAGATAGATTTTTATGAGTTATACCAGTTATTTGAATTGTATTGGACTCATTCATGATTATGCGTTTATATGTTAATTTATATAATAAACTGAATTCTTTATACCTACGTGCTTCATTCGAAGTCCCAATCCCCTTTCCCCTCTTTTTTGACATACATGTATATATAGGGATGGAGGCAATTGACCTTCCCAGGTCACCGCCTCATATAATGTCACAATTGTTCTCCTTTTTCTTATAATGATGTAGTTGTTATACTGGGCACAGCTCTCCCACAGACTGACAGTACTTAATGGAGGGTGTGCACAAGCAATATTGTCATGGTCATCTGCTTTGGAGGATGAGCTGATTTTCTTTCTACGCATCCTATCTTTAGAAACAATTGGTAGTGGGTCCTATATGGGCGTATAAACAGCTCTGCAAACAGAAAAGATAAACAGCGTTAGCATTCTACAGTTCCTTAAAGTAATTTAACGGTAACGTTTTTTTTAATTACCTTTCATAAGTAATATGAATAATAAATGCTACATACATTCATCATTGCATTCTATTAGTGACATGAAAGTATACCAGTTAGTTTTGCCACTTTAGCCACCATTATCTCATTGCCATATTATGATTTATTAAGAATCACTAAAGCCATAGCAACAGGATCCTATGCTGTTTAAACAAAATACATTTAATTTGGCTCCATGTATTACAAGCAATATAATCCCTCTTCTGATTTCAACATGATCGACTAATCTGCTCAAAGGGATAAGCCTTGTCTCAGCCATGATGACAGGCTTAGAGAATGATAAAAATTAGGGCATTCTCACAGATTATAAACTGTAACAACAGATAAGGCTTATGAATAAACAATTTACTACAGGTAATATATAGGAAATGTATGGAACATTGATTGGCAAAGTATTGATCAATTGTGTAGTGACGTATATTTATAAGAAAGAACAGTTATCACATTGCCCTACTTGTGAGGAATATGTAAACCAAGTTTTCTCTTTTTATACCTCTGAATATTTTTAACATGGAAATGCCAAGTGCCATAACTATTCAAAGAATTGCATCATAGGCAGCTGAATTTAATTCTTTACTGATCCAACTACAGTAAACTGAAATCTAAATGGTCACTAAGGAATGCTGCATTGGGCCACTGTTCTTTGCTTGTCCTTACAGACATGACTAAACATAAATTAAAGAGGTGGTTCACCCTAAATATAAGCCCTCCCATGTGATCCAGCATACTGGCGTCAGCGCCAGTATGCTGTTTTTTTTTTTTTTAATCCCCCACTTACTGTATTATGCTGAATTTTATTTTTTTTCCCCCGTGGTGGACGGCGCCAGTCGGGTAATCTCGGCGAAAATGCGGCGCCTGCGCACAGACCTAGGAGCTGACTGCGCAGGCGCCGTATTTCTCCGAGTCCTACGGCTATGGCGCGTCACGCCCTCCGAAAAACGCCGAAATAGGACTCGGAGAAATACGGCGCCTGCGCAGTCAGCTCCTAGGTCTGTGCGCAGGCGCCGCATTTTCGCCGAGATTACCCGAGTCCTTATCGGGTATTTTCATAAGATGTGACGCGCTATATCATAGAGCCGTCCACCGCGGGGGAAAAAAATAAAATTCAGCATAATACAGTAAGTGGGGGATTAAAAAAAAAAAACAGCATACTGGCGCTGACGCCAGTATGCTGGATCACATGTGAGAGCTTATATTTAGGGTGAACCTCCGCTTTAAGAAGCTTTTACCTTTGCCATCTGAGTGTATGCTTTGCCCATGCTGGAAACTGGCTCACTTAGCTGCTGCCAACATGATACTGGGAGCATATCACTCTCTATCATCCCAAATGACAGTGATGTTTAATAATTGGTCAGGTTGTCACATGGGTCAAAGCCAAGAGATTTCAGCCCTGTGTCAGCTCCAAATAACAGCATAGAACTGACACAGAGCTTTCTCTGTTTGCTCCCTGTCAAAAAAACAGAGTGGGATGGAGGGAAAAGATATTGACTATGGGCAGCATGGGAAAAGTACCCTTTAATTCTATGTTTAGTTACAAACATAATGAAAGACATGCAGTTTTACTCACTTGTGTCTAGTGATGTTCTTTTTACCCATTTTTCCTAACAGGTTAGTTTAATGTAGAGCAGTCTTAACCCAGTGGTTTAATTACTTCCGGCCTGCCATATAGCAAAATGACGACCATAAAGTGGTTCTGCTATCCTGACTGGGCATCATATGACGTCCAGCAGAATAAGCCACGATCGCACACCTGCGGGAGTGCACAGCATGGCGATCAGTGGTGTGGTGTGTCAGTATGACACACTGCATCATCTCTGATCTAGGTAAAGAGACTATGATGTAGGCTCTTTACCATGTGATCAGCGGTGTACAATCACAGCTGATTACAGTGTAAACAGGAAAAGCTGTGTATCTGTGTATCGGCTTTTCCTCTACTCGCATTGACAGGTGATTATCAGTGCATACCCCTGCGGGACTTTGAGAATGGATTACAACGCTGGACAGACCAGATTACATCGCTGGAATGTTTTTTTTTTCTTATAAAGGACTTGTCTCAAGCTGTCTTCTGTCATTTTTAACATTTTCACACTTTTTCTTTGTGAAATGGTAGGGGTACAATGTACCTCTTACCAATTCACATGGGGGGGGGAGACTGGGGGTTTCCAGATTCCGATAAGCCCCCACGCAGGGATGAGTCTCTTGTCCCCATGACCTCTTCCCCATGTTGAGGGCATGTGGTCTTGTACGGTTCAGGAGGGGGGCGCACTCTGGTCCCCCCTCTTTTCCTGCGGCCTGCCAGGTTGCGTGCTCAGATAAGGGTCTGGTATGGATTTTTTGGGGGAACCTCACGCCATTTTTTTTTTCATTTTGGTGCGGGGTTCCCCTTAAAATCTATACCAGACCTGAAGGGTTCCCTATGATATCCATACCAGACCTGAAGGGCCTGATATGGAATTTGGGGGGACCCCCACATTTTTTTTTAATATTGGTTCGGGGTTCTCCTTAATATTCATACCAGACCCATGCTGTTTTTTTTTTCAATGACTTTTATCTGTATTGCCGGGACCTGACAATTCATTATAGCCGTGATCAGTTTTAAATGACCTTTTCGTCAGGAGGAAAATCATGCAAAATCATGCAACCAACTGAACTGAGACAGAGCCTCAATTTTAGACACAATCCTTCTGAGCCAACTACTGCTCAGATAACTATAATCTGAACACATAGCTGCCACTCATTGGGAGCAGGGTGCTACACAAGTAACCTGGCAGGTCAGGATAGGGTGGGGACGATTGAGCGCCCCTTTCCTGAACCATACCAGGCCACATGCTCTCAATATGGAAAAGTAGGTGTGGGGTCCACCGAAGATCCATACCAGACCTTTATCCAAGCAAGCAGCCTGGTAGTACAGGATAGGGGGGGGCAAGCGAGTGCCCCCTCCTAAACCATACCCGGGCACTTGCCCTCAACACGATGAGGGTGCTTTGGTGCCCCCCAAAGCACCTTGTTCTCATGTTGATGAAGACAAGGACCTCTTTCCCACAACCCTGGCCATTGGTTGTCAGGGTCTGCGGTCGGGGGGCTCATCGGAATCTCAAAGCCCCCAGATCCTGCCCCCTTATATGAATGGGTATCGGGTACATTGTACCCCTACCCATTCACCAAAAAAGTGTCAAAAAGTGTGTTCCAGAATATGAAACCGGCAGAACACGCTACGAACGTCACATCGTTTCCAGGCATCAGACTTTTGTCAACATTATATGCCATACTGTTTTTGTCTACATGTGAGTACCCATGTTTTGTTTATTTAACCACTTCCTTACTGGGCACTTATAACCCTTCCTGACCAGGTGAAATTTCAGCTTCTGGCACTGCGTCGCTTTAACTGACAATTGCGCGGTCGTGCGACGTGGCTCCCAAACAAAATTGGCGTCCTTTTTTTCCCACAAATAGAGCTTTCTTTTGGTGGTATTTGATCATCTCTGCGGTTTTAATTTTTTGCGCTATAAACAAAAAAAGAGCGACAATTTTGAAAAAAAGTCAATATTTTTTACTTGTTACTATAATAAATAGCCCATTTTTTAAAAAATAAAATAAAAAAAATTCTCAGTTTAGGCCGATACGTATTATTCTACATATTTTTGGTAAAAAAAAAAATCGCAATAAGCGACTGGTTTGCACAAAAGTTATAGCGCATACAAAATAGGGGACAGAATTATTATTAATTTTTATAATTTTTTTTTACTAGTAATGGCGGCGATCTGCGATTTTTATTGGGACTGCGACGTTATGGTGGACACATCGGACACTTTTGACACATTTTTGCCGCCATTCACATTTATACTGAGATCAGTGCTATAAAAATGCACCAATTACTGTATAAATGTGACTGGCAGTGAGGGGTTAACACTAGGGGGGCATGGAAGGGGTTAAATGTATTCTGGGTGTGTTCTAACTGTTTGGGGGGAGGGGGATGACTGGGGGAGGTGACCGATGCTGTGTCCCTATGTACAAGAGACACAGATTGGTCACCTCACTCCCTGACAGGACATGGATCTCTGTGTTTACACACAGAGATCCATGTCTTGTCCCTGTAACCGCCGATTGCGAGTGCCTGGCGGACATCGCGGCCGCCGGGCACGCGCATCGGCATCTCAGGAATGCAGCGGGCACGCGCGCGCCGCCGGCGGCGCTCCCGCGCCCTGTAGTGGCCATTAAAAGCACAGGGCGCATATATGCGCCCTGTCAGAGATTCAGGACAGCCCGATGGCCGCAAATATTCGTACGGCCATCGGGAAGTGGTTAAATAAAGTGTAAAAAAAACAATACTACACTATCTGGGGCTCCTTTCTCTCCTATGTATGGGCTATTATTGGACTAACATCATCAGCGCAGGGGGACGAGTAACGGCCAGAGGGCTACACATTGGCCTATACTGTGAAGGCACCAGACCCTAAGAAGGGGTGAAAAGGTTGGTGCGTGCGGGGTGTATAAGAGCATGGATTGCAGTGATCACAGCATACAACAAGAGCACAAAGCACTTTTAGAATCACTCAGCACTTGGCAATTGGATTTGTTTACTTCCACTAAGGACATTATATTTCACTGAAGAAAAAACAAATTGTTTATCAGCACATCTTTTAAAGGGTTAATATAGGTACCCTAATGGTACAGGAATTTTACATTTTGCAAATTTTCTTTACCTAGCAGTGTTTACAATAGCACTTTAATTTGCGCAGTGTATTTTTTTATTCATTTTCATAGGTGCATTTATGATATATACTGTGGAATCTTTCTAGTAGTTTACATAGGCACTTGGCACTTTGGATCGTTTAGCACTTTGTGTA